>OY740800.1:11900804-13100804 GCA_963514005.1 Raja brachyura | reverse complement strand
GATATGAGCGTTTCAAGAAGATTGGTGTCACCAGCTACTCTGCTCATTTCCGGGACATTTAGCAATGTATAACATTCAACATTCTTGAACTGCACATTTCATTTTGAAAAGGCATGCCACAATTAGATGATAACGATCCATGATTGAAACTCTTAAGCTTAAAATACTGGCAACGATATATTTTACAGTCCATTTATAGTGAAGAATGAAACAATATGAAAAGACATTGATAAGAGGGTTGGAATCGTTCTGGCTGGCTGAAAGCTCTGCTACAATCTGGGAAAGAGATGGGAAGATGACAGGGTTATGACAATATGTTACCTGCTCCCCAGCTAAACTACAGCTTTAATTGTACACTTGGAGTTCTCTGTCAGCATCTGATGTCGTATCAGCGTGATAGAATGTTAAGAAAAACTCCTGCAATCTGAAACATGACAGTTCACATTTATTATGTATGAGGTTCAATCTCCTGAAGAACAGACATATGATCAAATATAATTGTTTGAGACGTGCAGGAAGTAGAGTTGTCATGTACTGCACCTGTACCATCAAGTGCACCATTTGAAGCTTTTGTTATAACCTGAAAAAAAAAACCCATATCCAGTGTGGAAAGTTGAAGCAGCTTCAGTCGGCTGTGAACTGTCTGTACTCTAACCGCTTAACTCTAGAGCAAAAACCAAACTGCTGGAGGTTCTCCACAGGTCAGTCAGTACATGTGGAGGGAAATTGACAGTTGTCATTTTGGGCCGAGACCCTTCAACCTGACTGAAAGGATGGAGGGGATAGAACCAGTAGAAAGTGGTGAGGGAGGTGGGGCAAGAGCTGGCAAACGATAGATGGATCCAGGTGAAGAGGGGTGGGCTAATGTAAAGTAATGTAATAAGTAAGGTTAGAGAAAGTGCATGTCTCATTATGTCTCTGCTTCATCAGGAAATGCTGTTTGGGTCCTTGGATAGAAGTAAGGCTGGAGGTGTGGGGACAAGTGTTGCACCTGCTACGGTTGCAGGAAAAAAAGCCTAGGGGAAGCAGGTGGGGAGGGATAAGTGAAGCAGGGAGTCACAGAGAGAGTGTTTCCCATGGAAGGCAGAAGGGGAGGGGGGGGGGGAAGGGGATGGGGGGCTGAGAGAGGGAGGATGTGACAGGTTGTCGGGTAATGTTATAGCTGGCACAAATGTTGAAAAATTATGTTCTGGATGTGAAACTTGGTGCGGTGAAAGGTGTGGATAAGAGAATTCCACAGATTCACAACTCTTAGCGTGAAAAAGATTTTCCTCATCTCAGTCCTAAATGGCTTTCCCCTTATTCTTAAACTGTGACCCCTAGTTCTGCACTCCCCCATCATCAGGAACATTTTTCCAGCATCTAGCATGACCAATCTATTAAGAATCTTGCATGTTTCTATAAGATCTCCTCTCATCCTTCTAAATTCCAGTGAATACAAGCCCAGTCGACCCATCCTGTCTTCAGGGGAGAAAATAAGAGGGAATGATTTCACCATTTTATCTAGGGAGAGATGCGATGAGAACAGGTGTGTGGTAAATGGAGAAGATATGGGTGAGGAGCAAATCCTGATTCCTGAATGATGTCTCTGATGTCCTGGAGTAAAATGCCTCGTCTTGGGAACAGATGTGGTGGAGGCAGAGAAGTTGAGAGAAAGGAATGCTGTCCTTGCACTAGAGAGAATGGGAGGAGATGTGGTCTTAGCAGCTCGCAGTCGGTGGGTTTGCAGTAAATGTCAGCGGATAGCTTGTCTGTTGAGATGGAGGCTGGGAGACCAAGAAAAGAGAAATGGACCAAGTGAATTTGAGGGCACGCTGCAAGTTAGTGACAAAGTTGATGAAATTGAAGAACTCTACATAGGAGCAGGAGGCAGCACCAATGAAGGTGTCAATGTAGTGAAGAAGGATTTGGGGAGTGGTGCCAGAGTAGGTTTTCAACACTGACTACTCCTCATAGCCAACAAAGAGGCAGGGGCAGCTGAGACTCTTGTGAGTGCCAAATGGCAGGGTTTGAAAGTGAAGTTGAAAGTACACATTCTGCCAGGTGTAGATGATTATTAGCAGTGGGGAACAGGGTTGGCCCATGTTCTAAAAATAAATGGAGAGCCCTAATGTCTTTCTGATAGAAAATGGAATTGTATCACCCTCTGCCACAGAGGGTAGTTGAGGCCAGTTCATTGGATATATTTAAGAGGGAGTTAGATGTGGCCCTTGTGGCTAAGGGGATCGGAGGGTATGGTGAGAGGGCAGGTATGGGATACTGAGTTGGATGATCAGCCATGATCATATTGAATGGCGGTGCAGGCTCGAAGGGCCGAATGGCCTATTCCTGCACCTAATTTCTATGTTTCTATGTTTCTATGTATAAGTACTTGGTGTCTATGATGAAGATGAGGTGGTGAGGGCCTGGGAATTTAAAGTTGTTGAAATGGGGGACAGTAGGTATCTCTTATGTAGTGAGAATGGATGAGACAAATGGGGAGAAGATAGAGTCAAGATGTGAGGAAATTATTCCACCGGGGCAAGAGCCAGTGGAAATAACGGGCCTGCCAAGCAGGTTCTGGTTGTGAATCTTGGGTAGGAGACAGAAACTGACAGTACAAAGTAGGTATCTTACAAAACTTACCTTCAGCGGCGCTGTAGTTCTGTCATTGGCCGTGTGCGCGACTTTGACGCCTTTGAGAGGGGGGGCGCTTAAAATGCGTTTTTTCTTCAGACTATTCAAATCGATTTTGAACAGGCTGTTTAGTTGCTGAAGAAAAATCGCCTAGATTGCCATTTTATTAAGTTTATTAAGATTAGCACTGGATAATTTAATAGCAGGAGTAAAATTAAAATCATCTTCTAATGCCGACAAGGGGACGGATCTCACGTAGGGGACAAGGCAAGGTACACCGTTTATTTTTTCATATAAACTTGCTTCTTAGGATGCCTTTAATCAAAATTTCACATTGCGAAAAGGTGACTTAGGACCCATATGAACCAGCAGTGTTTTTCCTGCCGATATGGGGTTTAAATTCACTGCAACCGCAACGTTCCAAACGATCGCGTTCCACAAAATCCCACTCGCAAGATGATTAAAATGGCCATTAATTTACGGGAATTAAACACTAAATTTCTTCCATTTGGCCTATAAATTAATGACGATGAGATTTAAAAATCATGTTATATTGTGAATTCTTGTGTGAATGTTATTTGGATACTTGGGCTTTTAAAAAATGTTAACCTTTTTTTTAAGAAATGGATAGATGTTTGGATCTAGTAATTGAATTTGTAATTAGCTACAATTAGGTAACTAACTAATTATATGCTTTAATTTCTGGTCATCCAAGTAAGATTGATTCATATTGGTTTCAGAATGCTTCAATCTATAATAACTGAAAATTTCATTCAGTTCTGTTCATTTTTAAAAAAGTTATGGGGTTTTGACTGTCCTTGATCACAGCTTTTGCGTTAAGTCAATGGAAAAGCAACAGGGAACCAGATGCTAATTTCACAGTATGAAAATGGCCATAACTTTTTTAATACTGAAGATATGAAAGTGAATTAGGTGTTAAATTAAACTTCTTTTTATGCTTTATCTGATGGGATAAATTGCAGACTTGATTTTTTAAATCTCATAGTTTTGTAACATTGCTATATAAAGTTAGTGAGTGAACTGTAAGGTTGAAGGCTGTGGACGCAGTTATGAGGACGTATCCATTAGCTGTTGCCTAGCGTCACCAATATAGAGTTTGGTTCAGACACCTCCTCATATCCACTCCTTGACCAAAACTCCACCAATGAGTATTTTGGTGAACTGATCTCTACCTTGTGAGATTAGGCGGCAGCTCTTGGAAACCTCATTCCTACCCTTGACAACGCCATTACAGATCTGATATTTTCAGGAGATCCTCCTTATACATCCTCCAACCATATAATTGACCAAATCTGTACTTTCCCTTCCTCTCTCCTACCCATGATTCACAAACTGGACTGCGCTTGCAGGCCCATTGGATCCACTTGCTCTGGCCCAACTGAACTTACCTCCTCATATGTCCACATTCGGTTGTCCATCCTTGTCCAGTTTCATCCCAGCAATATCCAGGACACCTGAGATGCTTTCCACCATATCAACAACTTCCAATTGCCTGCCCTCCACTGCCGCCACGCACGATCAGAAGGCTTTAGGATTCTCAGTTTCTTTCTAGAGCAGAGATCTAACCAGATCCCCTCTATATACATTCCCCTATGCCTGACAGAACTTGTGCTAATCTTGAACAACTTCTCTTTCTCTTCCCACTTCCTATAAATCAGAGATTTGGCCAGAGGCACTCAAATGGGCCCTAGATGGATCACCAGCTTCCTGACAGACAGGAAGCGGCATGTGAGGCTGGGAAAGTACATCTTGGACCTGCATACCCTCGGCATAGGAGCACCGCAAGGCTGCGTACTCTTCCCTCTCCTCTACTCTCTCTACACCAACGACTGCACCTCCGCTGACTCCTCTGTCAAGCTTCTCAAGTTTGCGGATGACACCACCCTGATTGGACTGATCCATGATGGGGAAGAATCTGCCAACAGACAGGAAGTGACACAGCTGGCGGCCTGGTGCCATTGCAACAACCTGGAGCTCAATGCTCTTAAGACAGTGGAATTGATTGTAGACTTTAGGAGAGCTCCCCCTCCCCTCACCCCACTCACCATCAACAACACCACAGTCAAATCTGTTTAAGTTCCTTGGGAACCATCATCTCCAAGGACCTTAAATTAGGGGCTACCATGGACTCCACAGTCAAAAAGGCACAACGGAGGATGTACTTCCTGCGGCAGCTGAGGAAGCACAATCTGCCACAGGCAATGATGGTCCAATTCTACATGGCCATCGTAGAATCTGTCCTCAGCTTCTCCATCATGGTCTGGTTTGGCTCGGTCACCAAGCACGACATCAGGAGGCTGCAGCGAATTGTCCGATCAGCAGAGAAGGTTATTAGCTGCAACCTCCCACCCCCCCACCCCCCTCCATTGATGAACTGTACACTGCAAGGGCCAGGAAGCCAGTGGGTAAGATCATCTCTGACCCCTCTCACCCTGGCCACAAACTCTTTGAATCACTTCCCTCTGGAAGGCGACTCTGGACTGTCAAAGCTGCCACAGCCAGACATAAAAACAGCTTTTTTTCTCCACGGGTAGCAGCTCTACTCAATAACCAAAAATCTGTAGCCTCCTTTTGATCTGGTATTTTACTTAATTCACATATTTAATCAATAATGTTTTATTATTAATGTTTTATGTGTCATTCCTAACTGTTACTGTATGTTGTTGTCACTTGCGGGCAGAGCACTAATGCAAATTCCTTGTATGTGAATACTTGGCCAATAAATTTATTCATTCAGATACGACTGCTTGTTTGTTAATTGAGTTTATTTAGTTTAGAGATACAGTGCACGAACAGGCTCTTCAGCTCACCGAGTCTCTGACACGACGATCACTCCATACAAACACTATTCTACATACTATGGACAATTTACAACCTTTATCAAAGCCAATTAACTGACAAATTTGTGAATCTTGAGTGTGTGAGGAAACCGGGGCACCCGGGCAAAACCATACGGTCACAGGGAGAACATACAACCTCCGTACATACAACACCTGTAGTCAGGATTGAATCCTGGTGATGTAATGTAGCAATTCTACCACTGTGTCATCGTGGAGCAATCTTTGTTCCAAACCTCCTCTGGCACCAGTCCCCAACTATTGCTCTGTTACACTGACAACAGCATTAGTGCTGTGGGTTACACAAGAAGCTGGAGAAACTCAGCGGGTGCAGCAGCATCTAAGGAGCGAAGGAGATAGGCGACGTTTCGGGTTGAGACCCTTCTTCAGACGAAGAAGGGTCTCGACCCGAAACGTCGCCTATCTCCTTCGCTCCTTAGATGCTGCTGCACCCGCTGAGTTTCTCCAGCTTTTTGTGTGACCCCCGATTCTCCAGCATCTGCAGTTCCTTCTTTAACAGCATTAGTGCTGTCTTCTGCACCCATGCAGAACATGTCAATTTCATCAACCACTATTAACTTCCACCATGCCTTCAAATTCACTTGGAACATTTCTGATACCATCTCTTCCCCTTTTTGAGCTCGCTGCCTCCACCTCGGGAAGCAACTATCCACTGACATTTACTACACTGACTCACACACCTACCGAGGCTACCATTCTAACTCCAGTAAGAATTGCATCCCTTTCTCTCAGTTTCACAACCTCTGCCACATCTGCTACTCAGGTGAGGTCTTTCATTCTAGACATTGGATATATCTTCCTTCTTTGTCCACTTTATACTTGAAGTCTTTCAGTCCAGGTGATGGGCCTCAATTCAAAACATTGTTCTATGTTTCTATAGAGTTAGATAGAGCTCTAGGGGCAAGTGGTATCGAGGGATATGGGGAGAAGGAAGGCATGGGTTATTGATTGGGGACGATCAGCCATGATCACAATGAATGGAGGTGTTGCCTTGAAGGGCAGAATGGCCTCCTCCTGCACCTATTTTCTATTGATGCCCGTTTCTCTCCACACATGTTGCCTGACCCATCCAGCTAATTGTTTATTGCTTCAGACTCCAGCATCTGCATTCTCGAGTCCCCAGCTTACAATTTAAAGTCTTCATTGGCCAGAAATTGGATTTGTCTTTTGTTTGTCGCACTAAACAGTTGTTGCACTCGGCATGAATGCCTATTCAAGTTCCCCATAAAATATTGTGGAATTAGCCAAAATAAACATTTGAAATGGTGTTAGTTGCTTTACACCTAGAATTGTCTAAAACAGGACCTGCAATAAATCCAGATGGGATTAGGTTCCATTTAGCAGAGTTGCCAACAACACTTTGTTTACAAGCAATCACAGAAGAGCGTTGAAGACACAGCCCCCATAAGAGCTTGGCATCGGCAGCACAAACTGTGGCTGCTACAGAGGGGGGAGAGTTTGCAGAAATAGAGAGAGCACCAGCAATTTGCAATAATCACAATCACAATAAGACTTTGTTGTTAAAGAAGGAACTGCAGATGCTGGAGAATCGAGGGTACACAAAAAGCTGGAGAAAGTCAGCGGGTGCAGCAGCATCTAAGGAGTGAAGGAGATAGGCGACGTTTCGGGTCGAGACCCTTCTTCAGACGGTCTGAACAAGGGTCTCGACCTGAAATGTCGCCTATCTCCTTCGCTCCTTAGATGCTGCTGCACCCGCTGACTTTCTCCAGCTTTTTGTGTACCCACAATAATACTTTCTTAGCCAAGTATGTTTTGGAACATATGAGAAATTTCATTTGCCAAGTCAGTCATACAAATAAAAAGCAACGGAACACACAAAACACATTTTAACATAAACATCCATCACTGTGACTCCTCCACATTCCTCTCTGCGATGGAAGGCGAAAAAAAGTTTAATCTCTTCCCTTTGCTCTCCTGCGGTCGGGATGGTGTATCGAAATGTTAGAGAGAAGTGGGAAAAGCTACTTCTACTAAGAATGTGACGGGGGCAAAGTGGTAGTTTAGTGGTTCTGTTGTTAGAAAATGAGGTTTGTTGATATGCTCTTTGATCATGCTTGAGGGGCCATTGAATTGTATTAGGATGCTACACTAACAGAGATAACCTTGACAACCATCTCCTCAAAATGGTACTTTGTTGTTGATCTATCAGGATGACTGTACTCCCGGATATTCTGGAGTCCTCTCCTCATCTCTTCCACCAGGACCATGTTTGCAAATCAGGATAACTATCCTTGTACCTATTCTGCCACAATTTCAAACCACCATTTGAAGCTGTGGGATAGCATCCAGAGTGCCTCCCCTTCAAATGGAGCAGTCAAACCTTCCATTGAGTGGGAGTTGGCTTCAGCTGGTGATAGTGATCTCTGACGTTGCCCCCTTCTGATGAATGAATGCTAATGCATAAACCTGCATTGGGATAGGTTTTGTAAAATGTCACAGTAATCATAGAAGTACTGGTCACTGCTGAAAACAAAATTGAACTTTTAAGTATCTAAAAATGAGATGCAAGATCTTTAATGAATGCTAGGGGGCAATATGCGGGTATCTTTTAACCAACTTTCCATGTGGCCATTCCTATTGTTGTCTTCAACGACTTTAGCAAGACAGAATTTTGCATTGGAGTGTATTAACATTTTAGGTGAATACCAAATTAGGGATATTTCTTTAGCCCTTAACTATACAACAAAACAAATCCCTCTTGATCTTTAATTTGCAGATAAATGTACATGATTAATACGAGTCCAGAGTCCATAAATAATTCAATTTCTTCCCTGCCTTACCACATCAAACTCTCTCAGCATATTTACACAATAAATTATCTTTTCAGTGCATTCACAGTTGTGATGTAGATTAGTTTTGCAATATTAAGTCCAGCTGCAGTACCAAAATAGTATCTGTTGAAATGCATGGCAAATATACTTGAACATACATTTAAAACAAAAATGCTTTTAACAGATTAGAAAAAAATGGCAATGAAATGAGGAACAAAAATAGTTCAATGAAAAATGCATCTCAAGAACATTATCTCTTCAACAATGCAATAAATGAGGAACATTTGACAGAAGTAAAAGGAGCGTGTGGTCAAATATACAGTGACTATTTATAATTTCTGGTATTATTTTAAATACTTGTATATTTAAAAAAAGTATTTAATATTTGGCAGTGGGGTGAACACAGCTGGGATCTCTGCTTATCCCAAGGGAGGGAAAGGTGAACAGAACACACTACAGGGCTGCATCTTCTGCTGCCCGATTGTGAAAACACAAGAGAGAAAAGGGTCCTCCCTTTAAAATATCTATTCCTTCTCTCTATCCCTCCCCCTCCCACCATTCCCTCTCTCTCTCTATCCCTCCCCCTCCCACCATTCCCTCTCTCTATCCCTCCCCCTCCCACCATTCCCTCTCTCTATCCCTCCCCCTCCTGTCATTCCCTCTCGTTCTCTCTATCCCTCCCCCTACGTCATTCCCTCTCTCTCTATCCCTCCTTCACCCAGGTCACACCAGATTCTCGGTTTCACCCAACAAACAGCTAACAATGGCCAGTTTTCTTTATCTTTGTTACTTTTTTCGCATTTCTTTCATTCATTGTTCTTTATCTCTCTACATCATCGTCTATATCTCCCGTTTCCCTTTTCCATAACTAGTCGGAAGAAGGGTCTCGACCTGAGACATTACTCATTCTTTCTCTCCAGAAATGCTGCCTGTCTTGCTGAGTTACTCCAACTTTTTGTGTCCATCTTGGTAAAAGGAAGAATGGGATTAGGAAGTACCATATGTAGCTTTGTTGAAAAATCACTATATGTCTATCAAGTTATTTGTACTACTCTCTTATATGCTGCGCAAATGATCAAGGCATATAGTACTGGAAAGACTACAATCTTTTTTTCTTTGCAGTTAAGTAAATTTAAACCTAAGTTATAAATGGCTGCCTCTTTTGATTCATTATATAGGAATATAATTTGCAGTTGGAGCTAATTATATCCTGGCGATCAATGAACTATCGGTTAAGCCCGAGACATTTTTATGATGATATAATGCAGCCTTAGTCGTTGTCATTTAACAGCCAAAGCAATAGGTGGTATATTCTATAACAAGGCGTCACCTAATATTGTGGCTGAATTAAATGCATTTTGCTTATCTGCAAGATATCAATATAATATTTGTAAAATTGTGCTAAAACATTATGAGATTGGAAGTAGTTCCTGTAAATATGTGACAAAATAATTTGCTTTGAAGGAATAAACATTTAAGCAAAAGCCTCTTCTTGTAGTAAATATATTTGTTGATGTTATTTTGTTCACACTGGAAAATAAATGGTCGTTGAATAATCCATGTAGACTGAGTGAGAGAAACAAAGAACTGCAAAATCTACAAAAGAATACACAGTTCTGGAATAGGTCAGAGGGTCAGGCAGCATCCCAGGAGAACATGGATAAGCAACGTTTTGGGTCGGGATCCTTCTTCAGACTTTGCTGATACACGATCAAAATGTGAGGCAACTTCCATGCAATTGATTTCAATCTGAAATAAGTAACATTACAGTGGAATATCCACTGATTTATTTTAATGAGCAGTTGCAAGTACCTTGCTATTGTCAATTCCAAAGGATTAGTCGGCAACATAGCAGTGAAATTTAGATTAAAGTAATTTCTCAGCCAGCATTCAACAAACGAGAACTATAAAAGGGAATTAAAAAAACCTCCGCTCAGTTCGCATTAACCAATCCGATCTCCCGGTGGCTCAGGACTTCAACTCCCCCTCCCATTCCGAATCCGACCTTTCTGTCCCGGCCTCCTCCATGGCCAGAGTGAGTCCCACCGCAAATTGGATGAGTAGCACCTCATATTTCGTTTGGGTAGTTTACACCCCAGCGTTATGAACATTGACTTCTCCAATTTGAAGTAGTCCTTGCTTTCTCCTTCCTTCCCCTCCCCTTCCCAGCTCTCCCACAGCCTACCGTCTCTGCCTCTTCCTTTCTTCTTCCTGCACCCCCCTCCTCACATCAGTCTGAAGAAGGGTCTCAACCCGAAATGTCACATATTCCTTCGCTCCATAAATGCTGCCTCACCCGCTGAGTTTCTCCAGTATTTTCGTCTACCTACTACAAAAAGGAAGGCATTTTTATATATATTGAGAGACTTTTGGAAAGAAATCTGCAATATCATGAAGGAGGTGGAGTATTACTTGAAAGTGAAATTGGCCAATGTTCCCATTCGACAGATAATAAAGCCCATCAAGGCAGTACATCCTACTCAACAAGGGAAGATCATTGTCAGGCAATGAATCATTAGAAACACTTCACGCCAGGGATGCTGCATATACAGTATTCATTCTCATTTCAAGGCAAAAACTCACTTCTTGTCTATTGCAAAGATATCCTTCACTGGCAGAGGCTCAGTCAAATGATGAAAGTATTTTTGTAGGATTTATAGTGTGCAGACCTTTGTAATGTTCAGGAAAGTGACATTGACGGATTTATAAAATGACACATGGTGCTTTCAAATATATATGCACTCGCTTACTCGTGTGTCAGACAACGTTCTGCCATCGCTTTGCCACAGACAGTGGCACATCTGTGCCTCTGCGGAGACCGTCCGCAGTGCATGCCTCTCCGCCGCAAGTCAGTAGTTGGGCCGTTGGCTGTACCTCTCCACAGTTGCACTTGTAGGTACTGTATGACAATGAACAATGCTTTTAAATGGGGAAATATTAAAATATTTTTGAACTTGACAGACCACTTTATAGCAGAACCAAGCATAATCCAGAACTAGTGAAACAGTTTCTTTCTTATAGAAGGGTTTCGGCCCGAAACGTTGCCTATCTCCTTCGCTCCTTAGAAGCTGCTGCACCCGCTGAGTTTCTCCAGCCTTTCATGTACCCTCTTTCTTATAGCAATTTGATGGCATTGAGGGTAATGAAAGAGTATAACCAGGTTAAATTTGTATGCTAAAACTTTGGTCCCAGTTCAGAAGGACTGTATGAACTGGAATTTGTAAAGGAATGGAGAGGAAATATTGGGAAACTGAGATGATGCCATCTCTTGATGAGTGTACTCTATTTTGTGGGAATAAAACAACTCCTGAACGCACCATAAAATAATCTCTCTGTATTGGATTTCTAGCTGTCACTCTTTTGCACTGTCTTGTTCTAATCATGTAGGACTATTACCACGATGATACTGATCAGAACTTCTCCATTGATAGACACACAATGCTGGCTGTCGAATAATCCATGTTGGTAATTTAGCAGTTTAGGCAGCATCTCAGGAGAAAAAGGATAGGTGACGCATTTGAAAGTAAGGGGTGGGAGGGGGGTGAAGAATTGCTGGCAAGAAAAGACCAGGACCAATCAGGTCTAGCAACAAATTACCTCAGGCATGGTGGTGCCTTGGTAGGCCCATTTCTGGCTGGGGAAGGTGTGATCTCAAGGGGGATACAATGTGGTGAGCTGTGGAACTGGTAAACAACTAGAGTGGAGGAAGAGGGCAGGGAGAGAGGGGATGTGAGTGTTAATAAAAGTTACTTAGAATTAGAGAATTCAATATTCATACTGCTGGGTTGTAATTACTTTGCCAATGGAGGAGGCCCAGGACAGAAAGGTCAGTATTGGAATGGGAAGGGCAGATGAAATGGCTGGCAACCGGGAGATCCCATAACTGCTCTGTTACTTTACACACTGTAATTATTTAGCATCTTGCCCAGAGTAGGTGAATCGAGGACCAGAGGACGTACCGTAGATTTAAGGTAAATGTGAAAAGATAGGAATCTGAGGGGTAACGTTTTCACACAAAGGGTGGTGGGTGTATGGAACAAGCTGACAGAGGAGATAGTTGAGGCAGGGACTATCCCAACGCTTTAGAAACAGTTAGACAGGTGCATGGAAAGGGCAGGTTTGCAAGGATATGGACCAAACACAGGTAGATGGAACTTGCGTTGGTGGGACATGTTGGTTGGTGTGGGCAAGTTGGGCTGAAGGGCCTGTTTCCACACTGTATCACTCTATGACTCTATAATTTGCGTTGAAACTTGTAGTTTTCTTCTCTGTCTTGCTAACCTGAGATCATCATCAACGCCACTAAGGTGGATATTGCCAGTGAATATCTGAGGCATTACCTTCTGATTGAGGGCATCTGTTAACAATTCAGGCTCACTTTTCTGCCAGAACTCCTTTCGCAATTACCAGGTATAATTTGCTACTTTTAGCCTCTCCTCTCTTTACACCTATGCCAACAACAATGCAATTCAAGGATGTACTATTTGATGTTGCACTGGGTTATGTCCATTTAACATTCTAACTGCAAGCACCAAGGATTAGTTTTAAAGGAGACACAAGAGACTGCAGATCCTACATCATTTTCCAGGCTTTATCCCGCCCCTACCTCCCATTTCCAGCTTCCACCGCTCTGAAGAAGGCTCCCGACCTGAAACATTACCAATCCATTTCTCCCCAGCTGCTCCCTGACCTGTTGAGCTCCTCCAGCACTTTGTGTTTCGATCAGTTTAAACAGTTCCTTAATGCAAGGAAACTGATTAATTGGCGACAAATTTTCCATCTTGTTAAATAGTCGATCCCCTCAGAAGGTAACTGTTGTGAATAACAGGGGCACTATGTATTCTGACTGGTATTTATCCCTCAAATGATCAATATTATCTGGCCATTATTGCATTGTGGTGACAGCTTACTGTGCACGAATAAGCTTTCTCAGATCTTAAATTGCAAGAGTGATTGCATTTTTAGAAAGCTTACAGACATCCAGAAAGAGGATGTGAAAAGTTACCTAGGAAGTACAAATCTTTTTTTTCATAGAGCACCCATCTGTCACCTTCTTGTTAGCAGTTTGGTTTTGTATGGAACAGAGTGGATATCTTCAGCACTCTGTAAGAAAAATATGTGACATTGGCATCAGATGAAGTAACGAGAATTATTTATAAACATTGGCTTTTCTGTTAATATTCATGACCATCTTTTATGTGGAAAATATCTTGTCAAAAAACACTCTTTCACACACATATGAAATATTAATTTTAATATGGCGCTAGTTTTCCCGACCTTAGTTTTTAGTTCAGAGAGCGTGGAAACAGGCCTTTGGCCCACCAAGTCGGCACTGACCAGCGATCACCTATACATTAATTCTATCTTACACATTAGGAACAATTTACAGAAGTCAATTAACCTACAACCCCTTATCTCTTTGGTATGTGGGAGGGAACCAGAGCACCCGAAGAAAACCCATGCAGTTCCAGGGATAATGTGCAAACTCTGTACAGACAGCATCCATGGTCAGGATCAAAGTCAGGTCTTTGGCACCGTAAAGGGCCTGTCCCACTTGGGTGTCCTTTGCGCATCACGTAGATGGCGCGCAAAGATTTTGTGAATCTCAAAATCCTGGGCCGCAGCACACTACCGCGCATTACTGCCTACTCCACCACGCCTCACAACGCTCCATGCGCGCGTCACGACGCGTAAATGATGTTGCGTAAATGACGTGCAAATTACGCCAAAGTGGGACAGGCCCTTATGGCAGCAACTCTACTACTGTGCCACTGTGCTGCCCTACCGAATGTGCATGTCTCAGTGAATAACCCAATCCAAACCATGCACAAACAAATCACAAGCATGGTCTAATAAATCTAATTCATTTTGAAACACCTTTTTCGCGTTGATTTATCAAAACCTTCTGTGAATTTACATAAATGTAATTGACTTCATAACGCGAAGCAGTAAAGTTTCTTTACTGTTGAGCCAGGAGAGGTACATTTCATGAAGTGAATCCAAAATCACACTTTGTAACTTCACTAAAAAAAGACCAACAGCAAGAGTTATATTGTTTCTAAAGCTAGAATAATTATTTTAAATGGTGACTTTGCACAAAGCCAGACTTTAGATTAAATCTATTTGGATAGATTCCAGAGTATCTCCATTTAAGTTTGGTAACCACAGTTTTAGGGATACAGCATGGAAACAGGTCCTTTGGCCCCTGGGGTCCATGTCAACCATCACCAGTTTCATGTTATCCCACTTTTGCATCTGCTCTCTACACATTTTGGGCAACTTTATAGAGGCCAATTAACCTACAAACCTGTGTTTGTTTGGGATGTGGGATGGTCATGCAGGAAACAAATGCAGTCACAGGGAGAACATGCAAACTCCACACAGACAGCGCCCGAATTCGAACCCAAGTCTCTGATGCAGCGCTGCCCATTGCTTCAGTGTGCCACCTACAAAGAAATTACATCAAATGATTACTTTTATCCAACTTCTCAACATAAAACCGTGGACGAGTTTCCAGAAATGCACAGAGGTCAGCAATTGCTTTTTCTTTCAGGTTTAAGAAAGAAGTGCAGATGCTGGAAAATTTGCAGGTAGACAAAAATGCTGGAGAAACTCAACGGGTGAGGCAGCATCTATGCAGCGAAGGAATAGGCGACGTTTCGAGTCAAGATCCTTCTTCAGACTGACGTGGGGGGGACAGGATGAAGAAAGGAAGAGGCGGAGACAGTAGGCTGAGGGAGAGCTGGGAAGGGAAGGGGAAGGAGGGAGAAAGCAAGGACTACCTGAAATTGGATAAGGCAATGTTCATACTGCTGGGGTGTAAACTACCCAAGCAAAATGTGAGATGCTACTCCTTCAATTTGCGGTGTGACTCAATCTGGCCATGGAGGAGGCCCAGGACAGAAAGGTCGGATTTTGAAAGGAAGGGGGAGTTGAAATTCTGAGCCACCGGACGATCAAGTTGGTTATTGCGAACTGAGCGGAGGTGTTGGGCGAAGCGATCGCCAAACCTGCACTTGATCTCACAAATGTAGAGCAGTTGACAACTAGAACAGTGGATGCAATAGATGAGGTTAGAGGAGGTGCAGGTGAACCTCTGCCTCGCCTGGAAAGACTGCTTGGATCCTTGGATGGAGTCGAGGCGGGAGGTAAAGTGACAAGTGTAGCATTTCCTGCGGTTGCAAGGGAAAGGGTTGGGTTGGGTGGGAAGGGACAAATTGACCAGGGAGTTACGGAGGGAACGGTCTATGCAGAAAGCAGAAAGGGGAGGAGATGGTAAAATGTGGCCAGTGATGGGATCCCGTTGGAGGTGGCAAAAATGTCAGAGGATTATATGTTGTATGTGACGGCTGATAGGGTGGAAGGTGAGGACAAGGGGGACTTGTCCTTGTTATTAGTGGGGGGGATAGGGAGTGAGAGTGGAGCTACAGGATATAGAGGAGACCCTGGTGAGAGCCTCATCTGTAGTCAAAGAGGGGACCCCCCCGTTCCCTAAAGAATGAGGACATCTCCGATGCCCTGGTTTGGAACACCTCATCCTGGGTGCAGATGCAGCGTAGACAGAGGAATTGGGAATAGGGGATAGAGTCCTTACAGGAAGCAGGGTGGGAAGAAGTGTAGTCCACATAGCCGTGGGAGATACTTGGACACCATATTGTCAATTTTGTGATTCTACTGGCTGTTGGTGAGGAAGTTGGCAGTTGGTATACAGTGGCTTGCAAAAGTATTCATACCCCTTGAACTTTTCCACATTTTGTCACGTTACAACCACAAACGTAAATGTATTTAATTGTGATTTTATGTGATAAACCAACACAAAGTTGTTCATAATTGTGAAGTGGAAGGAAAATGATACATGGTTTCCAAATGTTATTACAAATAAAAAACTGAAAAGTGTGGCGTGCAAAAGTATTCAGCCCCCCTGAGTCAATACTTTGTAGAACCACCTTTCACTGCAATTACAGCTGCAAGTCTTTTGGGGCATGTCTCTACCAGCTTTGCACATCTAGAGACTGAAATTTTTGCCCATTCTTCTTTGCAAAATAGCTCAAGCTCAGTCAGATTGAATGAAGAGCATCTGTGAACAGCAATTTTCAAGTCTTGCCAGAGATTCTCAATTGGATTTTGGTCTGGACTTTGACTGGGCCATTCTAACACATGAATATGCTTTGATCTAAACCATTCCATTGTAGCTTTGGCTGTATGTTTAGGGTTGTTGTCCTGCTGGAAGGTGAACCCCCGCCCCAGTCTCAAGTCTTTTGCAGACTCTAACAGGTTTTCTTCCAAGATTGCCCTGTATTTGGCTCCATCCATCTTCCCATCAACTCTGACCAGCTTCCCTGTCCCTGCTGAAGAAAAGCATCCCCACAGCATGATGCTGCCACCACCATGTTTCACAGTGGGGATGGTGTGTTCAGGGTGATGTGCAGTGTTAGTTTTCCTCCACACATAGCGTTTTGCATTTAGGCCAAAAACTTCAATTTTGGTCTCATCAGACCAGAGCACCTTCCTCCACATGTTTGCTGGGTCCCCCACAACTGCAAACGGGACTTCTTTTGGCTTTGTTTCAACAATAGCTTTCTTCTTGCCACTCTTCCATAAAGGCCCGATTTGTGGAGTGCACGACTAATAGTTGTCCTGTGGACAGATTCTCCCACCTGAGCTGTGGATCTCTGCAGCTCCTCCAGAGTAACCATGGGCCTCTTGGCTGGTTCTCTGATCAATGCTCTCCTTGCCCGGCCTGTCAGTTTAGGTGGAGGGCCATGTCTTGGTAGGTTTGCAGTTGTGCCATACTCTTTCCATTTTAGGATCCATTCCATCATTCCGTGAGATGTTCAAAGCTTGGGATATTTTTTTATAACCTAACCCTGCTTTAAACTTCTCCGCAACTTTATCCCTGATCTGTCTGGTGTGTTCCTTGGGCTTCATGATGCTGTTTGTTCACTAATGTTCTCTAACAAACCTCTGAGGCCTTCACAGAACAGCTTTATTTATACTGATATTAGATTACACACAAGTGGACAAATTTACTAATTAGGTGACTTCTGAAGGCAATTGGTTGCATTGGATTTTATTTAGGGGTATCAGAGTAAAGGGGGCTGAATACTTTTGCACGCCACACTTTTCAGTTTTTTATTTGTACAAAAATTTAAAAACCATGTTTCATTTTCCTTCCACTTCACAATTATGTGCCACTTTGTGTTGGTCTATCACATAAAATCCCAATAAAATACATTTACGTTTGTGGTTGTAACGTGACAAAATGTGGAAAAGTTCAAGGGGTATGAATACTGTTGCAAGCCACTGTATATTTGCAGACATTTCACTTGCACAGGACCAGGAACATTTGGAGCAACACATCTTATTCTGCTCGGCTACTTTACTATCCAATATCATGAACGTTGAATTCTCCAATTTCAGGTAATCTACATCCTGTCTATCCCTTTCTCTCTCCTCGTCTTTACCCATGGTCCTCTCACACGCACCCTTCTTCCCACAATAACCCCAGCCCCCGACAGCTTAGTGCATTCCTCTCTCCTATCTATCCCAGTTGTCCATTAATCATGCAGTCATCGCACTGGATAGCCTCCGCCAACCTCCTCCACCTCTCCCTAACCACCTCCAACTACCACCCGCTGCTCACACACCCCGTCCCTCCCTTGTTCCCACCTGACATCTCCCTCCCTTAACTGGTTTTCAGCGTCCTTGCTTATCAAATTCCAGAATCGATTATGGTCTACATTTATTACCTACCAATCACTATCTCCAATCAGGAGCAAAAAACAAGGAAGGACAACATTCCAGACTGGAAACATCCTGATCTGAAACATTGTCTGTCCTTTTCCCTCCATAGATGGTGTGTAGTCTGCTAGATTCCTTCAGTACGTTGGTATTTTGTTGTAGATTCCAGCATTTACATTCTCTTCTGTCTCACTGTCTCCACCCTACCCCCCCCCCCACCCCCCCCCCCACCCCCCCCCCACCCCCCCCCCACCCCCCCCCCCCCATGTGACTCATATCTGTTAATCATCTCCTCCTCTCCTGCATCCACTTATCACTTGCTAGTCCTTACCATATCACTTTCTCCCTCCCCTTTATAATGGCCATTTCCCCCTCTATTATTCCAATCCAGATTAGGTGTTTTGATCCAAACCATTGACTGTTTATTTCCCTCTATGGATGCTGTCTGACCTGCTGATTTCCTCCAGCAGCTCTGCTTTTATTGCTCTTGATTCCAGCATCTGGTTCATTTAGTGCCACCAGGTTATGTAGTGAAAATAAGATATGCATACATAGAACTATGACATTCAAATATAGTAAAACAATCTTCAGCTTCTCATGATTGCAACTGAGTCCATATAGAAAGTAACTAGTATACATTTAGACTAGAGATACAGGGTAGAAACAGGCCCGTCAGCCCACCGAGTCTGTGCCGACCAGCAATCACCCCATACACCAGCAGTATCCTGTACACTGGGGTCAATTTACCATTTTACAAAGCCAATTAACCTACAAACTGTGTACAGACAGCACCTGCAGTCAGGATCGAACTCGGGTCTCTGGCGCGTTAAGGCAGCAACTCTGCCATTGCGCTACCGTGCCGCTAGTATAAAAAGTTATAATGAACGTGGGAATTTATTTTCACTCAGAAGATTATGAGTGACTGGAAGTTGGTGTCCTCTTTTGCAGGGTCACATTCATTGCAATTCAAAAGCCCTTGGATTTCCACTAACAGTCCTGTATTCTAATAGACTTTGGACAAGGAGCTGCAAAGTGGGATCAGAGAGTCATAGTGTCTAACAGCACAAAAACAGGGCCATTGACGCATCCAATCTGACCAAGATACTCCATTTAAGCATGTCCCATCAGGTTTTCCTTCAGCAGGAAAGGGCTGAATGGCTTCCTCCTGATCTGTGAATGTCTCCGTTTCTCATAGTATTTTTCATTCTCACTCCATGCTAATGGCTCCATTCTAGATAAATATATATATATACATACTGAATGGTTTATTCTGAGGATGTGTCGGTGTATTTTCCCCTGGCAGATTTTCTCCTCCTTTAATTTCATGAATTATAGCATCTTGCCATTCTTGCATTTCAAAGCAACAGGGAAACATCAGACTCCATACAAAGGTAACAATGTGAATAGATGGGCTGGATTCAACAGGTTAATAATGTTCTTGTTATTAATATGCTCTAGAAGTACTAATCCAGATTTTGTTGATGTTGGTTCATGCTCAACAGTCTCTTCTCTCCAACCTTACTTGTTCTATCCATTGTACTTGAGTTTGCCTTCACTATACCAACAGCAATAGTATTATCTGATCTGATCGAATAACGCAAAATAAAGCTTTTCATTGTAGCTTGCGTACATGACAATAATAAACTTAAACCTAAACATTTAGTTGAACTCAGAAGATCAAACTTGCTCGTTCTGATGTCCGCACTGAGTAGCGTTATGCCAATGGTCCTCATGATCTTTCATGATTCATTTGATTGATGTATAGGGCAAAACCAACACAGCCATGAAACTTCTCCAGAAGTTGTTGACCACCAGTGAAACCCTAGTGATAAATGTGGCAGCTCTTAAAGTTATAAGGGATTTTGAGAATGATTCAAAAGTATTTCTCAAGAAAAAATAACTAAAACATCTTTAAAGAAAAATGTAAATGAAAAATAAATTGTGTTTTAAGGAGGAATCTACTCTTCCCTTTAGACCACAGAAATCAATGAGTTGGTAGATTTTGTGGCAGGACTCGCCATAAAATAAGCTTCTGAGAGCAGATTGCTGGTATGATTGTTGCAGAAACTCAGCAAGATGTTGTTCCACTATCAGACTCCACGGAAAGCCGTGCAATGGGGAACTAATGCCTTTTTTTTATTGACTGCTCAATTAGCCAAGTTTGATCACTCAGCCAACCTTGATCACTCAACCAACCTTGATCATTCGACCAGCCTTTTCAAAATATCCCGCAGCTGCTCGAGCACTGAAATAAACTCATTCAACCAATCCATCGCCTTTTGAAATAGATTCAATAATAGGTAGAGCAAAGAGAAGAGTATGGATCACAGAATATGGTTCACAGCATTGGAGTGTGCCAATTCCTTAGGCAAAGCCCAAAGTCCACAATGGGGTAGAGGTGAATCAGATAATTATGCAAGGACCATTCAAAAGCCTAATACATGGGGTTACTACATCCACAACTCTCTGCAATTTCTTGCATTCTTGGTCAGAGCTGTTCCCAAACCAAGCTGTGATGCAACCCAATGGCATGCTTTCTGTGGTGCACCTGTAGAAGTTTGTAAAAGTCCTTGGAGACGTGTCCTATTTCTTCAGCATTCTTGGCTGTTTCTTCAATGTGGTTGGTCCATGCCAGATTGTTGGTAACATTAACAGCAAGGAACTTGAAGTTCACAATAATTTCAACTTTGGCAGGATTGATGCTGATTGGGGCATGTACTCCACAAGGCCTCATGGAAGCACCTGACAGAATTGCGTCATTTGGACCAATCTTCATCTCCAAACTGCAAGACATTTCATCTCTCTCTCTGCCCTTCACCTTCACTGATATGTAAAACATCATTGTCTTCTCACTTTTCCAGAAGAAGGATTGCTATCCTGAAGTATTAAATCAGTTTCTCTCTTTCCTAATTCTTCTTGGCAAAGTTGTGTATACCCAGGATTTTCTGAGTTAATGGATCCTACGATAACAAGTCCTCAAAGTCCTGATTTCTAATTCCTTCCCCTCTCCAACAAGGTAGTGCTCTGATCTTCCCATCTCCCCTGCAACACCCTGCCTTCCTGGGACTCTCATTGTAATACTCTGAACCCCATTTACCGGAAATATGACCAGGCCTGACTCCATTGTGATCACCTGTTTCACAATATTGAACAGGGAGAAAAAAAGGCATCCTGAAGTGTGCAAAGCTTAATCTATAAGCGCACAGTACCTTGAGCCTAGTGTATTGTAGAGTTTAGTTATGCTATATCCTTGAGGAAAAATATTAATTAACCAAACAATTATTACCGGAATTACACATATTTTAGGCCAATATTTCTTAAATAGTGAGAAATCATTTCAATAGACAATAGACAATAGGTGCATGAGTAGACCTTTCGAGCCAGCACCACCAGTCAATGTGATCATGGCTGATCATCCACAATCAGCACCCCGTTCCTGCCTTCTCCCCATACCCCTTGACTCCGCTATGTTTGAGAGCTCTGTCTAGCTCTCTCTTGAAAGCATCCAGAGAACCAGCCTTTACCACCCTCTGAGGCAGAGAATTCCACACTCACAACTCTCTGTGTGAAAAAGTTTTTCCTCATCTCCGGTCTAAATGGCTTACCCCTTATTCTTAAACTGTGGCCCCTGGTTCTGAACTCCCCCAACATTGGGAACATGTTTCCCGCCTCTAGCGTGTCCAAACCTTAATAATTGTATTTGTTTCAATATGATCCCCACTCATCCTTCTAAATTCCAGAGTATACTAGCCCAGCTGCTACATTGTATCAACAGATGACAGTCCCACCATCCCGGGAATTAACCTGGTGAACCTATGCTGCACTCTCCCAATAGGAAGAATGTCCTTCTTCAAATTGGGCGACCAAAACTGCACACAATATTCCAGATGTTGTCTCACTAGGGCCCTGTATTTCAAATCCCTGTAGAAGCACAAAAGTAAAAGTGCAGATACAATGAGTATGTTGGCCTTTATTGCAATGGGGTTCCAGTATAATTATAAAGAAAGTTTGCAGACATCTTGTGAAGGTTTCATGAGACATCAGCTCAAGTACAGTATAGTGCACAACGTTTGCCTCTACGTAAGGAAATAAATATTTTCTTGCCTTGCCGTGAAGTCAGGGTGGCATATTTCAACTCCAGATGTAATGGTGCTATGCCGGGAAAAACAGCCTTCACTCAATGGACTTTACAAGAATGAGAAGTAATGTTTTTGAAGCATATAGGACACCAGATGATGTTTCAGTACATTGGAGAATATAGAGGGTACTAGGATCTATTCCAGGTTAATAACTAAAATTTAAATTCACAACTGCTTTTTGAATTTGGATATCTGTATTTTTAGACCCTGCTTCTGCATCACCAGTGTACTCTGTACAGAGAGTTACATAAAAGAATAGAACAAAGGACAGTACAGGAGCCCTTTAGCCCATGATCCCTGTGCCGACCAAGATGCTGATTTAAACTAATTCCATCGTCCTGCACATGACCTGTGTCCCTCCATTCCTTGTGCTTGTGCACGTGCTTGTCTAAATTCCTCGTGAATATTATGGTCACAACTGTTTCGACCACCTCATATGGCATCATATTTCAGGCAGTTACCACACTCATGTAGAAAACATGGCTCGCATATCTCCTTTAAATTTTCCTCCTCTCAATTATGTCCTTTGGTTGTTGACATTTCTCCCCTGAGAAAAAGACTCAGACTATCCACCATATCCATGCCTCTTATTATTTTATATACTTCTATCAGGTTGCCCGTCACCCTTGATCCTTCAGTGAAAACAGTGCAGTGTGTCCAATGCCTCCTTAGAGCTATATCTCTCAAATCCAGGCAATATCCTGGTGAACCTCTTTTGCAGCCTCTCCAATGCCTCAACATCCTACCCATAATGTGGTGACCAGAACAGCAGACGATACTCCAGATGCGGCCCCACCAAAGTTGTATCCAGCTGCAATATGAGTCCTTGACCTCTATACTCAGTGTCCTGACCGATGAAGGCATGTTTGTCCCTATTGCGCTTCTTAAACAAAGTCTATTCTCAAATCTTTGGGACCTTGTCTGTGGCTAAAGAAGATACAAAATTGTCCTTCCCTTGCCTCCCTCAATAATCTGGGATAGATTCCATCTGATCTGTGGGAACCCTCCATCGGAACCCTCTGGATTTATCCACCTTAATGTTCTTCAAAATACCCAACACTTATTCCTTTTCCTCAGCATACCCTCACCATTTCTCATGTCCTTTTCCATCATGAATATAAATTCATTTTGTATCTCGCCCACTTCCTCTGTCTCTAAGCATTAATTCCCTCGTAGATCCGTGTGTGGTCCTACCCTCTCCATATCTCCCCTCTTGATTTTAATGTATGCATACAATGCCTTGGAAGTCATAGAGAGATACAGTATGAAAACCAACCCCTCAGCCTATCAAGATGAGTCGACTATCAACCACCTATTTCCAATAATCGTACAATAAACCCATTTATCATCAACTACCCCAGATGCTACCACTATTCTAAAGATTGTGATCATTTATTGTGTCCAATTAACTTACTAACCCTCCAGCACCGGATTTAGATGAGGAGAGGCCCTAGCTGTTCCACTTGTGAGGCCCCTCCCAATACCCCACCCCCACGATGAGAGGAAGTTGGTCCACCAGGTTGACACCGATTTGCAGCCGAGCATGGCCAATGAGATAAGGGGCTGGAAAGCTGCGCTCATTTATTTATTTATTTATCCATTTATTTATTTATTTATTTATTTATTTATTGTCAGTGCTAGTGCCGAGTTATTTGCTTAAAACACGATTATTCTGAAATGGAGGGCAAGGAAAATTACTGAAGGGTTGTTTAGAGACTAGAGTGCATTGTGACAGCATATGTAAGAAAGGCCTATGACAGTGTCAAAAATATTATACACCTTACAGGGCTCTCACTTGATTTTACTTCTTACTCTTAAGATAACTCTAAAAACTCTTTAGATTCTGAAGTAGTTCCTGAGGATTGGCGGGTAGCAAACGTAACCCCTCTTTTTAAGGAGGGAGAGAGAAAACGGGGAATTACAGACCAGTTAGTCTAACATCGGTAGTGGGGCAACTGCTAGAGTCAGTTATTAAAGATGGGATAGCAGCACATTTGGAAAGTGGTGAAATCATTGGACAAAGTCAGCATGGATTTACAAAAGGTAAATCATGTCTGACGAATTTTGTGGAATTTTTCGAGGATGTAACTAGTAGTGTGGATAAGGGAGAACCAGTGGATGTGGTGTATCTGGACTTCCAGAAGGCTTTCGACAAGGTCCCACATAGGAGATTAGCATACAAGCTTAAAGCATATGGAATTGGGGGTTCAGTATTGATGTGGATAGAGAACTGGCTGGCAAACAGGAAGCAAAGAGTAGGAGTAAACGTGTCTCTTTCACAATGGCAGGCAGTGACTAGTGGGGTACCGCAAGGCTCAGTGCTGGGACTCCAGCTATTTACAATATACATTAATGATCTGGATGAGGGAATTGAAGGCAATATCTCCAAGTTTGCGGATGAAAGTAAGCTGGGGGGCAGTGTTAGCTGTGAGGAGGATGCTAGGAGACTGCAAGGTGACTTGGATAGGCTGGGTGAGTGGGCAAATGTTTGGCAGATGCAGTATAATGTGGATAAATGTGAGGTTATCCACTTTGGTGGCAAAAACAGGGAAGCAGACTATTATCTAAATGGTGGCCGATTAGAAAATGGGGAGATGCCGTGAGACCTGGGTGTCATGGTGCACCAGTCATTGAAAGTAGGCATGCAGGTGCAGCAGGCAGTGAATAAAGCAAATGGTATCTTAGCTATCATAGCAAACGGATTTGAGTATAGGAGCA
Organism: Raja brachyura; assembly: GCA_963514005.1. The sequence continues at coordinate 13,075,919 of OY740800.1, read as the reverse complement.
GGGAGGTTCTACTTCAGTTGTACAGGGTCTTGGTGAGACCACACCTAGAGTATTGAATACAGTTTAGGTCTCCAAATCTGAGGAAGGATATTATTGCCATAGAGGGAGTGCAGAGAAGGTTCACCAGACTGATTCCTGGGATGTCAGAACTGTCTTATGAAGAAAGACTGGATAGACTCGGTTTATATTCTCTAGAATTTAGGAGAATGAGAGGGGATCTTATCGAAACTTACAAAATTCTTAAGGGGTTGGACAGGCTAGATGCAGGATGATTGTTCCCGATGTTGGGGAAGTCCAGGACAAGGGGTCACAGCTTAAGGATAAGGGGGAAATCCTTTAAGACCGAGATGAGAAATTCTTTTTTCACACAGAGTGGTGAGTCTCTGGAACTCTCTGCCACAGAGGGTAGTTGAGGCCAGTTCATTGGCTATATTTAAGAGGGAGTTAGATGTGGCCCTTGTGGCTAAGGGGATCAGAGGGTATGGAGAGAAGGCGGGTACGGGATACTGAGTTAGATGATCAGCCATTATCATATTGAATGGTGGTGCAGGCTTGAAGGGCCGAATGGCGTACTCCTGCACCTAATTTCTATGTTTCTATGTTTACTTCGGAGTCACGTGAGTGATTCCATGAGAAGAAGAACCCCGCCAGTCTGCATGCGCGTCATTACGTCTGACACATGGCGCAGCGACCAGCTGGGAGGTGCATCGTGCCTCCAGCGGTAAGTTTAAAACTCTCAGGTAAGTATAAAATTTAGTCGGAGATCATTTTCTGCGCTTGGTAATTCTTGTTTCAGGAGCAAGTTCGAGTATGGAGAAAGCGTCGAAGGTGACGTCAAGGCGAGCCGCCGGGAGAGTAGCTATGGAAGACTTGGCACTATCTCACCTACCGAGTCGCTGGCGGTACAACCAGCAACTGCAGACTTGGTGCCTGAGAGCACTGTGGCTGCACCATTGGGGTGGAAAGCCACTAAGAAGTCTGCACAGCCCGGAGACTCAGACGAGTCGGGCCGGGAGGGTTCCCCTCCGATAATGGATAACGTCTTTGGACGGTTTTCCAGGATGGAGCTCCTAATGTAGAGGATGCTCCACCAAGATACACTCCAACAGGAGGAGTTATGTCAGCTTGAGTCTCCTCGGGGGGTAAAAAAGGGGTAATTGAGAAGGCGGTTCACCAATCTCACCAATTCATGTCTAATATTTTTCCTAGCCCAAAGAAGGATGGGGGATGCCGAATCATTCTTGACTTGACGAGCCTTAATCCCTTTGTGCAGTATAAACATTTAAAAATGGAAACCTTTGTTACTGCCAAACAACGGATTTCCAGAGGATATTATATGGCATGTATAGATCCTAAAGATGCATATTATTCCGTGCCTGTTCATAAGGTTCATCTGATATATTTGAAGTTTAGCTGGATGAGGCAATTATGGCAATTTAAAGCATTGCCTAATGGGTTAACCTCCGCCCCTAGATTAATTACAAAACTGTTAAAACCAGTGCTGGGGCTACTCCGGGCTCAGAGTCATATTGTAATGGCTTATTTGGATAGTATCTTAATCATAGAAGCAGGAAGCAGCTGAATTATCTGTTTCAGCTGTTAAACTCATGTTTGAGAGGTTGGGGTTTCTCATCCATCCAGTTAAATCCAAATTTATACCAGTTAGAGTTATTAATTATTTCGGATTCACTCAACTCACATGTCTGTGACTCTTCCCAGGGGCAAGAGATTAGACTTAATTGAAGGCCGTCACAAACTCATGGTGGAGCAGCAACCTTCATAGAAACATAGAAACATAGAAAAATAGGTGCAGGAGTAGGCCATTCGGCCCTTCGAGCCTGCACCGCAATTCAATGGGATCATGGCTGATCATCCAACTCAGTATCCCGTACCTGCCTTCTCTCCATAACCCCTGATCCCTTTAGCCATAAGTGCCACATCTAATGCCCTCTTAAATATAGCCAATGAACTGGCCTCAACTGCCCAATTAGACATGTGGTCAGCATGATTGGCAAATTAGTGGCTGCCTTTCCAGCTGCACAGTTTGGACCTTTGCATTACTGAAATTTAAAGCATGCAAAGGAACAGGTACTCAGGATACATGCGGGTCATTTTGACAGGCCCATGCAATTACCAGCTGAAGCCATTGCTGAAGTACTGTGGTGGATGGTGAACATTTCGAGTTGCTCCAGTAAAGTTCTGATTGAGAAACCTTCAGTTGTTTTACAGACTGATGTTAATGCCCTAGGATGGGGTGCTACTGATACCATATCTAGCTGTGGAGGCAGATGGAATATGCATGAGGCATTTATTCTTCAATCACATGGGATTAACTATTTAGAACTGTTGGGAGCATTCTGTGGTCTGAAGGCTTATTGTACAAGTATGCGTCACTTGCATGTTCAACTTCAGACAACACTACGGCAGTGGCGTATGTTAATCACATTGGTGGAATTAAGTGGGAATCTTGTGATAGATTGGCTAACCTTATTTGGCACTGGAGTATTACAAGAAACATTTGGGTTTCAGCTATCTACCTACCAGGTAGATTCAACATGGTGGTGGACACCAGGTCACGCAAATTCAATGACAACACAGAATGGATGTTGAATCGTGTAGTTAATGATATTGTTGCTCAGCATGGGATGCCAGATATTGATTTGTTTGCATCCAGACTCTATCACCAGTTACCAAAGTATGTTTCATGGGAACCGGACCCAGGGGCAGTAGCAGTAGATGCATTCTCGCTACACTGGGGTGGAATGTTTTTATATACATTTCCCTCATTTTGCCTCATCAGTCGGCGCTTGCTCAAGATCAAGCAGGACTCCGCCTCAGGAGTTTTGGTGGTACCCGACTGGCCTACAAAGCCATGGTCAGCACTCGTTTTGAGAATAATATCAGCTTCTTATGACTGTCCCGAAACGTAGTAACCTACTGGTGCACCCTGTAACTGGGGAGCAACATCCATTACATGACTGTATTGATCTATTGAGTTGCAGATTCTAAGGAGGCCATACCTGGGGCTTGGACTATCCGATCGTACCGTGGATGTGACCACTGTGGCCTGGAGGGATAGTACCAAAAAACAGTATACCACTCATGTCAGGAAATGGGAGGTGTTCTGCTTACGGGGGAACAAAACATATCACACGGCATGCATCTCAGATGTGCTAGAGTTTCTGTCAATGCTATATTTTGATGAAGGGTTGAGCTATAGTGCCATCAATGGTGCCAGGAGTACCCTGTCATCATTCTTATGGCTGGAGTCGGATCAACATTCTGGAGGATCTCACCCTTTAATATCCTGGTTTTTGAAGGGTATTTTTACTTCCAATCCCCCCAGGCCCGGGTGCTCTGAAATCTGGGATGTGAGCATGGTACTTACGCTGCTTCAGCGCAACGGGTCCAGACGTTGCAGAAGCTGCGACTGGACAGGATGGTGTCATCTCGAAATAACATAACGTTTTACATTTATGATTTAATGAAACAGAGCAGACCAGGGGTGTCAGGGTTCAAGCTTAATTTTTCGGCATACCCCACGGATTTATGATTGTGTGTAGTTTTGCACTTGCAACATTATATCAAGGTCACCAAGAGCCTCAGAGGCTCCGAATCAGCATTATTTATCAGCCACAAAAAGCCGCATAAGGAAATGTTGGTACAGACCATTTCAAGATGGCTGAAACAAGTTCTGATTTGTGCAGGAGTGGACACTGACAATTTTAAATCTCACTCCACCAGGGCGGCATCAAAATCAGCAGCAAGGGCAGTGGACGTCCCTCTCAACCATATCCTCGTGGCCGCAGGATGTTCAAATGAACTGACTTTTCAAAGGTTCTATAACAAACTGCTTACTGGGGGTATTCGCACAATCCATTTTAGGTTCTGTTTCATAGCTTCCCCCGGGAGAGAGGGGTTGTTATTATTTTTCTTTGTTAAATAAACCATCCACATGTTCAAATCAATGCCATGGTTAAATGCATTGTTTATTATTCACTCATCCTGGGTTAATTGATGCAGTGAGATGCCTGGATTCGTATCTACGGCATGAAATTGCAGAGCTTTGAAATCTTCACGGAATCACTCATGTGACTCTGAAGTAAAATAGTAAGATTAAACGAGAACTTACCAGTTTGAAGTTTGTTCTTTATTTTATGAGGAGTTACGATGAGCGATTACGTGCCCACCGCTACCAACCCCCATATCACAATGGTCATCTGGTAGCTTTAGGTTTCTAATCTTACAATGTTACTTTAATTTACTGTTACCTGTGATTTCACACCGCTGCTTTGAAGATTGATACGCATGCGGACTGGCGGGGTTCTTCTTCTCACGTAATCGCTCATCGTAACTCCGCATAAAATAAAGATCATACTTCAAACTGGTAAGTTCTCATTTAATCTTACTATTTTATTTCTCTCTTGTCAGCCGGGCAACCTTGGCAGCTTTTTAAGTTGCCCAATGACAGTTTAGGTGGTCATTTAAGATGACTTGCGACGTGCGATAATGTGCTCGGACGAAGTGCGTAGTTACCAGCCGGATTCACATATTATTCTGTTTCAAATAAAGTCACAAACTAAACATATTCACCTATCAAGACATGATATATAGCACAATGACATGCAGCAAAATAATAATACAGTATCTCAACTTTTTTTACACGTTCCAATTAATGCAATTTATATTATTTCTTTCCACTTCCAAACAAAAATGTAGTTGGATTATTCAGCGAATGATCAACCTTGGTGAGACCAAGCGCAGGCTTGGCGATCGCTTCGCACAACACCTCTACTCAGTTCACAATAACCAACCTGATCTCCCGGTGGCTCAGCACTTCAATTCTCCCTCCCAGTCCGAATCTGACCTTTCTGCCCAGGGCCTCTTCCATGGCCAGAGTGAGGCCCACTGTAAATTGGAGGAGCAGCACCTCATATTTTGCTTGGGTAGTTTACACACCAGGTGTTTGAACATTGACTTCTTCAATTTCAGGTAATCCCTGCTTTCTCCTCCCCTTACCAGCTCATCCTCAGCCCACGTCTCCGCCTCTTCCTTTCTTCTCCCCGTCCCCACCACCCTCACATCTCGCTGAAGAAGGGTCTCAACCCGAAACGTCGCCTATTTCCTTCGCTCCATAGATGCTGCCTCACCCGCTGAGTTTCTCCAGCAGTTTTGTGTACCCATTCACACAAGTTCTGTTATCCCACTTCCCTCACCCACGCCCTACACATAAGGGGCAATTTTACAGAGACAAGTTAACCTACAAAGCTAATGCGTCTATGGGATGTGGGAGGAAACCTACACACTTGCAGGGAGAATGTGCAAATTCAATACAGACAGTGCCCGAGGACAGAATCGAACACAGATCTCTGGCATGTGAGGCAGCAGGTCTACCACTATATTTTGTTTTCCAACAAACAAAAAATTATACCTTGATAACTTTGGTTACTAAAAAAATGAAAATATCCATTTTCAGTTTTAAATCTCCAAGTGACACTATGTCCCCCTTATCAGCTACTGTATGTTTTAATTCAGTTCAAGACTATGGGGCAGTACATTGGCCATAAAGTTGCTGCCTAAAAGTGCCAGAGACACAGAATTGATCCTGAATATGGGTGCTGTCTGTATGGAGTTTGCTCCTTTTCCGTTTGATCGCATGGGTTTTCTCCAGGTGCTTTTGTTTTCTTCCCCATTCCAAAGGTGTGCAGGAACCTATTTCAGACCCAACCCAAAACATAATATTTTTCTTTTTTGCAGAGATTCTGTCTGACCTGCTTACTTCAGCTTTTTGTGTCTATCTTCAGTTTAAACCAGCATCTGCAGTTACTTCCTACACACACGATACTATACGATGGAACTTTATTAATCCTAGGAGGGAAATTGTGTGTGTGTCGGTGTATATATCACACATACACACACACACACACACACACACACACACACACACACACACACACACACACACACACACACACACACACACACACAGTTATATATTCATATATAAATATACACCATTTTGTTTTCTCGGTTCTAACATTGTTTACAGAGTAGTATGTTTACATATTCTGTGTGCTGCTGCAAGTAAGGATTTCATTGTTCTAACTGGAAGTGAGAGAATTAAACACTCTTGACTTGACTTACTTCGCTAATGTATGGGATAGAACTAGTGTACGGGTGGTCGGCGTGGTCTCGGTGGGCCGAAGGTCCTGTTTCCATGCTGTATCTTTAAATTAAGCTAAACACACTATAACCAGAGGGAGTCTAAAGAAGGGTCTCTACCCAAAATGTCACCCAATTTCTTCTATCCAGAGTTGCTGGCTGCTCCATGGAGTTCCCCCGCACAATTAAAGCATGGAATAGTCTTCACCCTACCATAATTGCCCAACCAGACACAACTAAATTTAAGATACCTCTTTTGTCCCCAAGAACCCTTTTTTGCTTAAGTCCAAGTCAAGAGTCAAGAGAGTTTTATTGTCATATGTCCCAGGACAGTGAAATTCTTGCTTGCTGCAGCACAACAGAATATGTAAACATAATACAGAACAGGAGATAAAAGTTCAGTGTTCATATTCCATAGACCATATATATATACAATAAATAACCAGATAAAATGCAATAGGGTGTTATTGTTCAGCCCTCCACCACCTCCAGTTTAAATTCCATTTAGAATATTTATGGAGGACCAGGAAACCAGAAGCAAGAGTCACTCCAGTGAGTTATTCCAGATCCAGGGTAAGGGAGTGATTCTGCATTGGTTTCCAGCGGTGCGGCGAGGCGGCAACCGGACAGCAATGGCAGCCAGATCTCCCACAATTCAAAGCGAGGGAGAAAGTGCCCAGTGCCAACCAGTTGCCGTGGCAGTGCACATGTGCAGGGTGGCCAGTGATGTGCTGGCCGTGGTTGTGCGCATGTGCAGGGGGGAGGATGTGCTGGCTGTAGCAATGTGCATGTGCAAGGCGGCCTGCCGTGCCAGCGGATGGTGAGCGGAGACCCGGTGGCCCGGACACAGATACGGATGGCGGGCGGAGACGGAGAGTGACAGAGAGAGAGAGATAGAGTGGGGGGCCCGCCCAGAGTTGAACGGCAGGTGTCCTGCCTTGGCTGGAGGCCCTTTAGATTTCAGCCTATGAAGCCTAGGGGTAAATCCAGCTCTGCGAGGCCTCCCCAAGCTCGAGGCCCTAAGCTTCAGCTTGTCAAGCTTATGTGTAAATCCGGCCCTGCAACCCTCATGTCTTTGGGGTGTCGGAGGAAGCTGAGGCGCCCAGAGTAAACCCACGCAGTCATAGGCAAAACATGCAAATGGGACAGACACACTTGAGGTCAGGATTGAACAGGGGCCTCTTTTACTGTGAGACAGTGGTTCTACTAGCTGCCTACTGCTACTACTACTGTGCAAACCTGCCATGCGCCTGTTCAATTCATTGCTAAAGGCACAATTTCATAACACTGAAACTGTCAACTTTCACTCAGGAAATTTCCTACAAATCATTAGACTCTCTTTCATGCAACGAACCCTTAAGAATTTGTCCCATTTTTCAGGAACTTCTTCCACTCTTAATCTTGCTCCCTCACTGTATCACTCGGTAATTAACAGCAAGTTATGCAAGAGATGAATTGAGTGTTTTTTAAAGCTGGTAAATGTTGCAGATGACTTCCCGTTTGTTACTAATAATGAAACTGTACTTTAACTAAATGCAATCTTCCTTCTTCCATGGTTTCCAGTTTAATCACTGAAAGCAATTCACCAGTTTCATCTCATCATGAAGTAATTGCTATGTTATTAAAAAAGATAATTGTTGAAATTTATTGCTAAAGTTATTAGCCCCGGAGATTGCACTGTGTATATTAATGGCCAAACATTGATTGCATTTGCATAAGATATTTCCTATCTCGGTATGTCCTCAAAAAATAAATCAGGCATAATTTAAAACAGATTATATGACATGACACAGGAATGCCAGACTAGTACTCAGATGCCAGAATCACAAACAGTAATTTCTGAGCTATCAAGTTTAATATCCCTCATGTGACTTAAAATGGCCATTTATACTAGGTAGTTTATGGGTCCCAAACTATTTTACAATACTTCAATGAATGACAAAAGCTTCCTGCTTCACAGCCCATGCTCAGATGTTGAGTCTTTTCCAACTTGTTCATGTCCTGCATCCATCTGTTCTACTTAAGATTTGGCCTTCACTCATTCCTGTTGATCTGTTTATCATTTTTGTCACTTCACGTTGCCTGGCCCTCTTAATCTTGATTTGATTCACTGGCGTTCCCTGATGCATGTAATGCATCTAGCTCCTAGGCCCAGATCTCAGAGCATTTTGCCTGCAGTGGATTGTAACTGACATGACTGCCATTCAAACTTGGACAACTGCAGCGTTCTTAAAGCACAAACTGAGTGAATCTGTGGCATCAACTGGCACAGATAAAGTCCCTGGCTGTGACCCCAGGACCTGTCTGGACCAGCTGACAGAGGTATTCACAGATATCTTAAACCTCACACTACTTCATTCCAAGCTAAGAAGACCATTATCAACGCAGTGCTGAAGAAAATTAAGGTAGTGTGCCTTAACGACTGCCATCCAATGGCTATTGTATCCATCGTCTTGAAGTGCTTTGTGAGGCTGGTAATGGCACATGTTAACTCCAGCCCAGTCAGCCTTGATCTGTTTAGATCTGATCGATCCCCTGCAGTTTGACTACTGTCTCAATGAGTCCACATCAGATGCCATCTCCCTTGCCCTAAACTCATCTCTGGAGCACCTAGACAACAAGGACACCACCTATGTATCAACTATAACTCTGTCTTCAACACCATAATCCCATCCAAACTCATCTCTACATTTCTGGACCTAGGTGTAAGAACTCCATCAAAGTCTGTGGTATCGAGTCTGGGTAAGGTAAGGCAGTCTAATCCACAAACCTGACTGCCCCGGCAGACCCATTGTCTCTGCCTGTTCGTGCCCTACCAAACTCATTTCCACATACCTTGACTCCATCCTATCCCCCTTGGTTAAATCCCTCCCCACCCATGTTCAAGACACCTCAGACACTCTCCGTCATCTCCGCGTATTCCATTCTCCAGGCCCCCATCCTCTCATCTTCACCATGGACGTCCAATCACTCTACACCTCCATCCCCCACCAGGATGGGCTCAAAGCCCTCCGGTTCTTCCTCGACCAGAGGAGCAACCCATACCCATCCACTGACACTCTCCTCCGCCTAGTGGAGTTGGTCCTTACCCTCAATAACTTATCTTTTGACTCCTCCCATTTCCTCCAAACACAAGGCGTAGCTATGGGCACACGCATGGACCCCAGCTATGCCTGCCTCTTCGTTGGGTATGTCGAACAATCCCTATTCGCGGCGTACCAGGGCCCCATCCCCGACCTCTACCTCCGTTACATCAACGACTGCTTTGGGGTCACCTCCTGCACCCACACACAACTGACTGACTTCATCCGTTTCACCACCAACTTCCATCTGGCACTCAAATACACCTGGACCATTTCCGACACTTCCCTACCATTCCTTGACCTCACCATCTCCATCGCAGGGGATACACTCGTGACCGACATCCACTATAAACCCACGGCTACCTGGACTACTCTTCCTCCCACCCTGCTTCCTGTAAGGACTCTATCCCCGATTCCCAATTCCTCCGTCTATGCCACATCTGCTCCCACGATGAGGTGTTCCACACCAGGGCATCACAAATGTCCTCATTCTTCAGGGAACAGGGATTCCCCTCCCCCGCTATAGAGGAGGCTCGCACCAGAGTCTCCTCCATACCCCGCAACACTGCCCTCTCTCCCCATTCCCCGACTCGCAACAAGGGCAGAGTTCCCCTGGTCCTTGCCTTTCACCCCACCAGCCGGCACATACAACACATAGTCTTCCGCCAATTTTGCCACATCCAACGTGACCCCACCACTCGGCACATCTTCCCATATCCCCACCTGTCTGTCTTCTGCAAAGACCGCTCCCTCCGCAACTCCCTTGTCAATTCTTCCCTTCCCTCCCGCTCCACCCCTTCCCCGGGCACTTTCCCTTGCAACCGCAAGAGATGCTACACTTGTCCCTTTACCTCCCCCCTCCACTCCCTTCAAGGACCCAAGCAGTCCTTCCAGGTCTGACAGAGGTTCACCTGCACCTCCTCCAACCTCATCTACTGCATCCGCTGCTCTAGATGTCAGCTGATCTATATCGGTGAGACCAAGTGGAGGCTTGGCGATCGTTTCGCTGAACACCTCCGCTCGGTCCACAATAACCAACCCGACCTCCCGGTGACTCAGCACTTCAACTCCCCCTCCCATTCCGTATCCGACCTCTCGGTCCTGGGCCTCCTCCACGGCCAGATTGAGCAACACCGCAAATTGGAGGAACAGCACCTCATATTTCGCTTGGGGAGTCTGCATCCTCTTGGCATGAACATTGAATTCTCTCAATTCTGTTAACCCTTGCTGTCTCCTCCCCTTTCTACCTCTCCCTCAGCCCTCGGGCTCCTCCTCCTCCTTTTTCCTTTCTTCCCCCCGCCTTCCCCCACCCCCCATCAGTCTGAAGAAGGGTTTTGGCCCGAAACGTTGCCTATCTCCTTCGCTCCATAGATGCTGCTGCACCCGCTGAGTTTTTCCAGCATTTTGTGTACCCTGTAAGAACTCCAGTCTGACCCACAGATTACAATCAGTGAGTATAGGTGATAGCCTTTCATCCACAATAACTCCCAACTCTGGTGCCCACAAGGATGTATTCTCAGTCCCCTTCTAAGCTCCCTATGCATACATGTGCGACCAAATTTGGCTCTAACTCCATCTAAAAGTTTTCAGATAAACCACTGTGACGGCCGATTCATGAACAATTACTAGATGGAGTACAGGAAGGAAATAGAGAGCTTAGTAACATGGTGTCAGGACAACCTCCCCCTAAATGTCAGCAAGACAAAGGTGCTAGTTCTCATCTTCAGGAAATGTGCTGGAGTACATGCCTCAATCAGTGGAAATTGTTGAGAGCTCCAGGTTTTGGCATTAATATTACAAATGGTCCACCATGGACCAACCACATTGATGCAACAGCCACGAAGTCACCCCAACACCTCTACATCCCGAGGAGATTGAGGAAGTTCAACATGTCTTCCATGACTCTTATAACCTCTACTGATGCAGCACAGAAAGCAAACTGTTCGGTTGCATCACAGCTTGGTTTGGGAACAGCCCCAGCCTGCAAAAAAATTGCTGAGATTGGTGGATGTAGCCCAGACCGTCACGTAGACCCGACTCCTCACTATTGACTCCATCTATACTTCACATTGCCTCAGGATAGCAGCCAACATAATCAAAGACTTGCCCCATCCATATCATTCTTTCTTCGCCCTTTTCCCATTGGACAGGAGATTCAGAAGCTTGAAAATACTTGCCACCATTCATAAGCAGCCTCTTCCCCTCTGTTTTCAGGTTCCTGAATAGTACTTCCATAAGCTAGGGTACAGTTTGATTCACTTCTGCCCCATTGCAGACATTGGGCTTTGTCTATGGAACTGGGCGCTACAATGCTGAGAACTATATTCTGCGCTCTATATCATCTCCTTTGCTCTACCTATTGTATTTGCTCTGTCTTGATTGTATTTATGTATGGTAATATCTGATTTTTTCGGATAGCATGCAGAACAAGGTTTTTCATTACATCAGTACACGTGACAATAATAAACCTAAACAGGGATGGAAAAATGTGAAATACTAGAAAACTCAAAAATGGGCTTACTAATACTGGAATAAAGTCAGTGCAGTTCACAGCCATGGTGTTTGTGAGTTACTTCACTTACAAATAACAACTTTCATTTATATTACACTCTGGAGTTAGGAAAGCTAACAGCAAGCGATTAAAGACTGAAAAAAGGGGAGAAGACGTCAAAGGGAAAAGAAAAATGGAAATGCTTCACTAAGGGAAAGCGGCATGATCAGAATCGATGAGTAATATTACAATGAATCTTTGTTGGCAGGGAAAATAATGCAATGAAAAGAGAGAGCCGTACAGTTGTTTTCAGCAGATGTAACAACTAATAAACTGGTCGCCCAAGCAGAACTGTATACAGTTCAGTAGAAAGACGAAACCAGTATTGTTGATGAGATTGAGAGTGTCAGCCTCTCAGAGGATCATCAACACAGGGTGGAAAGCAAATGCAAGATGAAAGTTAAAGTAAGGGAAAAAATGTTGAAGTCAATTAACTGGGGTAAAGGAATATGTGGAGATTGGAGAGAGCAGAAGACAATGGTACTAGAAAATAGGTGCAGGAGGAGGCCATTTGGCCCCAGCACCACAGGATTTACGCTAGGAAACTAGGCTCATGTACTTTAATAATGTGTGACCCGTGGGGGTTGAGAGCTGGATGAAAGAAGCGACCAACCCATTAGAATATTGAATCCCGAAGCATGAAAATTTTGATTATATACTGGCAGTGATGGGGAGAGGAAGAGGCAGAAGAAAATTGTGATCTAGATGTGGACAAAGGCATTTGTATAAAAGCGAAGAGGTCCAGGTGTTGACCAAGGTAGTTTTCAGTGCCTGGGTCTGAAGAAGGGTCTCGTTCCAAAATGTCACCCATTCCTCCTCACCAAAGTGCTGCTTGTCCTGCTGAGCCACTCCAGCTTTTTGTGTTTATCTTCGGTTTAAACCAACAACTGTAGTCCCTTCCTACACATTTCAGTGCCTGATTGTGCTTTGCACTGTGGATTTACCAAGCATACATTGGGGATGACAACAGCAGGAAAATGCAGCGTGTGAAAGAAAACACAGATTGTAGAGGGATAGCCCCTAGAAGGCACTCAGCTCATATAACCTGGAACAAATAGGTAAATAGGTCCATTCATTAAACTAAAACTGAGATAGAGGCAGAAATCCTGTCAAGTAATAAATGCACTAAGCTCTGTGGTTTAATAAATAATTACTTACCTTCTAGTGCTGTATCTCCAGTTATTATGATTTTATAACTGTCTACGTTCCTAGAATAGGTGTATCGATCATAGTCCTATAATGATACAAAACCTTTAAACCTTGGAGAGGAGAATGTATTCATAAGTAAATGCATATTATGCTTTTATTTGCATTATTTAACTATTTATTTATATGTGATAATGCTGGTAGTTTGTCTTAGCTGAAATAATGTAAGTGATAATATTGAATAAACATATTTCCTACCAGTTTTGATACATATGTTATAAATTGACAGCCAGCATTCCTTGGGTGCATTACTTCTGACAGTGGTAGGAAGACATTTAACATGATTTAATTTATTTTTAACATTTACCAAGAGCATCTTTACCTACCCAAAACAAACACAGACTTTGACGTGTAGGAAGGAACCGCAGATGCTGATTTACTCTGATATAGACACAAAATGCTGGAGTAACTCAGCGAGTTAGGCAGCATTTCTGGAGAAAAGGAATAGGTATTGTTTCGGGTCGAGACCTTCCTTCAGATTGGGAGCCAGTTGCCTTAAATATTTGGGAATAGAAATTTCAGTAGGCAGATCAAAAGCTGAAATTAATAGCGATAAGTGTGTTGACGGGAGTGTTGGTTTATTTCTGACAAGGTGGATTACATCCACCAAAACAAACCTGTTTAAATTTGGGATGTTGTGGCATGATAACTAACTATTTGGAGAAATCCAGACAAAAGCAAAGAATTGCCAATGCGAACTCTAATGCGAGTTTATTTTCCTGGGACTTGGAATTTGTACTGTTTTAGTGCCTGTGGAGGCACCATTTGTAAAAAAAGTGTAGAAAGAAACTTGGAAATTAATGTGGCCAAAGTCACAGCTGCCACATATGCTTGCCTTTGGGGAGAAAAAAATACTGATCTAACAATAAAAATAATGTAAACATTTGACAAAGGTCATCAAAACTATGAACGTCTCTATAGTTTCTGCAGGACCATAAAATGGAGAAATTAGATATGTGGGAAATTGAACATCACTTAGCTACATCAGGAGGCGTATAACTAACAATTTATTGTAATATGTGAACCACAAAGTTTATATAAATGGTCCAGGCATTAGTCAACTTGTTGTAAACTTGGGTGTCAAATTATACCACTGTGTTCTGGCACAAGACCAATCATTACAGAGCGCAACCATTGCACTTTAAGGAGAAACAAATTCCCAAAGTCATAGGTCAGGAAGATTGTGGAGCAAATAATCAAAAATGCTGGAAACACTCAGCGGGTTGGGCAGCACCTTTAGGAAGAGAGTTAACCTTTCAGTTTATAGCTCTTTATCAGAACCTGTGAGCTCACCTGGTCAGTCTGCATCAAGGGTAGATGATCAAAGCATCAGACAATGAGTGTGTTGGGAATTTGTACAATCTCCTGCCTCCTCTACTTTGTTTAGAAGTGTTATAGAAAAATAAAAACATAAAAATAGGAGCAGGAGTAGGCCATTCGGCCCTTCGAACCTGCACCGCCATTCAATATGATCATGGCTGATCATCCAACTCAGTATCCCGTACCTGCCTTCTCTCCATACCCCCGATCCCCATAGCCACAAGGGCCACATCTAACTCCCTCTTAAATATAGCCAATGAAAGGGCTCAACTACCTTCTGTGGCAGAGAATTCCAGAGATTCACTACTCTTGTTATGGGTTATGACACCCATTTCTTTGCAACAAGGCTGCCATATCCCCATGTATATAAAAATTGCTTAATTCTGCCTGTTCCATGTTAAGTTTTCCTTGTCTGTTTGTGGATTTAGTAACTGAGACAGTGAAGATTATTGGGCAGATTAAATGAGAACTTACCGTTTGAAGTTTGATCTGAATTTTATCTGAAGTTGGAGTGAGAGACTATGTGAAGAACCCACCAGCCTGCATGCGAATTAATCTTCAGAGCAACTGTATGAAACCACAGTCCATTTAAACCAGAATCAAGCTATAGAAAGATTAATAACCCTTGACTTACCTAAATAAATTTATGAGATTCACGGTTGGGAGTGGAGGGCACGTAGTCTCTTACTCTCACTTCTCATAAAATCAAGATCAAACTTCAAACAGCAAGTTCTCGTTTAATCTTTCTATTTTATTTCTAAATCTCATGATGAGACTAGGTGAAGCCTTTGAAGCTCTGTGGTTTCATGCAGTAAACCAATCTGTATGTGAACACACTACACAGATAAATCATAAATGGTAGAAAAGAAATGGGCCATTAACAACATGATGCTAACTTTACATACATGTACATCGTCCTTAATTGGACCACAGTCCCAATTGCCAAAAGTGCTGGAGAAACTCAGTGGGTGCGGCAGCATCTATGAAAATCTTCGATTTTCCAGCATCTGCAGTTCCTTCTGAAACACTAACTTAAGAGTAACTGCTCCAACGTTAGGGATACAGCTGATGTCAATTTGCTTAAAAAATTTATACTGATTACACATTCCACACTACTTTGTATCTTGGCTTTAGAGGGATCATATTAAAGACACCTTCCATAACCTTTGTCACCAGTGGGTGAGAGCCAATCGTTTATTGTCCCACTTCTAGTACTAGATATGATGACAAAGCACTACGAGCAGTGTTAATTGCACTATAACTTAGTCGCTTCTCATAAAACCAAACTGAAAGAAACCCATAAACCTCTGCTACTTCTGTTTAAAAGTAGCTCAAATGTGTCTCTTCACAAAACCTTTCCATACAACCATGCAGTGATAGGTGCACGAGTGATAGGTTGAACTCACCACTGCTCGTGTCTGTGAGCAAATATAGGAGCTTCTTTCAGCAGACCTATTTACAATGGAAACCATTGCTGAGTAGGCCAAATTGACACAACTATAATTCATATTGCCTCATCTTGAATTATCTTTGGAGGCATCTTCTGATATTTATACCCTGTGCTTGCCTCTACAATATTCTGTTTCTTATCTGTGGGTAGGGTTACAGACATATCTGCAGAGTTTATGACAAAACCTAGATACGTAATACATTGTGTCGGCTCCAGTATGGACTTTCCTGGATGAATAACAAACCCTAGATATTCTAAGAGTGCCTTGGTTGCTGAAACAGCTAACTCTGTAACACCTGTATTGGTTGCCAGTGTGACGAGCACATTCCCTTCGACTAGCCTCTCAATAAGGTTTTCCAGTTTTGAGAGCCGACAGATGATATTACAATGGATGTTGAGGCAGTACCTTCCTGCCCAGTATTGTCCTTTTGGACATATTTTGCCATTTTGGTCTTGGCCTTCATCGAACTCGGGTCGCCAAACTGCTCCCTTTCGGAGCTTTTGCTTTAATCTTTATCAGGTCATAATGCTACTTGCCAATTTGGCTTTTATTGGTTTACCTATCCCCGAGAGGATGGTAAATTATGTTACAGAGTGCTGGCAGCTCTTTTTTAGCCGTGAGCTGAAAGTATTTTGCAAGTGTTGAGCGAATCATCAAACTCCCTGCCTCTGAGCAGGAGATATCCTCAAATATCTGAATTTAACTGCCTGTGTCAGTGCAGTGCACCTCCCCCTCATTCAGTTATCCTCACTCTTGTGAGCAGCCTGATAACCTCAATCTTGATGTTGAGGCAGTGATTCCCTGGCCAATATGGTCCTTTTGGACAGCCACTTCCGCGTTGGTCTTCCCTGAACTGGGTTTGACAAGCTGCTCCTTTTTGGAGCTTTCAGAGGTTGCTGTGCAGGCCACCCTACCAGCGTCTCTGAGCCCAGGTCGCCAACCTGCTCCTTTTCAGAGCTAGCGGAGGTTACTGTACAGGGTATGCTGCCAGTGTCTCCGAGCCTGAGTCGCTAAGCTGCTCAGTTTTGAAGCTTTCACGGAGGTTTGTATGCAGACCTTACCTGCAAGTGTCTCCGAGCCCGGGTTGACCAGCTGCTCCTTAACAGAGCTTCAGCGCAGTTACTTGTGCAGGCCGCGCCTGTTCACCTCTTTGGCCCCACCCTTGACAAAGTGCTCCCTTTTGGAGCTTTAAATGGAGGTTGCTATGCAGGTCGTGCCTGCCAGCATCTCAGAGCCCGGTTCAACACGCTGCTCCATTTCGGAGCCTTGGAGGAGATTACTGTGCAGGTCGCGCCTGCCAGTTACTCCGAGACCAGGCTGGGCCACCTGCTCTCTTTCGGAGCTTTAAATGGACCTTACCTGACGGAGCATTTCCGAATGCATCTGTATCTCGCGCCATGCGACGACGTATTGATGCGCACGCGGGCTGGCAGGTTCTTCACATAGTCTCATCACAAGACTTTGAAATAAAATTGGAAAATATAGTAGAGAACCTTAGTCTCAGCTGAATATGGAGTAGACCTTCAGTCGATCAGTATGTGTAGAAAGGAACTGCAGATGCTGGTTTAGACCGAAGATAGACACAAAGTGCTGGAGTAAACCAGCAGGTCAGGCAACATCTCTGAAGAAAAAGGATGGGCGATGTTTCAGGTCGGAATCCTTTTCAGACTGAAAGTAGAGGGTGGGGAGGGGAGGGGGGGGGATCCAGTTTGTCAACTGGGACCTGATATGTCACCCATCCCTTTTCTCCAGAGATGCTGCTTGACCTACTGAGTTACTCCAGCTCTTTGTGTCTCTATCTGGCAGATCAGTCTGGGCTGGACTGACAATCATACCTATAAAACAAAAGGCATTGATAACACAAACCCTTTTGTATTCATTGTTCCAGCAAGGATATCTTAACCAACAAATGATTGGGCTGAAAGAAACATGTGTCTCAGGTTTTTATTCATTCCGTAAATGCAATGACAACTCGTTCATGTTCTTTATGAGTCCCTCTTGAATACTGTACATATGAAAGTCTTGACCTACATTTTGCTTGGTGAATCACCAGTGTGAGTAAAATGGAAAACATTTTCTTATTCCATTTTGCAATTGGTGTAGACTGAAAAGGACCCAATGCTCCTGAATACATTCATTTGGTCTGGCTTTTAGTCAATATTTTTTTTAATGGATTTGGCTGAAAATATTGAAAAATAATTTTATCTTACAAAAAGTCATGACCTTTTCTGAAACTGATACCTTACATCATTTTACCGTGTCAGTACAACAACCTTACCTGTGCATTACTTTCTCTCATAGTCAAGACTGTAAATAAAATTCAAGATGCCTGGTTTGGAATGAAAACGAGCAAAGTGGTTTGAAACATGAACACACAACATAGACTAAACACCCCATTAGATATTTGCATTTACTCTGACTTCAATGATGTGTTTCTTGGAATGAACATGGCAATAACTACTGCTATTATGTAGTAATATCATGTAAGTTGAAAGTCGATGACGATAATTGTTCTCCATCCCTTTATGAATATTATATATAATATTAAAAAATCAGGATATGTAGCAAATAACCCAGTTTTCCTCTAATAACCCGCATCTTGCAAGATTAATGTTTTACATGCACTGGGATATATTTAAAGATTGATTAGACAAAGCTCGTTGTTTTTCTAGTCATTTGAAATGGAATTCATTATTGTTCTTAAAGGAGGAGGCATTCACCTATTGATTTGGAACAATGTTTCGAATAACATCTTTTACTTCATAAGATCAAAATATTTTTAAAACAAATCTCAGGTTTTCTTTCCTATGGCAATGCCTTCAATAATATTTTATGTGTCTCTTTAAATGGCTGCAATAACACCATGCAAGGATGGCACACCTTTGCAGTTAGTAGAGATGCTGCCTCACAGCTTCAGTGACCTGGGTTCAATCCTGACTTCCAGTGCTGCCTCATGTTCTCTCTGTGTCCCGATGGTTTTGCCCCCGTGTGCTCTGTTTTCCCCCCCACAACCAAGTGCAGCCAGTTCAGTTTATTGTATATTACTCATAGTGTGCAAGTGAATGGTTGAATCGTGGGAGAGTTGATGGGTATATAGAGAAATATGAGAGCTGTGTAGCATTAGAACATAAGAACGTAAGAAATAAGAGAAGCAGCAACCCATTAAATCCCACAAATCTTTAATGGCTGATCTGATTTTTGACCTTTGCAATGCTTTCCTCTGACCCTCATAACCCTTGATTTCCCTAATTCTACCAGATTTGAATGGGTTGCAAAAGGCCATTTCACATCATCGGCCAATCCTGACAAGCTGCTTGCAGTCTCTGGAACTGACAGGGAAGGAGAAATACGATGGTTTCAGGAACAGCGATACAAAAGGGAAGGGTCTTTACCAGCGGAGGTGCATGCAACAATGACCGTTAGGGTACAGATTTTTTGAGGAGCACAAAAAGTAGAACCAATACCTTAAATGTTGATGGTGATTCCAGAGTAGTAAAACAGAGACAATTACCTTGATGCCAATTTTTTAGTTTATTCTTTCACCATTGGCAACATGGAGAACATGCACTTCACAGACTCTGCCCACTGGTAAACACAAGAAACTGCAGATGCTGCAATCTAGAACACAAAGTGCTGAAGTAATTCAACAGGTCAGGCAGTGTCTCTGGAGGATATGGATATGTGACGTTTTGGGATGGAACCTTCTTTAGACTGATTGTAGTATGGGACAGAAAGGTGGAAAAGGTTGGCGGGTGAATAAAGCCTGACCCACGGACTTTGTGTATTTTGCACCCTGGTACCTGATGAATGTTCCTGCAATCAAAAGATGAAGACTGAAATATACTAAACAAAACTATCAGTTAGTGCCACCCTCCACAGATGCTGCCTGATCTACTGATTTCATCCAGCACTTTGTGTTTCACTCAAGACTCCAGCATCTGCAGTTCCTTATGACTCTGTCAGCTATTTTCTCCAGAGCACTGAGAATCCATTTTAAAACATGTTCAGAGAAGATGAGTTACCCTCAAGCACCATTGGCTGATAGGAAATCATTTGCCCACTACTCATTCTTCTGGGGATGGGACAATTGGAAGACAAAATCACCACTAATCTTGAAAACAGAAGATTGCAATTTATTTATGACCTGTATTCATTTTGCACCATTCAGAGAAAATAATTTGTTTCCAAATCTAATTGTGGCTTCAATTCATTATAAGTTTCAGGAAAACCTGAACAGATTGAAGATCCATTCACCTAACGTACGTGGGTGACAAACTCCAGCATGGATTTTTTGGGCAGAGAAACTTGTTTTTTGTACTGAAAGGGAAGACTGAGGTCAACATAACGGTGATCTTTAACACCATGTAGGAATTTAACAGGGTAGACATAAAGAAGTTCCACTCACCTGGGGAGTTCCGTTATAAATATAGTCAAGATTCAAGAGTGTTTTATTGTCTTATGTCCCAGACAGAACAATGAAATTCTTACTTGCAGCACCACAACAGAATATGTAAACTTAGTACTCTGTAAACAATATAATAAATGAAAAAAGTTCAGTGTGTGCGTATATATAAATACATATATATTTAAATGGATATATATTAAAATGAGACAGTAGAAGATATTGAAAGCGTGTGCGGATGTGTCGCCGAACGACGAGAAGCCGAAGCAAAGAAGTGGAAGCCAAATAACCGAACGGAAACAAAGCTGAAAAGCCAAATAACCAAAAGCGTACAAAGCCGAAACGCCAACTCACCGAAAGGCCGCGTCGCCTAGAAGCCAACTCACCAAAAGGCCACTGTGCAGAAAAGCCAAATGACGGACACGACATCGCCGGGGGGCCGAACATCACTGGCTGGGAGCGACGGGAGGGTGGGGGTCATTTTCGGCCTCCGCCCACCCAGAGTCACTGACCGCGATGCACTGCCATCGGACCCCAACCCTCACACAGGGTGATTCATCCCCCCGACCCACGGACCCGGACACAAGGGGTGATTTACCCCCTGACACCCACACCGGGTGACTCACCCCCACCCCGACCACGGGGACAGATGGCTCGGGGCATTGGTAGCCATAGTAAATCACTTTTAAAACATGGTGGGGGGGACACAAATCCCTGGTGGGCCGGTGACAAATGTGTATAATAACGAACAATTTAATCTCCTACTACTTCCCCCCCCCTCCCCCCCCGACAACAAGAAGCACATTTTATTTACTGTTTAAACACAGTATTACCATCTGGTTGCCTGCGTAACGCACACAACAAGCTCCCACGCACAAAACTCCAGATAATCTTTAATCTGTTTTAATCTGTTTTAATCGAAGATGGACACAAAAAGCTGGAGATACTCAGCGGAGCAGGCAGCATCTCTGGAGAGGAGGAATGGGTGATGTTTCGGGTCGAGACCATTCTTCAGACCTGAAGACTTAGCCTGAAGTGTCTCGAACTGAAACACCACCCATTCCTTCTCTCCAGAGATGCTGCCTGTCCCACTGAGTCACTCCAGCATTTTGTGTCTATCTTTGGTGTGACAGTTGCCTCATTTCATCGGCTTCATGTATTGCTCGCATGGAAGAGACGCTAGACATTTACATGCCACCTGCATCTATTCATCTAAGTGTGCTCTTAATGAAATCTCACATCTTTCCGAGGGAGGGATGGAATGGATGTAACCACCGGCTAAAGCAAAGGCATAGTTAGGACATAGTCAAGCCTGTGGGAAGCGCTTGCGGCAGCTGGTTTCATAGTGAATCACCCTAGTGTGGGGGTCGGGGTCCGGTGGCAGTGCGTCGCCATCAGTGACTCTGGGTGGGCAGAGAGACCAGACTGTCCCCAACTCTGCTCCACTCGGCCCTGTGTGTGTGTGTGCTCTGCCGACCCACAGCCCATCACAGTGCAACCGCATGGGGGAGATGAGGTGGAGGGCGGCTGTGGCCTTGGGAGAGTGGGGGGCTGTCCTTAGGGATGTGCTCCTTCGGCTGCTTACAACTTGGTGCTCGGGTTGAGGGACCAGTCACCCTCCAGCCCAGGGCGGTCTTGCGTGGGAAAATTACCCTCCTGCCTCCCCTGGCCAGAAATGTGATGGACACGGGCATCTGGACTAATCGCTGACTAGTCCCGCCCCCCCCCCCTCCCCCCGGCAACGTCATGTCGTTTATTTGGCTTTTCGGCACAGCGGCCTTTCAGTGAGTTGGCTTCTAGGCGACTAGGCCTTTCGGTTAGTTGACGTTTTGGCACAGCGGCCTTTCGGTGAGTTGGCTTTTAGACGTCCCGCCCTTTCGGTTAGTTGGCTTTTCAGCTTTGTTTCTGTTCAGTTATTTGGCTTCCACTTCTTTGCTTCGGCTTCTCGTCTTTCTACGCCACGTCCGGGTACCTTTGAAAGGGTGAATAAAGTAATAATAGAGAAGCCTCAGTTAGAGCAGTCAGGGTGAATGATCTGATTCTGTATTGTAAATTCATTTTTTAGATCAGGATTGATATGTCAAGAAGTAACAAGCAGGATGATGGTTTTGAGTTTATTTCTTTTAAATGTTTATAATACTCTTTCAACATAAAAGCTGCTTTTCTTCACAAAAAGGCATTAAAGGACACAACGTGCTGAAGTAACTCAGTGGATCAAGCAGCATCCCCAGAGAACATGGATAGGTGACATTCCAGGTCACGTCTCTTCAGATTTTATTTGATTTTCACTACTGGACATTAATTTTGTACTTTGTTATGCCAAGTTTGATCGATACTGAATCATTAGTATACTTCGTTTACCCAAATATACTCGTTCAGCAAATTAAAAGAAACAGAGTATCTTGCTGCACAGATTTCTGGTTGATTAGAAACAGGCCTCTTGACTTGATTGTTGAATTCATCATAGCACCACTTTCACTTGTATCCTATGCAAGTTGTACATGTTCTTTATCAAGATGTACAGCATTTGCACTTTCAAAGAAAAATGCATTACAGCCACATGCTTTAATCTGGACTGGTCAGTGTTCTTTTGATGTTGTCGTCATTAATCAGATTTCAGTCTGTTATTAGTATAACCTCCAGAGTATTGAATGGCCTTTGATGCTTGCATAGCCAATGTATTTTCTATCATAAGCATTAGTCTTTACAGAACCGTGCCTTACGAATTTCTAATGCTGACTGCTGAAAGGATAAAATTACAGAGCTGCACAAATGCCTGGGCACTTGACCTCCAACCCGAATTTGAATCAGAATTTTGCAGGGGATAAGAGTTGAATTTCACCACACAGTAAATGGATTTTACTGCAAACCAAAGCTTGAGCCTCACACCAGATGTTAGATACGTGAAATTCTGTTGAATCCTGCCAGATGAAGTAGAATGAGGTGGTGTGTGGCGGTAGGGGGAGGGAAAAAGGAAAGCGCAGCCTTGTATGATTCACCTTCATTTAACAAATGATGGAACAGTATTGTTGAGAGGTTGTGGAGAAGGCTGCATCCCTGGAAATGGCAAATTGGCGAAGACGGCTGAAGAAGGGCCTCGTTCTGAAACGTCACCTATTCCGTCTCTCCAGAGATGCTGTCTGACCCACTGAGTCACTTTTCAGTTTAAACCAGTACCTGGAGTTCCTTCCTACGCATTATTTACCATTATTAGGATTGAACTGTACTTTTGAATATTATTATTAAAGATAGAAACAGTTTGGCTCATTCCAGTGAATAATTTATTTCACCATGTGGGCAAATAAATATTTATTTATCAATCTCTATCAAAAGCAAACAGCTTTGTGATGCTGTCTACGTTTCTAGATTTCTTGCTGCCAATCACTGTGATTGCATTCTCAATTCATGATGAGTTTGTCATTTCTGATTTCTATTGTCAAACTTGCCACAAAAACAAGAAAAGTAACAAAACATCCAAAATTCATCGCAGAAAATTAATGAGTATAATCATCCATTCAAAGTTGAACCAGCGTTTGCTCACGTTGACTGGCTAGATTCAAAATTATGTCATGAGTCACACACAATCTATCATAAATTCATAGCCAGGGTTTATAAACGAGGCAAGTCTTTTCTAGACGTCTTGGAGGAGAAATGTCTATGTCGGCTTTGCTTCAACAAAAGTCTTAATTGAAACCTGCACTTTGTAGAACTTCAAGTGTGATCTCATACACGTCTCATAGCATCCATGGTTGGAATATCCCTCAATCTCAGCACCTTGACATCAAGATCAAGGACATTAGGAGCAGGAGGAAGACAAGGAACGCAAGGGCAAGGGACCAGTCAGTCCAAAATCAGCACTGCCCCAGGCTTCCTCAAAGAGATCACCTATCTGAATAAACTGCATGGTGCTTAATCGTGGAATTATTCTCAATAACATCCATCCCTTCCCACACACTCATTCTCAAGTCCTACTATTACAGGGTATTTTAATTCGCTGCAGCATATTGTGAATAATCTTGTGCATTGCAGCCAGTTATTGCTATTGTACACTGCAGCCATATCAATTTCCATAAGCAGCAGACAGAACCCAGTTCTCAGTCAAATATTGCAAGAGAATGCAAAACCACAGATTTAATTGATTGACCATTTGTCATTGTCAAAAGGCCTTGCAAAAATATAAATGTGACTTCTCACAGTCCATAATTACTTCAGTTTTCAAGCTTCACACCTGTTGCATCTTATATTACTTTCATGAAGTTGAATATGTTCATGGAAACAGCTCCTGCCCTCCACAGTCAGTGACCTCATGGGTGGCACTATGTTTCAGCAGATGGTGCTGCTGCTTTGCGTGCTCGGTTATGGCCTTGAATATCACATGTGCTGAATTTTCACATTTTCCCCATGATTGCGTGGGTTTTCCCTAGGTGCTCCATTTTCCTGCCACTGCCCAAAGTGCAAGTTAATCGACCATGGTAGATTGCCGACTGGAGTGGATGGGTGGTAGGAGAATTGGTGTGAGTTGATGGCCACAAGAAAATAAATAGGTTGTAAGGAAAGGGATGGGCATGTGAGACTTGCAGGAATAATTTAGGAGTCTGTTTGAATTCAATCGACTAAATGGAAAACTTCTGTGTTGTAAGAAAATATGGTCTCATTGAAACTGCAATCCAGTCTCCAACAATACAAGATAGACACAAAATGCTGGAGTAACTCAGCGGGACAGGCAGCATCTCTGAAGAGAAGGAATGGGTGACGTTTTGGGTCCAGACCCTTCGTCAGACTGATTTCAGATGACGTGACATCAACCGTCTCAACCTTTCCACTCCTCCTATCTACTCTAAATTCCCCCGCTCCCGTATCCCCAACAACAGTCGGTTTACCATATCAATCTATTCAAGCTTCCAGATGCCTGGAAATGTATTCTCCATCCCACCCATTCTCTGACCTCTCAGTCTTTGAACATTTTACATTGTTCCAAAAAAGCCTAATGTCGGCTTGTATCACATCTTCCATCCAGGTAGCCCATAGAACTTTTTCAATGCACTCAATTAATTCAGATAATCTGCCTTAATAGTTTGTATCAGGATTACATGGAGTGTATTTTGTAGTGGGGAATGTGAAAGGGACAGGCAGAGTAACATGGACATGGCAAGCAAGGAAGCCATGGTGCTGTCTAGTAGTTGTGTGATGACCAGCGATGGGCATGTTTAGAGATTTAGGGCTGACTAATGGGGTTGGAGTTGCATTACTAATTACCAGCTGTGCCAAGAAACACAAGGGAGCATATATCAATGTGATTATTAGTCCATACTATTGATTATTAGATTAATGGTCTGCGCTTATGTTAACTGGAATTTAGAAAGATGAGAGGGGATCTCATAGAAACATATAAAATTCTTAAGGGATTGGACAGGCAAAAAATGTTCCCAATGTTGGGGGAAGTCCAGAACCAGGGGTCACACTTTAAGAATTAAGGCCATTTAGGACTGAGATGAGGAAAAACCTTTTCACCCAGAGAGTTGTGAATCTGTGGAATTCTCTTCCACAGAAGGCAGTGAAGGCCAATTCCCTGGATGTTTTCAAGAGAGAGTTAGATTTAGCACTTCGGTCTAACAGAATCAAGGGATATGGGGAGAAAGCAGGAATGGGATACTGATTTGGGATGATCACCCTTGATCATATTAAACTTGCGGTGCTGGCTCGAAGGGCCGAATTGCCTACTCCTGCACCTATTTTCTATGTTTCTATATTTCTACGTTTCTGTTAAGGGGCTGTCCCACTTGGGCGACCTAATTGGAGAGTTTCGGAGAGTTTGAACAAATGTCATGTTGAAGACCTCCTTCGACCTCCTTCGACGATGTTGAAGACTAGCTTTGACTAGCTACGACTAACTTCGGGAAAATTGGACACTGAATAGTGGAGAGTGAAGACGACCTCCTTCGCTCTACTTTGACCTCCCTTCAACCTCCCTTTGACTATGATGAAGACTATCTACGAATACCTTCGACTACCTTTGACTACCCTCGATTAGCTACGACTAACATGCCGACCTACTACAACTTACTACGACTAAACCTACGAGTAAAAAAAGTATCAATTTTTCCCTTGCTGACCTTTTCTTACTCGCGGGCATTTTTTAACATATTGAAAAAAACGCCGCGACCTAGCTGAGGCCTCGAGAAAGCGGAGACCACACTCGAGCATGAAGGAGAGTTATGAAGACCTCCTTCTACCTCGTGTCGACCATACTGCGAATATGAGTCGAAGGCAAACTCGCCAGAACTCGCGGATTAGGTCACCCAAGTGGGACAGGCCCTTTAATGATGAAGAAATGGCACATGATTCTAGTCAATGGTTTATAATGAGTAATTAACAATAATAATTAAAAAAACATTATTTTATAACTTACCAGGAAGGAAATGTTTATTGTATATCTGAAGCAGGCAGTAAAGTGCAGTCCGTGGAAAAGCATTATTTTCAAAGGAATGAATTACTGCACTATTTAAGAGAAATATAAAATACAGGTTGTCAATAAACAGATGTCTTCTGGAAAGAAATGTGCAAGTTCCTAATTCACTATAAATTTGGAGTGCTTTGCAATATAATCAGATAATTAAATCATGGTTGTTCAACAATATTATGTTACAAGAAATTGTGTGCATATTATATGCATTCTGTGGATGTAAATGTGCTGATCTGAAGCACTTTCTATAGGAACTGACTCTAATCTTCCAGCAGTAATGAATAAAAAATGGAAAGGTGATCCCATGGCTTCTCTTAATAACACATGAAAATGCTGAACTCGGCAAGACTGAGAGCTAACGCACTGTCCATTCATTTTTTGGGTTGGAGTGTACCAGATTGCTGGGAATAAAAGTCATTTCCCTTTCATTGTTTTTACAAGTTGGCAGAGTCTCAACCTCCCTCTCATTAGAAGAGAATCAATATTACATTTCTAATAATTTGGCAATGATTGGGCAATTTCACTCTGAGGGGACATAAGGAAGTCTGGTGCATTGAACAGACATTGAAGCATGTGGAATATATATTTAAGGCTGAATTTAATGGTTTATATTTGGGCATGAAGTTTGCAATTACAGTGGTGGGAGAGGAACAGCGATTCATATTTTCTAAAGTTTCAATTTAGAGGCTGCAACATTTGTGTTTGTTGAAAGAAAATCTTTGCAATAAACCTAAGTACCTATGCTATTGTATATTGGCTATAACTACCATATTTCGCAATAATCATTTTTTTCTTTTGGTAAGATGGAAAGTTGTATTAATGACTAGACTAAGTGGGACCCATTGGGTCCCAGCTTCACATGGGAGGGCTGGTCCCCCAACACAATATTCCACCTCTTCATCAATTCCAAGATTGCTGGCCAGTGAGTGTGTGGGGGGGGGGGGGGGGGGGGTGCTTTCTGGAGTGCTAGCATGGGTGTTGTGGGCCGAAGGGAATGGTTTCCAGAGGGCTAGTATGGACATTGTGGGCCGAATGGATTCTTGGGCTGGCAGCTCATTTACTCAGGCCAGGCAGCTCAGAAACTGCCGGAAAGTCTGCCGAAAACAGGTGAGAGACGGGGGAGAGAGAAGGGCGAAGAGGGTGGACAATCAATTTTAGACATTTTCATCTTTTTTTACAGTTGCAAAAGGCACACAGTTGCAAACGGCACACAGTTGCAAAAGACACACAGTGGCAGCAGGCACACGGTTGTAATAGGCACATATTTCAATAGCCACACCATTGCAAAAGGCACAGTTTAAAAACACATAAAGGGCACTCACAGGTCAGTATTCTCAGTGTTCTGTAGATTTCCAGCTCAGACTGAGAGTCATGACCCTCTCCCTCCCCCATCTTGCAGAGACTGAGCCGCGCCCACACTTCAGGGTTTTATAGCCCCTCCTCCTCCCACCGGAAGGGGCATGGTCTTCATGGCGTGATTGACAGGAGAGAGAATCTCAACATTTTTTATACATTAATAAGTTATTTTATTTGTCATTGATGGGAAAAATCCTCTGGCCCTGACAGCTGGAGGTGGCCAAAAATCACAGCGGTAAGTGGTCGCGTTTTTTCTAAAATCAATATACAGTGCAAACTGGAAGTGGTCAAGTTTAGACTTTTAATTATATAGATGTTAAAATGTTTAAGAAGGAAATGCAGATGCTAGAATATCAAAGGTAGACAAAAATGCTGGAGAAACTCAGCGGGTGAGGTTGCATTTATGGAGCGAAGGAAATAGGCAACATTTCAGGTCGAATTTGAGACTGAAGAATGGTTTCAACCCAAAACGTTACCTATTTCCTTCGCTCCATAGATGCTGCCTCACCCGCTGAGTTTCTCCAGCATTTTTGTCTACCGATTATGCTAAAATGTTCTGAAGTACTCTCTTCAAGCACAAGAAGTGTAATGGCTTTGCCATTTGCGAGTGGCATTGACAATATTTCACAATATATGTATCTGGAGAAGGGTTCTGACCTGTATTGTCACTTATCCATGTTCTCCAGAGATGCTGCCTGACACACTGAGTTACACCAGCACTTTGTGTCTTTGTTAATCTATACAACTACATGGCTTCAAGCAGAAGGAGTCCATTGCAACAAAGTAAAACATTTTTACAAACTATTCAGGCATTGATCTTTAATAATTAGAAATCTATCTTGGGGACATTTTAAACACTTCCAGTTGTTTGCCTGGAAATTTGAATACCAGTTAACAAGGATGGAGGAAAAAAAGGTGTTTTAAGGATGCAGCATTATTCCAATTGTAGAGGTCTCTAAGATGCCGAGGAAGCACAAACATAGGCCATTACTTCACATAGTTGCAGTTTCTGTTGAGGTTTATGCATTTTATTTAATGTGTTGACCCAAACCTGACACAATTTGGTTGAACGTACTTGTGACTTTCAAAATGAAAGAGATTATGGGAGGTCTGGAGACTGTAAGCATCAGTCTTGATTATCCTAATTAAATTTAATACCCTTGAATCTATAACTTGATTCCTTTTTTATGATTTAGTGCATACTTTCAACTCATAGTTAAGACTGCATGTTGTAAATACCTGTTTATTCTGGGATCACTTGTTTTCCTTATTCGTCTGTAGCAATTGCCCCCATCTCTTTCTATGCTATCTGCACATGCTTATGTCCACCATCAATTTAAAGGGAATGCAAATAATTTAATATACTGTATCTCTGCAAAGCTTATTTTAGAGACTGCCTGGGGTTTATTTCCACTAACCTCAGATGGCAGTAATGATATAGTAACAGTTTTAAAATGGGGTTGGTGACTTTACTGCCTTCATTTTATAAAACTGCTGAACTAATTAGAGATGGGCAATAAATTAAGGATCGGGCAATAAATGCTAGGTTTGCCAGTGATTAATAAATCCTGTAAAATGAATTTAAATAAAAAGAGAATTGCCCCGTTTAATGTGATAATCGGGACCCTGTGATGTAAGGAAGTTCTAACTGCTATTTTGAATTGGGAAAATAGAAACAATTTTACAAACAAATTATAGAAACAAAAAGCTGGAGTAACTCAGCGTGTCAGGCAACATCTCTGGAGAAAAGGAATAGGTGAAGTTTCGGGTCCAGTCCCTTCTTCAGACGTAAACAAATGTCCTGGACAATGACTTTAAAGATAATTCTCAAATAATGTTTGTTTGTTCAATGGAACACTACAAAAGTTTGGAGGGATATGGAGGACAGGTTTGGAGGGATGTGGACCAAACGTGGGCAGGTGGGACTAGTGTAGCTGGAACATATTGGCTAGTGTGGGAAGGTTGGGCCGAAGGGCCTGTTTCCACACTGTATCACTCTCTCTCTTTAAAAATTAATCTAATCTCCACCATTGCAAACTATTACCCCTTAAATTACATCTATTGTCTTCGCAACACAATCATTAGCTTAAGTCCTTGTAAGTTAAACCTTAAATTCAGGGACACTGGTACAAGAGATCAGCTAGCATTCCCTTTCCAGATGTATCACTGGAATCAGCTATGCGTAGGAAGGAACTGTAGATGCTGGTTTAAATCAAAATATAGGACAATAGTGGTATAAAGAAAAGTAGTTGATTCGGGTGATAGACACAAAATGCTGGAGTAACTCAGCGAGACTGGCAGTATCTATGGAGAGAACGACCCTTGCGATTCGACCTGAAATGTCACCCATTCCTTCTCTCCAGAGATGCTGCCTGTCCCGCTGAGTTACTCCAGCATTTTGTGTCTATCACTGGAATCAACTACTTTTCTTTATACCACCATTGTCCTGCATCTTCTTTGGAGTATCTGTTTATTAAAGCCCTTTTGAATTGCTGGCAGGATTTTGACACTCACTTTAGCATTTGTAATGTAACAGTAGGTTTTATGAGGTATCACTATGCCTATTTTTTAAGTTATAAGACTTTAAAACCTCTTTCCTTTGATGTCCAGGCTTCTGCCATGTGGGAATATCATTATCCATTATCCTTTCTATATTTGTTGACCGGCTCTCTCGCTTTTCTCTCTTTTATTTTGAGTCCAGTTTTTCCACATTCCACTAAACTCTACATTATTTCTCCTCCAACAATCTTGACTTTGGCTCTTCATCGTGCCTTTTCTTTCTTCACGTCGAACTTCACATCTGCTCTCACTTTAAAGAGTCTTTCCATACCGTTGAATAATGTGTGCAATCCCAAAGGGAGCAAGGTTTGCAGAGAAGCATCTTTTTGTCATTTTGCAGTTTGATATCTGATATTTTGAAACAATAATTTTCAAAAATCTGTCCGCATTTTTATCCGTTCCCACAATTATTTTCCATTTAAGGCCACTGAAGCCAAGAGTAACATTACCAAGAGATTATAGTGCAGAACCCCAGACTATTCAATCCAACATCCTTAAGAGATATCACAATGAAGCATTGTAAAATGGCAGAGGGGAAGGAAAGAAGTATCTAAAGGAGTGGGGACCCAATGTGATACGGGTTCGAATTCCCTTGGGGTTCACAAAAATAATTATGCATCGCTGTTTGGTGAACCTTTTTGATTCTCTTGCCAAGGCAAATGGACCCAGCATGTTACAGCTCTGATCACTTCAGATTCAAAATGACAACTGAGATCCCATTTACCTCATCGGTCCTTAATCCCCACATAAACAGATGCTTATCAAATGAAGCAAGAAGGGCCTTTGCACACATGGAGCCAACTATGTAGCAGGTTTAAGGGGACTAAAGAGGTGAGTGGGAAAGAACAGAATCCTATTAAGGGTTTAAAACAAATTGTAATTTTGAAAGGAACATTGGTACACTCTCTCAGGTTCCAGTCTTGTTTGTAGCAAGGAACCGCTAATCAGCTATCTCCTTAAAGTGTATATTATCCACTTAATGAATATACATATATAATTACGTGCTGAAAAGGTCAACCAACTTGGATCTGCACATACAGCAAAGTAGCTCCTGAAACATAGCCGAGATGAGCGATTCAATCTGGCTCTGGTTTACCAATCAATATTAGCAGTAGCTACAATGCAATTCCAAAATACTTTAAATCAGTAATTCTGAAGAGTTATTTAACTTGATTTTAAATTGGAACATTTTGCTCGACAAACATAAAAATCAGATATACTGTTGGAATGTCCCGGGATTCTCCCTAATCTTATGCCAAATATATGGGACAACACGGTAGTGTAGCAATAGAGTTGCTGCCATACAGCGCTAGGGACCAGGATTCAATCCTGACTGTACAGAGTTTGTACCTTCTCCTTGCGACAGCGTGGGCTTTCTTTGGGTGCTCCGGTATCCTCCCATACTAACTTGATGGATCTAAACTTCAGAAGTGTTCAGTGCACTTATGTTATTGCATCCTCCACTTTGCAAACAATAGAGGACTAATTTCCCATTGTGTCCCTCCAGGTTTAGACGGGTAATTGTCAGGGTTACGTTCTTTAGGGCATCATTGACCTGGAATGTTAACATATTTTCTGCTAGATCTGCTAGGTAATATTCTGCTTTTAATATTAAAACACATTAGGGATATTTCAAAAATGCTCCATTAGCTGTGACATGCTCTGGAGAATTGGTGGTGGGGGCGGGTGGAGCTGGGGGGGTGGGGTGGGGGGGTTCGGTGAGGGGTTTGGAAGTTAGAGGTCATGAAAAGTATTAAACAATTGCAAGTCTTCCTTTTTAAAAGATGGTTTGCTCCTGTGCTGAAAATAAATTTCAACCCCTAAAAATCAGTTGTGGCTGCATTTTTCTACTTTTAAATCGAACTTCATAAATTCATGGTTCAAGGTCTTTTGTACTTTCAGCATGACAAATGCATTCAGAAGCAACTTTGT
The DNA here is from genome assembly GCA_963514005.1 of Raja brachyura. Next base: position 13,043,434 of record OY740800.1, on the reverse strand, counting down.
TCTGGATTGTCTTTCAGCAAATATAACCAGCTTTTAGTCACTTTAGGACTATGTCGTTTTTTTTCCAACCAGCAAATTAGCAGATGAAATTGTTTTACTGTTTTCACCTGCTATTAAAGAAACTTTGAAAATATTGAAAATGATATATGACTGAATACCTAATGATTTTGATCACTTCTATGTATAGAAGCAGTGATAAACATGCATTTAGAACAATTGTACTGATGACATGCATTTATTGCTTGAATCCCACAGAGAATAACCACAAGCAGTCTTTAATTTGAAACTATCCATTCTCTATGTTACAAGGCATCCTTTGATTTCCCCAAAGTGACATATATCTCATACATCAGACAAAGGGTTTCTAAAATGATTGGGTGCATGAAAAGCCATGTGGATAGGTTCAATTTTTTTTTAACAATGTAAAGTTTTTAAACAAAGCAAATGCTCTCAATTTGCATTTATAAAAATGTGCATTTCACAGATCGCTCATTAATATAAATTATCTTGATAAATCTGTGCGCATATTGAATTCTGCCAAGTCTGAGCAAACAGCTGGGCAAATGCCAATATATGATTGCTGTTACAAATTTCAAGCTTTAAATTTAAATGTGCTTGGAGAGGAATCAAGACAGGGGAAATTTTGCTGGAAAAGTCTCTGAGTCTCCAAGCAATCTTTTTTTATATGAGTGGAACTGAAGGGTGGGAAAGAACAGAATCCTATTAAGAGCATGAAGCAAATTGTGATTTTGAAAGGGACATTGGCACAGTTTCTAAGGTTCCAGTCTTGTCTGTAGCAAGAAACCGCTAATCAGCTATCTCCTTAAAGTGCATATTATCTGTTTAATGAATATACATATATAATTACGTGCTGAAAAGGTCAACCAACTTAGATCTGCACACACAGCAAAGTAGCTCCTGAAACATAGCCCAGATGAGCAATTCAATCTGGCTCTGGTTTACCAATCAATATTAGCAGTAGCTACAATGCAATTCTAAAATACTTTTACAACAGTAATAATGATGAGTTATTCAATTTTAATTCAAATTGTCACATTTCGCCCCACAAACATGTTGACTGATTTGCAGGGAGGTTTCCAACCCGGGATGTCTTCCTCCAGTGTTGTCCAGGCCAGAATAGAAGGAAAACAAAGGTGCTGTATCTGCTAGGAAGCTGAAATACTGGAACAGCTGAGTCAGCACTCTGAAGGGGAAAAGCAGAATGGCAAACTGAAGTCCTACGTGAACTGCAGAAATCAACAAAGGAGGGGAAGGAGGCACAGCTGATTTTAGTCAACTATTGGGTATTCTAAAGGGCCTGTCCCACTTTCTCGACCTAATTCATGACCTCTGCCGAGTTTGCCCTCGCAGCATGGTCGTCAAGAGGTCGTAGGAGGTCGTAGGGAAGTCGTAGGAGGTCGTAGGTAGGTTGTAGCAGGTCGTGATGCTAGTCGCAGGTACTCGTGGCACCAAGTAGGTCGGGGCATTTTTTCAACATGATGTAAAATGTCCACGAGTAAAAAAGACCGTGAATTAGGTCGTGAAAGTGGGACAGGCCCAAGACAGCATTTTGAGGTCTTCAAAGGTGAAATAAGCTCCATCAACGATTTTAAGAAATTGTAAAACCTATGTGACAAAGAAGAACAATCACAAAATAAAAAAGCGTGAAAGCATCTAGTTGAGGACAAAAACACTAGAATGAAACATACTTGAATCAGCAACCTGGAAAATCAAGATAAATGAATTAAAAAGGCATAGAACTGTTCTACAAATACACAAGAGTATGTCCCGGGAATTTGTCCTGTCTTTTCTGATTTTTTTTATAATGAGGATTCATAATGTCATCAATATTATCTAAATGTCATAGTGGCAAAAATTATTTTTTGTTAAAATTATAAATTAATATTGCATCTTTTTGGGGGGGGGGGTTTGTCTCTTGCGGTGTGAAATCATAATCAGATAACATAAAAACGGTGATGAAAAGAAATCAAAGAAGGTAGCGGTGTGGAATGAGCTTCCAGTGGAAGTGGTGGCGGTTGGTATCAAGGTTCGTTGGTATCATTTAAAAATAAATTGGATAGGCATATGGATGAGAAGGGTATGGAGGGTTATGGTATGAGTGCAGGCAGGTGGGACTAAGGGGAAAAAGTTGTTCGGCACGGACTTGAAGGGCCGAGATGGCCTGTTTCCGTGCTGTAATTGTTATATGGTTATATGTTATAAGGTCGGGAATTAATAAAATGTATAGAAATGTGGATACATTGAACTTCTGGGAAAATTGAGTTAGTGCCGCATCCTTTTCAAGAGGAGAAATCTGTATTTGGTCATAAAGGACATGCAAGATTATTGAGCTCTGGTGCTCTCATGAGGAAGATTACTGATTTTCTCTTTTCCCTTCCTCACCATCATTGATTTTTGTTTCACTTCATGTTTTTGATTGATTATCTAGCAAAACACATTTCCACAGCCCCGTCTCTTCCACCAGATGCTTAGTTTCATCAAACTTTTAAAAATAAATTTCAAGTTTTGCCTAGCTTTATCACAACTCAATAGGTTCAGGATTGAACATAGACATTGAATATAAGAAAACACAATTTAAATTCATGAAGGAAATTTATGGGCCAGTTGGGTTTTCATGTGAATCAACTGTTCTTGGTGTGTTCATCATTACCAAGAATAGTTTAGTTTAGTTTAGTTTTCTTCAGTTTAGAGATACACCAAGGAAACAGGACCTGCGGCCCATCAAGTCCACGCTGACCATCAATCACCCCTTCACACCCCTTCACATTATTATGCCACAGTCCCACTTCATACACATTAGAGGTGATTTACAATGGCCAATTAACCTACAATTCCACACATCTCAGAGCACCCAGAGGAAAGCAAAGCAGTCACAGGAAGCACATGCAAACTCCACACAGACAGCACCCGAGATCAGGATCAAATGCAGGCCTCTAGTGCCCGGGTCTCTGGAGCTTGGAGGCTACAGCTTCACCAGCTGCGCCATCGTGCTGCCCATTGACTTAATAAATGACTCGGGTAGTAGCAAAGATAAAACATCCTAATTTCATTTCGGAGTCACGTGAGTGACTTCGTGAAGAGCCTGCCGGCGCGCATGCTCGACATATCGTCGTACCGCGTTGCTGCGACGGCTGGCGGTGGAGCGCGCTCCTCGCCAGCCCTTCATAAGGGGCCACGGAGGTAAGTATTCTACCTTTAGTTGGTGGTCCTTGTTGTCTGATTATGTCTTGCAGCAAGGACATGGATGGGAGTTCGAAGGGCCGGAGGACGTCAGAACGAGTTCGCCGGTCAACAGTTCCGGGGCCATTGCCATCGGCAGTACCTGCAGCGCAGGCCGGGACTCAGGCGGAGATGTGGGTAAGCCCTGTGTTCACAGGTCCAGATCCGCCAGCACACCACAGCTCGGAGGAGTTCGACGAGGAGGAGTGTGGTGTGCCGCCAGAGCAGGGGGACCCTGCCATGGCAGTCAGGTCGTCAGCGGGCTCGCTGGCGGCCTCGAGCAGGGCACGTGCCGTTGCACGGCCTGTTCCACTCAGCCCTCCGAGAAGGGGGAGGGCAGGAGCCCAGAAGCCTAACCCTGTCAGGGCTAAGGCATTGCCTGCCGCGGAGGAGCGGTCAGGTTCCAGGGCGAGACCCGGGGCGGCTGTGAGGTCCAGCCGGCACACCCCGACTCTCGACGCCGGGACGGGTCGGTCGAGTCGGGTCTCGTCATGGTCGCCGAGCCCCCCATGGATGGGTGGGCGAGACCATGCGTCGGCAACGTCCACGATGTGGGCGGACGGCAAGACTGCGCGGGCCCCAGGCAGCCATGCTTCGGCTGGTGCCGACACCTCGCCGCAAGTGCCCTTAGTGGCAGCGGCTTCAGCTCCCGCTAAACGGAGGCGGTTGAACACGCCCGCGCAGGAATCGCGCAGTTTCGCCTCGGCGGCTGTTAGCGACAACTACCGGCACCGGCAGGGCCTCGACGAGGTGCGGGCCGATGACAGGAGCCCGGTTTTCTTTTCAGAGCCGGAGGACTCCGACCACCTGAGTGTTCAGGGTGAAGGGCGTATTGACCGTATGGAGCGGCTGCTGGAGCTCCTGCTTCAACGTCAACATCAGCAGGGCAGCAACAGGCACAGGGCGTCTTCACCAACATCTACTATCAGCCTGGAGCAGCAGGAGGAGGAGGTTCTGGTGGAGCCTGTACCACCTCCGTTGGAAGTGCCAGCGGAGGAACTCTTGGATGTGGCGACCAAATTCGCGGCCCCACATACGGCTGGTCTTCCTCTAAATACAAAGCTGGCAGCCACAGTGGACTTTCTTAATAATCAGGTGCTGCAGGAAGAAGTCCTCATCCAGGCTATGAGCCGTCACAAGGCTCCATCAAACTGCAACTCCCTCAACGTGCCTGTGGTCAATACGCCAATATGGGGCAACATCAGTGCGGCTATCCGTCAACAGGAGCTAAAATTGCAGCGGATCCTGAAACTCCTCACGGCCGGTATTACCGCCTTTGCGCGGTCGGTGGACGGGGACAAACTGAATTTGGACCAGGAAGATGCTCTGGCCTTATTGTGCGCGACCCAGCACGCAATCAACAGGTTTCGCAAAAACAGCATCCGCCCAGCACTCAACCCGAAGTTTGCAGGATTGTGCAAACCACCGCCGCCGCCGCCGCCCCGTCAGCTCTTTGGTGAGGACCTCTCGAAGAGAGTCAAAGAGCTTGACGAACAAGCCAAAACGGTGGGGATCATGCGCTCTCAGAGTGCCCCCACACCGTCAGGCTCAAAAGCTCCATACATTCGCTCACGAGGGTCGGCCAGTGCCTCGACGAGGACTCACCCTCTAGCTCCACAACGACAACAGCACCAGAACCAGCACCAAGGGTCTTTTTTAGGACAGGGTCGGCAGAGACCTTTGTGGAAAGCGAAGACGCCGCGCCCTCAAGCCAACCCAGCACCTCCACGGCCACCCACACGTGTCAAGGACCGCCGGTAACCACGGAGGTGAGGGGGTCTGGTTCTCTTTTTTCTCTCTGTTTAACTCCCATGTTGGTGGTCGTTTACGGTCGTTTTTGGGTGCATGGGGTAATTTTACTGGTGATGAGTATGTGTTGCGGAATATTCAGGGGCATAAAATTGAATTTATTAATGGCGACATTCCTCCATCCCAGCACATGCCTGGTCGTACGTTCAAATTGTCTGCTGCAGAACAGGCAGCAGGTTATAAGGAAATTTTAAGTCTGGAACAGAAGGGGGTGATTGAGAAAACGGTGCATGAGCCAATTGAGTTTGTTTCAAACATATTTACTAGACCTAAGAAGGATGGAGGCTGTCGTGTCATTACTGATCTAACCCGTTTGAATACGTTTGTAACATATACTCATTTTAAAATGGATACGTTTGAAACAGCCAAATCATTGATTTCTCATGGCTGCTTTATGGCATGCATTGATTTGAGGGATGCATATTATTCAGTATCCATCCAGAAATATGATATAAGGTTTTTGAAATTTATCTGGATGGGGCAACTTTGGCAGTATAAGGCTTTGCCTAATGGGCTCACTACAGCCCCTAGATTCACTAAATTGGTGAATCCAATCATGGCTTATTTGAGACAACGACATCATATAGTTATGGCCTATTTAGATGATGTCTTTATTGTGGGCCACACCCTGCAATTGGCTGAACAGGGTGTTGCAGCTGCTGTCAATATATTTCAACAATTAGGATTCATTGTCCATCCAGAGAAATCGAAGTTCTGCCCTGCCCAGGTAATTAATTACCTAGGGTTCACGGTGAACTCAATGAGCATGAGGATAACTATACCAATTAACAAAATTGAGGAAGTCACTAAGGTGTGCAGAGATTTAATTGGCACCAATATACCATCGATTCGGCATACAGCCACAGTAATTGGCAAGCTAGTGGCTTTGTTTCCGGCAGCACGATATGGACCTTTGCATTATCAGAATTTGCAAAGAGCTAAAATTACTGCGTTAAAACCGAACGCTGGTCATTACGATCGATCAATGCAGCTGCCGTCCGAAGCGATAACTGAGTTGCAATGGTGGGTGTGTCACATTAGCAACTCATTCAAGCCTGTTAGGGAGGCTAATCCGGTGGTATATTTACAGACTGATGCAAGCTCCAATGGCTGGGGAGCTACTGATAATTGCTCTAGTTGTGGGGGCAGATGGGACACCCTTGAGTCATCGATGTTGTTGACTCAAGGGATTAACTATTTGGAGTTGCTGGCAGCATTCCACGGACTTCGTGCATATTGTTCCAAGCTTGCTGGAGCACACGTCCGTCTCCAAATAGACAACACCACAGCTGTGGCATATTTAAACCATATGGGTGGTACCAGGTCAGTTTCGTGTGACAAATTGGCTAACTCAATTTGGCTCTGGTGTGTTCAAAGAGACATTTGGATTTCAGCTACCTATTTGCCAGGTGAGCTTAATACTGTGGCGGACACCAGGTCACGCAAATTTAATGACAATATTGAATGGATGTTGCATCCGGAGATTTTTTCTAAAGTCACAGCCAAATTTGGTAAACCGGACATTGACCTTTTTGCGTCACGGTTAAACCATCAGGTACCAGCCTACGTTTCATGGGAACCAGATCCTGGGGCAATAGCGCTAGATGCATTCTCGCTGGACTGGGGGAATTGGTTTTTCTATGCCTTCCCTCCGTTTTGCCTCATCAGTCGGGTATTGCGAAAGATTCAGGCAGATGCTGCCAAGGGCATCCTTATTATACCCGACTGGCCCACACAGTCTTGGTATCCGGTGGTCTTTGACATGGTCAACGAACCCTGGGTCCTTTTGAAGGGTTGCCCACAATTGGTTACTCACCCTGTCTCAGGGGAGCCACATCCCTGCCATGGCTATTTAAATTTGTTGGCTTGCAGGTTCTGAACAGGCAGTTAGTCCAATACGGCCTCTCGGCTCGGACCATGGATACCATTGGGGCGTCGTGTCGAGAGTCCACAAGGCGAAGATACCGCTCGCATATTAAGAAGTGGGAAGCCTACTGCAGCCGCTCTCGCATCACGTACGATGACGTGACAATAACCGACGTCCTGGAATTCCTCGCGGGGTTGCACCATGATGAACACTTAAGTTACAGTGCCATCAACAGCGCCAGAAGTGCGCTATCATTCTACCTCAATATTGGGGTAGGATCCAACAGGCTAGTGTCCAGACTCATGCGGGGTATATTCAATATGAATCCGCCTACACCACGCTATAATATCACCTGGGATGTCAGGGACGTATTAACCCTGCTCAGGACGTGGTCTCCCATGGAAGGGCTCCAACTGGACCAACTCGCCATGAAGCTGGTGATGTTACTAGCACTGACTTCAGCTCAGAGGGTACAGACACTACACAAACTTTGTGTCGACAAAATGACATCTACCCCTACAGAAGTAGTATTTTTCATTGACGAGCTACTCAAGCAGCATAGACCTGGGTGCACAGGGCTGCAGCTGAAGTTCCCGGCATACCCCGCAGATGCTAGGCTATGTTTAGCCTCACATATCCGCCACTATGTCAACGTGACGGCACGCATCAGAGGAATGGAGAGATACCTGCTTGTCACTCATAAGAGACCTCATCATCGAGTGACAGTCCAGACGATATCCAGGTGGCTTTGAGTCGTCTTGGGTAAGTCAGGTATCGACACTAATGTATTCAAGTCTCATTCCACCAGGGCTGCATCAACGTCAGCAGCGAGGGTCATGGAGGTGCCCATGGACCAAATTCTCGCCACAGCAGGATGGGCTAATGAAGCTGTGTTCCAGCGTTTTTATAACAAACCTGTTGCTGCTGCTCTACAGTTCGCAGAAGCCGTGCTGAATGCAGGTCAAGAACGTGGAGATGTCCCCGCATGAGGGGTTTTGATTTGTTATTAATAAATATGCTCTTGTTTTGCAGTATGAACTATTGAGCAAGTTTGTTCTTCCCATCCATCCCTGGTAGTGGTGTGTCAGCATGGACGTGGTCCAGGGCGTGTAATCACAGAAGCTTTGAAGTCTTCACGAAATCACTCACGTGACTCCGAAATGAAATAGTAAGATTGAACGAGAACTTACCAGTTCGAAGGTTGATCTTTATTTTATGAGGAGTCGAAGTGAGGGATTTCGTGCCCTCCTCGCCCAACCCTCAATCACCTTCATCTGGTAATCTTAGTCAATTCAATCATACTATGCGAAGTCATTTCTATTGTTGGTTCTGTGATTCCACGCCGCTACTTTGAAGTATGTCGAGCATGCGCGCCGACGGGCTCTTCACGAAATCCCTCACTTCGACTCCTCATAAAATAAAGATCAACCTTCGAACTGGTAAGTTCTCGTTCAATCTTACTATTCTTTTTGGATGAACCCTGGCTCCTGCTGTGGAGGAAATGGCAAGGGTAGACAAGTTCTATCCATATTGAGAATATGACACATATTACAGCACCAAAGCTAGGCTGGCTTCAGAAATGCATGTGAAGAAATGAACAACAATGCACAACCTCCATATGAATGTTATATCTTCCTATTGACTTAAAAAAATCTGGTGCAGTCAGCAAGCATGGATATTACCAGTGTAAGATGCAAGATTGCTTTATTTAGATTTTCACAGGATTTTCCCACTGAATTAACAGTGAATGAATTACTGAAATCTAACATGATACGAGTATGATGTAAATTAGCTTAGCCTGTCCTGGGAGCTGCAGCGTAGATGCCACGAGCTTTGTAATCGGCATAATTATTAGAGGTATCTGGGAAGGTTTTTTTTGTTGTAGGAAGGAACTGCATATGCTGGTTTAAACCGAAGATCGACACAAAATGCTGGATTAACTCAGCTGGACAGGCAGCATCTCTGAAGAGAAGGGATGGATAATGTTTCAAATGGCCTCCTCCTGCATCTATTTTCTATGTTTCTGTTTCATAGAAACATAGAAACATAGAAAATAGATGCAGGAGGGGGCATTTGGCCGTTCGAGCCTGCACCACCATTCACTCATCCACAATCAGTAATCCGTGCCTGTCTTCTCCCTGTACCCCTTGATTCTGCTGGCCCCTGGAGCTCTATCTAACTCTCTTTTAAATCCATCCAGTGAATTGGCCTCCATTGCCCTCTGTGGCAGAGAATTCCACTAATTCACAACTCTCTGGGTGAAAAAAGTTTTTTCATATCTCAGTTTTAAATGGCTTCCCCTTTATTCTTAGACTGTGGCCTCTGGTTCTGGACTCCCCCAACATTGGGAACATTTTTCCTGCATCTGGCTTGTCCAGTCCTTTTATAATTTTATATGTTTCTATAAGATTCCCTCTCATCCTAAATTCCAGTGAATACATGCCCAGTCTTTCCAATCTGTCCACATATGGCAGTCCCGCCATCCCGGGGATTAACCTTGTGAATCTACGCTGCACTGCCTCAAAAGCAAGGATGTCCTTCCTCAAATAAGGAGACCAAAACATACAATACTCCAGATGCCATCTCACCAGGGCCCTGTACAACTGCAGAAGGACCTCTTTACTACTATACTCAAATCCTCTCGTTATGAAGGCCAACATGCCATTAGCTTTCTTCACTGCCTGCTGTACCTGCATGTTTACTTTCAGTGACTGGTGTACAAGGACACCCAGGTCTCGTTGCACTTCCCTTTTACCTAATCTGACACCATTGAGATAATAATCCTCCTCCTTGTTCTTGCCGCCAAAGTGGATAACCTCACATTTATCTACATTATACTGCATCTGCCAAACATCGGCCCACTCACTCAACCTGTCCAAGTCACCCTGCAACCACCTAGCATCCTCTTAGCAGTTCACACTGCCACCCAGCTTTTTGTCATCTGCAAATTTGCTAGTGTTACTTTCAATCCCATCACCTAAATCATTAATGTATATTGTATATAGTTGCAGCCCCAGTACCGAGCCTTGCGGCACTCCACTCGCCACTGCCTGCCATTCTGACAAGGACCCGTTTATTCCTACACTTTGTTTCCTGTCTGCCAACCAATTTTCTATCCATGTCAATACCCTACCCACAATACCATGTGCTCTAATTTTGCCCACTAATCTCCTGTGTGGAACCTTATCAAATGCTTTCTGAAAGTTCAGATACACCTCATCCACTGGCTCTCCTTCATCCAATTACCTAGATCCTCCAGTACATCTGGGAGATTGTTTGTGTCTTTTTTAGTGAAGACGGAACCAAAGTATCTGTTCAACTCTTCTGCCATTTCCTTGTTCCCGATTATAATTTCACGATTTGTTCCCGATGTTGGGGAAGTCCAGAACAAGGGGTCACAGTCTAAGGATAAGGGGGAATTCCTTTAGGACCGAGATGAGGAAAACATTTTTCACACAGAAAGTGGTGAGTCTCTGGAATTATCTGCCACAGAAGGTAGTTGAGGCCATTGGCTATATTTAAGAGAGAGTTAGATGTGGTCCTTGTGGCTAAAGGGATCAGGGGGTATGGAGAGAAGGCAGGTACAGGATACTGAGTTGGATGATCAGCCATGATCATATTGAATGGCGGTGCAGGCTCGAAGGGCCGAATGGCCTACTCCTGCACCTATTTTCTATGTTTCTATGTTTCTACCTGTTTCTGTGTTTCTACATCGTCAGTTCCTATGTCACACCTCACAAGCGACTGGATTTCATCCCTCAACAACAGAGCTACCCCACCTCCACCTGCCTTGCCTTTCTGCAGGAGGTATAACCCTGAATATTCAGTTCCCAGTCCCGATCCTCATGCAGCTATGTCTTTGTAATCCCTACAATTTCATATCTACCAATGTCTACCTGAGCCTCAAACTCATCCACTTTACTTCTTATACTTTGCGCATTCATATATAATACTTTTAATCCATTACTCACCTCACCTTTCACATTGATTCCTATTTCACTTGTTCATACTCTCCTATCCCTTCGTGAACTTTCTGCCCCGTTAATTCTGGTGTCTTTCTTAACTTTTCCGATACTTTCGTTCCCTTTAACTCCATCCTTGTATTTCCAATTTGTTTCCAACCCCCCACTATTTAGTTTAAACCCACCCGTGTTGCAGTGGCAAACCTGCCTGACAGAATGCTGGTCCCCCGCGTGTTAAGGTGCAACCCGTCCCTTTTGTACAATTCACCCTTACCCCAAAACAGATCCCAGTGGTCTAAGAATCTAAATCCCTACCCCCCTGCACCAGCTCCTCAGCCACACATTCAGATCCCCTATCTCCCTCTTCCTGCCCTCACCAGCATGAGGAACGGGAAGCAAACCGGAGATAACCACCCTGGAGGTCCTGCTTTTCAGTCTTCTTCTGAGCTCTCTAAAGTCACGCTGCAGAATCTCTTTCCTCTTCTTCCCGATGTCATTTGTGCTGACATGCACGACCACTTCCGGCTGCTCACCTTCACCCTTGAGGATGCTCTGCAATCGGTCCATGACATCCTGGATCCAGGCACCAGGAAGGCAACACATCATCCTTGAATCCCGCCTGTTGCTGCAGAAACCCCTGACTGTAGCTTTCACATGGAGTCCCTGAATACCATGGCTCTGCATGACGTCTGTCTCTTCGGCTTTGCTTCAGTGTCACGTTTTGACTCGCAGACCTGTCCCCCGCTGAGAATGGCAGTGTCTTCTGTCCTGACAGCTTCCAAGAGGGTGAACCTGTTTTCAAGAGTAAACCCCCTGGGATCTCCTGTACTCCAAGCTTCCTTCCCTTCCTCATCGTCACCCACCTTCTCACTTCTGGTACCTTCGGTGTAATGATCTCGCTGTAGGCCCTGTCCAGGAAACTCTTGTTTTCCCGGATGATCCTGAGGTCATCCAGTAGCCTCTCCAGTGCCCAAACACAGTCCTTCAGGAACTGAACCTGGACACACTTTCCACAGTTGTAGCAGCCAGAGGCACCATCAGTGTCCCTGACCTCCCACATCCTGCAAGCGTCACACTGAATCAGCTTACCTGTCGTTTCTTCACTGCATCTCACCCGCTCCAACTTTTGGCGTAGTCTCCTCACCTCAGCCCCCTCGCCGAAGACTGTCGAGCCAAAGACTCAAACTTTTCTCACGACACTCGACCCAAAGACTCGTACTTTTCACACAAGGCACTTCCCTCGACAAGGTAGCTCCCCGAAAGGCCGCTCCCCTAGAGCAAAACTTGCTTATATTAGCTGATAAATTGGCTATTTCGCTAACTCACTGATTTGCTAATTCATTTCTTCAGCCAATCCCTGCACTCACTCTTACACCTGCCGCTCCTCCGTCGACCTTGAAGGTTTCGGGTCGAGTCCCTTCTTCAGACGTTCTTTTTTGGCCAGGAGGAGCCTTTGTGAGATCTTTGTGAGATCTGACCTTCAGCCTTAAGTTTCATATTTGTTTTAGGGGGTTTCACCGGGTGTCCGCTAGTCATTACCACGGTACCTCTTGCGGGAGCTCTGTTCAATAAGGTGATGTGGAGCAGGTGGTAAGTGCATTGTCCAGTCCAAACCACAGAGAATAGACACAAAGTGCTGTAGTAACCCAGCGGGACAGGCAGCATATCTGGAGAGAAGGAATGGGTAACGTTTTGGGTCAAGACACTTCCTCAGACGGAAAGTCACGGGAAAGGGGAACGAGAGATATAGACGATGATGTAGAGAGATATAGAACAAAATAATGAAAGATATGCAAACAAGTAACAATGATAAAGATACATATATCCCTCATATATTCTCATCTCTCCTTTAAAGACTAGATCATGATTTCTAGATCTTTTCATACACTGGGAAAAAAAGCTCACACCATGCAGAAAAAAAGATTGGGAACATCGCAAATTTAATTTAGGAAGCTGTCCAAGGAGAATGAACACATTTTGTTTTTGGCACCTGCTCAGCTAAAAAACCGTGTAGTGCAACCATTCACAGTGGGTTTAACTGAAGCTATTTATATGTTTTTGTTTATTTGTTTCTTGCGCAGAGCTGTTAGATTTATGGGCAATGTGCATTATTCAGCATGAACTTCAACACTTACAAACTCAGCAAAATGTATTGCTTGCTGCAGGCACCTTTCAGGATTTATTTGTAGATCTGTTAAATGCTATTCTTGCTCAGAGCCAAATGAGTATTTTAGATTTAATGAAAAAAGTTCCCAAAGTTCCACAAGTAATTTCTTTGAATTAAGTGCGTCTTTAAAGGCAGGTATAAATTGAATTATTGGCTTTGAAATAGAAATGTCTTAACATCAAGACAAAAGTACTATTTCAAATAACAGCAGCATGCGGCCATAACAGATCTTTCACCATTTGTTGGTCTTACATAGATATCCCAATCATAGTTCTTGAAAATAAATCTTGTTTATGGAGCTGTATTTATTTTTTGCTGCAAATCAATGTCAAAGGCCTTACTGAAATTCATAATGACCGACCTGAAGTCAAAGGGAATCAAAGTAACTAAAGTCATGTCTGAAGAAGGGCCTCGACCTGAAATGTTGCCTATTTCCTTCGCTCCATAGATGCTGCCTCACCCGCTGAGTTTCTCCAGATTTTTTGTCTAAAGTCATGTGTCTCTCTAGCTAAAGTCATACTTGGTATAAAAAGATACATTACTTGTAGTTGACCACACCAGGGGGCGGCAAATTGGCGCAGTGGTAGAGTTGCTGCCTTACAGTGCCAGAGACCCAGGTTCAATCCTGATTACGGGTGCTGTCTTATGGCGTTTATACGTTCTCCCAGTGACCACGTGGGTTTTCGCAGGGTGCTCCAGTTTCCTCCCACACTCCAAAGATTTACAGGTTTGCAGGCTAATTGGCTTCTGTAAATGGTCCCTTGTGTGTAAGATAATGCTATTGTACAGGGTGATCGCTGGTCAGCGCAGACTCGGTGGGCAGAATGTTTCCATGCGGTATGTCTAAGGTCTAAAGTCTAAAGTAACTTACCTCCACTCTGAGTGTTTCTCAGAGCAGTGTACTTGCTCCAACCATCTTCAACCATCTTCATCAGTGACTTTTCCTCCCCCATAAGTTCAGAAGTGGAGAGGTGATCAATAGATTAATACATCATGATCAAACAGGTTTTATTCCTAAACGTTATTCTACTTATAACTTAAGATGTCTGTTTAATATTATTTACTCGAAAAGAATGACTGATGTTGAACTAGCAGTTATATCCCTGGATGCGGAGAAGGCGTTTGACCAGGTTGAATGGCCTTATTTATTTAGTATAATGCAAAAATTTCAACTGGGAGAAGGATTTTGCAAATGGGTTAGAATTTTATATTCAGGCCCAACAGCAAGAATCCTAACAAACCAAATGTTATCAGCAAAATTCAATCTTTCTAGGGGCTGTAGACAAGGTTGCCCGTTATCACCGTTACTATTTGCACTCGCTATAGAATTATTAGCCGAAAGGATTAGAGTAGAACCAGAAATTTATGGATATAATACTAAAACTACAATTAATAAAATATCTTTATATGCAGATGATGTTTTATTGTATATAACAAAACCAGAAGTTAGCATCCCTAAAGTACTTGAAGTGATAAATTAATTTAGTGAGTTCTCAGGATATAGAATTAACTGGAACAAAAGTGAAATTATGCCTATAACAGGAATTAAATTGAATAAATTACAAAAATGTCCATTTAAAATAGCTAATAATCAAATTAAATATCTTGGAATTAATGTATCAAAATCTTATAATTCTTTATTTAAATCTAATTTTCCTCAATTATTAAATAAATTAAAAACAAATATTTTATATTGGAAAACATTACCGATATCAATGAGCGGTAGAATAAATGCCATTAAAATGATTTTTCTGCCTCAATTACTATATTTATTTCAAGCCATTCCGTTATATCTTCCTAAAAATTTTTTTTTTTTAATTGATTCTATAGTTAATAGCTTCATTTGGGATTAGAAAAATCATAGAATAAGTAAAACACACTTATGTAAATCTAAGATAAATGGTGGATTAGCTTTACCTAATTTTTTATATTATTTTTGGGCGGTTCAGATTAAGAACTTTAATTATTGGTTGATACAGATGGAACAAGACCCAGCTTGGTTAAGAATTGAAAAGGAAGATTGTTTCACTTTCGACATAAGCACAATACTCCTTGCCCCTGGGGTGGTACAAAAAAAATTATATAAGGAAAACCCTATAATTTTAAATAATATACGTACCTGGAAACAAATCATTAAGACTTTACATTTAGAAACTATACCACTTTGTTTACCAATTATGAATAATCCTATGTTTAAACCTTCGACATTGGATGTGGGGTTTAGACATTGGAAAAACTTAGGAATAATAAGGATAGAACATCTTTACAGGAATGGGAAATTCCTCTCATTCCAGGAGTTGAAAGAGATTTATGGACTGCAAGCAAATAATCTATTTAGATATTTACAAATTAGAGATTATGTCAAATTAAATACGCTAAATTACAGAAAGAGAGAGCCAGGTATACTGGATGAAGTACTTAACAAGCATCCAACAACAGAAAAATTAATAGCATATATATACAATATTTTTTTGGACAGGGAAATGCCAAAAACGGAACTATTCCGACAAAAATGGGAAAATGAAATTGGTTTACCTATAACAGAAGATTTATGGGAAGAAAGCTTACAACGAATTCATCGCTGTTCGTTAAATGCCAGACATACTTTGATACAATTCAAAGTAATACATAGATTACACTACTCAAAAAAGAAATTAAATAGAATTTTTCCTACTATATCACCATTATGTGATAAATGTCAGCACATAGAAGCCGATTTAAATTATAGTTTTGTAATATGTACAAAACTTAAAAGTTATTGGACTGAGATTTTTAAAATTATTTCCATAGTTTTAAAGATCACATTAAGCCCTGACTCAAAATTAATTATATTTGGGGTTTTAGATTCAAATCAAATTTTAACAGTAAATCAAATAAATTTTCTGGATTACTGTTTAATAATTGGAAAAAAATTAATATTACAATTTTGGAAGGGACCATTATCCCCGACATTTAATATGTGGACAGTGGAAATGTTGGAGACATTACAATTGGAGAGAATTAGATTTATCCTAATGAATAAACCTGAGATTTTTGAACAAATATGGTCTCCATTCACTGATTATATGAAGGGGTAGCTGGGCTCAGCATCGAAACTCAATGAGTACCCGGTGGAAAGATCAAACAAAAATGTTTAAGATCAGATTTATATACTTGTCTCTATATATTATAATTAGAAATTGTTCCACTCATTGATAAGTTGTATACCGTTTTCTTTTCCACAAGTATTTTTAATTTTTTTTTGTTTTTGTTTCTGTTTATTTTATTTATTTATTTTTTTTTTTCTTCTCTCTCTTCTTTATATTAATCAACTATAATCATACTCTTATAATTATTCACTATTCTTTATACTTTTTTCACTCTATAAAAAAAAGTGAGGCCAATATATATATTTTGTTAACATTTATATAATTTTGGAAAGATGTATCAACTATATTTGGAAAAAAAATGCTATATTATTTGTTATATGTATGGCCTCTAATAAAAATATATTCAAAAAAAAAAAAAAAGAAGTGGAGAGGTTGACTGATGATTGCGCAATGATCAATTCTACTCATCATTCCTCATTAGATGATGCAACCTATACCTGCATGCAGCAAGTATAAACAACATTCATGCGTGGGATAATAAGTAGCATTCATAACCATAGAAAAATAATGATCTTTTCCAACGGAAGAGGGTCTAACCATAAAGAATATTTCCCTTTCCATATTGCTCGCCATCAATAATCTGAGAGTCACAATTGTCCTGAAGCTCAACGGAACTAATCACACAATGACTGTGGTGACAATACCAAGTCAGAGGATGGGTATACTGTGGCAAGTAATGGACCTGACTCCCCAACACCATTTCACCTTCTTCAAGATGTGTCTGGAGCATTTGGAATAGTTCCCACTCACTCGGGCGAGTGCAGTGCCATCAAGTCTCAGGGTGGCACAGAGGTGCAGTGGTAGAGTTGTTGCATTACAGCGCTTGTAGCGCCAGAGACCCGGGTTTGATCCCGACTATGGGTGCTGTCTGTATGGAGTTTGTACATTCCCTCCATGATCGCATGGGTTTTCTCTGAGATCTTCGGTTTCCCCGCACACTCTAGAGGCATACAGGTATGTGTGTAAATTGGCTTGGTATAACTGTAAATTGTCCCTCATGTGTAGGATAGTGTTAATGTGCGGGGATAGCTAATTATTGCGGACTCGGTGGGCCGAATGGCCTGCTTCCACACTGTATCTCTAAATCTAAAAAAACTAAAACTAAGCTTGACGCCATCCCTCAACATTTCCTCAATGTCAGCAAGACAAGGGGGATTGCAATTGACTTCAGGAATTGAAGTGGTACTCATACCTTGGTTTACATTGATGGCGCCGAAATGGAGATGGTTGAAAGCTTCAAGTTCCTAGGAGTAAATATCACCAGCAACTTAACCTGGACCAGCCTTATCAAAGCAATTGCCAGGAAACCATACCAATGTCTCCACATCATTAGAAGGTTGAGGAACTTTGGCATGTCCCCAACAACTCTCACCAACTCCTACAGATGTGCCGTAGTAAGCATCTTATTGGGATGCTTCACAGCATGGTTTGCAAACGGTCCCACCCAAAACTGCAAGAAAGGTGAAAGAATTGTGGACGCAGCACAGTCCATCACGTAAACCAACCTCCCTTCCACAGACTGCATCTGCACTCATGCTGCCTCGGCAAGGCCACCAGCATATTCAAGGACTAGTCTCACCCCAGACACTCTTTCTACTCCCCTCTCCTATCAGGCAAGAGGTACAGAAGTGTAAAAAATCCATATCTCCAGATTTAGGCCCAGTTTCTTCCCAGTTGTTATCAGGCAACTGAACCATCCTAATACCAACTAGAGAGCAGTTCCGACCTACAATCTGCTTCATTGAAGGCCCTCGAACTATCTTTAATTGGTCTTTGCTGGATTTTATCGTCTATCTGTACACTGTGGATGGTTTGATTGTAATCATATATTGTCTTTATTGTACACGTGAAACTAAACTAAACTAAACCTCCAGAACAAAACATTAATTTTCTCCACTACTGGCACACAACAGTGACAGTGTGTACATCTACAAAAGATACTGCAGTTACCTGTATTTTCCAAGGCTACTCCAACAGCAGCTCCGAAACCTTTGACATTTACCATTAATAACATCTAGGGCAGCAGGTTCATGGGAACACACACAATCCGCATTTGCCTTGCGTCCATCTGTTGATCTAAACCGCAGAATTCTCTACCTAACTGCATGGTGGAAGTACCTCCATTCAGAAGGACTGCAGTAGTTGAGGACAGCTCACTACACCTGCTCAAGGGTGGTGACAATATAATATAAGCTGGCTTTATCAGAGCTAACTATATCCCAACAATGACAATGGATAGGTTGATGCCACAATCTGGTACTCTCACATCTAGTGCACAAATGCCTCGGTTCTTGCTGGTCTACATTCTGACCAGCGCAATTATATTTTAGTTTTGAAAACATATCTGTCTAGTTTCCACATCCTTCAACTGCATAACTTTTTCCAGCCCTACTGTACTTTGGGATTTCAGCACCTGTCATATTTTGGCTTCTTGCTCATTTTCAATAGCTTCATCCATGACAATTGTGCTTTCAGATGTCAACGCTCGAAAATCCAATCACAAAAAAAAATCTGTCTCCCTATCACACCGAGTCTTTCAAAATGGTAATTGAATTCTGGTCTTTGACGAAATCTTGCTTTATATGGCTTTCTGCCAATTTTTCTTTGGTTGGTAATTCCTTCAAGGGTTATTAATTCAAGGCCAACTGAGCCAGCATGTAATTACCCATCTCTAATTGTCCTTGAGAAGATGGTGGTGTACTTCCTTCATGAACCATTGCACTCCTTGAGGCACAAATATTCCCACACTGCTGTTAAGAATTTGCTTCCAGCATTTGGACCAAGAGACAGTAAAGGAATGGCAATATATTTCCAAGTTAGTGTGGTGTGTGGCCTTTGTCGCCAGTTTGCAGGTGGTGGCGTCTCATGCTTTTTCTGCCCTTGTCTTTCTAGTTGGTGGAGATTGTGGGTTTGGCGTGTGTGATGTGCCATGGTGTACACTGTAGATGGAATAAACTGCTGATCATCTGTGTTGGTGGTGAAGTGGGTCATTGGTTTCAGATGGGGTGCCTATTAAACAGGCTGCAATGTCCTATACAGTGTTGTGCTTCTTGATTGCTATTAAAGCTGCACTCATTCATGCAAGTGGAGAATATTCCCCTCGTAACTTGACGCTTGTAGTAACAAAGTTACAAAATTTTGAGATTTAAAAATTCAAGTCTGCAATTTATACCATCAGATAAAGCATAAAAATAAGTTTAATTTGACACCTAATTCACTTTCATATCTTCAGTATTAAAAAAGTTATGACCATTTTCATACTCGGAAATTAGCATCTTGCTCCCCATTGCCTTTCAATTGACTTAACTCAAAAGCTGTGATCTGGAAAAGTTAAAAGCCCGTAACTTTCTTAAAAATTAAGAGAACTCAATTACATTTTCAGTTATTATAGATTGAAGCATTCTGAAACAAATATTAAACAATCTTACTTGGATTACCTGAAATTAAAGCATATAATTAGTTAGTTATCTAATTGTAGCTAATTACAAAATTCAATGAGTAGATCTAAACATCTATCCATTTCTTAAGAAAAGATAAACTTTTTTAAAATTGCCTAAGTGTCCAAATAACATTCACACAATAATCCACAATATAACATAATTTTTAAATCTCATTTTCATGAATTTCTGGGCCAAATGGAAGGAATTTAGTGTTTAATGCCTGTAAATTAATGGCCATTTAAATCAACTAGCGAGTGGGTTTTAGTGGAATGCGGTGGATTGGAACGTTGCGGTTTGCGGTGAAGTCGGGAGGAAAAATACAGCCGGTTCATACATTTTTTTTGGACCCCATTTCACAACATGAAAATATGATTAAAGCCTCCATAAAAGCCAACTTTTAATATAAAAATAAACTGTGTACCTTTTTTTCTCCCCTACGCAAAATCCTTCCCGTTGTCGGCGCTCACGGATTTTGAAGGTGATTTTTAAATTACTCTAGATAATAAATAATCTAGCGTAATTTAAAAAAACCTTCATGAGTGAAATGTTGGAGCGATTTTTCTTCCGCAACGAAATCGCCCAACATTGATCGATTTGTCCAGTCTGTAGAGAAACGGCACTTTAAGCCTGCCCCCCTCTGAAAGGCACCAAAGTCACGCACACGGGGAGCGGCAGAACTGCAGCGCTGCTCAAGGTAAGTTTTGTAACATACCTACTTGTAGATGGTGAACAAGCTTTCGGGAGATAGAAAGTGAGAAGTTCGCCATAGAAGTCCAAGCCCCTACCCTGCTCTTGTAGCCACATTATGTATATGACTATTACACTTCAATGGTCAATGGTAAGTTCCCAGGAAATTGATAGTGGGGATTCAATGATGACAAAGATTCAGTGATGATACAATTGAATGTCAATGGATGATATCTGGATTTTCTCTTGTTGGATCTTAACTGCTTGAATTGATGTGGCATGGATTTTATGTCAGCCAAGGCCCTTTATTTAAAATTGTAGGTTAAAGCTCGTTTAAAAGTTACAATACAATGATCTATGCTGACACTCATGCTGAGAGAGTGCTGCTCCACTGGAAGTACCTACTTTGGATGAGAGTTTAACATGGGCATTAACATGGGAATGGTGAACCCTACTCCACCAATGTTTAAGATCAATGTTGAAACCTCAATTTCATAATACCACCCACCTGAGGTATTCCTTCACCTCTTTATATATCAAGTGCCCTGTTTCTGTTTTAAGAATACTCAAAGACTAATGGGCCTGTCCCACTTAGGCACCTGCCTGAAAAACTGGCGACTGTCAGAGTGGAACATACACACATACACGTTGCTTCCTTCACCAACCCGTTATGCAGGCGGGGGACAGGGCAAGTGGGCGGAGCGCTGTCTGCATGAAATTCACACAGACAATGGCATAGCCAATGTGATACAGACACACACCATGATGAACAGGAAAGTTGGCGCTGTAATTAAGAAGGTGAAAGCACAGTGTACAGGAAGGGTCACGCAAGTCCTTTATAAGGGGGAAAGTGGGGGAGAGGGGGGAGAAGGAGTGGAGACAACTTTTAAGAAGCCAGAGATACACAGCTGTGAAGCTCGGCGGACATTAACATTACCGGTCGGTTATCCTTGGTTCTGAAAACTACTGTTGACGTTTTTTTTTCCCAATGAGCCAATGAAACTCACCATTCAGAACCGACTACAACCTACGAGAAACTACGACAACCTTTGACCTCCTGGCAACCCACTACCACTGCACCTACGGCACGAGAATTCTCGCTACTCTCCTTGGCGGCTTCATTCTGGTCAGCGCTAATTTTTTAACATGTTGAAACATTTGCAGCGATCATAATGAGGCTGCGACTGGTTCCCAGAATGCGGGAACTCCTCACGACCACATAGTCTACTGCAGACACCTAAAAAGTTGCCTAAGTGGGACAGGCACATTAGTTTCCATTGACCTTTGTGAAAGACTCACTACTCCCTGAGAGAAAGAAAATTGCCTTATCTGAATGAAATGGGATAGCACTTGTTTTTTAAAAGTGATCCCAGTTCTAATTCACCCCATAAAACATCATGTCCACATTAAACATGCCAGGACCCTTCAGGCTTTTACATGCTTCAATCATGTAATCTCGTCCAAACTAGAGCAGCCTCAAGCTTCGTCAATTCATGCTTTTCTCTGAAGGCAACTCGCTACATAGAATAAACTTTCTCTGAACTGTGTCAAGTAAACCTCTCTGAACTGTTTCCAATGCATTAAACTTTTTGTTATTGTGGAGACTATCCCTGTAAACTCCTGATGTGGTCTCATCAATTGTCTGTATGCATGGAGCAAAACCTCTCCACTTTGGTATTAAATTCCCCTCACAATAAAGTATAACATTCTGTTGTATTTATTGATTGCTTGCTCGTCTCCGAGAGTCGCTACCTTGCCGTGGTGGAGAAGCTTGGGTGGGCCTCAGCTCCTGAGAGCTAAACAATCCGAAGCTAGGCTCCTGGCAGGGTTACTGATGGTGGGTAGGTCGAAGGGGAGGTTCCTGTGTAGGCGCAGCACAAGAAGACCACAGCAGTGAAACAGGCGTGTAGGAAGGAACTGCACGTGCTAGTTTAAATCAAAGATAGATACAAAATGCTGGAGTTATAAATTGCTCGTATCTAAGCTTCCCCCAAGTCTAGTTTCAGTAAAAACGTTGAATCAAGCACTTGAACAACTAATCTTTATTTTAGCAAAAGCGCTATTACATTTCAACCACTGTACCTATCCCACCACGGGTTTGAACCTTGTATCTGCCTGTTCAAGACCTCTAGGCCTCGCTCAAACAGAAACACTCCAGAGAGTCACGTAGTCCCAAGCGCTCTCCCAGAAAATCGACGCTGGACCTCATAGTAGCAGACTTTTATATGTCCTGGGACCTCGAGGGGCCAAACCACATGGGGGTGGTCTCTTAATAATCCAATTACAGATATCGATTACCCCCGTACATAACAGACATTTCTCTAACCCAATAATACAGCAGCTCAATACATTGTATTCAAACTGGGCTTCTCAAGGAAGCCAACTTTGAAACATTTTCCCTGATTTGCAAGAAACCCAGACAAGGCTCAATACCTCATCCAATCAACGTCGAACTCGGCAAAGTCGAACTCGGCAACATTAATTACAATTATTTACATGATGTATGTCTGGTTTTCAGCCATACAATCCATTCTACGCATTTTGCACCTAATTGACAGGGTCTGCAGATGTTCTTATTCTTTTCTTGCAAATTGTATCCAAGCTTGAGACACCGGCACCGCTTGTCCCAACTCTGCAGAGAGCAATTCCAATTTGACCAAATCTCCCAGCAGCCCTGAAGCTTTTACTCCATTTTAAATTCCTAGCCTCTCCAATCTGGCCAGGATTAACAGAGTAACTCAGTGGGATAGCAGCGTCTCTGAAGAAGGGACTCAACCCGAAACGACACCCATTCCTTCTCTACATAGATGCTGCCTGTCCCGCTGAGTTACTCCAGCATTTTGTGCCTATCTTCACAGTGAAACAGGTGGAGGAGAGAGGCTGGCCAGCACGTTGAGCACCACATGACTGAGAACATTGATGTAGGCTACAGTAGAGATAAACTCCCAGCCATTGTGGAGTCCATGTCAGTGGACTTGGGTCTGTCTCTAACATGGACCATATGTTGGCTGGCCAGTTTCCCCCACGTTAGAAGATGTTACCATGCATAAGCGTCCATCTAAAGGGACAGCCACCACGAGGATAATCATACCTGAGCTCATATTACTTGTTGAACTCACACATTACCTTTTGTGAATCATTGACCAGAACACCCGGAACATGCAGCATCTCAGAGCTTTGCTATCTCTCACCATTTGGATAATACACCTTCTTTTCCCCATGTAAACTCTACATTTTATCACATTATACTGCATTTGCCCACTCACTTACCTGATCAGTATCCCCTTTTAACCCCCTTACGTACTCTTCATGATTTACTTTTCAGCCAACTTTGTTGTCTCAGCAAACTTAGCAACTCTCATCCTGAGCCTTCAGGATATATAAAAAGCCGAGGCTGAAGAAGGGTCTCAACCCGAAACGTCACCCATTCCTTCGATCCAGAAGATGCTGCCTGTTCCGTTGAGCTACTCCAGCAGTTAGTGTCCATTTTCGGTGTAAACCAGCATCTGGAGTTCCTTCCAACACAAGTCCCAGCACTGATCCCCATGACACACCATATGTTACATTTTGCCAGTCAGAAACAGTATTCACTACTCTTTATTAGCCAATCAATCTTCTATCCACTCTAATATATTACCTCTTACATAATGAGCTTCAAATTTGTCGAGTAACCTTTGACATGGCTTTTTATCAAATCCCTTGATATAAGCCACCAGCTGACACTGTGCAGGTGATAGAAATATGATCATCCAGTGCAGTCAAAGGGAAATCTGATAGATACTTGAAGGAGAATCAGTTGCAGGGCTCTGAGAAAAAAATAAGGTGATAGAACTCATAGGTTGTTCTGCCAGGAGAAGATACACTCAACAGGCAAATTGCCATCTTCAATGTCAACATGGTTCTATGATAAAGATGCTATTCATGCCAGTAATTGCATAATATTAGTAATTGGTGTACCCACTGACAGAAAATAGTATGGGGCAAAGGAATCACCTGATACATGTTTACAAGGGCTTGGTCACTTTATCCCCACCTCCTTGGTTTTATCATTTAACTAGACCAAGTGTGGACACGTTGGGCCCGCTCCCCCAACTCAATATTCCACCAAACTGCGCATGCGCATTTGCCGCGTTCAAAGTTGTGCCGTTGTCGGCTGAAATTAAGTTAAAGCTGATGAAAATGAATAGAGGACCCTTGGAGGCGTTTGTAGGAAGGAAAATTACCCATGAATCCGTTGGGGCCCCGTTGTGAGGTCAGGCAAGTACCGCGAAAAAAAACATGGCAATTAAAAAAATTTGGGATCCCACTGTGATGTCATTGTGAAGTCGAACGCGGCTGACGGTCAGGGCAAGTGGAGAAGTGATTTTTGTAAAGTTTAAAATGTGAATAACTTTTAGAATTTACCATCAATCTGAACAAAACTTGTTTCATTTACATCACAGGACAATGGCGAGTAAGGTGAGCCAAAAATTGTAGCGCTATCATGTATCGTTTTTGCAGGGTTTTGGACACACACACACACACACACACACACACACGCACCCACGCACACACACACACACACACACACACACACACACACACACACACACACACACACACACACACACACACACACACACACACACAAAAACAAACAAGATGAAAGTTTTAGTTATATATAGATATAAGATAGATATCACAGTACATAAAGGGTGGCACACTGGCCCAGCGGCAGATTTGCTGCCTTACAGTGCTTTCTACGCCAAAGACTCGGTTTCGATCCTGACTATGGGTGGTGTCTGTATGGAGTTTGTATGCTCTCCCTGTTACCGCGTGGGTTTTTCTGAGAACTTTGGTTTCCTCCCACACTCCAAAGACGTACAGGTTTGTAGGTTAATTGGCTTGGAATATATGTAAAGATTGTCCACAGTGTAGCTTAGTGTTAATGTGCGGGGATTGCTGGTCAGCGCGGTGGGCCAGACGGCCTGTTTCCGCATTGCATCTCTAAACCAAACTAAGCAAAACCAAAAACATCGCTTGACAATTCAAAAACTAAAAAGTGTATGACATGTCGAATAATGTAAAAATGATGAAAAAAAAAAAAACCTTTCGCACTCATTGTGATGAGTTATTTATTTTGGCATTCTGATAGTGAATTTAGTGGGAGAAGGATTTTTTTTTTTAACTGGATCACAAATAATATAGTCAGTCAATTGGCACCTTGGAATGCATTTGCTGGTTAATATCGGATATAGTAGGAAGCCCTAGCTGAGCAAGCAGCTTCTTAAGAGTTTTCACATCCCATTTATCACAATGGTTGACCCTTCTCATTACTGTGTAAATGAGCTTGATAAAATGACTGTCACATTACATATATATCAATCTGAAGTGCGTGAATACATTAATCAGGATGCGTGGGCACATGCCATTTGTGGCTTTAGTACATCTAACCCAGTCAAATAGCATTCATGGGGAGATCAATGTTTTTGAAAAAAAAAAGATTGTTTCAGCAAAAAATAAACAAAGGGCGACTTAGGTGGTGATTCGTGTTCATTGTAATTTTGGAGCCTGTGGGAAAAGGGGAGCTGAGTGGAAGGGAAAGCTTGGCAAATGTGTTTCCTGCAACGTTGAATAATGGAGTAACAGCGACTACATCCTTCTAATGGTATAAAAAAATGTAACCAAAGACTGATTAGCAGCCCTTGTGTGACTCTCAGCAGACATTCAATTTAAAATGCCTGAAGGCTTCCACTCTACACTAGGAAAAGCTGACTCGAGCTGGGTGACATTTTTGCCTCCATTCAGTCTTCAAAGCTACCCCGAGCTTCCAGCAACCTGTCACTTTAATTTTCCATCCCATTTTATCTGTCTCTCTTTAGCCTCGTACACACTTTCAATAAAGCCCCAAGGAACAGCTTTTCACCTGCTGACTCGAGACTTTACATACCAAACTTACCACTCAATTCAACAATTTAGGATAATCAGCCAATTTGTTTCAGAACTGGCACATTTTGATAAAGGAATATTAATCTGTAATATTAACCTGAGTAAATAAAACAAACTACTCGAGGAATTCAAAGATAGACACAAAATGCTGGTGTAACTCAGCGGGTCAGGCAACATCCCTGGTGAAAAAGAATATATGATGTTTCGGGTCAAGACCCTTTTTTCAGACTGAAAGGAGAAGGTCTGGAGAGGGTCTCAACCTGAAACATTGCCTATCTTTTTTTCCCAAAGATGCTACTCCAGCACTTTGTATCTATCTATCTATCTATCTATCTATCTATCTATCTATCTATCTATCTATCTATCTATCTATCTATCTATCTATCTATCTATCTATCTATCTATCTATCTATCTATCTATCTATCTATCTATCTATCTATCTATCTATCTATCTATCTATCTATCTATCTATCTATCTATCTATCTATCCTATCCATCTGCCTATCTGCCTATGCCTGCCTGCCTGTGTGCCTGCCTGCCTGTCTGCCTGCCTGTCTGTCTGTCTGTCTGTCTGTCTGTCTGTCTGTCTGTCTGTCTGTCTGTCTGTCTGTCTGTCTGTCTGTCTGTCTGTCTGTCTGTCTGTCTGTCTGTCTGTCTGTCTGTCTCTAGAATCTTATAAATCAGATTGTTATTATGTTTGCCTGCTTGTGAATTACATCTTCTTGAAAACCCGACGTGATAATGGTGAAATTTTTACATATTCCGGTGGAGATTTACCTCATGATATCGAAAATCGCCTCATCTGAAAATTTGGTTCATTATTTCTTCAGTTATTTCTTCAAATTCTTCACCAATCTGAAGCTAAAGCTAACTGAAGCTAACGGGCTAATGACATCATAATGCCTCTGCTCCTCACGGCGAGCTGCGCAGATTTTTCAAAGCGCAGCCTGCCGGTCACTGTTTTCCATGAGCTGCGAGTTGCTTCCCCCCCCCCCCCCCCCCCCCGCAAAACTCATACTCCAACGGCCAACCCAGGAGCACCCGAATGCGGCCGGCCATAGCGCCCCGCTCCCCCTCCCCCCACACTTTTCTCCCCCTCCTCTCTCCCCCTCCTCTCTCCCCCCTCCTCTCTCCCCTCTCCTCTCTCCCCCCTCCTCTCTCCCTCTCCTCTCTCCCCTTCCTCACTTCCCTCTACTCTCTCCCCCCTCCCTCCCCCTCCTACCCCACTCTCTCCTCCCTTGCCCCCCTCCTCTCTCTCCCCCTCCTCTCTCTTCCCCCTGTACCCCCCCTCCCCGCTCTCCCCCTCGTCCCTCCCTCACCCCAATCCCATCCCCCCTACCTGTTCATCTCCCCCCTCCCTTCCCCCCTTCCCCTCGCCCTCCCCCTCTCCCCTCCCCTTCCCCTCCACCTCCCTCCCCCTCCCTTTCCCCCTCTCCCCCTCTCCTCTCTCTCCCCCCTCTGCCCTCCCTCCCCCCCTCCCACCGCCTGCCCTACCTCCCCTCTCCCCTCCCCGCCCCCTCTCCTCTACCCCCACAAGATTGACAAACAGTTTATACCCCAAGGCCATCACCACTCTGAACTCTGCACCGAACACACACCCACCATAGCCAATAATTTGTACTGCCACAACATTATACTGTGAAATATTACACATTCTGACTTGACTTTACGTTTTTCTTGCTGTTTTTGTTGTTTCCATTGTCATTCTTATTTATCTGATCCGTTGGAGCTCCGCTCGGGCAATGCGCCTGAAATGTTGTTGTGTGTATTTACAATGACAATAAAGTGTATTATTATTATTATTATTATTATTATTATGACTGAGTAAAAAAAGGCACTAATTATGTGTTCTTTAACCAAACAAGGCATTGATGCATAACTACTATGAGCTATAGATCAAACCTACTTGAGCTGCATCTGTCTACATTAACATCATCCATATGTTCTCATCTTTTAAGAATTCCCAACCTTTATGATAATTTAAAAACATGTTTCCTATTTATTTTACTGAGGTCTTTACCAAGGTATTTTAATTACTAAAAAGCAATTATTATCTCTCGGTTCAAAATGGTAAATACATTGAGGCCGTTGAAAAGGTTATCACCCCTCTGGAAACAAAAGTGTTTTTGAATCAATTGTCCTTATTCAGAAATAGCATTAACAAGGTACTCAATCTGAGAAATGGCCCAGAGCTGAAGCATCATTCAGGAACATAGGATGATAAGTTCCACATTGTTTTCTTGACTATTAATCTCTAGTTTAACTTGATTATTAAATAAATGAGACAGTGCGACAGATTTAAGTTATTCATGACCTTAAACCTGCTTAACCATTTAATAAAATCTCACCCATAACTTCATTCAATATTTTATTTTTGGGACGATATCTGAAAAGCCCCCCATCAATTTTCAACCAGCACCCATTTTGTGGAAGGGTGGAAGGAAGAATTCCAGAGTTCCAGTGCTCGGAAAGTGCTTTCTGATATCAGGTCTGAACGACCAGCTCATGCTGCTGTTTTAAATTTTAGCACCATCTTAAATAGTGATTATTATAAAAGTATCTGGAGCATTTGGAGGGATGTGGGTCAAATGCAAGCAGGTGTGGGCAAGTTGGGCCAAAGGGCCCATTTCCAAGCTGCATCACTCTATGACTCTATCTTAAGCACCTTGAAATATAAGAATGCATGGTTAATCACAGCATGCTAATTATTTAAATCATTATTACAAATAGTGTAACTGAACCTCTAGAATGTTTGCATGTTCATTTGAAACCATGCAAGATATATGCACTGCATTATTTTTTTAGAAATTAGTGATTATAATAGGACACGCAAGCATTGATTTACATATAGCCATAGGGATATTCAGCAGAGAAATGGGCTCTACAGCCCTCCATGAATCTGTTGATGTTTGCTCATCTATGCGATAAGACAGAGGGTGAGAAATAATGTAAATTTCTTGAAAGGCAATACCTCTGATAAATAAAATCATGGTACTTTAATGAGCCCAGTTTTATCAAGAGATCAATCTCTCCTGCTGGCATTTTTCTATTCCACTGTATCATCTTCAATACCTTTAACATGAGCAAAGTTGGACACAGAGTTTCTCAACTAAACATTGCCCAAAGATGCTGCTGTAGGTTAGCGAATTATTGATTCATAACTTCCTCAGCATCTGCCCTCACCTGCACCAGTGCATTAACTGACCGTGCTTATCGAATTCTGTGGTGAGACAAATCAGATTTCTTCTGAATCATGTCATTGATCCACAAAAATCCAGTTTGCTAATCCAATTCTAACAGCAGCATTGCATTAGCTGATAAGGATTTATTTGGATGATATCTGTTATGTTACCAAAATAACAAGGATTATAAAATCGCCGATGAGTAATTCCCACTGTCCTTATCAATTCATTTTTGTGGAGTACACATTTATCACCTAGCAACTCTGCAATCCATTAACCAGATTAAATTGAAACATGGGATTCAGCATCCAGTCATTAAACCAGTTGTGGAAGAGTTTTGGCGATGGTGAAAAAGACTTCCTATTGGCAGTTGGATTTCTAATTAAAAACTAAAAATGCATTATTTTTTAATTATGCAAACAATATTTGAACATGCTGTAATTACACTGTTCAATTAAAAAGCTGTTTACTGAAAATGCTTAGGCTAATTTAATCCTCTCCAACTAAAGGCAATTGGTAAATAGATAATAATTAAAAAATCAGTGCCGCTTGTCTAACTTACTTTCTCACATGTCTATCTAGTTTTATCAAATCTCCCAAAGACAGGTTGGTTATTTAATTATAGTAATAATTTGGTGATGCACCGATAGAGTTGCTGCCTTACAGCGCCAGGGACCCTGGTTCAATCCTGACCAATAGTGCTGTCTGTATGGAGTTTGTACATTCTTCCCGTAACCTGCGTCAGTTTACTCCGGGTACTCCGGTTTCCTCCCACATTCCAAAGTTCTGAAGAAGGGTCTCGACTCGAAACGTCACCCATTCCTTCTATCCAGAGATGTTGCCTGTCCTGCTGAGTTACTCCAGCATTTTGTATCTATCTTCTGTGTAAACCAGCATCTGCAATTCCTTCCTACACATGTTTATATGTTAATCGGTTCCAGTACAATTCTTTTTCAAATTGTTCCTCATGTGTATAGGACAGTGTTAATGTGCAGGGATCACTGGTTGGCACAGGCTCGGTGGGCCGAACGGCTTGTTTCCATGCTGTATCACTAAACTAAACTAAACTAAATTAAAGAGGATCCTTTCGATAAATATAATCACGGTGCAACATTTAAAGGATTCAGGCTGGATTTCCTTGGGCTCAAGAAGCCAGGCAGCTGAATGGAAGTGAGAATGACCGAATCTATCAGGTAACTGCTTGTGCAGCACGCCTTGTGGGTCAGCCAGAGTGGGATCTTGTGCTCAATGCTGAGGGCACCCGCCACACAGCTGCCTATGAGTCTCATTTGGTCCTCTTCCAGTTGTGGGTTACATGAAGCAGGACAGAAAAGTATTGAAGATAGAAACAAAGTGCTGGGGTAACTCAGCGGGACATGCAGCTTATCTGGAGGGAAGGAATATGTGATGTTTTGGGTCGAGACCCTTCTGAGGAAGATTTTGTGAAAGACCCTTTATGGTCTGAGGAAGGGTCTTGACCCAAAATGTCACCCATTCCTTTTCTCCAGAGATGCTGCCTGTACTATGTTTACATATTATGTTGTGCTGCTGTAAGTAAGAACTTCCTTGTACTATCTGGGACATATGACAATAGGAGAGTTATCAGCATTAAATTCATCAAATTGTTTAAAAAATAATCCCAAAGTAGTTCAGTACACTTGATAATTATAAAATAATATAAGTTTCTTCCATTTTCTGCTCCAATGTAATGCTGGGGAACCACAATGGCTTGATGCCTCCTCACTGTCCAATATCAGAGAGTGCTTTGAAAAACAACCAAGAATAGCTGTTCAAAAGGAAACCTCAATGTTGTTGACAGTTACAAAACGTTAAATGATCAGCTACACCCAGATATCAACATTTCCCACAATCCAAACCAATATATCGAGAGTTTCATATGAAAAATGTACTTCCAGCAGTTTACCAGATTGTAAAAGCAATCTGGTAATAGAATAGAATGCCTTTTATTGTCATTCAAACAGCTTGGTTTGAACGAAATTGTATTTCTACAGTCTTAAACACACACGCACATGTATATATATATATAATATATAACATATAACATATAACATATCTTATAATATACATATTTAATCACTGATACTGCATATACCAAGGTCCTCAATGCAACCACATACAGTCCAATTAAGTTAATAGTTGCTTAGGTTGGTGTTGTGCAGTGTTGAAGAGCTTTTCGTAGTTAGAAAAAATCAATTCTTGTTCCAGGTGGTCACAGTTTTCAGGCTTCAGTACCTTCTTCCTGATGCAGGATTGAAAGGAACGCGTGGCCAGGATGGTGTGGGTCTTTATCAACAGTGGCTGCTTTTTTGTGGCAATGCCTCTGAAAGATCCCTACAATGGTGGGAGGTCAGTACCTGTGATTGACTGCGCAATGTCTTCCACTCTTTGTAATCTCATTCTTTCCTGGATGTATGAGTTGCCCAGGTGAGGATGCAACCATTCAGTACGCTCTCTACCGTATACCTGGAGAAGTTCAATAAAGCTTACATTGACATACATGAGATCATAAGATCATAAGAGATAGGTGCAGAATTAGGCCATTCTGCCCATCAAGTCTACTCCGCAATTCAATCATGGCTGATTTATCTCTCCATTCTAACCCCATTCTTCTGCCTTCTCCCCATAACCTCTGACACCCGTACTAATCAAGAAAATCTCCTGAATCGTCTAAAAAATTAGTGGCATTGATAAGCTTTCTTAGTGATTGCATCGATATGTCCAGGAACTCAAAGCTGTTAACTCGCCATCATCATGTCGATGAAATCAGGTTCATTTTGTAGATCCTTAGTTGTCCCTTCCTGAATCCTACAATCAGCCCATCGGTTTTGCTGATATTGAGATAGTTGTTCTGGCAACATTTAGTCAGATTTTTGATCTCCGTCTTATACTAAAGGGCCTGTCCCACCAGCATGCAACTCTATGCGATGAGCGCGACCTAACGTGGTCGCTTGAGCCGTCCGGCGTCGCGGGGCCGGTCCCACTTCGATCGCCGGAGCCGTGCGGAATTGTGCGGAGTTCGTCCTGACATCGCGCGGGGCTCCGAAAAACTGACCATGTTCAAAAATTCCGCGCGGCAACGGCTTGTCGGCTCGCAGTCGTCTCGACGCATTATACACCGTCTAGACGTCGTGCCTCCGTGACCCTCTCTGTAGGTGCCTCCGTGACCCTCTATGTGTGTGGCT
Organism: Raja brachyura; assembly: GCA_963514005.1. The sequence continues at coordinate 13,010,799 of OY740800.1, read as the reverse complement.
CCGTGGCCCTCTCTGTGTGTGTGCCTCTGTGCCCCTCTCTGTGTGTCCCTCTCTGTCCTGGTGAACTTACCTTTCAGACTTTGCTCAAAGTTCGCCTCACTTTGCACTGCGTTGCGCCACTCACCCGACCTCCGCGCGGCCCTCGCTGCCGGTTTGGTCGCGCTTGCCGCATGCAGGCGCATGCTGGTGGGAACGGCCCTGTACAGGAATCACCCGACCTCTGCGCGGCCCCCGCTTCTAGTTTGATCGAGCTCATCGCATGGAGTCGGATGCTGGTAGGACAGGCCCTTTACTCATTATTACTTGGAACTGTGCATGGCTACACAGTCATGGGTATAGAGGGAATAGAGCGGGAGACTGAGCATGTAGCGTTAATGTGCTGTTGGTTATTGAGGAGGAAGACCAAGTCATCGGGAATTTTTAAAGCGGAGGTTGATCGGTTCTTGATGAGTGAGGGTGTCAAGGGTTTTAGGGAAAAGGCAGAAAAAAATTGGATTGAGAGGGTAAAATAGAACAGCCATGATCAAATGGTGGAGCAAACTTGATGAGCTAATTCTGCTCCTAAGTCTTATAAATTATTAATCTTCTGAATTGCCCCTTCCGAGAGACTGGTTGGGAGATTTGTTTTTAACTTACAGCGATGAGTGGCTGAGGATCAAAGGGAGAAGCTGATTAGATGTTTCCAAAGATAGACACAAAATGCTGGAGAAAATCAGCAGAACAGGCAGCATCACTGGCGAGAAGGAATGAGTGACGTTTTTGGTCGACAGATCTCGACCCAAAATGTCACCTAATCCTGCTCGGCAGAGATGCTGCCTGTCCCGCTGAGTTACTCCAGCATTTTGTGTCTATCTTCAGTTTAAACCAACACCTGCAGTTCTATCCTACACTAGATGTTTCCAAATGTACTTTTTGTCAGTGGCATTGGAAGGGGATCTGAGGGGGACCTTTTCCAGCTGGAGATTGGTGAATACCTGGAATACTCTGCTTAAGAGAGTGATGGAAGCTGAGTGGCTGACAGTATTTAACAAGTGTTTAGAGAAGCACTTGAATCATCCAGGCATCGAAGGCTGCAAGACAAGTGGCAGAAGATAGGATTAATTGTGGATGGGTCGACATGAACATGGTGAACTATATGCCCTATTTAGAACTAATGGCCTATTTTACAAAACTAAATGTCTTAGCTAAAGAGTTTCATCAGCAATAATTAAGGATCTGCACGGGCAGAAACTTACACCAGAATGTTCCTGATCAGCAGCTGATAAGTAATCAGTGAGTAAGTATGCACCTCATGTACTTCATGAGATTTAATGGAAAATCTATTGGTGAGCTATCCATATAAGCAACCATTTGGAGAAGAAATTGAAAATGGATGTCCACTCCAATCTTGACATTTAATTGCATATCCTCTTGATGTATTTGCTCCACTATAACCATGCACAGCGAACCATGTTCACATCACTGTTATAGTTGATACAAACTGCAAGTAATTGACTACTGTACAACTAGTTGGAAGGCACAAATATCGCAAAATTATTTCAAAACAACAGGCGATACGGTGGCGCAGCGGTAGAGTTGCTGCCTTACTGCGCTTGCAGCACCAGAGACCGGGTTCGATCCCGACTATGGGTGCTGTCTGTATGGAGTTTGTACGTTCTCCCTGTGACCACGTAGGTTTTCTCTGATATCTTCAATTTCCTCCCACAATCCAAAAACGTACAGGTTTGTAGGTTAATTGGCTTATGTTTGTATACTTGGTATAAGTGTAAATTGTCCCTAGTGTGTGCAGGGTTATGTTAATGAGTGGGGATTGCTGGTCGGTGCGGACTCGGTGGGCCACAGGGGCTGTTTCCAGGCCATATCTCTAAACTAAACTAAACTAAAGTACCAACATATCGGCCGTTAAAATAAATAGGTAACACATAGTCATATGTGTTGTTGGTCTGCAAGGTTGAGTGTTTCCGTTCTATCCTGCATGTTCCACTGAGTTCCTCCAGCACTTTCTGATTTTTTTCAATATTGCAACATCTGCTGTACCTTGTGTCTCCTTCCGTTGCAGGGCAGCACAGTGATGCAGCAGGTAGAGCTGCTGCCTCACAATGCCACAGACCTGGGTTTGATCCTGACTACGGGTGCGGTCAGTTGGAAGATTGCACGTTAGCCATGGGTTTTCTCAGGGTGTTCCGGCTTCCTCCCACGTTCCAAAGACATGCAGGTTTGTAGGTAAATTGGCTTTGGTTGATTGATCCTAGTGTGTAGGGTAGAACTAGTGTGCAGGTGATCACTGGTCGGCATGGACTCGGTGGGCTGAAGGTCATGTTTCCACATTGTACCTCTAAACTAAACTAAACTAAATTAAACATTCTCTCTAATGCCTATAATAACTGAATCTCAAAATAAATGTTCTATTTTTCAGGACGGCACAGTGGCGCAGCGGTAGAGTTACTGCCTTACAGCGCCAGCGGTCGGAATCGCTGGTCGGTGCGGACTGAGTGGGCCTGTTTCCACGCTGTATCTCTAAACTAAATTAAAAAACTAAATGTGCTCCCAACCAGCCCTTCCATTAGTTATTATTAAAAAAATCTCCATTTTGATGATAAACAGAAATAAAATATGTTCTGTTAAATATGAATGTTCAATTGATAACTTAGCATTGATCAAAAATACTCAGGCCATGGCACCATCTGATAACACAACATAGACCTATTTCGTTTGAAGAAGTTTTCATTTATTAACCAGCAAAATGCTTCACTGTTTTTCCTGGCATGTAAAGGATAATGATAGCTTACAATAGCATTCATTTCAATGCTTTGACTAAGATTCTGCATAGTTTGTGCAAGTATTAGTGCGTGGTTGTGAGAATAATTATATTTAATAAATTCTTCGATTTTCATGCAACATTGATTACTGCATCAGCATAAAATGAATGCTACAGGCCACAGGATCTCACAGGATTGCAGTTTAAATGGCACTGGAAGAAATAATGGTGTACATTAGAGGGCACTGTTGATATCTACACATCAATTCAAATTTCTTGCAGGCGATAATGTCAGAGAATCTGACATTTCTAGTAGTATCTTGCTCTGAAAATGGAAGGAGTGCAGGGCCCAATAAACCTGTCACTAATCAACCCCTCTGCAAAATAAACATCACATTCTGTCCTTTAGTCAAATGATTTTTTTTTTCCCACATTTCAGGACTAGTTTATTGGAGGTCTGATTTCATCCATGCCCCATGAAATGAAGAGGATGGACACTGGGAGAAAGGTACCTCCTGTCTCCGAATCCCCATTTGGATGAAAACTTTTGTTTTGTTCTTTAGGGGCAAATGTGAGCCATCTTATTGTGTGCAAGACGGAATGTGTAGGAAGGAACTGCAGATGCTGGTTTACACCGAAGATTGACACAAAATGTTGGAGTAACTCAGCGGGACAGGCAGTATCTCTGGAGAGAAGGAATGGGTGACTTACTGTGTCGAGACCCTTCTTCAGACTGAGAGTCTGAAGATATAGAGATAAGGAAGATATAGATATAGAGGGAGATATAGAGATAAGGAAGTTTAAGGTGGGAAAAATGAGACATCAAAGGGGATGGAGATCAAGGGAGATGTAGAATAGATCATTGTTAGCTAGGAGAAGGTGACAACGAAATACAAAGATAACATTTAATCAGGGGACAGTCAGACTGGTCGGAGAACGAGGAAGGAGAGAGGATGAGTGCAAGGGTTACGTGTAGTTAGAGAGGTAATATTCATAGAAATATGTGTGTAAATATGTGTGTAATTCAGACACATTGATTGAAGTTCCTGTAATTAACTAGTAAATACTATTGTTATTGGTCCCATCGAAACACTGCAGCAGTGTATTAATGGGTAATCACTTGTAGGTAAGTGAATGACAGAAACATATTGGATGGATTGTCAGGCAAAGTTCCAGATTACAGTTCCCTTCTTCCTTGGTTTATTTTGTTGGGTTGCTGACTCACACTGAGTCAAGTCAAGTTTATTCGTCACGACAGTAAGTTCTGTTTTATTGGCAGTTTATTTTGGATGAAGAATCAGCAATAACAGTAGCCCCGGATGCTAACTGGTGCACTCAGAAGTAAACACAAGAAACTGCAAACTTGAGCAAATCACAAAGTGCTAGAGGAGCTCAGAGGTGGAAGGAGCTTCCCAATTAAGATTTGTGGTGCTGTGGTACAATTTCTGCTTTACAGCGCCAAAGAGCCAGGTTTGATACTGGCTAACGGTGCTTGTCTGTACGGAGTTTGTATGTTGTCCCTGTGACCTGCGTGGTTTTTCTCCGAGAACTTCGGTTTCCTCCCGCACTCCAATGACGTACAGGTTTGTAGGTTAATTGGCTTGGTATTCATGTCAAAATTGTCCCTGGTCTAGGGTAGTTCTAATTTGTGCGGCAATCGCTGGTCGGTGCGGACTGGGTGGGCCAGTTGTGGTAGAACGAGATATATGGATCCTAGCAAATGAAATACAAAAAAGAATGTTAACTTTAATTGCTGGGAGATTTGGATATAAAAGTAGGTATAGTTTTAAAGCAACTTTACGAGACGCTGAGGTGATTTCATTTGGAATAGTGTGTCTGTTTTTTTATCTGCAGATTTAAGGAACTATACGCCCACGTTGGAGAGCGTGCAGAAAAGACTCACTTGCTTTATTCCTGCCATGAAGGAAGTGACATACAAGGAAATGTTGAGCAGTTTGTTCCTGTATTCACTGAAATAAGAAAAAGTGAGATGTGATCTTACTGAAGTATAAGATTTTGTGGGGTGCTGACAAGGTCGATGCTGAGCAGATGTTCTCCAGAAATCGAGTATACTTTCAGAATACGGAATCGCCCATTTCAGATGGAAACATGAAGGAATTTCTTCTCCCAGAGAGTCGGGAATCTCTGGCATTTTCTACCCTGGAGAACTATGGAGCTGTGTTCACGGCAGAGATTGATAAACACTTAATTTACAAAGAAATAAAATGATATAAGGGGAGAATGTCAGATGGAGATTGGATCAGCCACATTCTTACTGAATGGTGGAGCAGGCTTAGAAAACATGCAGTTAGTCCTGTTCCTGCTTCCTGGATAGAAGAGAGTAGGGTTTTAACTGGTGATTTACACATCTGGAGACAGAGACAGATATGAAAGTCTGTATCAGAGGGCACAAATCTGCTGTGGTATAGTCTGGAATAGGAAAGATTAGGGGATTAACTATGATCTCCACAAACGTGTTCAGAAAGCAATTCTCCTTGATGCATCTGAGTGAGGAGAAACAAGCGAGAAACAAATCTTCGCCAGACTAAGATCCTATCTGAAATATAATACATGCTAATGCTACCACTGAAGTTCAGAGCAAACCCTGTTGCCAGGTGCAGTTAAAGCCAGATAATGGGATACAATGCAGCCAGATAATAGTCAAAGTATCTTTTTACCAGCCTGCTCTGCTCAGCTAAGCCAAACACTGGGTGTTAATAAGGTGATGTTCCTCCCCATGTTACTGATTCGTACTGCACGCAAAGACAATGTGCTTAGAGCAGTTCACAGCTTCACTGAGCAGACCACTAAAATGCTCAATAACATTTTGCGCTTCACTCTGTGGAAACTCTCGGCTACGCTCTCACCCTACCCTGGCTGCGGTTCACACTTATTCCATTATTCACCAATTTACATCAGTTTAAGTGATGGCATTTCTCCATCGTGGGCAGCACAGTGGCACATCTGGTAGAACTGCTGCCTCACAGTGCCAGAGACTCGGGTTTGATCCCGACCACGGGTTCTGTCTGAGTGGGGATTGCACATTCATCCTGTTACCACACGGGTTTCCTCTGGGTGCGAATCTTTCCCCCCACACCCCCAACATGTACGAGTTTGTAGATTAATTGGCCTCTGTAAATTGCCCATAGAGTGTAGGGAGTGGATGAGAAAGTGGGATAACATATAACGAGTGTGAATGGCCGATCGATGCCCGCAGTGGGCTCAGTGCACCGAAGGGCCTGTTTCCATGCTCTATCTTTAAACTAAACTATCTTTCTATTGGACCACAAATGTGGCAAGTAGGACTGAACAACAGAGTTAACGTTTCAGACTGAGGACTCTTTTTCAGAAAAATACTGATGAAATGTTAATTCTAATTCTCTTCCCCCAGGTGTAGCCTGACTTACCGAATATTGCTAGCAATTTTTGGTTTTTATTTTAGATGTTCAGCATCCGTAGTATTTTTGATTTTCATTTACAATGTCCAAAAGTGTAAAGCACAATGATAGCAATATTATAGGAGCCAAGTGTGAGGTCTGGTGCAGTTTGTAAATCAAAAGGGCTTGTGGAAAAGAGAAGGCATGAGCAAACACCCTAGTGCATGTCCTCAGTGGTGGACAAGTTCTTATATCTTGGCAGCCCTATCTCAAAATCAGTCCTGTGTCTTTAGGAACTTCTGTTTGAGTAGCAGAGGGTGATCAACCACAGTGCATGGTGGATAGCACAGTGTGGCCACTGGACATCGATGTTGGTGGGATTTATTGGGTGCTAATGAAACAGGCTACTTTCAGCTAAATGTTGAGACGTCTTGAGAGTTTTTGGTGCTGAACACATGCAAGCAAATGGAGAGCGTTCCATCAGGTGTCCCATCAGATCCAATTCCCAGAGCGAAGAAGCGTCTCGACCCAAAACGCCCATTCTTTCTCTCCAGAGATGCTGCCTGTCTCACTGAGTTACTCCAGCATTTTGTGTCTACCTTAGGTTCCCGTCATGTGTATGTTGTCGATGGTGGAATGGCTTTGGGGTTCTGGAGATGAATTCCCCTTGAGAGGATATTCACCCGTGGATCTGGTCTTGTAGTCATGCAAAGCAGTCATATGGCTGCAAGGCCAGGTGTGAAGGAGTGGGGGGGAAGTTAAACTACTGAAGAGTGAGGGATGAAAGCATTAAAACATCTGGAAACAGTGTACAAAAGAGCAGAAGGTTTGTAATTGCAGACCAGCTGAAATGGCAGGACTTGCAGTTGTGATCTGGTAATTTTGTGATTGCTACTTGAGTGCATTTGGTGACACTTATTGCCTATGGTAAACAAGCCACAGCTACAGGCCCTCGCACTTATTCATTCTGATTGACATTGTCACCAGAAAGGTTGTTATAACTGTGGCCTTAGCAAACAAAGCATCAATCACTTGTAGATGGCTGTCTGCCAGACCATGCAGATGTCTCCAGCAAAACCAGGGATTGATCTAGAGCCAAATAAGATGAGGTTAATGATGACTTTGACAGCCACTGTTATAATAAAATGGCCACCATGTTTGGCATGGAGATGGCCCTGTTCCAGCGTACTGCAAGTATCTGTCACCGCCTGATGTGATATTCTGAACCTGCTCGAATCCTGGTGCTCTGGCATGTCAGGGAATCTCAGCCACTTCCTGTAGATCCTCTGCAGTGGACACTCTCTTTTAGTTTTAGTAAGCTCTCTTTTAATCTCTTCTTTCCCATGCATCCTTGATAGTTTTCTGAGAAATTTGGTGTGAGCGTATTATAAGCCTCCTTGGGGTCCCACATGGTTCAACATCCATTTGGATGTGGAAGTGGCAAGATGAAATGAGCAATTAACAAGTTGGCACTTCTGAAGCCTGGGAAGTTAACAGCAGTGTTCACAAACTCATTTAAAACTCTAACAACTTTTTTTTCCCTAAATATTCTGCAAAATCTCCCAACCCAAAATTTGTAAAGAAATACTTTCACGGTCACGCAAGAAAGCAGCTGTGTGCCTGTAGTATTTATTGCCAGATTTGCCTGTCAACACATTAGCCCCTATACGGTGTCATAGTTCTCTCACCTTGGTTTCACTGGCAAGTTTCAGGAAGTTTGGGAATCCCATCACACCATACTTAAGTCCCAAACATCTGGTGATACTGTTCTTATTGAACGCTTACCATTTTAAAATCGCCAACGCGCCTCTCTTGAGTCATTTCTCGTAAGCAATCAAACATATTGAGGCTAAATGCAGAAGTCCTACGTTGATATCAAGTTTCCAATGCAGTTTTACCTCTGCATATTTATCCTACCTGCGTACTGCTCCCAATCTTGCCCAATCATGGAATTTCGTATTTACCTCAGTTGTTTCTGAGCATACATGTGATGAAATCAATACTGTGTTCTGCAAAACTGTCAGCTGATGGCCAGTATTATGAGACTACAGCCCAATTATTATAGTATGTGCACATGGGAAGAATATGGATTGGCGTCAGGCTGGAGTTACATTACAGCTCAAACGTAAGCAGCAAAATGTCTGGTTTTCAAACATTTGGGAATTGGATTAGAATCACATTGCAAGTCCCCCTCATACATTTGCATCAATTCACATCTGAGGCAAATGAGCACACATGGGAAAGGCATAATAATGGTCATAGATCAGCATCCAGAAATCTGGGCATTGATCTGAAGTCCAGATCCAGCTATCAAAATAAGGGAAATTTTAAATCGAGAATTAAGTTAGTGTGACATTAAAATGTTAGTAATGGTGGCAATGAAATCACTGTTTCATGGTTTCAAATGCCAGTTGCTTCCCTAACCTCCCTCAAGTAGTGGCACAGAGGCACAGCTGGTAGAGTTGCTGCCTCATAGTGTCAGAGACCCAGGTTTGATCCTAAGTTCAGATGCTGTCTCTTTGGAGTTTGTACATTCTTCCCGTGACTGCATGGGTTTCCTCCAGGATTTCCTATCTGGTTTCCTCCCACATCCCAAAGATGTGCATATTTGTGGGCGAATCGACCTGTACATTGCCCCTAGTGTGTAGGGAGTGGATGAAAAATTGGATAGCATGGAGCTAGTGTGAATGGGTGATCAATGGTCAGCATAAAAACACGACATCCACTCTTCTAATCTTTGTTCCATGAATTCACAGCTCCTCGTTTTGACTCTTATGGCAGGGATTTGGACCAAACTATTTTTCTAATGTGCCTCACCTGCCATATTCGCAACCCAAACTTTTTAAAACCAACAGTTTCAGATTTTAGCACAAAGAACAGATTTGTAGAATGCATCAAGCTAAGACATGAAGTACTCTGTTAGGTCAACTGTATATCTAGTATAGCATGGTCCATACGCATCAGAATTCAATGGTTAGCTGAAGGACCTGGTTTCCATGCTGTCTCTTTCAATCATTTAAACAGGGAAGAACATTCATTATCTTTACCTGGTTTGATATGTATGATTTCACACCCATAGCAGTGTTGCTCATTCTCTTCCTTCATTATGGCCTAACAAGCCACAGCTTAAAGGGCCTGTCACAGTTGACAATTTCTTCGGGGACATATCAGTGTCGCCAAAAGATTTTGAACATTTTGACAAAAAAAGTGTTGTGACACTTGAAAAAACACCGCGTGTCATACGTCATCACACCGTTTCACGGCGTATCGCACTGCATCGCGCCACATCACACCGTGAATTTTTTGGTGACCTGATACGTCAATGATGCTGGCAGTCGCCGAAAAAATCGCCAAGTGGGACCTTTAATTCTTTAAGGGTAGTTAAAGACAGAATAAAAAAATGCTTGTTATATGTGTAAGTGGCAGGTTAGAAATTTCTTGTTCTAAAGATTTACAAGCCTCTAAATGTGCAAAAGATTGTGTGGAGTATAATCTCCATATTCACAATGATCATTCTTCATGTACTCTCTCTACAAATTATTCCTTTATAGCAATTTGGGGCAGCACAGTGGCACAGTGGGAGATTTGCTGCCTTACAGTGCCAGAGACCTGGGTTTGATCTTGAGTATGGGTCCTGCCTGTACAGAGGTTGTATGTTCAGCCTGTGATCGTGTGGGTTTTCTCTGAGTGCTCTTGTTTCCTTCCACACTTGTAAGACGTACAGGTTTGTTGGATAATTGGCTTTGGTAAAATTGTAAATGATAGTGTGTAGGATAGTGCTACGAGGGTGATACGAGGGTGATTGCTGGTCGGTGTGGACTTGTTGGGCCGAAGGACCTGCTTCCATGCTGTATCTTCAAAGTCTAAAACTAAAATGTCATTAAATTCGTTGTAATTTTGATCCTATCCAGGATACAAGTTTAATTCAAGTTCTTGATTTAATATTGACACCCCTGCTGGAGGTTTGCTTGCTCTGTACAATGCTCTTTACCTCTTGTGACATTGATATCTGCTTTAATTTCAGTTAGACACTTGATTGCTGTCTGAAACTTAGAAACTTAGTACGCTTTGTGGTATAAAAGCAAGTAATAAAGTAGCTGGTGAGTTTTTCAATTTAGATTGTTGCTGCTTTGGTTGGAAATGCACCCTGGCCTTTTGAGATTGACTGTCCTCTTCTGGCCAACTTCCAGGAGATGATTGCCTTGGGTGGGCTTTCCCTGGTGGCCCATACATCTGGCTGCAGGGGAGGTCTTCACTTGGTGGTCTACTTTATACAAGTACTTTCTGAAGGCTAGATTACTTATTATAACAATTATACAGACTACTTGGCAAATTCAAAAAAGAGCATGATAGTTATTTTTGGCAAAGGTTTAAGGGACCGAATATACAATGGGAATTGTAAGACTTTTAGGAATCATCACAGGGCTAGAGAATTGAAGGCGACAGATTATCCATTGTGTAATGAAAGAGAAAATACAAGAAGCATTTCAGCAAGTTCTTCCAATTAGCTGTAGTAACTTCAGCAAAAAATTAGCAACAAACCTGTTTAAAATATTCCTCCAGTTGTGATTCCGCATCCAAGTTGCAATGAGAATTTGCAGAACCTCTAATGAAATGCCAGGCAAAGTTTTACCAAGAAGGCACTTAAGGATTGTTAGGTTAAATATGAGATAATTTATGGGTCAGAATTTCAATTGGTATTCCCTGTAACATTGACATAAAAAAGCAACATGTCATTAACAATGTAGATGTCATCCGGTTACACACACATACACTTTTTTTTGCCAACAGAAAATTATTTATAATAGTCCTAAGGAATGTTAGAGCCAGTCTAATCTTTAATATGCAGTAGAGAATTTGAATAGCCTTTACTTTCCTTGAGATTAGAACAGAGATTGCATTTTGTACATTTGTCTTCTTATAAAACAATACAGCAGGTTGTTAGTCCCCATCACCAATACATAGAAGTAATTGATTGGATATAGGCCATTCTTTGGATAAAGGCCATTGAAAGTTATAGAATGCAGGTAAGATTCTGAGAAAGCACATAAGATCAATTTTGCCAGGTTAGCATCCTGAATTCAAGGCTTAATTTTGATGGATCATCCACTTTATATGATCAATGTTACCGGTATCTATTTTGGTTTTCATTAAGAATGCAAGAATCTGGAAAGAATGTGTTTCTGTAAAGAAAGTAATCCCTTCTCAAATTTCATGTGAAAGCAGATTGGTCAGTAAATGAATTGAACTTGGCAAGATTGGATGTGGGCTTTTACCTTATTTGCTCTGGGTTACTAAAACACTATGAACTCTCTTCAAATTATGCTACCTCTGTTTGAATGATAGCTGAAAAGATTTTGGATGAAAACATTTTGTACATACCTTAGCTCTTTAATGAATGATGTGCTCTGCGCCAAGCTAATTATTTCAAATATTTCAGATGGGTAACCAGTCATATCAATTTGCAAGGGTACACAAAAGGCTGGAGAAACTCAGAGGATGCAGCAGCATCTAAGGAGCGAAGGAGATAGGCGACGTTTCAGGTCGAGGCCCTTCAATTTGAAATATTTGTATCCACTGTCAGGATGTGGGTGTCGCTTCAAGGCAGTAGTTATTTTCCGTGTTCAATTACCTTTCAACTTGCTAAGCCATTCCAGAGACAGTTAAGAAACAACCACATTGGTGTGGTCGGAGATCATAAGCATGGCAAAGATCCCCCTGGAGCACTTCAGTGAAGCAGATGGTGTTTTATAACAACCCAGTAATTTCATGGTCATTGCTACTGATTGTAGCATTTTATTCCAGATTTGCTTCATTACTTGAGCTTAAATTCCACACCTGCAGAAGTGGGATTTGAGCTCATATCGTTCGATCAGTTTTCCTGTCCTCCGGATACCAGCTCAGTAACTTATGCCCCTATACCCAATAACTCCATATCCCATTCAGTGTTTAAAAAGTGCTTGTACTTTGACTCGAACATCAGATGAACTTAAACTGGGTGACAGCAATTATAACATAAATGTCAAAATCAATTGAACACTGAACTGCATGCCTGCTGTTAAGCCTGACACTTTATGACACTCTTCACATTATTTCATTTTTTGATTCATTCAGATTTTTGTAACTGCATGTTCTTCAATTCAATTTTGCATTTAATGTTGCTGAACTAAATGTCAACCAGCTTTTTGCATTAGAAGCTTTTCCCATCATTTCTTAATCCGCCAGTATCTCCAATCAAGTGAAAACATTCACATTTGCTGCAATTTAATATAGATTTTTATCTTCACCATTTGGATACTAAAACCTTAAACAAAAGCTGCCTGATTTTCATTCCATTGATTTCAAATTACCAGTGAGGTAGCGGAGCCAAAAGAAAATCTGCTCCTTAATCTGTGCAGGGTTGACCATCTGTTCAGCAATGGTGCAGTTTACTTTTAATCACTATCAGTTGTACTACCCAATGACTTTAGAATATGGAATTGAAAATGTAAGGCTCAATCACTGTACCATATGATGCCCCCTCCCTAACGTTATCCATTTTGAGCATCTGACAGTACAGCTGGAAAATCAAAGCCGGTCATTACAAAATTGTATGAGAAAATGGAAAAGGCAATGTGCTGTGTCAAGGTCTTGCCTTCTTCACGAAAGGTATTAGCCGCATTGCCAGTAAAGCTAGTCAGTAACGAGTTATTGAGCTTATGAAAACCCTATTATGATTGGTGGAATTGAAAAGAATCAATAGAGAAAAAGATTTGTTAGAAGTGGAGCTGTTGAAAGAATTTGGAGGCAGCATTTTAAAGGCTTTCCCAGTTGACACACACAGGGCGTTTAGAGAAACAGATAATTTGCCATCTCCGTGAAGGCAGTCTCCGTTGTTGTCCAGCCTTTGGCCTGTTTTTGAAAGATCTCTCTGATTCATCAGTGATTTGAATTGGCTTCTCACTGATTTCTTAATGACTGAAGAAATATTCTGGAGATGCTTTGAATTTTTATGGTTGGACGCATAAGAGCATAGTTAGTTTAGTTTAGTTTATTGTACCGTGTACCGAGGTAAAGTACAAAGCTTTTTGTTGCGAGCTGCCCAGTCAGTGGAAAGACGACACATGATTACAATATCTACAGTGTATAGATACAGGATAAAGGGAATAACGTTTAATGCCTGATAAAGTCTGATTAAAGATGGTCTGATGTTCTCTAATGAGGTAGGTGATAGCTCAGGACTACTCTCTAGTTGATGATATGATGGTTCAGTTGCCTTATGATAGCTGGAAAGAAACTGTCCCAGAAACTGGAGGCATGCATTTTCATTATTCTGTAGTTTTTGCCTGATGGGAAAGGGGAGAAGATAGAGTGTCTGGGGTGAGACTTGTCCTTGATTCTGCTGGTGCCCTTGCTGAGACAGCATGAAGTGTAGATGGTCAGACTTGCTGAGTGGATGATTTGGTTCTGCTTTCGCCTGAGATCCCAATTATAAAGTTGGTCATCGGCCCAGGATGGAATGGTCAGGAAATGAAGGGGAAGGGGAGTCGAAATGGTTGGCAACCGAGAGATTCCGTAGGCCTCAGTGGACAGCATAAGTATTGAGCTAAATGGCCGCTGAGTCTAAGTTTGATCTCGACGATGGTAGACGGGCCCACATCGGGAAGACCGAATGCAGTAGATAAGGTTTGAGGAGGTACATGCGAACAACTGTCTTACCGAAAAGGACTGTCGGAGTCCCTGGGTGGAGTCAAGGCAGGAGGTATAACGACAGGTGTTGCATCTCCTGTGGTTGCAGGGGAAAGTACCTGGGTAGGCAATGGTTTGGGTGTGATGGGATGGGATGGGTTGAGCAAACCAAACAGTTGTGAAGGGAACAGTCTCTGCGGAAGGTGGTGGAGATGGGGAGATGTGATAAGCGGTGGGATCCCGTAGGAGGTGGCCGAAATGTCGGAGGATAATGTATTAGATGCAGAGGCAGGTGGGGTGAAGGGTGAGGCCCAGGGGAACTCTGTCCCCTTTGCAACTGGGAGGAGGGGGAGTGACCGCAGAAGTATGGAACATCAGAGGAAACGCATACGCGGGCCCCATCTATGACAAGAGGGGGAAACCCACTTACTCTGAAGAATGAGGACACCTCAGATATCCCAGTATGGAACACCTCACCTCACCAGATACGGTGGAGATGGAGGAATTGAGAGTAGGGAACATCATTTTTGTAAGAGGCAGGGTGGGAAGAAGTGTAGTCCAGATAACTGTGGGATTCTGTAGATAACTGTGGGATAACTGTAGATTTGTAAGAGATATCCATCGGTAGTCTGTCTCCTGTGATGGCATTAATAAAATACGTTAATAGAACTATGGTTGATGATATGAAAAGGCTTGTCCAGTGGCACTTCAGTCACTTACCCTTCCCAATTTCCCAAGAGTAGGTACTTTCTGAGAATAGACCAACTTCCTAAGCGTAGAATAAGAAGATGAAATGGTTAGGACCACCTGACACAAGAAAGACCATGAAACTAGTCTTAATGGAGAAAACATGAAATCCAGTTCCCTGACTCCGCTCAAGTGGCACAGTTGTAGCACTCGCATCTACTCAATAATGTGAAAAATGTATCCAAATATCTCCGGTAATGTCTGTCCAATCATTCCATTCTGAATCATTGCTAAGGTGGTAGAAAGTGAATGTTGATTTCACCTACCACCTTACCAACGATTCAAAATGGAATGATTTTGATACAGCAATGCCTCTTCAATAAAGAGATGATTGTTGTGAGGAAAGGAACTTCAGATGCTGGTTTATAACGAAGACAGACACAATGTGCTGGAGTAACTTAGCAGGTCAGGCAGCATCCCTGAAGAAAAAGGAAAGGTCTGGAGAAAAGATGAATGGTCCCGACCAAAAAAGGCATCAGGCTGGGACCATTCATCTTTTAGATTTAGTTTTAGAGGTACAATGCGGAAACAGGCCCTTCGTCCCACTTAGTGGGATCGTCCCAACCAACGATCCCTGCACACTAACGCTATCCTATTCGCACTCGGGACAATTTATAATTATACAAGCCAATTACTCTACAAACCTGTACATATTTGGAGTGCGGGAGGAAACCAAAGATCTCGGAGAAAACCTGCGCAGGTTACGGGAAGAGCGTACCAACTCCGTACATACAAGCACCCATAGTCAGGATCGAACCCAGGTCTCTGATGCTGTAAGGAAGCAACTCTACTGGTGTGCCACCGTGCCGCCCATGAGGTGATTGATGTTTGGTTTGGGTTTTATCTGTACAGCTCAGACTAATACAGACACAATTCTAGATCTAAACTCTAAGGATGAAAGATAGTGATTGCTTTCGAAAGGAAGGCCAACCGAATTAACACTGTGAATACAGGAGCTGTTGAGGTTAAGCCTGCTGCTGACTGTCAAAAGCCTTTTCACCAACTACAATCATAGATCAGAAGTGTGATGGAATATTTGCTTGGATGGATGTTCTCAAGAATTTGAACACCTTCCAGGACAAAGCAAGCTACTTGATTAACACATCATGAACCACCATAAATAATCACTTCCTCTGCCACCAATGCTCTCTGGTTGTTGTGTTTACCATTTACAATAGAATAGTCCAATAGTTTCCCAAACACTCAACCTTTACACACTGTATCACATACTGTAGATTCTTGCATTACAACCTCTGGGTTCACTTCCCACTCACACAATTCTGACTTCATAATCTTTGCCTAAATCCAAGGAATCCCTGCATGACTGCATGGAGATGATCTTCAGTAGAAGGTAACCTTCACATTCACTGAGTGGCATGGTGATGCAGCGGTAAAGTTGCTGCCTAACAGTGCCCTAGACTCGGGTTAGATTCTGACTATGGGTGCTTGTCTGTACGAGGTTTGTACAAAGTTTGTACATTCTCCCCCTGACCTGCATGGTCTTTCTCCGTGATCTCCAGTTTCCTCCCACACTCCAAGGACCTACAAGTTTGTAGGTTAATTGGCTTGGTATAATTGTAAATTTCCCTAGTGTGCGTAAGATAGTGTATGTGTGCGGGATCGCTGGTTGGCAGACTTGGTGGGCCAAAGGGTCTGTTACCGCGCAGCATATCTTAACTAAACTAAACTAAGAAGGACTCTAGTATTTTCTGAAGTCAGTTCTCAAGGGCAATTAGAGATGGGCATTGTGGATTAAAATGTGGATTACGGAAATGTCGGAGACCCTACACTTGGAAAGAATCAGATTTGCCCTAATGGACAAACAAGAAGTCTTCGTTAGAATATGGTCTTCTTTCATTGATTACTTAAAAGGGTAGATCGGTTCAGCAAGGAACCCTAACTGAAACTTGGACTCAGGATTAGATGAAAAGTTATATTTTATATTCCTCGATCTTATCTCCAATGACGTATTAATGGTAAATGATTCCATTCTTTATGATTTATTTTTTGACTTATATTTTATTTTTCTCTCTGTTTCTCTCTCATTAAAAAAATAATTATTAGAGACAAAATGATTCATTTGATAATATTAATAATGTACGATTGTTGCACACAAAATATTACTATCATAATATGTGTATGCTAATGTACTGCATACCTACTCTAATAAAAATATATATATCAAGGGATGGGCATTGAATGCTCACCTTAAACAATGTGCACATCTTGTAACTGACCAAGAGAAGGTGCTGCAATGGGTTGTTAGAGCATATGGGAGGTCTTGGATGATATGGTCAAGCATGTGTTGCCTTCAAAGTATTACTTCTTCATATTAATTTTCTGGATTACCTTGAAGTATTCTCTTTGCGTTCCACTTGAGTTTATTTAAACTCAGAGAAAATAAAAAGGTAGAATCGAGACTCTTGGAGTTTGGTATCCATATGCCTTGGCTGATGTAACAAAGTTGATATCAGATTATTATTGCTTTGAACCTTGTATTTGCTTGGGAGAGGATGCTGATTATTGGTTTGGCTGGCTTCTCAGAGTATTAGTATGTTCTGTCACAAGCAGTAGCGATAATTCTTCTTCAGTGCCTTGGAATGTCTTCCTGCTTATTTGAGGATCAGGACTTCCCAATGAAGCATAGACTGGCTTTCAGATCCTGTGTCTTGATTCTTTTTAAAACAGCATAATCAGACATGTAAAATGTGGTACCCAACCTAACCAATATTTATTAGCTCTACAATGTGAGTTGCATGATGAAGAATGTTGTGTACTGATGCGGTTGCCGAAGTAAATTAACTCTTGGGAAAGAGGTCTGTAATGTGCTTTAATCACACTAATTGGTTTGAACTTGATCTGCCTGTCTTATGAAATTAGCATTCAGAATGAGAAAAGATGCAGCAGCGAGGAATTAGTGAGTGAGATGTGATCGGGGAGACATCACAATTGCTAAAAGTGCACAAGGTGCCTTCAAATTTTAGAAAAACATTTTAAAGTACATTTCAAATTAGACAAGTTTAGTTTTGTGTTTATCTTTAAGACCTTGGCCAGTCTCATTAGATTCCCCTTGGAATACACAGAACATTGTAAGAGGAATGAGAGAGAGGTTGACTGATTGAAGAGGAAATTATACACACTGCACGTCATGCGATGTTAGAACTACAATGCAAGAAATATAAAATCACGTCTTTATAATTGTGTTCTGACTGCAAAAGGCATCTCAGTGTACCACACGGTAATTGATCAGGCCAATTTAGATTGAGAAGCAAAAACAAAACGAGCTGATGGAGGAATTCAGCAGATCAGGCAACATATGTGGAGGCAAAGGGAAGGCCGATGTTTCAAGTGGTGTTTACTTATGGAATCTGACGTGAAATGAAAGTGAGAAGTTGCTGCTTGGTCTCCTCCACTGCCAGAGTGAGGCCAAACCCAAACGAGGGGAATAGCACCTCATAGTCCACCAGGGCTGTCCCCAACCCAACAGCATGAAGATGATTTTTTATCATTTCAGGTAACCAGCATACCCTCTGTTCCATTCTCTCTCCTTCTAATCCACCCAGGTGCTCTCACACACCATTCTGTTCCATCCCATCCACAATTCCCCATAGTATCCAGTTTCTTTCCCCTCTCCAACCTGGTTCTATCCATCTATCATCCACACACTCAACCCACTGGCCCTCTTTTCCCCTCCCCCATCTGCCCAGTTCTCCCTTACCTGGTTCCATTCATCACATTCCTTTCTTACCATATTCCATAATCTGCAGCCATTGTTGTTTATACATTGCCTCTCAGCAAATGCTGCAACCTCCACCTTTTCTCACCCCTTTTGGTACCAACTTCCCATCTATCCAACTTCACTTGTTGTTTGCCAGCACCTGCAACATCCTTTCCCCTCTCCTCTGTAATCTATCTCCCCTTTACACTCTAATATTAATTCAGGCTCTTGACCCAAAACATTGACTGTCCCTTTGCCTCCACAGATACTGCCCAATACTCTGAGCTCCTCCAGTAACTCATTGGTGCTCCAGTCTCCAGCATCTCCATTTCTTGTGCCTCCAATTTCTGATACTAAGAGTTTATGCAGAAGATTGAAACAGAAAATGTATTCCAGCCAAATAAAAGCATGGTCATTAATTGGAACAGTATTAAACAAAAACCTGCCGGTAGAATTAAAATTTATCTTTTTTTGAACTGTAAGACCATATTTCATAAACCCACCTCCCTGACCAAAGAGCCCTAATAGCTCTAATTTTAACTTGATGTCAAACTTTACTGACAAAATGAAGTGCTCTGCATGTCCCCTGCTATCCGAGCGATAAATACAAGCATTGATGCTGCAGGAAACTTGTAATAACTGTAAAGTTCCGACATTGAGAGCAGTGTTAAACAGACTGAGCACTGGCAGTTTTACGAGGAGCTGTTGGCTGTCAGTCACTCACAACTCAATGTGTTTTGAGCTTCTGCAAGTTTGATCAAAAGTGGAACTCAAAAACGACCCAGTGGTCAAAAGCTGACACCTCATATCTCCTTTACTGCCGCTGGGTTAAGTTGGCCAACTCATCATCCTCACACCAGAGATGGCTTTGGACAGTAATTAAGCCCCTATCCCACTGTGCGAGGTAATTCAAGAGTTCTCCCGAGTTTTCCCCTGATTCGAACTTGGAGAATGTCCGTAGCGGGTCCGTAGGAGTTCGTGGATGTCTCGTCGCGGCTCGTAATGCTAACGATAGGTACTCGGGAAATCCGGTAAACTTGTGACGTTTTTTCATCCCTGCAAAAAATATCCACGAGTAAAAAAATACTCGTGATGAAAAAAATGTTTACTTTTTACTCGTACAAGCCATCACGAGACATCTACGAACTCCTACAGACCCGCTAAGGACATTCTCCGAGTACGAATCTGGGGAAAACCAGGGGAAACTTGTGAATTATCCCGTACAGTGGGACAGGGCCTTTAGGGTTATCATTCCAGTAGAAAAAGACAGGTTCAGGTAAAGGGATTGTTTTACTTTTGATAACTCATGGAGTCAGAAAGTAGAGAAACAAGCCCTTCAGACGACTGAGTCAAAAACAAGCATGGAACAGTACAGCACAATAACAGTCCCTTCAGCTCACAATGTCAGTGTCAAACGTAACACCACCCACTCTTCCTGCGTGTGATCTGTAACCCTCTATTAACTTTTTACTGTACCTCAGTGCAGGTGGTAATAATAGATCTAAACCTGAACGTAAGGATGGCGGTAGAGTTGCTGCCTCGCAGCGATAGAAACCCAGTTCGATCCTAACTAAGGGGGCTTGTCTGCACGTAGTTTGCTCTGGTTTCCTCCCACATTCCAAAGGCGTAGATGTTTGTAAGTTAATTGGCTTGGTATAATTGTAAATTTTTCCCTAGTGTGTGTAGGATAGTGTTAATTTGCAGTGATCGCTGGTAGGCGCAGATTCAGTGGACCGAAGGGCCTGTTTCTCCCTCTTTCTCCCTCTCATCTTAAAGCTACACCCTGGGAAAAGGTTCTGCCTGTATCTGAGTTCTCATCAAGCATCCATCTACACTGGCAATACAGTGACATGATTTTATCCTCCACATACTTTAATCAACTCCTCTACGTCACTTCCACATCCTCCATTCACCTAGACACCAGAGGCAATTACTTTGAACCAATAACCCACCAACCTGCATGTCTGTGGAATTCTCTGCCTCAGAGGGCGGTGGAGGCAGGTGCTCTGGATGCTTTCAAGAGAGAGCTGGATAGGGCTCTTAAAAATAGCGGAGTCAGGGGATATGGGGAAAAGGCAGGAACGGGGTATTGATTGGGGATGATCAGCCATGATCACATTGAATGGCGCTGCTGGCTCGAAGGGCCGAATGGCCTACTCCTGCACCTATTGTCTATTGTGGGATGTGGGTAAACACCAAAGTACCTCGAGGAAACGATTCAGTCAGAGGGAGAAAATGCAAATTCCAAACAGACAGAACTGGAGGTCAGGATTAAACCTTGGCTGCTGGAGCAGTTGGGCAACACATCTCCAAGCTATGCCACCGTACTGCTATGATTAACTTTTAGTAATTTATGGTACTTTTAATTACATTTTTTAATTGTTTGATTTTTTAATTGTTCTACTGTATACCAGCACCCGTTCTGCATGGCAGATGATATGTCAGGTGCAGAATCATTTGTCTTTTTGTATCTGACATAGGTACATACTGTTAGGCAGAGATTGCTGCTCCAAGTCCATTACGATATGTATTCTAGTGCAGTGTCTGATTATTAGGAATTGTAATGCAAGAGAGAATAGGACCCATTAGAAACCAAGTCCAGTTTAGGTTTAATGACTACATACGTGGATATGGTGCAGGCCAAGCGAGTGTTGGGTTACTAGTTGGATTCGTTGGGTTAGACAATCTGGTTGTTGTGGATGTGTTGGTCCAAAGGGCCTGTTTCTGTGCTGTTTGGTAAATGTTTACCCGAAAGTGTGAGTGTACAGAACACCATGACTGCAGTTTGACGAATGGTTTATTCCAGGTACACTAGGTAATAGATAGCAATTATAGTCTCCTCTAAAATATTTCCGTTTATAATTATATGGTAGTCAATCATTTATAGGGAATGGAGTCAAGGATTAGCACAGCATACGTGAGGGGAGTTTGGAACAGACCTGAGAAAAGTTAGGGAAAGAATTAGAGAAGAATATACTTTAAAGGCCAGAGCAAAGGAATACAGAGATAAATATTAATCACAAGAACCAAGAGGAACCCAATAGAAGCAGCTGAATGAATGGATTCAATCTTATAACATGAAGTCAGTGAGCAACATCCTGGTAAAGGTAAGTCTTGGTAATGGGCCTGTCCCACTTAGCTGATTTTTCAGCAGTCGCCTGATAAACGGGGAACTGGAACGGCGACTGTCAGAGTGGAAAACACACACACACACACGCACACACACACACACACACACACACACACACACACACACACACACACACACACACACACACACACACACACACACACACACACACACACACACACACACACACTGCAATGGCGGGGGCCAGGGCAAGCGATTGAGCGGTGTCTGAAATTCACACGGTACAAAGCCAAGGTGATACAGACACACACATGAACAGGAAGGTTGGTGCTTTAATTAAGACAGCTAGCACATGTGGAAAAATTTGCGGCGACCATACTGAGGCCGTGACTAGTTCCCCGAATGCGGGAACTCCTCGCGACCATGAAGGAGACTCACCAGAGACCATCAGCGAACATGTGGTGACCATGTGGTGACCATGTGGCGAGCGCAGAGTGTCCTGCACTCGCCTAAAAAGTCGCCTAAGTGGGACAAGCCCATTAATTTGACAGTCCGAGTTATCCATACACTTTGTTCAAACACATGGGATTTAGTAAATGTGATGAAGCAACTAGGTTTTGGGGAATTATTGGAATTGAGGAAAGGGTGACCTGGAGCAGAATGCAAATAAAAGGGAAACTGATGGGCAGCAGCTCTCTGTATGGTTCACCACAACCTGTGACAGACTGTTGGTAAAACAAAAAGTGCAGGAATAACTCAGTGGATCAGGCAGCATCGGTGGAAGGATGCTGAGTTACTTCCAGCACTTTGTGTTTTTAGCAAGATTCAAGCTTCTGCAGTTCCTTTGTCTCTCTAGTTTGTAAAACTAGATATGCTCAAGTCTGCAACCAGGGGCATGCAGTTAGAGCAGGAACCAGGAAAAAGGGTGGACTAGAGTGGAATAAATAATGACAAAGTCAAACAAAAACAAACTTTATTGTCATTTAGAAATACATCGATATATGCAACACCAAACGAAATTCCGTTGCATTTGGCTCCCTGTGCAACTCGATAATTAACAGAAGGATAAACTGGAAAAAAATAGATAAAAGGATAAATAGACAATGGTGGCAGCCCATTACATGACATTCAGGAGTCTGATGGCTCGTGGGAAGAAGCTGTTGCAGAACCTTGATGTTCTGCTCCTTATGCTACGATTTATTTTGCCCGAGGGCAGCAGAGTGAACAGTCCGTGATGGAGATGTGTGGGGTCTTTTATAATACTGCTGGCCTTAGACACGCAACGTTTGGTCGCAATATCCCCGATTGAGGGGAGAGAAGTCCCGATGATTTTTTCCGCTGTCCTCACCACTCTCTGCACAGACTTCCAGTTGGAGGATTTACAGTCCCCAAACCAGACAGAGATACAGCTGGTCAAAATACTCTCTATGGTGCCCCTGTAGAAAGTGGTGAGGATGGGATGGGGGAGGTGAGCTCTTCTCATCCGGCGCAGAAAGTGCAACCGCTGCTGCGTTCTCTTAACTGTTGATGAGATGATATTTGACCAGGTCAGACTGTTAGTGATCTGCACCCCCAGGAACTTGGTGCTACTGACAACCTCCACATCACTGTCATTGATGTGAAGTAGTATGGGGCTGTGCCGGTTTTTCCTGAAACCGGCAACAAGGACAATGTGATAAATTAAAGGCCAAAGTACACCCGACTCCTTCTGCTTTGAATGTTTAAACTGATATAAAAAGTTTGATCA
This sequence comes from Raja brachyura, assembly GCA_963514005.1. The sequence goes on along the minus strand of OY740800.1, from coordinate 12,987,693 downwards.
GAATCTTTGGGTCGGGTGAGTTAAAGGTCACAACATCTAATAAAAAACCACAAGGAAATAATCTGAACATTTTCTTCATTTCCAGTTTCCATTTTATTTTTTCCTATATTCTGAGAAGCTAGCAAGATGACATTTCCCATCTCATCTCATATGTTAGACCAAGGATGTCGTCAAATGCAAAGTTTGAATTGTAAATTTGGGAAGATAAGGAAATAAGTTTTGCATAGTTAATTTTTGATTCTTCAGGATGTAAGGCATTAGTTCTGGAGAAAAGCAATTTAAAAAAAAAATTGGGGTCTGCTGTATATCAAAGAAGACCAAGGATATCTTTTATCCAGTTATTCTGAGCTGAAATGCAACTCTGACCTCAGAGGTATATAATCCCTTGCGCAAATTCCTTATACTAGCCGACTTTTTACTGATGATAGATTAAGGACTAACACACATAATCACAGGTCAGGCTGGGCTACGAGTCATCTCACTGGGAGAAAATGTTACCTTCCTCTAGCACAGACTGAAAACATCCACTTCATTTAACCCCCCCCCCCCCCCTCCCCCACCCCCACCCCTCCAACCTGTGCTCCCACTCCCACCCCGATCATCCCAACTGTCTCAGCTAGCACTGGAAATTGGATGTTGAAATGGAGATTGTAACTTTCAGCCCAGCTCAACCCACCCGAATCAGGCAGGTACCTGTCATCCGTTGGAAATTGAGGTTCTAGGACTTGTAATGGGCGTGAAAAAATCTAGTAGCCTACAGCAGCTGTCAATCTGCACGAGATGGTGGTGCAGCTTTGATGTTGCCATGTTTGGAGATGCGAATGTTTTAGCTCAGGTTGCATTTCCTGCTGTGGCTGACCAGGCGTATGTTACAACATCTGCTCACTTAAAACTGAAAAGTTAGAACGAGGTAGAAGTAGTCCAAAAAATAAAGATAATATTATTTGTACAGATGCAGTACTCATTCGTGCTTTAATAAGGAGAGGGGCTTGCTCTGCAGCCATCACAACCCCAGCCCCCAACACCCTAATGGAAATTCACGTCCTGATTGGATGTGGAGAGGATGTTTCCACACGTGCGAGAGTCTAGGACTAGAGGCCATAGTCTCAGAATAGAAGGACGTATCTTGAGAAAGGCGATGAGGAGGAATTTCTTTAAGTCAGAGGGTGGTGAATCTGTGGAATTAATTGCCACAGAAAGCTGTGGAGGCCAAGTCAATGGATATTTTTAAGGCGGGGATAAATAGATTATTGATTAGTAAGGGTTATGGGGAGAAGGCAGGAGAATGGTGTAGAGAGGGAAAGATAGATCAGCCATGATTGAATGGCCGAGTGCCCTTGATGGGCTGAATGGCCTAATTCTGCTCCTATAACCTATGAACATAAACTAATCTTTGCTATTTGAAGCTGGTAGTGGAAATGGAGTCCCAGCAATTGGCCAGTCTTATTGGAACCACTTTGCTCCATTGAACTGATTTGGCCCCCTTCTCACCTTGTATTCAGTCAGTCCAAGTCCAGTGAAGCTTAACGGGTTAACCAAATGATGTACACAGTAGCGGTTTCACAAAACCTCTGCTTCCAGAACAGAGTGGCCTTCTTACAGGCACTACTCGCTGCCAGTCAGCCGCTTGATAGTTAAAAAGTGCTTCATTCTTTTTTCCAGTCTTAACACATTCCATTTTGGTGAAACTGCATGGTGCAGGAATAAGTTGGAAAAGAGAGCATGATTAGTTACACGTGATAGTATTCATTTCTCTTTTTGCAGTGAGACCTAGGTTTGGATTCAACCCAGACTAAAGAATGAGTGTTTCCCATCTCTCCAGCAGCTGTTAACGATGCTAAACAAAACTACTTTGGGCAATTTCATTGTTGTTCCCAGAAGGTAAGCTTTCATAATTACATAGGACCTTTGGATTTGGCACAATCCCTGCTGTTAGATAGCCGTGCAGAAAGGCTGATGAAATAGTGTGATAATGGCACATTGACGATAGAGGTTCAGGAACTGACGGAAGATGTGAGTTGTGCATTCTACTCTTCACAGTTGTTCTAAAATAAATCTGGCAAATTCTTGCTCCTGTCACAGGATATAAAGTGCAACTTGTTCCAATCCTCAACATGCGCCGTTGAATGTTGAGTGCACATGCAGAGAGAAGGAATTATTTTACAAGTCATGGCATGAAGTATTGTCTACTGGCTGCATGTATTGGGAGCTGAGATGTGTTTTTCCATATATTCCCTCTTTCTTGTCCATTAAAATGAATGAGCTGTAAAACCATAAAGACCATGTGTCCAGGTTGCTATTGTTGTCAATTCCCAGATCAGAGGCACACAATGAGGAGTAGAGAGGGCGTGCAGGGAATGCAGATTGAAGCAATGTGTACGCTCATAGTTTCCATCCTATTGAAAAGTTACAGCCAACTAGTCAAGACTTAGTAACGTTCCTAAGCAATGAACAAAGAAAGAAATGCATAGAAACACACTTGCTTTTCACATGCTGCCTTTCACAACTCTCAGACATGACACCATCAGCAAAGGGGCTGTAGAAATATGATGTCTTCTTCTAATAGAGGAAATGCAGCAGCCAAGTGCTGCAGACAAATTGGAAGCAATAATGTCCCAAAAGCAACAATGTGACAATGAACAAATAATCTGTAATGATGCTGCAGGAATCATAAATACCAACCAGAATACTTTGGAGAACTGTCTTTGAAGGGTTGGCTTGTCATCACTAAAGTCCACCAAAGAGTACTCGATTCCATTAGGAAAATCAGATTGATGAATCAGCTCTAATATGTCGGCAGAGTACATTTGTAATCCTATTCAGAAAACATTTGAGATCTTTCTGTGGACCTGAAAAAAAATAGTCCAGTATCCATTGGGAAATATTAGCTCATCTGTTTCTAAATACACCATTTGTTGGCAGCTTGTCAGGTGAGAAGTTAATATGGCATCCAGGAAATGTGTAGTTAAACAATAAAAGTAAACATATTTTCTGCAGTGCTAGCTCAGAAAGTGTTAATAAACTTTGGCAGAATAATTCAATCTAAATAAAATGGAATCAGTGAAAACAGATTGAAATACATCTTTTAATTTTATTTTTAGACTGCCACAGCATACCAGGTTCTTCAATTTTAATGACTGACAGATTCCTCCTCATGGTGATAGCCTGTGTTGTAACACTATTTACACACTGGAGGCAGTAGGTCTGCAGAGGATAAGTTTGATCATTGGGATTATTATTTTTTTGCAATTATTCCAGCTAAGCTGACATTTAGAAGACACTGCACCAGAATACATAATGTAAAAATTTATTAAGCATGTCCATGTGCCAAACAATGAAAAATACGTAAACCAAGTCTCTGCTGTCCTTATATCAAAGTGAGATTGCCCAGAATTCTGAATTCAGAGTTATACATCACATATCCAGCTGAAGCAATGCTTCATCAATGCGTGAGAGGCTGTTTTTGGTTCTCAGGAAGAAATATTCTGTATGGATTAAATTACATTTGGAAAGTATATATTTTATTCACTGGAAAAATGGTCAAATGACCTGGGCACATGGTTCATTGTTTCATGTTCTGCACGCTAGCTTGCTTTTCCTATTAATCAGAACCACCTGGAATATAAAATAACAGCGGCACAGGGTAAGCCACAGCTAAATTAGACACAAAAGGGGTCCCCGTGAAGCAAAACTCCAACCCGCTATCACTTGAACTTCTGTATCTGCTGATGTGTTCCAGGGGATGCAACTTTAATATTGTGTACAGTAAAATATGGAGCTGAGACTAAGCAGGCATTTAAGGAAATAGTTTGTAATACATTTGTTAGGCAGCTGTGCCTTCGACTGCTGCAGTACAGCAGGAATACATTGTGTTCATGCAAAAGGGGAATGGCATTTCCATGCTGAATGATGCCAGATGACATTGGAAATAAAAAATGGAAACCATGTTATACAAATACAATAATTAACAGTGCACTAGTTTGCGAAGCGCTTTTCCTCTCAGAAACAAAAGAGAAATCATTACTGCTGGAATTATTTTGATGCTGCCTCAAGAACACATCTTTCCATTTTACAGTGGTCAGTAAATATTTACTCTGCTCTGTTTAATTTAACACGATTATTTATTTGTTTATTTTTGCACCACGTATAAAAGATGGCTTAAGGTAACATGTCGGTGAACAAATTAAGTAGATGATAAATATCTCTATCTAGTATTTATATTTGGCATCTCACAGAAGACTCAAGGCTAAATTATGTGGTTCCATGGCACTTAATTTGAATCATCTGTGTAGCTCAACATATAACATTATAAAAGGAAATATTGCTTTAGAGAAAAAAAATGTCAGCTTGCAAATACCGAGCAGTTAGGGTGACTGCTGGGAGTGCTGAGAAAGATAGAGCGAGATCTTGGGAAAATTTTAGAGTTGATAAATCAGATGCAGAATGGTATAGCAACACTGGATCGGCCACAGTTAAATTAGACACAGAAGGAGCTCTTATGAAATGAAACTCTTTTGTGTTAGTAGAGCAAGAATAAGATGCAGAAGCCAGGGCTCTGATTGAATCAAGTTATGTAGAGTAAGGTTCAGGCAGCCACTGAGTTTTGTGGGAAATCCAGAACAAGAATTAGTCCTTGGAAATGTTAAGCCTTGAGGTGAAAAGCCACAAAGGGTTTGGTGACAGTGAAGCTAGAATGAGTGTAGATGGGTGATATGACTGGGAAAGCCTATTACAATGGATTGAGTGCAATGCTTGAATCATCTCTTAAGTTGAGCAATGTTTTACTACCTGCATCCAATGCATCCTGTGACATTTGAGAGGTGTTTCTTATATACAGGTATTAAATATAAATATTTTAACCAAAACCCCTTTAGTTTAGAGATATAGCATGGAAACAGGCCCTTTGGCCAACGGGGTCCACACCGCCCATCAATCACCCGTTCACATTAGTTCAATGTTATCCCACTTTCTCACCCTCTTCCGATACATTAGACGCAGTGGAACGAGGCCAATTAACCTACAGACCTGCAACTCTTTGGAATGTGGGAGGAAACTGGAGCACCCAGAGGAAACCCACACGGTCACAGGGAGAACGTGCACCTGAGGTCAGGATCGAACTTAGGTCTCTGGTGTTGTGGTTAGCAACTCTACCAGCTGTTGTCACAGTGTTGGCCTGTTGTGTCGATGGAGAGAAAATGTGAATGTTCCTGATAGGAGACGCCATGGCTTAATATCAACCCCATGGCAATGAAATGTCTTTCAAATACTGATGATAATGTATCTGAATTTGATGTAAAGTTTAGTAGCTGAGGAAGAGAACGATTATTTGATATTTACACGCTAAGGCAGAAAGAACGTAAAAGGATGGGAAATGGATGGGCAAACATTTATATCGACAATTAGACAATTTTAGAATATGAAATATTCTAGGTAGAATATAGGAGAATATGAAATTTGGTAGAATATGAAAAGATGTGTGAAACTCCAAAGCAAGGCCGAAAAAAAACCCACAATGGGCCATATTTTCACACAGTATTCCTGTCCCAACATAACTTTTCATCTTCATATTTCCAATTCCACAGGGATTATTGGGGTGGCAATATCAATTTGTTGTGCATGTAGAAAACCTATCATAAAAAAACTGGTAGCCATATAATGCCCGCAAACTCATGAGCATTTCCTTCTATCATTCTAAGGATTGGCTGAACCAGATCATTAATTGGCAATTTACGGTGGTGAAATTATTTGAATTAATTAGCTAAATCTCTGGTAACACAACCTGACACTTGTATTTTCGGTGAGATGGTCACAAATTATTTTGTGATAAATGCAAATAATGATAGCACAGTCTTCAGTTTGTTCACAGTGAACCTTATTCTATATAAGGCAACCTTATTGTGTATACGCCTGGACCTACCTGATCTCCCGGTTACTAAACACTTTAATTCTCCTTCCCATTCCCACACTGACCTTTCTGTCCTAGGTCTCCTCCATTGTCAGAGTGGGTATCCGGACGTGGTGCCGACAGACAAGAGGCCGAAGCAAAGAAGCCAAAGCCAAAGAACCGAATAGAAATGAGGCAGAAACGCAAATAAACCGAAATAGTCCGAAGACGAAACGCCTACTAACCGAAAGGATGGGACGTCTAAATGCAAGCTAACCGAAAGCATGGGACGCCTAAACGCCTACGAACCGAAAGGCTGCGTTGCCTAAAAGCAAACTTACCGAATGGCCGCTCAGTCGATACGCCACCTACCCGAAAGGCGGCGTCGCCTACAGGCCAACGGACCGAATCCCATTCAAGTCCAATAACGGACATGGCGTTGCCGGGGGGTGGGACTAGTCAGCGATTGGTCCAGACCCCCGCGTCCATCACATCACCGTGAAGGCATGAACATTGCCCCAAACCTCCGCTCCACCCGACCCGCAGCCCGCGGAGGGTGGCCGTGGGAGAGTGGGGGCTGTCCCGAGGAATGCACACCTTCGGCCGCTTTCAACTTGGTGCTTGGGTTCAGATTGCCCAGTCAGCTATGGCTTGTGTGGGAAAATGAACCCCACTCCCGGCTCCCCCCCTCTCTCTCTCCTCCTCTCTCTAGCCTCTTCTCTCTCTCCTCCTCTCTCTTCCCTCCTCTCACTCCCCCTTCTCTCTCTCTCTCTCCCCCTTCGCTCTTACATCCCCCCCCCCCCGCTCTCTCTCCCCTTCTCTCCACCTTCTCTCTCTGCCCCTGAATCTACCCGCGGAAGTGTCCCACAGTCACTGACCGCGATGCACTGCCATTGGACCCCAACCTCCACACCAGGGTGACCCCCCACCCCCTCCGATCCCCGGTCTTTGACACCCACACCAGGGTGATTCACCCCGGCCAAATGTAAGAACGATTTATACATGTAATCCATGATATACACCAGTTTATTAACCATGTATACTGTAAATGTTTATCATGGATTACATGTATAAATCGTTCTTACATTCGGGAACATGGTTAATGTGGGATTTCAATTTGAGCGCACATGTTTGAATAGATGCAAACGGCATGTCCAGCTTCTCTCCTGGGCGCGCAATACACAAAGCCGATGAAATGACACATCTGTCACACCAAAGATAGACACAAAATGCTGGAGTAACTCAGCTGAAGAGGCAGCATCTCTGGAGAGAAGGAATGGGTGACGTTTCGGGTCGAGACCCTTCAGACACACTCTGAAGAATGGTCTCGGCATGAAACGTCACCTATTCCTTCTCTCCAGAGATGCTGCCTGTTTTGTGCGTGGGAGCTTGGGTGCGTTCCGCAAACATCGAGACGGCAATATATAAACCGTCTGTCCCCGCGGCCTGGGTGAATCACCCTGGTGTGGGTGTCAAAGACCGGGGATCGGAAGGGGGTGGGGGGGGTCACCCTGGTGTGGAGGTTGGGGTCCAATGGCGGTGCATCGCGGTCAGTGACTGTGGGACGCTTATGCGGGTGGTGATGGAGGAGAGAGAGAGAAGGGGGAGAGAGAGAAGGGAGAGAGAGCGGGGCGGGGAGGGGGGGGGGGGAGAGAGAAGGGGGGGAGAGAAGGAGATAGAGAAGAGGCTAGAGAGAAGAGGAGAGAGAAGGGAGAGAGAGAGGGAGGGAGACTGGAGCATGGGGTTCATTTTCCCACACAAGCCATAGATGACTGGGCAATCTGAACCCAAGCACCAAGTTGAAAGCGGCCGAAGGTGTGCATTCCTCTGGACAGCCCCCACGGTCACCCTCCGCGGGCTGCGGGTCGGGTGGAGCGGAGGTTTGGGGCAATGTTCATGCCTTCATGGTGATGTGATGGACGCGGGGGTCTGGACCAATCGCTGACTAGTCCCGCCCCCCGGCAACGCCAAGTCCGTTATTGGACTTTTCTGTTGAGCGGCAGTCGGTCCGTTGGCCTGTAGGCGATGCCGCCTTTCGGGCATGTGGCGTATCGACTGAGCGGCCATTTGGTAAGTTTGCTTTTAGGCAATGCAGCCTTTCGGTTCGTAGGCGTTTAGGCATCCCGTGCTTTTGGTTAGCTTGCATTTAGACATCTTTTCGGTTAGTAGGCATTTCGTCTTCGGACTATTTCGGTTCATTCGCGTTTCTGCCTCGTTTCTATTCGGTTCTTTGGCTTTGGCTTCGTTGCTTCGGCCTCTTGTCTGTCGGCACCACGTCCACACACGGTCAGAGTGAGGCTAAAGACAAATTGGAGGAACAGTATCTCATATTTTCCTTGGGCAGCTTACACCCCAGTCGTATGAATATTGATTTCTTTAACTTCAGGTAGCCCTGGCATTCCCTCTCTCTCTATCCCTCCCCCACCCAAGTTGCACTAGCTTCTCGTTTTCATCCAACAAACAGCTAACTATGGCCTGTTTCCTTTATCATTGTTACCTTTTTGCATATCTTTCATTCATTGTTCTTTTTCTCTCTACATCATCATCTAAATCTCTCATTTCCCTGATCCCTAACCAGTCTGAAGAAGGGTCTCGACCCGAAGCGTCACCCATTCCTTCTCTTCAGAGATGCTGCCTGTCCCGCTGAGTTACTCCAGCTTTTTTGTGTCTATCTTCTTATTATGTATTAATGGTTTGGAGTTCACATGGCATTGGCAATCTGTACCAGCAGAAGCTGCTCAAAGAGTAAATAAACAACAAAGGAAAAGAGCCACTGCTCAAAAATGAAAGTGTTACTGAAAAAATTGCCAGAAAGGAGTTGAACGAAGCCCAGGATTAGCTTACCTTCGAGAATTACATCAAAATGTGAACCTGCTGTGCAAATGAAATATGAACAGATTAAATGTCTGACGCTGCAGTTCAGTGTGGGAAAATGGAAGATAAGCCGCTTGGATTCATTACTAATGTGAGAGACTCAAAACTGGAACAACAAAGCAATTTTGATCCTCATGCTTTGAATTTATTTATACACTTGATGTGACATGGTGGCAAAAGGAACATTTATTGGACACCCCAAATTACCTCATAACAATTAAATTTTTGAATGCTGTTCATGTGTATTTCATCCAGTCAGGTGGATGTCTAACTTGTAGACGGTGCAAGACATTTAGGTTTTGACTGAATAGCCATTATGCCCTGTGTGATGTAAAATATTTTTGCTTAAAATGCTGAAGAATTCATTGTATTCAACGGCTGCTCAATTTCACATTGATCTCAGATTATTGATGGTGTTGGAATTGACAAGGGAAAACAAGAGTAGGTTCTTGTTGCAGTTAGTCATTGTCTGGCACTTGAGGCAAGCACGTTCTGACCCTGAACTTCGTTGCAACTTCATTTGCACATAGTTACCTCGAGATGTGATGGGAGCTGAACATTTTTTAATCATTGGCAAACATACCTGCTCTAACCATAGCAGAGCATAAGAAATAGTAGCAAGAGCTGGGCATATGTTCCATCAAGACTGCTGGACTATTCAATAACATTCAATAATATCATGGTGAATTTCAAGAGAGTTTATTGTCATGTGTCCCAGATAGGACAATTACATTCTTGCTTTGCTTCAGCATAACAGAATATAGTAGGAATGAATACAGAACAGGTCAGTGTGTCCATATACCATAGTATAAATATATACACACATGAATAAATAAAACAGATAAAGTGCAAATAAACAGATAATGGGCTATTAATGTTCAGTTTTGTTTGAGTTGAGTTTAATAGCCTGATGGCTGTGGGGAAGTAGCTATGTCTGAACCTGGACGTTGCAGTCTTCAGTCTCCTGTACCTTCTACCTGAAGGTAGCGGGGAGATGAGTGTGTGGTCAGGATGGTGTGGGTCCTTGATGATGCTGCCAGCATTTTTGAGGCAGCGACTGCGATAAATCCCCTTAATGGTAGGGAGGTCAGAGCCGATGATGGACTGGGCAGTGTTTACTACTTTTTGTAGTCTTTTCCGCTCCTGGGCGCTCAAGTTGCCGAACCAAGCCACAATGCAACCGGTCAGCATGATCTTAGTGTCAAATCCTCTTTGCTGTTTGTTTCCTATTACCCTTGAGTCTCCTGTAAAACTATACCTATCACCCATAGCTATAATTAATCCAAATGGCACAGCTTCCAATTTCCCAAATATATAAATTACTAGACAAAGTGGGACCTGTTGGGTCCCATGTTCATACGGGAGGGCTGATCCCCCAGTGCAATATTCCACCTCTCCACCAATTCCAATATTGGGAGGGGGGGGGGCTTTCTGGAGCACTAGTATGGGTGTTGTGGGCTGAAGGGACTGGTTTCCAGAGGGCTAGTATGGACATTGTGGGCAGTTGACTCACGGCTATTCCTTGAAATTCCATTTCAAGCAGGGTGCAAGGCCACCAAATTCAAGTGCAGTTTCATACCACTTCAAGCAGGGTGCGAGGCCACCAAATTCAAGTGCAGTTTCATACCATTTCATGCAGGGTGCAAGGCCACCAAATTCAAATGCTGTTTCATACCATTTCAAGCAGTGTGAAACCACCATAAAACCACACAAAACACCACAAAACACTGCATAAAAACCACATAAAAACCACACCGACAGTTCCGTAGACATTCAGTGTGTTCAGTTGATTCACAGCTCAGACAGAGAGTCGTGACCTCTCCCTCCCCCATCTTGCAGAGACTGAGCCACGCCCACACATGTGGGTTTTATAGTCCCTCCCCCCTCCCACCGGAAGGGGTGTGACCTTCATGGTGTGATTGACAGGAGAGAGAATCTCAACATTTTAAAATATTATTAAGTCTTTTATTTTTCATCAATGGGAAAAATCCTCTTGTCCTGCGCAGCGGGAGTTAGATGGCCAAAAATCACAACCGTAAGCGGTAGCACTTTTTCTAAAATCAATATGCAGTGTCAACAGGAAATGGTCAAGATTTGAGTTTTAGTTTTATAGATTTAACCTCCATGTGTCACCAAGGTAGAAACTTTCATATTTACATATTTCCTTACATCTCTTAGCCTATTCCATCAATCTATCCTGGCTCACAGGCAATTCAATTCTTCCGTCAATGTTCTCTGCAACCCATTGTCCGCACATTCCCATCAAATTCTACAATTAATCTGCAAACCTGCATGTCTTTGGGATGTGGAAGGAAACTGGAGCATTGAGGATACACAAATAGTCACAAAGATAACATTTAAACTTCACACATGCAGAAATAGGTTAGGATTGAACCTAGATTACCAGAACAGTGTGGAACCCAATCTACCACTGTGCTACTTTAAGTGATGATGGCATTCAAAGCACCAGTCATCCCTCATTGGAACAAAAATATCCATTCCCAACCCTCTACTATAATGTCAACTGGTAAATCGAGTCTATTCAATCTTACTATATTTAGTCATTGTTGTTTAATCTGTGATTCTACACCGCTGCTTTGAAGAATGTTGCGCATGCGTGCTGGCGAGGTCTTCACGAAATCCCTCATCGCAACTCCTCATAAAATAAAGATCAAACTTCAAACTGGTAAGTTCTCATTTAATGTTACTATTAACTTTGGGAAGTTGAAGGCTGATCACATGGAGAGTGACATGGCAGAAAAAGTGGAGGTGAAGTCCACAATCTTATTTTACATTTGGTGCTGCCATTTAGAAGTAACTGAGAAACAGTTTAGCATGGATAACTGAAATCTCAAACTTCCTCAAAGAAACACCTGTAGCTACTCAGTCAGGGGAAGGATTCTTGTTTATTCGTTGTTCTCTTGTGGCCTGTGAGTGCACATGCTCCTCATCCACCTGTGGGTATTTTTTGCACAGACCATTTCTCGGGCACGGATTGTGTGGATTTACTCTTCACCCTCTCCATCGCATCACTTCCTCTGTCTGACCCAGAAACTCATGGTTCATGGATGATTCCACACTCCTCCTCTATAACTTCTCCATCATGGTCACATGTCAACACGTTCACATGGACCATTTAACTGGTTCAATTCTGATCTATAGTTTGGTGTAACTAAACAACTCTGGAAAAGGGGTTACTTTGTAGGTTGATAAATTGCTTCTGTTCCTCCTTTCTGTCTGTTGGTACCTTATGTATTTGCTTCTTTGAAGAAAAATTAGCTCCAGGCAAGCAAATGGAATGCATTGCACATGCACTAGGGGACCCCTTGCCAGCATGCTGGCCCTTTAGGGATGTATAACCATGTGTCACCATTAACAAGCTATTCAAATACCACTGATCCAGCATGGTATTTAGCAGAGTATATTTAATTCGTAGACAAGTGGCAAGATCTAACCTATTCTAGCTTAATTGAAAAGCTAATATTTGAGCATGGCCATAAAACAAATTGAATCGCATTTACTATGAATAAATATATATGATTATCAGAGAAGCTAGTTTATCTGACCAGTCAGCAATGTGACATTGAAAGCTTTTTAATAGTCAAATCTGAATGATGAATTTCACTATTAATTTTTACAGTTGCAGCCATCAAGCTTAGTAACTTGATTGCAAAGCAGGGAAAAAAGAACAGTTCTATGTGAATATATATTCATCAGCAACCTGGTAATTACATCCTAAAAACGCTCATTGATGTTAAACCACTAAGCTAAAACATGATGCAAATAGAATCTGAACAATAGAGTTCAAAAATAAACTGCTGGAGCAACTCAGTGGTTCAGGCAGCTTCAGTAGAGGGAAGTAGAGTGATGATAACCATATAACAATTACAGCACGGAAACAGGCCCTCTCGGCCCTTCCAGTCCGTGCCGACAAATGATACTTCAGGTCGGATTCCTTCTTCAGACTGATGCATGGAAGCATGATTGTATATGCAGAGTTAAACTGTCCCGCAACTAATGGATCATTGTTCATGCCATTCTCCATCCCTTCCCCTCATCTCATCTCCCCTCTATTCCATCAGAATGAAGCAGGGTCCCCACCTATGACTGCAGCACAGTGGTGCAGCTGATAGAGTTGCTGCCTTTACTCCGCTACATCGACAATTGCATTGATGCTACCTCCTGCACCCACACACAACTCATTAACTTCATCAACTTCGCCACTCAAATACACCTGGACCATTTCCGACACATCCCTACCATTTCTTGACCTCACTATCTCCATCGCAGGTGATATACTCCTGACCGACATCCACTATAAACCCACTGACTCCCATGGCTATCTAGACTACACTTCTTCCCACCCTGCTTCCTGGAAGGACTCCAACCTTTACTCCCAATTCCTCTGTCTATGCCGCAACTGCTCCCAGGATGAGGTGTTCCACACTAGGGCATTGGAAATGTCCTCACTCTTCAGGGAACGGGGTTCCCCTCCCCTACCATAGATGAGGCCCTCACCAGCGTCTCTTCAATACCCCGCTCTCTCTCCCCATCCCCCCACTCGGAACAAGGACAGAGTCCCCCTAGTCCTCACCTTCCACCCCACTAGCTGTCACATACAACAAATAGTCCTCCAACATTTTCGTCACCTCCAATGTGACCCCACCACTCACCACATCTTCCCATCTCCCCCCTGTCTGCTTTCTGCAAAGACCTCCGTAACTCCCTGGTCAATTCTTCCCTTCCCACCCGCACCACCTCCTCCCCAGGCACTTTCCCTTGCAACCGCAAGAGATGCTACACGTGTCGCTTTACCTCCCCCCTAGACTCCATTCAAGGACCCAAGCAGTCATTCCAGGTGTGATAGAGGTTCACCTGCACCTCCTCCAACCTCATCTATTGCATCCGCTGCTCTAGATGTCAGCTGATCTACATCGGTGAGTCCAAGCGTAGGCTTGGCGATCGTTTCGCCGAACATCTCCGCTCGGTCCGCATTAACCAACCTGATCTCCCTGTGGCTCAGCACTTCAACTCCCCCTCACATTCCGAATCTGACCTTTTGTCCTGGGCCTCCTACATTGCCAATGTGAGCACCACCAGAAATTGGAGGAGCAGCACCTCATATTCAGCTTGGGCAGTCTGCACCCCAGTGGCCTGAACATTGACTTCTCCAATTCCCGGTAGCCCTTGCTGTGTCCTCCCCTTCTCAGCTCTCCCTCAGCGCTCTGGCTCCTGCTCTTCCTTTCTTCTTCCCGCCCCCCTTCATCAGTCTGAAGAAGGGTTTTGGCCCGAAACGTTGCCTATTTCCTTCGCTCCATAGATGCTGCCACACCCGCTGAGTTTCTCCAGCATTTTTGTCTGCCTTATTCCATCTGGGTTGAATTCTGGCCTTGGGTGCTGCAATCAATACCCTGTGGCCGTGTGGGATTTCTCCAAGTGTTCTGGTTTCCTTCCGCACCCCACAGAAGTGCAGGTTTGTAGGTTCATTGGCCTCTGGAACATGCCCCTGTGTAAAGTGTACAGGGAGTGAATAAAAAGTGAGATAACATAGAACTAATGTGAATGGGTGATTGATGGGCAGTTTTCCCTCAATGGGCCAAAGGGCATGCTTCATTGCGATATATTTCAATCAAAATAAAGTCAATCCACCATCTGTCCCTTTCCCTCTACGGATGTTGCCTGGCCTACTGAGTTTATCCAACACTTTGTTTTTTTGCTCACGATTCCAGCATCTGCAGCCTCTTGCATCTCCTTTGTAAAATAAATATATTATTTTGGATTTCATTAGCAGATGAATGGCTAAAAGAATTACAGTAATAATAATAATTCAAACATCTTATCAATCCCTCTGAGAATACTCCAAATAATATCTTCCCCCGCTCACACAAGTTCTATATTGCAATCCCACTTTTGCATCCACTCCCTGCACACTTTAAAGGGGTATGTTACAGGGACTAATTAACTCCAAACCTGCAAATCTTTAAGATGTGGGAGGAGAGAGGTGCTCCTGGAGGAAACCCACCCGGTCACAGGGAAAACATGCAAACTCCACAAGAGACTACCTGATGGTACTAAATATACTGAAGGAAAATAAGGAGTTCTTTTAAGAACATTGGAAAATAGATATGGTCTATAGTGTTTCTTGTTCTTGGTCCAACATTCAATGGGATGAGAAATATGATCTTCTTCATCAATATCAGTTGTACATTAGGTGCAAGTGAAATGAATTTGCCAGCAGCAGTCCAATGAAAAAAAGAACACACAAAAACACAATAAAAATGTAACACAAACATCCACCACAGCATTCATCACTGTGGTGGAAGGCACAACATTTGGCCAGCCCTCCTCCATTTCCCCCCGTGGTCGGGACCTGAACCCTCCGCAGCCGCCACTGTGGGCGTCCAGATGTTCAGACAAGGTAAAGTCCACGTAAGTCCTGAATTGGTGCTTCCCCACCGCGGCTTCAGGTTGGTGTAGGCCGCAGGCCGGCGGTCTAAGATTTAAAATTCCCGCCACGCTGCAGCCAGAAGCACCACAGACGGCAGAGCCGGCAGTCAGAGCTCCCCTCCAGGACCCCGCTGCGCCCGTGGTAGAAGTTGGCCGCGGGCCGGCGGCCGGAGCTTCTTCTCCCCCGGGTCTCCATCAAGGGATCCCAGGCCCAGGCCGCCGCGCCGGCTGGAACTCTGTAGACCCTGGCTTCAGGCTGCCGCGGGCCAGCGAATGGAGCGCTCCCCTCCGGCGAGCCCTGGCTTGCCCGCTCCGCGACGAGAGTCCACGCTGTGTCCACTGCCTAAGCCCCGGACACGTCCCCGGGAAGGGCCGCACCGATTCTTGGTATTACGCTGCGGGGGAGGCAACATGGAAAAAGTTGCCTCTCCATGGAGGAGGCGACCAAAACGGTCTCCCCCTTACCCCCCCACACACCACCCAAGACACACTATGAGACACCAAAAACACACATTAGGACACTCTAATCAAGTATGTTTTCCATCAAAATGACTGCATTTCAATCTCAGTCTTGAATATAACAAAGAACTGGAAATCCACAGACATCTGAAGTTAAGAGGAACAAAGATACACGATTGTCTGAGTAAAGAAATGTTTGTTACAGTCTAAAATGATTGATCATTTAGTTAGGGAATAATTTTGTTCTATTTCTTGAGTCTTCAGCCAGAGCAAACAACCGCACAGCATATCTAGTTAATCACTCTCTGATTCCTGTATATGCCATTAAGATCAGAGTCTCTTGTTTATTCATTCTCTTCTCAAACACCCCTTCATTCCAGGAATTTTCATATATGCAGTATTGTGGCAAAGGCAGGTATATATATTCTTCCTTGGGTTTAGAGATCAAAGTTGCACACGGTATTCCAGTGTACGCTAAGCAAAGCCTTGGTCAGCTCAATAAGATTTCCTTACTGTGTAGGAAACAACTACAGATGCTGGTTTAAACCAAAGATAGACAGAAAAAGTTGGAGTAACAGCGGAACAGGTAGCATCTCTGGATAGAAGGAATGGGTAGCGTTTTGGGTCGACCATTCTTCAGACTGAAGAGGGGACTTGACCCGAAACGGCAATCAAGATTTCCTTATTGTTATATTCCACAACGCATGCAATACATCACACAAATTAAACCTGTTTCCTTGCATTTCTTCCATCATATTCTGATTTGTGTCATCCCAGGAGTGAGACTGGTGTAAAGAAACACATGCTCTCAATACTTAGAGGACACTACTTGTCTGGCAAAGGCGATATTGTCACAAAGGAGATATTGGCAATTTTTGATGTCACTAACTTTGATGTCATTGTCGTGCATCTCATGACGAAACAAGTGCATTGTCGCTCAATGTAAAATGAAAGCATGTTGCAATGTGGAATGGAAAGATTTTCATGTGCATGAATTTCTTTTTTGTTAATTGGATAGCGAGAATATTGGCAATATTAGAATACATTGTAATCTAATTGAAGCGTGCTCCATTTTGAGAGGGCTCACCATGAAAATCCTATTTCTTTTCCTTTAAATGATTATTTATGTTGACATGATGACATTATTTTGTGTGCAATGTATATTTGTGAAATGCACACTCCATAGGAAATAATATTTCCTGAGTTAAATTGTTTACTAATCAAAATGGTGTATTTTTTTAGTCAAAGATCTTAGACAGGATTCCTTACGTGGAAACATGTTTATCATTGATTTCCACCCCACGGCATAAGGACGTCACAGTAGAGACAAGCGGTTAACACACAAGAGTAAATTATAGCTTGCATGGTCCTTTTGATTTGAAGCTGATCTTCCTCTGTCATATAATGTGCCTTTTCTTTTTAATCTTTTAAATCTGTGTACTGGCTGCACGCTAAGGGACTATTCGAAGGCACCATGTTCCCTTCTATTGCCTCTTAAAATAAATCTTGATATTGCTTTTGAGTTCATCAAGGTATAATATCACCTTTGGCTTAATTGAATGATAAATAATCCAACTGGGTTTTTATGCTCGTACACAAGCAGAAGCTAACAGCTCCCATGTGCTAAGAGATACTCATGTGGGGAAAAAAAGGACGATAGGTTTAAAATAAATTTCAGCCATTCTTCATTTTGTAACCGCATGCATTGTAACACTACAGGGCAGCACAATGGTGCTGCGGTAGAGTTACTGCCTTACAGCGTCAGAGGTGGGTTATATCCTGACCATGGTGCTGTCTGTATGTAGTTTGTATGTTTTCCCTGTGACCACGTGGGGCTTCTCCGAGTGCTCCGGTTTCCTCCCACAATACAAAGACATGTCGGTTTGTAGGTTAATTGGTATCTGTAAATTACCCCAGGTGTGTAAACGGCCTGTCCTACCAGCATCCGACCCCATGCGATGAGCGCGATCAAACTAGAAGCGGGGGCCGTGCGGAGGTCGGGTGATCCCCTGTACAGGGCCGTTCCCACCAGCATGCACCTGCATGCGGCAAGCGCAACCAAACTGGCAGCGAGGGCCGCGCGGAGGTCGGGTGAGTGGCGCAACGTGGCGCAAAGTGAGGTGTACTTGGAGCGAAGTCTTAAGGTAAGTTCACCAGGACAGAGAGGGGCACACAGAGAGGGGCACAGAGGCACACACACAGAGGGCCACGGAGCCACACACATAGAGGGTCACGGAGGCACCTACAGATAGGTTCACGAAGGCATGATGTCGAGGCAATGTGTCATGCGTCGAGGCGACTGCGAGCCGACAAGCCGTTGCCACACGGAAATTTTGAACATGGTCAGTTTTTCGGAGCCCCGCGCGATGTCGGGACGAACTCCGCACAATTCCGCATGGCTCCGGCGATCGAAGTGGGACCGGCCCCGCGACGCAGGATGGCTCACGCGACCATGTTAGGTCGCGCTCATCGCATAGAGTTGCATGCTGGTAGGACAGGCCCTTTAGATGCGAAAGTAGGATAACACGGTAGTCACGGTGGCGCAGCGGTAGAGTTGCTGCCTTACAGTGAATGCAGCGCCGGAGACCTGGGTTCTGCCTTTCATTAATATTACAGCCAACCCACGTCTACCTCAACCTCAACATGACTTTTGTGTGTGATTTCCAAATTCCTTGATTTCCTTAATGTTCAAAAAATCTAGCAATCTTTGTTTTGAATAAACTCAGTGACTGACCTTCTACTACCATCCAGGGTAGAGAATTGCAAAGGTTTGCCCATCTTTGTATGAAGGAATTTCTCTCCATCTCAATCTTAAATGGCATTTTCCTTGTTCTGAGAATTCCTGCAAAACTAATGGGAGGAACAACCAACAAAAGGAAAAGGACTATGGTGGAGACTTTGGGTGGGAAATTAGAGATCAGGATAAAAGCAAAGGCCTTTGACAATTGGGATGGGGGATTCAGACGGGTGTTCGGGGGGGGGGGGGGGGGGAGGGAGATTGTTTGGGGGGGGGGGGTCTTGAGCAGCAATCACAAGGGAGGGATGGCATTGCAAAGAGCAATAAACAAGACATTTTGAAAGAAAAGAGGGAAGCAATAATGTCAAGCATATAGTGGATGAAAGAACCAAGAAGCTGGAGAGTAGTTATTGGCAGATGAGAAGGAACCAAAGGCATGAAATATAGTATATTACTGTAAAGTGTAACATACTTCCATAGAATGATTATGTTACAATGTTTAAAATGTCTTATGCCTACATTGAAGTGGCATAGGTGAGCAGTGGTAGTGTTGCTGCCTGTCCCACTTGGACGATTTTTCAGCAGACTGCCCTCGATTGTCAAGTTCGCGGCATTCGCCTGAAAAACCGGGAACTGGAACGGCGAGTGTCAGAGTGGAACACACACAAACACTTCGTAAAGGCGGGGATCCAGGACAAGCGGGGGGAGCGCTGTCTACAATTCACATGGTGCAAAGCCAAGGTGATGTAGACGCACACCGCGATGAACAGGAAGGTTGGCGGCTAGCACAGTGTATGGTAAATCCTTTAAAAGAGGGGGGAGGGGAGAAGGGGGGGAGAAGGGGAGAGAAGGGGGAGAAGGGGGGAGAAGGGGGGAGAAGGGGGGAAAAGGAGTGGAGACTTTTAAGAAGCCAGACAACTTTTGATAAGCCAGGGATACACAGCTGTGAGGTTCGGCAGGCATTTAACATTAGCGGTCGGTTCTCCTTGGGATCTGAAAACACGTGCTCATGTTTTTTTCTCCCCCAATGAACCAATAAAAATGCCTGGTCAGCAAAGGAGATTAACTAAAACTACCGACGACTACCTCGACTACCTATAACTACATGGTGACCCCACTACAACTGCACCTACGACTACAAAAGTATCGATTTTCTCCATGGCGACCAATTTTTCGTTGTGGCAACCATACTGAGGCCGCGACTAGTTCCCAGAATGCGGGAACTCCTCACAACCATGAAGGAGACTCACCAGAGACTACCAGCGAACATGTGGTGACCATGTGGGGATCATGTGGCAAGCGCAGAGTCTCCTGCAGTCGCCTAAGTGGGACGGGCCCTTTGTAACGGCAGAGACCTGGGTCATTCATGACTATGGATACTGTCTGTACGGAGTTTGTACGCTCTCCCTGTGACTGTATGGGTTTTCACCGGGTACGCTGGTTTCCGCCCACAGGCTTGTGGGTTAATTGCCTTGGTAAGAATTGTAAATTATCCCTACTGTGTATGATAGCGTTGCTGTCATAAGGAATAGGAGTAGAATTAGGCCATTCAGCTCATCAAGTCTACACTGCCATTCAATCATGGCTGGTCTATCTCTCCCTCCTAACCCCATTCTCCTGCCTTGTCCCCATAATCTCTGACACGTCCTAATCACGAAACTTGCAATCTGCTGATGTCAGTGGTGATCACTAGTCTGCGCGGTCTTGGCCCTGTGGGTCGAAGGCCCTGTTTCCACATTGTATCTCTGAACTAAACTAAGTGCTTCCTGTTACTTTTTCTTATATTTATTGTGTAAATTCCTGTGTGAACTTCACACGCTGTTAGTACATCATCTCCCAACTAAAAGTGCTGCTGCTTCACCATTGCGGGATGAGCGTTCACTGTTAACCTGATGGCCTCACATAAGCATTTCCATCATTAATGAGTAATTAGGAATTCATAGCCAAAGTATAAAAGTTAGGATACAGTGGTCCTAATATTTATAGGGAGGTTGGGACTGCAGTAGTATAACTTCAATCTGGCAATTCTCGGGGAATGGGATAATGAGGGGGTGGAGATTCTGCCATATTTAATGACGGAACCTTTTATAATCTTGTTCTTCTGCTTCCTGATCAACAGATGCCTAGTCCATCAATCAGCCCAGACTTCCCACCATTGACTCCATTTACACTTTGCACTTGGGGAAACATAATTCAAGGACTTTTCCCATCCCTGTCATTCCTTCATCGTGCTGAAGATATGGAATTTGAAGGCACAAACCACCAGGCTCTGGAACAGCTGTTTCCCCTCTCTTATCAGACTCATGAACAGTCTTCCTTTAAGCTAGGGTGCATGTCAGATTTTCCAACCTACCTCATTGCGGATATTGGAATCATGTTGGAAACTCAGATTTGGTGAATTGGGAGCTTCCCGAAGTTTCGGAACACAAGATGACAACTGCACAATTTACATTTGGATATGACTGAAGCTGGGACTCTTATTTAACTACATGGTAGGAATGGCCAACTCTCTTTGATAGAAAATATCTTATTACAATAAGCACACCAACATTTGGGATGATACCCTTTTGGGGGAAACCTTTTAATCTCTTCTCTGTACGGTGACCCGACCTTTTCCCTGTCGGGTCTCCGTTGTCGTTGGGCCTAACATCGTGGAGCCGGCGGCCTTCAACCGGAACCAACCTGAGGGCTCCAGTCGTGGAGCATGCAGATTCGCCATCACGGAGCTGGCTGACTTCAGAGCGTGGAGATCTGTGGTAGCGCGCGGCTGCGACCCGACTTCAGAGCTCGGAGGTTCCGGCCGCAGGCCCTGTAGACAGTAACATCGGGAGTTTGCGGGTCCCTGGTGGGAGACCGATTTTCGCAGCTCCCGCCACAGTAACTTATCCCGCCGAATCGCGGGGTATGAAATGACCTGGAGCAGGGCCTTATATCGCCCAGCGCGGCTTAAACGGCCGCGGGACTTACCATCGCCCGCCGGGGGCTTTAACATCGGGAACTCTGGTTGCCTCGACGCAGCAGTTGGACGGCTGGTCCGCGGGAGAAGAACCAAGAACAGGGAAGAGATAAGACTTTTGCCTTCCATCACAGTGAGGAGGTGTTTGGAGATTCACTGTGATGGATGTTTGTGTAAATTGTGTTAATTGTGTGTCTTGTTTTTTTTTTTATGTTATGACTGCAGGAACGAAATGTCATTCGAAATGCCTTGTCTGTTTGAATGACAATAAATGGCATTCAATTCTATTCTAATACCCTTGATGTCACGCGGAGAACGTACAAACTCCATACAGACAGCACTCGTAATTGGGATCGAACACGATCTATGGCGCTGCAAGCGCTGCGAGGCAGCAACTCTACTGTTGTGCCACCCAGAATACCCTTCACAGTGTTCTGCTTGCTTGTAGACCTACGTGTACTCATAACGATAGAAAAGGTTTTAAGCTAATGACAATGTCATGACACTGGTTGGTACTTTGGGATACTGCATCTGGACTGTGAATGAAGAGGAAAAAAGTAGAGAGAGATAAGAGAGAGAGGTGAGGCAGAGACTACCAGGTGATAGATGGAATCAGGTGAGGTGGATGATGATGGGTAGATGGAAACAGGTGTTGGAGGGCAAGGTGGGAGTTTTGAGACAGAAGCTGGTGGAAACGTATAAAAAATAAAGATTGCAAGATTAATTGAGTATTTTTCTGCTTAGTGAACGTTATAAGCTTCTTACCCAACCACCTGTTCTTCACTTGTAAACAAAATGAGCATGTGTTTGTAGACATTTCAAAGATGGATGCTATCACAGCTACGTCCAAACCCAGGAGATGTTTTGATGCTATTACAATGCATTCAAGCAAACACCCAAAGAAAAATTGTCATGGATCTTTTCTTAAAATCAACAAAATGATGAGAAAAGAGTAATGGGAAGTGAAAGTCTTAAAGTTGCTTTGTTTTACGGTCATTTAAATTACATAATCGCAGGATCAATTATAGTTTCCAATGGATTTTGTGTTCTGCCAATGAATCATGGCACAGGTATAGTAGAAATTATAATTATTTTTTGAGACCTTAGACTAGAAGAGTGGAAAAGTTAAAAGAAAACGTTCTCATGGATATGAGATTGTTTAAATTTCATGGGACAAATGGAAAGATTACTAGCCGGTTAAAAACTCAATATCATTGAAAGATTGGTTTAAGCAAAATTATTTTACGTGAATGATTAGTAAAATGCGGAATTCAGGATTTGAACAAAAAAAATGCAGCGAGCAATACCTTAGTTATGTTTATCTTTTAAATGTGGCCATTTCCAGGGGAGCCCTTTTCATGAAACCATTTTAACCTTCGAGCGACAATTCAATTATTTTCATTGCTTCTTCACTTTTCCTCAAGCCAGGCTTTCCTCGGCCTGATACTTGACACCATGCAAGCCAGAACATTGATTAGATTGCCAAATTGATGCAAATATTTGGATTAACCAGGTTAACGAGAGTCTGCAGATGCCAGGCAGATCTAATAAAAGAGCAATCAAAAGGCAGATGAGCATTCTGTCAGGCAACCGACTTGGATTCCCAGAGAAGTGATGCCAGATGATCTTTCCAAAGAATCAACCATGAGGTAAAGGGAAAGCACTTTCTTGATACAGGATGAGCAAAGGCTAGAAAAGATATGAGAATGACTTGACTCTGAAAAACTTATTGAGACTAGGGCAGGATTCAAATTTTATGGAAACAGGTGGAGTGGTGTAGTTAGCCGATAACCTTCTGATCCATGGTTCCTGGGAATACCTCCCTCTCTGGAGGGATTAGCCTAATTTGCACATTAATAATGTTGCGGATCATTATATCACACCATTATTTTTTCTCAAATCATGGCTCATGATGAATGGCGAGCGTTTTTGAGATTCTGAAGGCATTGTACATGAAGCCACGTTCAATTTGACAATAATGCGAAACAAATCACAGCATAGCCGTAGTTCTTCATTGAAGACATATGATTTACGTGTATCAAGTAAATTGTTGTCAATGTTTTATTGAATTCAGCAAGTAAGTAGAAATAGGTAACTTAACAGATGCACCGTGCAACCCTCATTTATTATGCAAATCCTCCCACACTGTCAATCCTCCCCCATCCCACCATTCTTCAACTTAGTACAATTTTGCCATAAATTCCATGTCCAATTACTTATTTTTGTCCTCATTTTTTTTTCCTTCCTCCTCTTCTTTTCCATCTACCAAGTCCTTTCTTCCTTTCCTCAAGTACAATCCCATCCCATTTGTCTTATCTGCTCCAAAGTCCACTTTCCCGCTCCCTCACTTTAGTTCATCCTCTAATCAAATCTGTGCTGAAAAATTCACACTGGTCTTGAACTACTAATTGAAAAGCCATTTGAGATCAGCTTACGAAGCGAGTTCAAGATTATTTGTTGAAAAACGAAATAGATATGAAGTGACTATGGTCAATGGGATGCACAATTGTTTCACCTTTCTTAATAGTCATATTGGGCTCATCTGTAACAGAACAAAAATAAGGATTTTTTCATACATTTTCCCTATTTCTCAGCATGCATTATTCCTCTTCATAGCTGAGGAAGAACTGTGTTAAAAAATTCTAACAACTTATGTGATGTACACTAGCAAATATTCTTGAAAATAATCTGCACAAAAAGCATTAAGGCACAAATGTTTAGATATCTTAAACATCATTTGATACTTTGACTGACCTTGATGTGTCCATTGATAAAGAATAGTGTTGTTTTTAGGCTGCACTTATTTCATCAAACATTTTAATGTGCATTTAAAAATTTTGTAAGGGGTTGTAGGAATTTGTTTATCTTTAATAGGCCCCTGTAGGCAATGTGAGCCGGTCAATTTAATTAGTCAGAAATATAAAGGGCTCCTTTTTAGTTGCTTCAGATGTTTAGAACTAAACTTTTACATTTGCAATCTGGTTATAAATATTGCTAGAGAATAGTGCAAAGATATGAACATAGATTACTAATCCATTATGGAGCTACGATGCTGAATCATATCTTTATAAACCTTCATTAACCATCAGGAACCATTTCATAAATAAAGCCAATGGAGAAAGAAGAGTCAATTAACTTTCATAAGTCTGCATAAGTCCCTCTAACACGAACTGAGAAACTTACACATGGCAGCACAAATAATTTGGATCCTTCATTTGGCCCGTCATCAAACTCAGATAAAAGATCGCTTCATCTCAACATATTCCAGTCATCCAGTTTTGGCTCCTTATTTTGAATGAGGAAGGCTCGCACTTTCGCATATTACCAGATGCTGAATAACTCAAAAAAAGCTGCAGGGTAAGTTATCACAATCAATAGAATCTAATCAAGTTACAACAGCCGTTAACAACAACTTACATCTAGTCAGAAACTAATGCCAAGCTGTTTCAAGTATGAACTTTTTAATGAGTGACTGAGGATGGGGTGATGCTTTGAGGTTAAAATGTGAGGACCATAGAGGCTAGACAGAGATAGAAGGATAGTGGTAGTGTTTAGGAGCTTCATAAGTACCAAAGATTATTCTAAATCTGGGTACAAAATGCCAGTCAAGGATGATGGTTGAGTAGCTTTCAGTGCAGGGCAGTTTGTTTTGAGCATTTGCTTTGAGATCTGGAAGAGTTGCAGATTGCATTAAATGTATTTCAAAATGGTGAAAGAGAAGTATAAAGTAATTGGTGAGGGTGTCAGCAACAGTGAGGAGCCGGGCAATGGGCAGAGGCCCCCTGACCATTATCAGCCCTTTTCCAAATTAAAATTTGGACTTATCTTGCTGCTTGGAGCATCCTGGACTCCAAGAGCAAGATACCAAGGTTAAGCGCCGTCCTTGAAACTCTGACATAAGAGTATCCTTCAAGAGAGAGAATGCATGTCACGCGCTTGCCCCAGATGGCATACCTGGCCGGGTCCTGAACACCTGTGCAGATCCATTGGTTGAAGTATTCAAGGATATCTTCAATCTTTTGCTTCTGCTGTCTGAGGTTCACACCTGCTTCAGAAAAGCATCTCTTGTACCAATGCCCAAGAAGAGCACAATGATCTGCCTCAATGACTACCATCTGGTAGCACTTATACCCACCATATTACTGTATTACCTGATTCAAAGGTTATGGTGCAAATTAATTCTGACCTCAGAAATGACATAAATTGATTCAATTTTCCTTTCACCACAGCAAGTCAACAGCAGAAGCTATTTCAGGTGCTCTCCTCTTTGCTCTGAATCATCTAGATAACAGGAACATACACATCAGGCTGCTGTTCATTTACCACAGCTCAGCATTCAATACAATCACCCTCTCCAAACATCACCAAGCTACTGGACCTGGGCCTCTGTCCCTGGATTGTTGCAACTGGATTGTTGACTTCCTCATCAGCAGATTTCCTCCTTGTTGACCACACACAGGTGCTCGTCAAGGCTGTGTGTTTAGCCCCCTGCTCTATTCTCTTTACCCATTCTCTATTCTCCCGTGACAGTATGGCTAAGCATAACTTCAATGCCATCAGCAACTTTGCCAGCCACACCACTGTGGTTGGTCAAAGTACAGATGGTGATAATTCAACACCCAGGAGTGGGATAGAACATCTTGTTGAGCAATGTTGCAAAAACAATCCCTCGCTCAACGTCAACAAAACCAAGGAACTATTTGTTGACCTCAGTGAAGGAAGTCAGGAAACCATGAACTGTTTTCATTAATGGGTCAGCTTTGGAGAGAGTTAGCAGCTTCAAATTTCTGGGAATTAACATTGTGGATAATCTGATCCTGGGCCCAACATATATATGTAATCATTAAGAAAGCATGTCAGTGCCACTACTTTCTTATAAGTTTACAGAGATTTGGAATATCATCGAATACGCTGACAAATCTCTACAGATGCATGGCAGCATGTATCCTAACTGGTTGCATTAAGGCCTGGTATACTCAATACTACGCAAAGAAATTCAACTGGTGGCCGAGAGTCATGGATACAGCCCCGACTATCACTGACCCAGCCTTCCCAACAATCAAAAGCATCTACGTGAGGCACAGCTTCACGACGGTAAGATCCAGGAACCCAACAATTGGGCCATGCCCTTTCTCACTGCTTTCGCCAGGCAGGGATTACAGAGACCTGAAGTCCCACCTCACCAGGTTCAGGAACAGTTACTTTCCTGCAACTATCTATTTCTTGAATCGGCCTGCACAACCCAATCTCTACTTCAGCAATGAAACACTACAGACACCACATGGTCTTCCATGGGCTTGTTACTAATTGTTTTTGGATTCATGCCGTGTTTTTACAGTCCTTTTCTTTTCACTATTGCCTTGGATCATTTATGTTGTTGGTATTTATGTCTGAGTCTATGACCCAGTGTTGCTGCTACAAGCAAGCTTTTCTTTGTATCTGTACCTCCCTGGGCTTGTGTACTTGACAACAAACCCGACATAATATCACTTGGAGAAATGTCTTCTCATCTGAGTCTGGAATGGTGAGCCTCATTTTACGGTACCATGCCATCAGTTCGAGATTCAACAGATAGGTGATACAACCTCTCAGCTTCTTTCCTATCAGTCCTATTGAAAGTATTGCACCTCAATGAGATTATAACTGATAGGAGAAGAATTAGGCCATTCAGCCCATCAAGTCTACTCCGTCATTCAATCATGGCTGATCTATCTCTCCCTCCTAACCCCATTGTCCTGCCTCGTCCCCATAACCCCTGACACCCATACTAATCAAGAATCTATCTATCTCTGCTTTAAAAATATCCATTGACTTGGCCTCCACAGTCTTCTGTGGCAAATAATTCCATAGATTCACCACGCTCTGACTAAAAAAAATCCTTCTCAGCTCCATTCTAAAAGAACGTCCTTTAATTCTGAGGCTATAAACTCTGGTCCTAAACTCTCCCACTAGTGGAAACATCCTCTCCACATCCACTCTATCCAGGCCTTTCACTATTTGGTACATTTCAATGAGGTCCCATTTCATTCTTCCAAATTTCAGCACTGGGCTGCCAACTCTCATGGATTGAGCGTGAGACTAATGCATTTGAGGAAATTCTCAGGCTCTCATACTGATGACAGAAGTTGTCACGCTCAAAAAAATATTAAAAAAAAATATGAATAAATAAATAAAGTCACACTCTTCCACACTCACCAATGAGAATAGTTTTCTGTCGGCGGGTTCCCCGTAAAGAACGAGCAATTGGCTTAAGCCCATCGCACACTATTTAAAATGGCAATGTAGAAAAACATGCTGGAGAAACTCAGCATGTGAGGCAGCATCTATGTCTGAGTTTGACCCTTCTTCACACTCAAGCATTTCTCCAGCATTTGTGTCTACCGTTCCATAGATGCTGCATCACCCGCATTCACATTTCATTTCGGAGTCACGTGAGTGACTTTGTGAAGAGCCCGCCGGCGCGCATGCTCGACATATCGTCGTAAGGCGTTGCTGCGACGGCTGGCGGTGGAGCGCGCTCCTCGCCAGCCCTTCATAAGGGGCCACGGAGGTGAGTATTCTACCTTTAGTTGGTGGTCCTTGTTGTCTGATTATGTCTTGCAGCAAGGACATGGATGGGAGTTCGAAGGGCCGGAGGACGTCAGGACTAGTTCGCCGGTCAACAGTTCCGGGGCCTTTACCATCGGCAATCCCTGCAGCGCAGGCCGGGACTCAGGCGGAGATGTGGGTAAGCCCTGTGATTACAGGTCCAGGTCCGCCAGCACACCACAGCTCGGAGGAGTTCGACGAGGAGGAGTGTGGTGTGCCGCCAGAGCAGGGGGACCCTGCCATGGCAGTCAGGTCGTCAGCGGGCTCGCTGGCAACCTCGAGCAGGGCACGTGCCGTTGCACGGTCTGTTCCACTCAGCCCTCCGAGAAGGGGGAGGGCAGGAGCCCAGAAGCCTAACCCTGTTAGGGCTAAGGCATTGCCTATCGCGGAGGAGCGGTCAGGTTCCAGGGCGAGACCCGGGGCGGCTGTGAGGTCCAGCCGGCACACCCCGACTCTCGACGCCGGGACGGGTCGGTCGAGTCGGGTCTCGTCACGGTCGCCGAGCCCCCCATGGATGGGTGGGCGAGACCATGCGTCGGCAACGTCCACGATGTGGGCAGCCGGCAAGACTGCGCGGGCCCCAGGCAGCCATGCTTCGGCTGGTGCCGACACCTCGCCGCAAGTGCCCTTAGTGGCAGCGGCTTCAGCTCTCGCTAAACGGAGGCGATTGAACACGCCTGCGCAGGAATCGCGCAGTTTCGCCTCGGCGGCTGTTAGCGACAACTACCGGCACCGGCAGGGCCTCGACGAGGTGCGGGCCGATGACAGGAGCCCGGTTTTCTTTTCAGAGCCGGAGGACTCCGACCACCTGAGTGTTCAGGGTGAAGGGCGTATTGACCGTATGGAGCGGCTGCTGGAGCTCCTGCTTCAACATCAACAACAGCAGGGCAGCAACAGGCACAGGGCGTCTTCACCAACATCTACTATCAGCCTGGAGCAGCAGGAGGAGGAGGTTCTGGTGGATCCCGTACCAACTCCGTTGGAGGTGCCAGCGGAGGAACTCTTGGATGTGGCGACCAAATTCGCGGCCCCACATACGGCTGGTCTTCCTCTAAATACAAAGCTGGCAGCCACAGTGGACTTTCTTAATAATCAGGTGCTGCAGGAAGAAGTCCTCATCCAGGCTATGAGCCGTCACAAGGCTCCATCAAACTGCAACTCCCTCAACGTGCCTGTGGTCAATACGCCAATATGGGGCAACATCAGTGCGGCTATCCGTCAACAGGAGCTAAAATTGCAGCGGATCCTGAAACTCCTCACGGCCGGTATTACCGCCTTTGCGCGGTCGGTGGACGGGGACGAACTGAATTTGGACCAGGAAGATGCTCTGGCCTTATTGTGCGCGACCCAGCACGAAATCAACGGGTTTCGCAAAAACAGCATCCGCCCAGCACTCAACCCGAAGTTTGCAGGATTGTGCAAACCACCGCCGCCGCCGCCGCCCCGTCAGCTCTTTGGTGAGGACCTCTCGAAGAGAGTCAAAGAGCTTGACGAACAAGCCAAAACGGTGGGGATCATGCGCTCTCAGAGTGCCCCCACACCGTCAGGCTCAAAAGCTCCATACATTCGCTCACGAGGGTCGGCCGGTGCCTCGACGAGGACTCGCCCTCTAGCTCCACAACGACAACAGCACCAGAACCAGCACCAAGGGTCTTTTTTAGGACAGGGTCGGCAGAGACCTTTGTGGAAATCGAAGACGCCGCACCCTCAAGCCAACCCAGCACCTCCACGGCCACCCACACGTGTCAAGGACCGCCGGTAACCACGGAGGTGAGGGGGTCTGGTTCTCTTTTTTCTCTCTGTTTAACTTCCCATGTTGGTGGTCGTTTACGGTTGTTTTTGGATGCATGGGGTAATTTTACTGGTGATGAGTATGTGTTGCGGAATATTCGGGGGCATAAAATTGAGTTTATTAATGGCGACATTCCTCCATCCCAGCACATGCCTGGTCGTACGTTCAAATTGTCTGCTGCAGAACAGGCAGCAGGTTACAAGGAAATTTTAAGTTTGGAACAGAAGGGTGTGATTGAGAAAACGGTGCATGAGCCAATTGAATTTGTTTCGAACATATTTACTAGACCTAAGAAGGATGGAGGCTGTCGTGTCATTATTGATCTAACCCGTTTGAATATGTTTGTAACATATACTCATTTTAAAATGGATACGTTTGAAACAGCCAAATCATTGATTTCTCATGGCTGCTTTATGGCATGCATTGATTTGAGGGATGCATATTATCCAGTATCCATCCAGAAAGATGATAGAAGGTTTTTGAAATTTATCTGGATGGGGCAACTTTGGCAGTATAAGGCTTTGCCTAATGGGCTTACTACAGCCCCTAGATTGTTCACTAAATTGGTGAAGCCAATCATGGCTTATTTGAGACAACGACATCATATAGTTATGGCCTATTTAGATGATGTCTTTATTGTGGGCCACACCCTGCAATTGGCTGAACAGGGTGTTGCAGCTGCTGTCAATATATTTCAACAATTAGGATTCATTGTCCATCCAGAGAAATCGAAGTTCTGCCCTGCCCAGGTAATTAATTACCTAGGGTTCACGGTGAACTCAATGAGCATGAGGATAACTATACCAATTAACAAAATTGAGGAAGTCACTAAGGTGTGCAGAGATTTAATTGGCACCAATATACCATCGATTCGGCATACAGCCACAGTAATTGGCAAGTTAGTGGCTTTGTTTCCGGCAGCACGATATGGACCTTTGCATTATCAGAATTTGCAAAGAGCTAAAATTACTGCGTTAAAACGGAACGCTGGTCATTACGATCGATCAATGCAGCTGCCGTCCGAAGCGATAACTGAGTTGCAATGGTGGGTGTGTCACATTAGCAACTCATTTAAGCCTGTCAGGGAGGCTAATCCGGTGGTATATTTACAGACTGATGCAAGCTCCAATGGCTGGGGAGCTACTGATAATTGCTCTAGTTGTGGGGGTAGATGGGACACCCTTGAGGCATCGATGTTGTTGACTCAAGGGATTAACTATTTGGAGTTGCTGGCAGCATTCCACGGACTTCGTGCATATTGTTCCAAGCTTGTTGGAGCACACGTCCGTCTCCAAATAGACAACACCACAGCTGTGGCATATTTAAACCATATGGGTGGTACCAGGTCAGTTTCGTGTGACAAATTGGCTAACTCAATTTGGCTCTGGTGTATTCAAAGAGACATTTGGATTTCAGCTACCTATTTGCCAGGTGAGCTTAATACTGTGGCGGACACCAGGTCACGCAAATTTAATGACAACATTGAATGGATGTTGCATCCTGAGATTTTTTCTAAAGTCACAGCCAAATTTGGTAAACCGGACATTGACCTTTTTGCGTCACGGTTGAACCATCAGGTACCAGCCTACGTTTCATGGGAACCAGATCCTGGGGCAATAGCGCTAGATGCATTCTCGCTGGACTGGGGGAATTGGTTTTTCTATGCCTTCCCTCCGTTTTGCCTCATCAGTCGGGTATTGCGAAAGATTCAGGCAGATGCTGCCAAGGGCATCCTTATTATACCCGACTGGCCCACACAGCCTTGGTATCCGGTGGTCTTTGACATGCTCAACGAACCTTGGGTCCTTTTGAAGGGTTGCCCACAATTGGTTACTCACCCTGTCTCAGGGGAGCCACATCCCTGCCATGGCTATTTAAATTTGTTGGCTTGCAGGTTCTGAACAGGCCGTTAGTCCAATACGGCCTCTTGGCTCGGACCATGGATACCATCGGGGCGTCGTGTCGAGAGTCCACAAGGCGAAGATACCGCTCGCATATTAAGAAGTGGGAAGCCTACTGCAGCCGCTCTCGCATCACGTACGATGACGTGACAATAACCGACGTCCTGGAATTCCTCGCGGGGTTGCACCATGATGAACACTTAAGTTACAGTGCCATCAACAGCGCCAGAAGTGCGCTATCATTCTACCTCAAGATTGCGGTAGGATCCAACAGGCTAGTGTCCAGACTCATGCGGGGTATATTCAATATGAATCCGCCTACACCACGCTATAATATCACCTGGGATGTCAGGGACGTATTAACCCTGCTCAGGACGTGGTCTCCCATGGAAGGGCTCCAACTGGACCAACTCACCATGAAGCTGGTGATGTTACTAGCGCTGACTTCAGCTCAGAGGGTACAGACACTACACAAACTGCGTGTCGACAGAATGACATCTACCCCTACAGAAGTAGTCTTTTTCGTTGACGAGCTACTAAAGCAGCATAGACCTGGGTGCACAGGGCTGCAGCTGAAGTTCCCGGCATACCCCGCAGATGCTAGGCTATGTTTAGCCTCACATATCCGCCACTATGTCAAAGTGACGGCACGCATCAGAGGAATGGAGAGATACCTGCTTGTCACTCATAAGAGACCTCATCATCGAGTGACAGTCCAGACGATATCCAGGTGGCTTCGAGTCGTCTTGGGTAAGTCAGGTATCGACATTAATGTGTTCAAGTCTCATTCCACCAGGGCTGCATCGACATCAGCGGCGAGGGTCATGGAGGTGCCCATGGACCAAATTCTCGCCACAGCAGGATGGGCGAATGAAGCTGTGTTCCAGCGTTTTTATAACAAGCCTGTTGCTGCTCCTCTACAGTTCGCAGAAGCCGTGCTGAATGCAGGTCAAGAACGTGGAGATGTCCCCGCTTGAGGGGTTTTGATTTGTTATTAATAAATATGCTCTTGTTTTGCAGTATGAACTAGTGAGCAAGTTTGTTCCTCCCATCCATCCCTGGTAGTGGTGTGTCAGCATGGACGTGGTCCAGGGCGTGTAATCACAGAAGCTTTGAAGTCTTCACGAAGTCACTCACGTGACTCCGAAATGAAATAGTAAGATTGAACGAGAACTTACCAGTTCGAAGGTTGATCTTTATTTTATGAGGAGTCGAAGTGAGGGATTTCGTGCCCTCCTCGCCCAACCCTCAATCACCTTCATCTGGTAATCTTAGTCAATTCAATCATACTATGCGAAGTCATTTCTTTTGTTGGTTTCTGTGATTCCACGCCGCTACTTTGAAGTATGTCGAGCATGCGCGCCGGCGGGCTCTTCACGAAATCCCTCACTTCGACTCCTCATAAAATAAAGATCAACCTTCGAACTGGTAAGTTCTCGTTCAATCTTACTATTCCCGTGCAGATGGTGTGGTAGGTGAGACACGGCCGTGGTCCCAGCACCGACGCTGCCCCCCCCCCCGAGGCACTGCTCAAACCTCCCACCCTCACCTGCGGCCGCTCTGTCCACACTGCATGGAGTTGCCAGGAGCGAACCAGGTGAGTGGGGGCATCGGTGCCGTCTCTGGAGCCGCGGGGATGAATCTTGGGCTATAGCTCCGTTCCGATGCCCGACCCCTGGGTCTCTGTCCCTCACCGCCCCCGGATCCCCCGGTCACTGACGCTCACCTCATCCGTACCCCAGCTGGACACAGAGCACCTGGGCTGGCCCGCATTCCTGGGGAGGGGGGGAGAGAGGGAAATGCTCCCTGGACATCACCAAATCTCCGCTCACTCCGGGTGTTGTTGCCGCTTCACTGACACTCACTCTCACACACACCCTTACACACACACAAGGTTTAAAGGGATATGGACCAAATGCGGATAAATGGGACTGGTTTAGATGGGGCATCTTGATCTGCACGGACAAGTTGGGATGAAGGGCCTGTTTCCATGCTGGAGGACTGTGACACACTGTAGAAAGGGTGCATTTGCTCTGGAGAGGTTTCAGGGATGATTTATGAACATATTGGCGGTGCTGGAATTTCTTTTTCACTTTGAAGAAAGATTTGACAACTGGGATTGTATTCTCTGTAGCAACGGAGGTGAAGAAAAGACTTAGTTGAGCTGAATAATATTATGAGAATAGGACCTGTTTCGCTTAACAAAGAGTGTAAGAAGGAACTACAGATGGTGGTATAAACTGAAGATAGACACTAAAAGCTGGAATAACTCAGCAGGACATGCGGCATCTCTGGAGAGAAAGAATAGGTGATGTTTCGGGTCAAGATCTTCAGACTGAAGAGGTTGAAAACCAGCCATAAAACACAATGACAGGAGATGTGCGTTATCCAACTAAGGGCAGAAATTATAATCATGTGTTCATCTTTAGTGACATGCCACCATGATAAATATATTACAGAAAAAAAAATTTAATGGGGTGGCATGGTGGCACAGCGGTAGAGTTGCTGTCTTGCAGCACCACAAACCCAGATTTTATCCTGACAATGGGTGCTGTCTGTACAGTATTTGTACATTCTCCTTATGACCACATGGTTTTCTATGGAAATTCCGGTTTCTCCCATATCCGAAAGAAGTGCAGGTTTGTAGGTTAATTGGCTTCTGTAAATTGTCGATGGCGTGTAGGATACAACTGGTGTATGGTAGATTGCTGGTCAGTGTGGACTTGGTGGGCCGAAGGGCCTGTTTCCATATATATGTTTTACATATATATCTTAATTTCGTTGAACCATGTACGGTTGAATATGTGGCACTATCTTCGTCTTGTTTCTATAGTCAAAGGGTAAGGTTGATTGATTTATTTGTGCAGAACAGTGATGGAAGTCCAACTCCCCTTGCCTTGATTCTAGGTTTTTGTTTCTCTAGATATATGCATAACAGCATGAATTATTGTCTGATTTCCATACATGAATATACTAAGGTCATTCATGTGCTGCCTACCAAAAACACCCCTCCCCCCGCTCGGTCGCTACGCCCCCTCGCAATTTCTCACTCTCAACTCTCACCCAATGTTGGCAGCCCTGGAGTACAGGCCCAGTGCCATCAAACCTCATCATAAGTTAACCCACTAATTCTTGGGTTCATTCTTGGAAACCTCCTTTGGATCCTCTCCAGGGCCAGCCCATCATTCCTCAGATATGGTGCCCAACATTGCTCACAATATTCCAAATGCAATTCTTTGTATTCTTCTACATCCTTGTGAGTAAAGGACAATTTGATTCAACCAGGCTTCAATAGGGTAATTCAGAGACACTCCAGTGAATCTACACTGCACCGGTTTCACTGAAAATGCATTTTTCATATTGAAGTTTGCAAAGTGCTACAAATGTGGTTTCTACAAATGTCTAAACTATTTTTTTTCAGAACACCATTATTCCTGTGCTCCATTTCCCTGGCAATGAGACTGAGATACCAATTGTCTTCTTAATTGTTTACTGTATTTATGTTTACTTCTTATGTCTCAAGAACCAGTACATCTCCTGTGTACAATTTCAACATGAGCAAGGACACAATTCTTTTTAAGCCTCAACAATTAAAAAAAAAGTTACCTCTTACAATTACTCTTTTCATTTCCCGAAAGGACTCACATTTATTTTCTCTATGTGTAATAGTTGAAATGTATGCAATGTTTTTCTAATTTACTCTCATTGTCAACTCCATTGACCATTTCTTTCATTCATTCATTACTGCTTCCTAAATCTACCAATCCCAAGGATTAGCTGAGTTTAGTTTAGTTTAGAGATGCAGGTGGAAACAGGCCCTTCAGCCCATTGTCCATTTGGACCAGCGATCTCCCTTTCAAACTAGTTTAGTTCAGAGACACAGTGTGGAAACAGGCCCTACAGTCCACCGAGTCCACACTGACCATCGATCACCCATTCACACCAGTTCTCCCACTTACACATTCATTGCCTACACACTAACTGGCAACTTTACAGAGGGCCAATTAGTCTACCCTCACGTCTTTGGGATGTGGGAGAGAAACACGAACTGTGTGGGTTTCCTGCGTGTGCTCTGGTTTCCTCTTGGCAATAATATAAACTTATTTTAATCTAATATCTTAACCTCTCTTGTTATCTGCAAATTAATCACCTCTTATGATTTGTTTTGAATATACATTGAGAATTTTGAAATATTTATTTAATGATTTTTCATTGTTTGCTGCCAGCATTTTTAATCTAATTTCTAAATCTACTTTCGTCGATGTGTCCCTCATTCTTATATAACTTGATGGTTTGTTTCTCCTTTGGGCTGTGTATAAAATGTTATCATACTGTGAACACATTTCTTTGAAGATTTTGTTTTACTATTTGTGCATTGATCATATCTTGGAATCTCATAAACTAATTAAGCAATCAAATGGCGGTTTGTTAGAAAACGTTGCGAAACTGGCTGAATCCAGGCAAGAGGTATTAATTGGACAAATTGGTATTTATTTATTCATGAAGCAATTTGAACGAAATGTTAAATTAAAAGTTGTAAGTAAATGTATGGTTCGGTAGTCACTCTAGGCATCTGAAGTTGCTTGATGTATAATGAACATCATTGATTTTGTGATGAGCATATTGCTCTTCACTACAGCTAAGGTCATAAGGAATGTAGAATTAGGCCATTCAGCCCATCAAGTCTACTCCGCAATTCAATCAAGGCTGATCTATCTCTCCCTCCTAGCCCCGTTCTCCTGCCTTCTCCCCATAACCGCAGACACCTGTAAGGGTCGAGAGATTCTTTCATTTTTCACTTTTCATTATACAGATGTTCCTTTAATGTGTTTAAGTGGAATTAAGAACAAACCATAGATGTCTCCACCAGTTTGAAACAAGATTAGTCTACCTTCAATTATTCCAGAGCTCTGGCTTCATCTCAGTGCATGGTTGAGATACGGCGGGGCATTTGACATTCTCGCTATTGATTGTCACGACCTTCAGCCCATGTAAAAATCAAAAAGCTTTGATGGACTTCAGCTGGCCCAGTGGCTTACAATGAGTTATTTGTGAATAAATGGCTACATGTTTATCAGGATCTTTCCGATTCTCACCCAATACTTGACAATGGGATTTAAAAAATAACTGTTAATCAGCATTATTAAGATATATGTTGGGTCAGTTGGAAGGTGCTATTGTTTTAAAGGTGCTACCTTTGTTAACATCAAGTCACACTGCTTTTGCTGAACAGTTGTTCTGTAGCAACTTCCATAGCCATTGAAAACAATAGTTATGTTTTATCACAGTTCTTGTAGTCCATGAACAGATTCAGTTCGACAGAGAACTGAAAGATTTGAGGCTCTTTAGCTGGTCATAGTTGTGGGTTGAACTGTACCATTGATTATTATCACTGCATTAATTGTCTACCAATTAAATTTGTGTGTGTATTTTTCAACCTAGCTGGTGAGCAGTATTCCACTGTTGATAGGGACAACATTCGTCACGGTGTGATATAGCACAGGAACAGCATCCATGCGACTCCCATTTTTAAATCTTAGGCCAGTAGCGTTCTTTGCCTTGGTACTTTTGGTGCATGTCTTGATATTTTTTCTCATTTTGACTTTGCCTTCAGACATCCTATACTGTGAATTCCAGATACCAACCATCCTTTGGGTGATTTATTTTAATATCAGAGCTCCTTTAAATGTCTTATTGCTTACCTTAAACCTAAGCCCTCGGATTTCACACATATCTACTATGGGGGGATTATACTATTTAGCCTACATAGGCACCCTTTTGTTGTGTGCACCTCCATCAGATCTGCTCTCAGCCTCCTCTAATCCAATAGATACCGATATCCAGAGAAATTTGGCTCAATTCTTTAGATTTTAGACTTTAGGGAAACAGGGCAGAAACAGGCCTCTTTGGCCCACAGAGTCTGCTCTGACCTGCGATCATCCCCCTAAACTAGCACTATCCTACGCACTAGGGACAATGTCCAATTTTTATCAAAGCCAAGTAACTTACAAAACTGTACTACTTTGGAATGTGGAAAGAAACCAGAGCACCTGGAGAAAACCTACGTGGTCGTTGAGAGAACATACAAACTCCTTACAGACAGCACCTGTAGTCAGGATTGAACCTGGGTCTCTGGCTGTGTAAGGCAGTAACTCTACCGCTGCACTACTATGCCATCCCTATTCTCTATGTTGTTCTGCATGATGTTCACTGAAGATCAGCTTGCTGTTAGTGTTTTCATGATAATAGCAGTAGCTGATCTAACATGACTTCTTAGCACAAGGAAGCACTCCAGAATCTGGTGCTGAAGGATCTGTTGATGTGAAGAACAGAGGCTATTGTCTCAGCAGCGTTAGTCATCGAATGGCAATTCTTGAAAAATGCCTTCACTATTCCAAAATCTCCTCCGACCTTTTGTTCTTCCACTTTGGCTGTGATCTATATGTGGGGAAACTGCTCGAAGAATAGGGTAAAAACGATAAGAAATAGTCAATTCTACTATTTGGCAGTACAAATGACAAAATTGCAGAAAGCAAATAAGAGAAGGATTGTGGCACAGTGTATTGTGAAAGTGAACGGGGGAATTTGTAAGCAGCAGCCGCAGCTGGAGGGATCAGGAAGCCGAACAATTATCGATTCAGCCAATCGGTATTAATTATAGTTCAGAGAGATGCATGACTGGATGTTATGGTGATTAGTATTCAAATGGTTGATCGTACGAAAGATTACTGGAGAAGGTTGGTTGAACCCTGACTCTTGGAATCCTTCTCTATCCCAAGATTCATTTTCACTGGGTTAAAATACCTGTGTTCCCTCTGTAATCCTGTTTGCCATCTGTATGGAGAGGAGATTTTGAAGTGGGATTACTGTAATATTTGTTTTTCTTTCCACTTTACACACTTATTTTCTTATTAACTGATGATTAAAAATAACGTTCTACAATATTGCAGTGTCTAATAGTCTGCCAAACAGCTGAAACATAAAATGCTTCTAGGACCATTATTATCAAACCCAATGTTTGACAGGAAAGTTAAGATCTAAATGATAGGTGCTAGATTCTGGTTTATTTCCAGATAGTAGAATATTGTTCCAACTGAATAAAACTCATAAATCATCAAAGTTCATGCATAAACAAAATATTAATATATTAGACATCAGCCTCTTCCTATTGTACTTGCATGCGAATTTTTCATTTTTATTTAACCACGAGCAGCAATAAATGAGTATAGGAAAAGGGATTAATCATATAACAGCAGGCAGGGCAACCATTTTATCATTTGTTCTGGAGAGGGATATATATATAGCTTACAGAGGAAAATAAAAAATGCGCCCACTTCAGGCAGATTGGAATCAGTTTACAGCTGGAGTCTTATCACAATGAGATAAAACAGTCCTTGAAACTGGTTTTTGGAATAGTTTAGCACAGAAGGAGGTCATTCAACCATCTGTACATGTACACTCTCTTTGAGTGTGCTATCTAATTAGTCATATGACCTTATACTGTCCCCATTGTTGCAAATTTTTTCTATCTCCAAATACTGAAGTGATTTGCTTTTGGAAATGTTGATTGAATCCACCTCTATTATCCTTGCAAGCATTGCTTTACAGATTTATAGCAACTCCCTGGGCAAATATCATAATCACACTTTATTAGACAAGTATGTTTTGCAACATACGTGGAATTTGATTTTCCATACAGTCATACCAATAAAAAGCAACAGAACACACAAAAAACATTTTAACATGAACATCCACCACAGTGACTCCTCCACATTCCTCACTGTGATGGAAGGCGAAAAAATGTTCAATCTCTCCCTTCAGATTCAGATTACCTTTATTGTCATTTCGACCTTTCGGTCTGAACGAAATTTCATGCCTGCAGTCATACATATATTAAAAGTACCAAAAACACACAATAAACACATATTTAACATCCACCACAGTGATTTCACCAAACACCCCCTCACTGTGGTGGAAGGCAAAAGTCTTAGAGTCTCTGTCTTCTTCCCTCATTATTCTCCCTCTGCGCTGAGGAGATCCAGGCCTCCGATGTTGCCGTCCACCAGGCCCACGGCCGAGCCTCCGAAGCCGGGCTGCCGACACCGCCATCGCCGGAATGCCGGAACACCACCACAGGGCCCGCCGCTGGAACGCTGGAGCACCGCAGCCCTGAAAGCCAGGTCGCTGCTGGAGCACCGCAGCCCCGAAAGCCAGGTCGCCGCTGGAGCACCGCAGCCCCGGAGCCAGGTCACCGCTGGAGTACCGCAGCTCCGAAGCCAGGTCGCCGCTGGAACGCCGCTGGAGTACCGCAGCCCCGAAAGCCAGGTCGCCATTGAAGCTCCGAAGCTGTGCCGCCACTGCTGGAAGCTGGAAGGCCGCCATGGCTCCAAGGCCGTCAGCTCCGCTATTAGTGCCTCAGCACAGACGGAGACGATGACGGGGGACACGACAAGAAAAGTCGCATCCCCCGAAGGGAGAGACTAAAACCCTGTTTCTCCCACCCTCCCCTCCCCCCCCCCAACACACATACACAGCGTAATAAACCAAAATAAACACTAAAACAGACACAAGAAGACAAAAATAAAATAAAAAACAGACGGACTGCAGGTGAGCCGCAGCTGCCAGGCAGTGCCGCCACTTCCGGTTTTGTCCTCCCGCGGTCGGGAGCCTCTAACCTTCCGTTGTCGGGACAATCTTACTCCCGTAGCCGGCGGCTGGCTTCCTTGTCAGGGCGATCAAGCTTCTGCATCGGGGGGGAATCTCAGCTTCCCTGCACCGGGCAATCACCGGGAGATCCATCCCGGGTCACGGCTAGTTGAATGTCGTGTGGCTTTTGGAGCTTCCCATCATCGGTCTCAACCCAAGACAGCGAGCTCCTCGATGTTGAAGTCCACAGGCTGCGGTTGGAGCGTCAATCCCAGGCAAGGAATCGGCTCTGATGGTTAGTCCACGCCCCGTGGTGAGGCTCAAAGTCAGTACCAAGCAAAGCCTCCAGCTCCACGATGTTAGACCACAGAGCGACCAGAGTTACGATCTGGAAAACAATCGCATCTCGGGCAAGGTAAGAGATTTCCCCCGACCCTCCCCACCCACCCCCCACATAACACAAACCAGAGAATAACCATATAACAATTACAGCACGGAAACAGGCCTTATCGGCCCTTCCAGTCCGTGCCGACCATTTATTTTCCCCTAGTCCCATCTACATGCACTCAGATCATACCCCTCCATTCCCTTCCATATACCTATCCACTTCACTTTTAAATGTTAAAATCGATCCTGCCTCCACCACTTCTGCAGGAAGATCATTCCACACAGCCACCACTCTCTGAGTAAAGAAGTTCCCCCTCATGTTACCCCTAAACTTCTGTCCCTTAATTCTCATGTCATGCCCTCGTTTGAATCTTCCCTACTGTCAATGGGAAAAGCTTATCCACGTCAACTCTGTCTATCCCTTTCATCATTTTAAAGACCTCAATCAAGTCCCCCCTTAACCTTCTGCGCTCCAAAGAATAATGACCTAACTTGTTCAACCTTTCTCTGTAACTTAGTTGCTGGAACCCAGGCAACATTCTAGTAAATCTCCTCTGTACTCTCTCTATTTTGTTGACATCCTTCCTATAATTAGGTGACCAAAATTGTACACCATACTCCAGAATTGGTCTTACCAACGCCTTGTACAATTTTAACATTACTTCCCTACTCCTATATTCAATGCTCTGATTTATAAAGGCCAGCACACCAAAAGCTTTCTTTACCACCGTATCTACATGCGATTCCACCTTCAGGGAACTATGCACAGTTATTCCTAGATCCCTCTGTTCCACAGCATTCCTCAATTCCCTACCATTTACCATGTACGTCCTATTTTGATTTGTCCTGCCAAGATGTAGCACCTCACACTTATCAGCATTAAACTCCATCTGCCATCTTTCAGCCCACTCTTCCAAATGGCCCAAATCTCTCTGTAGAATGTGAAAATCTACTTCATTATCCACAGCACCACCTATCTTAGTATCATCTGCATACTTACTTATCCAATTTTCCACCCCACCATCTAGATCATTGATGTACATGACAAACAACAGTGGACCTAACACAGATCCCTGAGGCACACCACTGGTCACCTGCTTCCAACCTGACAAACAGCCATCCACCATTACTCTCTGGCATCTCCCATTCAGCCACTGTTGAATCCATCTTGCTACTCCACCATTAACACCCAAAGATTGAACCTTCTTAACCAACCTTCCATGGGGAACCTTGTCAAAGGCCTTACTGAAATCCATACAGACAACATCCACTGCTTTACCCTCATCAATTTCCCTAGTAACCTCTTCAAAAAATTCAAGAAGGTTTGTCAAACATGACCTTCCAGGCACAAATCCATGTTGACTGTTCTTGATCAGACCCTGTTTATCCAGATGCTTATATATATTATCTCTAAGTATCCTTTCCATTAATTTGCTCACCACTGATGTCAAACTAACAGGCAAGAATTGCTAGGTTTATTCTTTGGACCCTTTTTAAACAATGGAACAACATGCACAGTACGCCAATCCTCCGGCACTATTCCCGTTTCTAATGAAATTTGAAATATATCTGTCATAGCCCCTGCTATTTCTACACTAACTTCCCTCAATGTCCTAGGGAATATCCTGTCAGGACCTGGAGACTTATCCACTTTTATATTTTTCAAAAGTGTCAGTACTTCCTCCTCTTTGAATCTCATAGTTTCCATAGCTACTCCCCCACACACTCCCCTCCCCCCCCACACACTCCCCTCCCCCCCCACACACTCCCCTCCCCCCCCCACACACTCCCCTCCCCCCCCACACACTCCCCTCCCCCCCCCACACACTCCCCTCCCCCCCACACACACCCCTCCCCCCCCACACACACCCCTCCCCCCCCACACACACCCCTCCCCCCCACACACACCCCTCCCCCCCCACACACACCCCCTCCCCCCCACACACACCCCCTCCACCATATCCCCCACCCCACACCCTAAAACCCCCCTCCCACACCCCTTCCCCCATACCACCCTTCTGCACACACCCCCGCTCCCCCACACCCAACTACTCCCACACACCCCCTCCTCTCTCACATAGCCTCTCCACCCCCACACACTTCTTCCTCCCCCACACGCCCCTCCCCACATGCCCCCTCTTCCACACTCCCTCCCCTCCTCCAAAACCCTCAATCCCCCATACCCCCCACCTTCCCCACACCACCACCCCCACACCAGTCCCCCCTCCCCAACTGCCCCCTCCCCCACACACCACCTCCCCACACCCCGCACACACCCCTCCACCACACACACCCTCCCCACACCCTACCCTACCCTCCACCCCCCACACTCCTGAAGGGGAAGTGTGGAGTGTAGGGGAGGGGGTGTGTGGGGCTAGGCCTTAGTCTAGTATCCCTCTAAACCCCTATACATGTACCTGTCTATGTTTACAAGCACATGTTTAACCTACCTCTGAAATTAAAATGTACATAATTTACTGGGAAAACTAAGTTCCAATAATTTATTTGGGCCTTTAGTTCAGCAGCAGTTTACTGCAATGCATTACACAATGCACACATAGCCCATAATTCCTCAAAGTCATTCCACCATCCATAGATGACGACTGTCTGCTTTCTTCTCTGATGTTTTCTTATCTTATGAGCAGATGAGGTTGTTTTTTGAGGATACATTAAATTGAAGCATTTCTGCTTGCAGAACCAATGGAAGTATTTGAAGAGTGGAAGGATTTTCCCAGAGTGCTGTCCAGCAATGCTAGAAATAAATGAACTCATTGCTCATTATATTTTGTGGGATTGCTC
The DNA here is from genome assembly GCA_963514005.1 of Raja brachyura. Next base: position 12,944,223 of record OY740800.1, on the reverse strand, counting down.
ATACATGACATTCTAAAATTCATCAGCGTAAAATTGGGAGGAAGGAAGAGAGGAGAAAGTTAATCCCATAGCTGATGGGGCACAAAGGTTTTGAGAAATTTAAGCATTTCCTTTACATGAATATTGGATATCCTTTGATTCAGGGGAAGACAGGGCTTTGAGACTCACATGGGACAAGAGGATTAGCTTAGGTGTCCTCCAGTAGAAGAGCTGGCACAATTACAATCAGCTAAGTTTGCAGGAATAGCTTTGGTTCCATGGTATCAAAGCACAGAACAAGTAAAATAATCAATTGTAATTAACCACAAAACTCTAATTGTGCATCGCATATTTCCCTAAATTAAACATAGGTTTCAGGACCAAAATGAGCCTAAGCATTATGTCATAAATCCATCTTTGGTCTGTAATCAGATTTCTAAGTGCTCCGGGATTCTGTTACTTAAATGGCCACAACTGAGAAACCCAAGATCATGAATCAGTAAATGAAAATTGCTGGCAAAGCAATACTGAAAAATGCCAAATTCGTCTGATATTTAAACACACTTTTCCGTTTCATGAATTTCCATGAATTTTCCTTAATTTGGAGCCCTTTGGATTTGTATCATAAGGTTTAGTGCCCTGGTGAGCAATAGCGAATGACAAAGACTAATTAATCTGACCCAGCAGCCAGAGCAATAAAGCTCATTAAGCAAAAATAGTTCCATACTGATGATCAGATGTGAATTTTAAGATTGCCGTTAATCAATCCAGTCTGCTGTAGCTGTAGTAATGTCATCTTGTTATATTGGATAGTCTGGTAAATTATTGTAAGGGTATTAGAAAAAGGGGAAATCTCATGAATTGATAAGCATATTGAGAAATGGTAAGGTAATGCAAATATGATATGTATGCGGCTACATTTGTCTTTTGCGTGGAGTATTGTCTTTAGGGGATAGACACAAAATGCTGTAGTAACTCAGCGGGACAGGCCAGCATCTCTGGATAGCAAGAATGGATACAAGAAATTCCCTGTAGCCAGAGATGCTGCCTTCCCTGCTGAGTTACTCCAGCATTTAGTGTCTATCTTTGGTGTAATCCAGCGTCAGCAGATCCTTCCTACACATTGGCTTCCAGGAAGTGGAAAGAACTGCTCAGCTATTCTTCGAAGGCAGCACTTTTGAAAACAGACAGATTGCCCTTCCAGGGAGGTGGAAGCAAGTGCTGATCTATTCAGGGAGCTTGCATTTTGCTGTTGGATTGATAACATTTCCTGAGGTCTACTAGAGGCAGTGACATACTTTGATACACCAGCTTACTGGGGATGTGATATTTCAGTGAGGTTCGGGATAGATATTCAAAATTAAGATAGAAATTTACTCTTTTGAAAGCTTTTAAAAAGAAATACATTTGAAAGAAAAATGAATATAGCAAGTATATGCTTCATAATAATGGAAATAATCTGAAGCCAAATGGGCCAACTGGGTAGATCATGAATTGCTCAACAGGATATATGTTGTTCATATATTTGTGCACAAATCAGTCTGTGAACTTCAATCGCTTTATCTAGATTGTTGTAAATGTGATAGTCTCTCGAGGCCTCATATATTTTGCTCAAGATACCTGTCAAAAACCTAATGCACATTTTGCTAGCCTTGCTATTGAACTTCGTACCTTCATTGTTAGCTTCAACAAAATACAAACGTTCAAAACATTCACACGCCTCCTGGCCATAGAAAATAGATTAAAATAACAGAAAGGTGATGTATGAAGAGGGGGGAAAAACTGAAAGAGGATCATGTTGGTATCATTCCCCAGGATATGAACTAAAATGTCAAAGTGTCTTTGGCATTTCTGGCTCTGGGATATTGTATGCAGTGATCATTTCCAAACCTTTTTGATGTTGAACAGAAACAAACCTGTGCAGACTGTAAACCAAATATTGTTCTTTATTCAGACTTGAAAGTACTTCTGATTAGTTTTAACGGAGGTTCCAGGCCTCTTTACTGTCATAAAGATCAAAGTCAACCCTCTAGGATCAAATAATCGGAGACTATTGTTCCAGATAATCAAAAGGATTAGCATTTTCTGCACAGCACTCGAAACAGTTTGATTGGGCAAAGCAGTTGATTATATCTTCACAGCAGAGGAAATGTACTTTTTTTAATAACTGAAACATGTTTCTTTGTGATTAATGTGGTACTTCTGTTTATTATTAAAACTGCAATAAAGATTTCTGTCATATAAAAATGAACGGGTCCTGAGAAAGGTGGTTTATCTCTTTCAAAACCATGTGTGGATTCCAGAGCAATGGTGTAATATGAGTGTCAGTGCATAATACCAATAGATTAAAAACTTTGCTGCCAAAGTCACTGGAATATCCTCAGAAGGACTGTTCACTCGTCAGAAGACTCCTTAAATTCTGATCAATGATAAACATCTATGCTTGCAGCTGGAAGGGAAACATTAAGAGTCGTCCCCACTGACAAATTAAAGATGTGTTTGAACCATGCGGGTGGTTAATTCTGAAACACAAACCCCAAGAAGCTTGAACCTGACCACTTTCGCTTTTAGCAGATTGGGATAGGGATTGGCCAACAGACATATGGAGTGGTTATGTAGCCCATTACCCACTCTTCCACTGCAGCAGTCACATTTTATTGGGAAGGGCAATTGACTGACGATAGTGTCCGTAGGTGAACCTGTTAGGACCACGACCCACAGTTCTAGTTCGTTAAAATAGTCATGGATCAGTACAAGGAGTGTCCCCACGTTAAAGTTCTGAAGTTGGGTAAGGCCAACTTTGACGGTATTAGACAGGAAATTGTTAAAGTTGTTTGTAGTAGGATGTTTGTGAGCAAAGGGGACATCCAGAAAATGGGATGCTGTTATAAGAATGATGGTGAGAGTTCAATGCATACAAATTCCAGTCAGAGTGAAGGCAAGGCAGGCACAGTGGAGCAGCGGTAGGGTTGCGGTACAGATGCTGCCTTATGCCCCTGTTCCACTTAGGAAACCTGAACGGAAATCTGTGGAGATTTTGCGCCCCACCCAAGGTTTCCGTGTGGTTCCCGGAGGCTTTTGTCCACCGGAAACCATCTTCAACTAGCATCGCAACCGGCTTCGACTAAAAAATTACCGATTTTTTAAAACGGAAACCACTTTTTACCATTAGGGAAACTGACAAAAATCTCCGGGAACCTCCGGGAACCGCACAGAAACCTTGGGTGGGGCGCAAAGTGTCCAGAGGTTTTCGTTCAGGTTTCCTAAGTGGGACAGGGGCATTACAGCGCCAGAGACCCGTGTTTGATCCTGACCACAATGCTTGTCTCTACGGAGTTTGTACGTTCTCCCCGTGACCTATGTGGGATTTCTCCGAGATCTTTGGTTTCCTTCCACACTCCAAAGACGTACAGGTTTGTGGGTTAATTGGCTTGCTACAAATGTGTATGTCCCTAGTGTGTGTAGAATAGTTTTAATGTGCGGGGGTCACTGATTGGTGCGGACTCAAGAGGGTCGAAGGGTCGGTTTCTGCACTTTAGTTCTAAATTAAACTAAAAAGGTGGGAGTAAGGAACACTGAATGACAAGATATAGGCAGGTATAGGCAGCTGAGATCAAGTGTATTCTTGACAGAGTTTCTGGGACATATTTAAGAAGTAAATCAGGAGGGAATAAAGGAAACAGGTGATAGCTTCTGCAAATAAAATTAGGAGAATCCAAAGAGATTTTACTTACATTAAATGAAAGAGGGTAATACCTAGAGAGATATTAGTCCCTCATAAACCATAGTGGCTTTCTACGTGTGGAGCTGCAGGAGATATGGAAGGCCCTCAATGAATTTTCCTCCTCTGTTTTTACTGTGGCGAAAAACATGCAGGCTTGGGAACATGGAACAGTTAATTTGATATCTTGAGGATGGACCATATTATGGTCGAGGAGGTGCTGGACATACTAAGGTGTGAAAATGTAGATAGTTTGCCTGGACCTGATCAGATATACCTGAGGATGCCATGGATAGCTGGAGAAGAAATTGCGATAACACTGGCTGAGATGAATGAATCATCGTTAGGCACGGGTGAGGTGCAGATGACTGGAGGGTGATTAATGTTGTTTAAAAAGGGCTGCAAGGAAAAACTTGGGAACTATAGACCTGTGAACAAATTGTCTGTGCTAGGTACATTACTGGAGAGTATTCTCAGGGATAAAATATACATCCATTTAGATAGACAGAGTCTAATTATGGATTGCCATCATGGATTTGTACATGGGAGATCTAATTAGGGATAGTCACCACGGGTTTGTACATGGGAGATACTGTCTCACAAATTTGATTGAGTTCTTTGAAGAAGTAACCAAAAGGGTTGACAAGGCAAGGGTATAGATGTTGTCTATATGGATGTCAGCAAAGCTTTTGATAGGGTTCTGCATGGCTGGATGCTCTGGCTGGTTAAATCGCATGTTGTGATTGTGGTGATGTTGCATCTAATATAGTGTGTATCAACAATTCACTGGATGTTTGCATGAGAGAGTTGGATTTAGCTCTGAAGGCTAAAGGAATCAAGGGGTATGGAGAAAAAGTAGGAACGGGTACTGATTTTAGATGGTCAGCCATGATTATATTGAAAGGCGGTGCTGGCTCGAAGGGCTGAATGGCCTGCTCCTGCACCTATTTTCCTGTTTCTATGTTTCTATGCATGGGGTTCATGAAAAGAGGGCTAACTGTGTACAGAATTGGAAGGAAGCAGAGGATGATGGCAGAGGAAGGCTGATTTTTGGACTGGAGACATGTGCCTAGTATTCTGCCTTGTGTAGTGTATATCAACAATGTGGATGAGAAGGTAAAACGAAAGATTAGTAGGTTTTCTGTTGGTACTGAAGTAGGTGGTATCGTGGACAGTGAAGATGGTTTTCAAAAATTACAGCAGCATATTGATCATCTAGGCAAGTGGAAGGTAGACAGAAATGCTGGAGAAACTCAGCAGGTGAGGCAGCATCTATGTAGCGAAAGAAATAGGTGATGTTTTGGGTTGAGACCCTTCTTCAGACTGATGTGGGGGTGGGGAGGGCAAGAAGAAAGGAAGAGGCGGAGACAGTGACGGTAGGCTGTGGGAGAGCTGGGAAGGGGAGGGGAAAGAGGGTGAACACAAGGCAGGCACGTGCCGTCAGGGTAGGCAAGGTAGGCACTGACTAAAATTATAACATAGTAATTACTAAATATAAACAGTAAAGGCATGGGAGAATTATGCCTATCTAAGAGATCGATCTCTAAGGTAGGCATAATTCTCCGTGCCTTTCATCCGCAGCGCTTGTAACCTTGAAGGTCTGTGCAGCCCACGTGCTGTCAGCGCTGCTCCAAGCCGTCAATTTCAAGCGGAGCTGAAGGCAGCAGAAATTCTGCCTTTGCTGCACTACGCATGCGCAGCAGCCTACTGCGCATGCGCAGCGCTAGTTTCTTGGCGGGGTTTTCAAATATGGATTGGCAATATTTTAAGTGTATCTTAGGAAACAGGGAGAGAAGAATGGAGCTCGTGTACCAATAATGTGGTAAGTACATTTTGTGTTTGTGTTTTTAAATACCGTACTTCCCAGGGTGTGGGGGGAGGAGAGCTCCTTTCATAGCATTTGGGGAGTCTGGATCGGGGTAAAGTTGCGGGAAGGGCACGAATGTTGTGAAGGAGGGGTCGGGAGCATGACACTTGCGACGTTCCTTGCACGGAGGCGTGCAAAACCTCTCTCCTGCCGCAATGTCCCGCAAAACCTGACTCATGTCCTGTAAATCCTTAAATTCTGACAGCGCGATTGAGGTTACTCTGCTGTGGGAATTTGAGGATTTGCAGGAAGCCGCTGACATGAGCGAGCGGCAGGTGAGAAATGTTCGGACGGAGAGCACTGCCAGAAGTGAGCGGGCTGGCAGAAGGCGTTGAAGTGGCGGACAGTTTGACTGTCGGGTCCCGACGGCTGCTCGCAGCTACCCGAGCTGCTTCTATGCCCGGCTACAATGCGGGGGCTCCACGCCTGGAGCGCCGCAGCAGCGGTGAATGAGTGAGTTACTGGCATTATCCCCGACCCCCTCATTCTCAACAGTCCTGCTCTCCCCGCAACTTTACCCTTGGCACAGACTCTCCACGCGCTGTGAAAGGAACTCTCCCCCCAATTGGTCAATTAGATGACAACTGGTTCAACTTTTCCCTGTACTCTCTCCACCTGCCATCCCTCCACCTCCCCCCCCCCCCCCCCCCCCCCCACCCCCCCACCCATTGTAATTGAGAATAAAGGAGACTAGGAAGCCTTGGGCAAATTGAATTGTTACTGTTTTTATTTTTAAATTTTTACGGAGAGAACAATCTGCGCATGCGTGGTTTATTTTTTTTGAAAATCCGACTGAGTGCCTACCCCGAGTAATTACTCACGGCATGTGCCTGACACAAGGACTACCTGAATTTGGAGCTCAATGTTCATACCGCTGGGGTGTAAACTACAAGGTGTAAAATATGAGGTGCTGCTCCTCCAATTTGCGGTGGGACTCACTCTGGCCATGGGGGAGGCCCAGGACAGAAAGATCGGTTTTGGAATGGGAGGGGTAGTTGAAGTGCTGAGCCACCGGGAGATCAGGTTGGTTAATGCGAACTAAGATGAGGTGTTGGGCGATGCGATCGCCAATCCTGCACTTGGTCTCACCGATGTAGAGCAGTTGGCACCTAGAACAGCAATAGATGAGGTTGGAGGAGGTGCAGGTGAACCGCTGCCTCACCTGGAAAGACTCCTTGGATGGAATTGAGGGGTTGGAAGTAAAGCGACAAGTGTAACATTTTCTGCGGTTGCAAGGGAAAGTACTAGGGGAGAGAGTGGTTTGGGTGGGAAGGGATAAATTGACCAGGGAGTTCCAGAGGGAGAGGTCTCTGCGGTAAACCTAAAGGGGAGGAGATGGGAAGATGTGGGCTGTGTATGGTTAATGGAATTTGATGGCTAATGCAGATAAGTGTGAGGTGTTAAATTTCGGGATGTCAAACTGGGGCAGTGAATGAAAGGGAGTGTTTTAAAACAGAGGCATCTATGAGTGCATAGTTCCCTTAAAGTCGTGTCTCAGGTAGATAGGGCAGTAAATAAGGTTTTTGGTACATTGGCTTTGTCAGTCAGGGTACTAAGTAAAGCAGTTGGGACATTATGTACAGTTGTAGACTGTAGAAAGTAGACTATTATTTGAATGGTGGCTAATTAGGAAAAGGGGAGATGCAACGAGACCTGGGTGTCATGCAGGCACGTGCCGTGAGTAATTGCTCAAGGTAGGCAGTCAGTCTGCTTTTTAAAAAATCTTAAACCGCGCATGCGCAGATTGTTCTCTTCGTAAAAAATAAAAAATAAGTAACAATTCAATTATCCCAAGGCTTCTCAATCTCTTTCATTTTTTAATTTCGGAATGGGTGGGGGACGGAGGATGAAGGCAGGTGGAGAGATGGTGGGAAAAACGGGAGCACACCGGGACGTTGAACCAGTTGTCATCTTATTGAATGACAATACTAATTCAAGGGTCCAATTGGAGGGAGAGTTCTTTTCATAGCATGTGGAGAGTCTGTGCCAGGGGTAAAGTTGTGGGGAGGGCAGGATGTTGAGAAGGAGGTGGTCAGAGATCATATCAGTAACTCACTCACCGCTGCTGCAGCACTCCGGGCACGGACAGCAGAACTGGCCGCCAATTCCAGGGATAGAAGTAGCTTGGGTGCGAGCGGCTGCCGGGACCCGACAGCAGGACCGGTTGCCACTTCAAGCGCCTTCTGCCGGCCCGCTCACCTCTGGCAGTGCTCTTCATCTGAACATCTCGCACCTGTTGCTCGCCGGTTTCGCTCATGTCAACCGCGTCCCGCAAATCCTTAAATTCCCACAGCCAAGTAACCTCAACTGGTCCCGTGAACGCGCTGTCGGAATTTAAAGATTTGCGGGAAGCCGGCCAGCGAGCGGCACGTAAAAGGTGTTCATATGGAGAGCACTGCCAGCGGTGAGTGGGGACCAGCAGAAGGGGCTGAAGTGGCAGCCGGTTCTGCTGTCGGGTCCCGGCGGCCGCTCAAAGTCAGTCACCCGAGCTGCTTCCTTCCTCGGAAGTGGTGGCCAGTTCTGCTGTCCGTGCCCGGAGTGCTAGCCTGGCAGCCACCCAAGCCAATTCACTCCCCGGCCACAATAAAACCATACAGCAATTACAGCACGGAAACAGGCCATCTCAGCCCTTTTATTTCATGCTGAGCACTTACTCTCACCTAGTCCCATCTATCTGCACTCAGACCGGAGCGTGGCAAGTGGGTTACTGACCCCAATCCCCTCCTTCACAACGCCAGACTCCCCAAACACTGTGAACGCAGCTCTCCCCCCACCCTGGGAAATACAGTATTTAAAAACATAAAGCACCAAGAAATGCATTTACCACATTATTGGTACATTAAGTTCATTCTTCACTCTTTGCTTCCTGAGATACTATTAAAATAATGGCAATCCATATTTGAAAATCCCGCCAAGAAACTCGCGCTGCGCATGCGCAGTACAGCAAAGGAAGAATTTCTGCTGCCTTCAGCCCCGCTTGAGGTTGATGGCATGAAGCAGCGCTGATGGCACGTGGGCTGCACAGACCTTCCCATGTTACAAGCGCTGCGGATGAAAGGCACAGTGAATTATGCCTACCTCAGAGATCGATCTCTTAGATAGGCATAATTCTCCCATGCCTTTACTATTTATATTTAATAATTGCCATTTCATAATTTTAGTCATGGTAGGCAGTGCCTACCTTGCCTACCCTGACGGCACGTGCCTGGTGTCATGGTACACCAGTCATTGAAAGTGGGCATGCAGGTGCAGCAGGCAGTGAAGAAAGCGAATGGTATGTTAGCATTCATAGCAAAAGGATTTGAGTAGAGGAGCAGGGAGGTTCTACTGCAGTTGTACAGGGCCTTGGTGAGACCACACCTGGAGTATTGCGTACAGTTTTGGTCTCCTAATCTGAGGAAAGACATTCTTGCCATAGAGGGAGTACAGAGAAGGTTCACCAGACTGATTCCTGGGATGTCAGGACTTTCAAATGAAGAAAGACAGGATAGACTCGGCATGTACTCGCTAGAATTTAGAAGATTGAGGGGGAATCTTATAGAAACTTACAAAATTCTTAAGGGGTTGGACAGGCTAGATGCAGGAAGGTTGTTCCCGATGTTGTGGAAGTCCAGATCAAGGGGTCACAGTTTAAGGATAAGGGGAAGTCTTGTAGGACCGAGATGAGAAATACATTTTTCATGCAGAGAGTGGTGAATCACTGGAATTCTCTGCCACAAAAGGTAGTTGAGGCCAGTTCATTGGCTATATTTAAGAAAGAGTTAGATGTGGCCCTTGTGGCTAAGGGAATCAGGGGGTATGGAGAAAAGGCAGGTACGGGATACTGAGTTGGATGATCAGCCATGATCATATTGAATGGCGGTGCAGTCTCAAAGGGCCGAATGGCCTACTCCTTCACCTATTTTCTATGTTTCTATGTTTCTATGTACAAGACATTGGTGAGGTCACACTTGGAGTACCATGTTCAGTTTTGGTCACCCTGCTATAGAAAGTATATAATTAAGCTGGAAAGAGTGCAGAGAAGATTTACGAGGATATTGACAGGACTTGGCGGGATGGGGGGAGAGGACGGGGGGGTCTGAGTTATAGGGAGAGTTTAGACGGGCTAGGATTTTATTGCTTGGTACACTGGATGCTAAGGGTCTGAGATTGTGTAAAAAAATATGCTGTGCATTTACCCTGAGTAGTTGAATTAAGAACCAGAGGACATTAATTTAAGGTTGGGCAAGATTTTATTGGAACCCGAGGGCCAACCTTTCCATCTAGATCGTGGTGCATATATGGAATGAGCTGTCAGTATTTGAGGCAGGTGCTATAACAACATGGATAGCTATACAGAACGGAAAGATTTAGAGGGATATACATAGGTCAAATGAGATTAGTTTAAGTAGGCATTTTAGTTAGCATGTATGTGTTGGGGCGATGAGCTTGTTTCCGTGCTGTATGACCCATGACTCTAACCAATGTCTGCAGATGCGCAATAGGAAGTATCCTATCCAGATGTATCACAGCTTGGATGGCAACCGATCAGCCCAAGACTGCAAGAGATTGCAGAGAGCTATCGACACAACTCAATGCATAATGCAAACCAACCTTATCCACCTCCCATCAATTCTGTGTATACTTCACATGCCTCAGGAATGCAGCCAACATAACCAGACACCATCAAACCTCATTGTTCTCTCTTCTCACGTGTCTTGTAGAGCATGAGACAGGAGAAGGGACATGAGAGGAAAAGGAAGTAATTTGAAAAAGTCCAGATGGCTGCAGGGAGAAGATACAAAAGCTAGAAAGCAGTTACCATCTAATTCAAGATCAACTTCTTCCCTGCTGTTATCAGACTCTTGAATGGACTTCTCATATGCTAAGGAAAATCCCCAATCTTCCAAACCACTTTGTTGCGGCCCTTGCACTTTTTAAATGATCTGCACTTTATCTGTAGCCATAACGATATATTCTGCACTCTGTTCATTATCTCTGTTGCACATCACGTTGTGCTCATGTGTGGTCTGATCTGCCTGGATAGTATGAAAACTGAATGCTTCACTTGATGTTAGTAAACATGATAAATAAAACCAATACCTTTACAGATACATAGCAATACCAATACAAAGAGATCATGGGGAAATACCGCAGTTTAAGTGTGTCCAATCGCTGCACAATGAGAGGAACGAATCGGTGTACAAACCTTTCAATTTCATGCCAGCTCTCAGAGCAAAGCTGCAATTTATTACAGCTCAGATGCACATCAACATCTCCCTGACTCCTCTGCCATCGCCTACATGAGATGGAGTGGAAGATTGCATTAGTCAAAACAGGGCAGACCACGTGAAGGTTGCAATCAACTCGACGTGCACGAACGGAAGATCAAATAGAGCAAGTTGTCCTACAGCTGTGCCAGCCACACGAAAAAAGACCTACATTAGATGAATTACACTGTAGCCAATTAATGTACCTGCACAACATTGGGATATGAGAAAAAAATTAAGTAAATTGAGAAGTTTCAGGTGGCTGCACGGACAATGTGCAACTACCACATGGAGAGCACTTGAGATCAGGATTGAAAACAGGAGGTGTTTAATAGCACCACCACTATGCGCGCAAGTCAGATATGATAGAACAATCATTACATGAGAGCTAGTGGGCAAAATGTCAAGCCTAGGACTGGGTCAGGATAAATTTGGACACCGATTACAAAAATTGTAATAATATAATTAATGGAAATGTAAAACAGAAGGCAGGTTTTTCTATATCCTCTGAAATCAAGGTAAGTGGAGTTCTATCACTAACATAAAAAAATCCAGATCTTCTCAGATTGTACCTTTCCAAAGCAGGTAAAAATCAAACAATTTAAAAAGAATCCCGGATTAGTAGCCCCTAAAAATAATATTAAATATTTATATTAAAAAAATATTAAGGAAATATCTTGCAATTAAAATTCAGACAAAATAAATGGGTTTTTTTTAAAATCAGAAGAAAATGGAATATCAAAAAAAGGTATGAAAAATCAGAAAATAGCACATGGCCTGAAGGATAAAACCTGTAATTTTTCAACTTAAAGCAATGTAAAATTTGGAATGCAGAGCACTGTAATAACATGCCATATGACAGATGGCTTGAGTAATTGTGCAGTATTAAAAATTGAGACCACAATTTGTATCATAATTTTTAAAATAAATTCTCACATAACGGAGCTATGAATGCGCTAGGAATAGAATACACAAAGAGCTTTAGTGATGTGTAAAGCCTGTGCGACTTCTGACCGCAATTACTATAACTCAATGATGACCTTGTAACTTAGTTATAAATTATTGTGGCCCATACCACAAACAGTTGTCAGCTATAATCCATAATAGGTAATGATTAATTTCCTGAAAAAAAAAGTTAATACAACACCAGCAGGAACTCAAGATTATTTTCTCATCGATTAAAATTTCACATTTCAGGTCATTTGCAAAGAATGTTAAAGAGGTCCTTCAGTAAAATGTTAAGTTCCATTATGCTGCAGCAATCATTAATTGTAACTCAAAATGTCTTTTTGACACTTGAATACTGGCTCTCAATTGTGAAAGAAACAAGTAAATATGCATGATTAACCATGCCTATAGTAGTGAACAAAATACAGTATGAAGGCAGGTGGGCAGGGTCCATGTTGCAAGCTAGAAAGCTTCAACTCTTCCATGTTGATTAACTCATATGTTCTGCTCTGCAGTTGTATAGGGCTCTGGTGAGACCACATCTGGAGTATTGTGTACAGTTCTGGTCTCCTAATTTGGGGAAGGACATCCTTGTGATTAAGGCAGTGCAGCGTAGGTTCACAAGATTGATCCCTGGGATGGCGGGACTGTCATATGAGGAAAGATTGAAAAGACTAGGCTTGTATTATTCACTGGAGTTTAGAAGGATGAGGGGGATCTTATAGAAACATAAAATTATAAAAGGACTGAACAAGCTAGATGCAGGAAAAATGTTCCCAATGTTGGGCGAGTCCAGAAGCAGGGGCCACAGTCTTAGAATAAAGGAGAGGCCATTTAAGACTGAGGTGAGAAAAAACGTTTTCACCGGGAGAGTTGTGAATTTGTGGAATTCCCTGCCACAGTGGGCAGTGGAGGCCAAATCACTGGATGGATTTAATAGAGAGTTAGATAGAGCTCTAAGGGCTAGTGGAATCAAGGGATATGTGGAGAAGGCAGGCACAGGTTATTGATTGGGGACGATCAGCCATGATCACAATGAATGGCAGTGCTGGCTCGAAGGGCCAAATGGCCTCCTCCTGCACCTATTTTCTATGTTTCTATGTTTTGAATCTTCCAGAGTAATCTAACTTGGCCAATGTTATTCTTTTCCATAACATTGCACAAAATTGGCCATTCAATCCATCATGCTTGTGCCAGCATGCTACTAGAGTAATTCACTAATCCCACTCGCTGGCCATTTCTCCACATAACTGCAATTTTTAAAAATTGCTGTTTATTCATATAGTTCTCTCTTGAAACCTCACACTGAATCTTGCCTCCACCACGACTCAGGCCAATTTTTACCACATGCCTAAAATAAGATTTTCTTCATTGCATTCTTAATTCTCTTCTTTTATTTCACAACTGCTGGAGGGTCAAGGGCAAAATATTACAGTTTATCCCTGTTCCTGTCCTGCAGAAGGCACAGAAGGTTGAAAGCACCCACCACCACTCAGGAAGAGCTTCTTCCACTCCGTTATCAGGTTTCTGAACGACCTTTTATAAGCTAGGCTACTGTTCGATTCACCTCTTCATTGAGGACATTGGACTTCCTCCGTGCTACAATGTGCTACAATGCTGAGAACTATATTCTGCTCTCTGTATCTTCTCCTTTGCTTTATCTATTGTACTTGAGTTTGTGTATATCTGAATTGTTTGGGTAGCATGCAAAACAAAAGATTTCAACGTACCTCAGTACAAGTGACAATAATAAACCTAAACCCAACCTTCAACTTATCCCAGGAACCTTAATCTCATAAGGTTCTTATGATCTCCTTTTCCGGAGCATCATTAACGCCTTCCAATATTGCGGTGCCCAGAATTGAATGCATTACACAGGTTAGCTAGTGTTTCAGAAATGTCTGTATAACTGCCCATTTATAACCCACACCGCTGTAAATAAAATGCAGAATTTTATAAACTTTATTGGCTACTTTCTCAAATTGCTCAGATACTTTCAATGACTTGTGCACACATACATCAGGTTTCTATGTTGTGCATCCCTTTTAAAACAGTATTAATTATTCAATATTGTCTCTCCTCACTCTGTTCCAAATATATATGATCTCACTTGTTCTGCATTACACTTTATCTGCCATCTTTTACCCCTCACCAGCCTGCATTTGCCTACTGCAATCCCTTACATATTTTTCCGCAAGTTCATAACACTGTTAAGTCATATATTCAAGATTCAAGAGAGTTTATTGTCATGTGTCCCTGATAGGACAATGAAATTCTTGCTTTGCTTCAGCACAACAGAACATAGTCATAGTGATGCAGCATGGAAACAGGCCCTTCAGCCCAACTCATCCATGCTGACCAAGATAACCCATCTAAGCCTGTCCCATTTGCCGCATTTGGTCTATATCCCTCTAAACCATTCCTCTCCATGTACCTGAGCAAGTGCCTTTTAAATGTTGTTATTGTACCTTCCTCAACTAGCTCACTCCATATACCCACCACTCTTCGAGTGGAAATGTTTGTTCCTTAGGTTGATATTCAACCTTTCCCCTTTCACCTTATGGGCCAGTTCCACTTACCCGACTTTTTCGGAGACTGCCATCATCAGTCATAGATCATTGCAGGTCACCGAAGATTTTCAACATGTTGAAAATCTAGCGGCGACCAGAACAAGGTATGACTCTTTGGGCTACTACTCACGACCATACAGGCTTCACGCCGCGACATGTCGCCAGGGTGTTGCCTGTATGGTCGTGAGTAGTCTCCTCAGTCGCCCAAAGAGTCATAGCGTCTTTCTGGTCACCGCTGGATTTTCAGCATGGTGAAAACTTTCCGCGACCTGCAACGACCTATGACCTGTGCCGACAGTCGCTGAAAAAGTTGCGTAAGTGAGACAGGCCCATAAAACCCATGGTTCTTGATTTTCCTAGCTCGGGTAAAGATCTGTGCATTCGCCCTATCATTTCCCCTCATGATCTTATACACTTTTATAAGATCAACCCTTAGCCTCCTGCCCAATCTCTCCCTACCGCTTAGACTCTTAAATCCTAGCAACGTCCTTATAAACCATCTTGGCACTCTTTCCAGCTTGATGACATCAACTTTTATGTAATCTACAAATTCAGTAACCGTAGCCCAGGTTAGTTGGTCCAAGTCATTATTATAAAACATCAAGAAAATCCCATGAACATTGATTCCTGAGGAATGCCACTATTCACCTTCTTCTAGTCCAAATAAAGTCATTCATCACACCGCTCTGATTCCTGCCAATTTAAAAACCAGAAAATCAGTTCCTTATATGCCACCTGCTTCAACTTTACTGATAAATCTTATTAAACAACTCTATCTACCTCAATTCTAACAATTAGATGAAGCCCAATTAATTCATAATCCTGAGGTGAGCGCTAATCATATCAGGATTACAATTTTTAAAGATTTCCATATTTTCCAAATTTCATACCAAAACGCAAAAGCAGCATATTTATCTTTTCAATTATGTACCGTCTCTGTGTATACCCATCCATCTCATACCCCATTTATTGTTCTATAACCTATTCTCCCATTAACTCAGCCCTGACCCTTCTGCCACCTGCTTACTACAAAGGCCGCTGCACAGGTGCCAACTAACCAACCAGCATATCTGTGGAGAAAAACAGAGCATTTGGGACAAACCTAGGAGGAAAATGCAAATTCATCACTGACCGCATGGAGACCAGGATTGTACACTTTTTTTGGGGAAAAGGGAGTAACATTTGCTATGCTCCAATTCTCTGGCACCCCCAATCCCAGAGAGCATTTGGAAGATTATGATTAGTGCCCCTGTGCTTTTTTTTTTCCAAAAATCTACAATTCAATACACTTGGTGACTTATCTAATTAAGTTGAGCCAACGTTTCTATTACTTCCACACTACCACTTTTTAAAGTATGTTTTGTTTTGACTATTTTATGGGGCCTCTAGCCATCTCATTTGTTGAGTTTTTATTTTAATATCCCATTAATGGAAAATAATTCAGACTTTTTATAAAATCACATTGTGGTTATTCATGGAAGAAGACTTATTGTCTCCAGAGATGCAGCTTGACCAGCTGAATTAATCCAGCACGTTGTGTCTTTTTTTGTAAACAAGCATCTGCAGTTCTTTGTGTCCACACCATCTTCTCCCTTGGTGCAGACTAACATGAAATACCTATTTTGTTTGTATGGGAGCATCCCTGCCGCCATGGGAACAGAGCTGTTTACTATTTGTGTGTTCAGACAAAAATGCAGCTGACATGAAATGAATATTTATTATTCAACTTTCAACTATTCTCTGGTGTTAAAAACACAATTGGATAAGAATTAGAGAAGTCTGGCTTTGGAGTAATTTGTCATTGAAAAACAACATGTGAATTTAAGAATTTTATCTGCGGGCTTAGACTTCAGTGAAACTCTCCATATTCATTATGCAGCCTGTCATTTTCTGCTTTGACATATCCTTTTAGTTCAAAGGCTGTAATATTATAAAATGAAATCAAATAGTTATTTTATGCATGGACATGCTTGTGCAATTTAGTGCTGCCTTTTCAGAATCGAAAGCTAGTAACTTGTTGAAACTTACAAATTAAACTGCTGTGAGAGATTCTGTAGTGATTCTCAGTTCTATGCTCCAGGAAATTCTAATTCATTTGTGTTTCCTTAGTTCTTGACAGTTTCTTAAAATGAAAAATAACTTTCCAGTTTATCCATGCATTTTGTCATTCCCCAAATGTCATTCTGTGTTGCGGTCAGATAGATAGCAGTTTTAGTCCAGGTTCGATGAAGACTTCCCTGCAGCGGGTTTGTAAGTACAGGAGGTTTGAATTGAAAGACAAAACAGCATGCACCATGGTGTGTGATGAATTATACAGTGCAAGAAAGTTCCAGGTTCACATCCTGGTCTACCCTGAATGAGTCAACGTCAGTCACAGCAGTGATGGAGCACTGCAATTAGTATCAGCAACTCTGGGTTATGAAGGAATAAAAATGACAAGGGTTCTTGCAACTTGTCCTTAACTGCTGACCTGTCTGGATATTAGATGAGAGAGGGAATGGACTGGGTTGTGATTTTCCTCATGGGAAAACAGCCAGCCAACAATAACTCTCCAGATTCACAAGTGCAGAATGCCAAGTATAGTACCACAGAGGGCTGGAAAGAAAGATTGTTTCCCACAATTTGCTGAACTCCCACCTCAGTTTCGTGATTGTGAAGGAAACCGAGCTGGAAACAAAGCCATTTTCTCATGAAAGGAGAAAAGTAAAATTCATTGCTGAGATTTTCTAAAACAATTATTGGTTCAAGCAAATGCAAGATTATGACCCATATCTAATCGATCACAGAATGCGTGTGTGTGCGTGGATGTGTTTTCTCTGTGTATGTTTTATTCTGTGTGTGCATTCATGAGTGTGTGCATCTGTGTGTGTGTGTGTGCGCACAGGGAAATAGACAGTAAATAGGAACATAGGAAGTGCAGAGATGACATCCTCACAGCAGGATGTCCAGAGTTTTAAGATTCTATGTTAATTTTCACAGACATGTCAGCTTAAATGTCAGTGATAATTACCATTAATTATATCTTAAATTCACCCAACAGAGTGGATGGGAAACAAACACACACAGCACATTGCTACACCGGGTTTATTTAAAGGTACTTACAGCACTTGTAAGATGACTACATTTATTATTGAATCCATGAAAGATCAACAATTTAATTTGTTTTAAAAATCCATTTGAAACTGTGTGGGATATGCTGATCTGCACAGCATGCAAAGCATCATAAGAGTGTATATAGAGTCATAAGAGTTAGTGTAATACGAGTATACATCATAAGAGTCTGAAGAAGGGTCTCGACCCAAAACGTCACCCATTTTTTCTATACAGAGATGCTGCCTGTCCTGCTGAGTTACTCCAACATTTTGTGTCTGTCTTCGGATTGAACCAGCATCTGCAGTTCTTTCCTACACATATATCACAAATTGTCGGCCTTGTGCATGTAATCAAGTACAAAAGAAGGCCTAAAGTAATATTAGAAGCCTCCATAATTTCCCGTCAGGTATCCCAATGGACACACAACTTGAAAATTTAAGACTAGTTTGAGGCGCATGTCCCTTTAAAAGAGTAAATGCATGTGCAGGCACAAACTCATCTTTCAGCTACTATCTGGTGATATCAAAGGTGAAAATATAGGACATGGATCGTGGCAGCCAGTAGCATCTCTCACTGACACACGGCACAGGAAAGGAGTTCACCTTGAAGCATCTTTACCTCAGCATGCACCTTGATAATACTGCAAAAGCACCCAGCAGTGACCCTGGATAGGGATTGTCCCTAATCTAATTGGCCTTAATCTAAGTCTTCACCTTCCAATTAAGGCCAGGACCTTCGAAAATTTACAAAATGAAACATAATGCCTGTTCTGCCATTTGATAAGATCAAGGCTAAATATTTTACTCAAGCCAGTTATCTTCATTTGTGTACTTAAATCTTCTTGTTACAAAGACCAACAGATCATTTGATTTCCCAATTGCTTGTTAAACCTCCACAGGAACTTTCAGTGATTTGTTCACAAGGAAGCGAAGGTCCCTCTACAAATAGCACTCCCATCACTCACCATTTAAAAATTACTCTGTAGTCCTCCAGTCCTGTTTTGACTGCACTGATTGGGATGTGTTCACTGAAGTAACCACAGGCCTCAATGAATATCCAGACACCGTGACATCCTATGTCAGCTTTTGAGGAGAGTTGCATTCCCACAAGGACCCGGATCAGGTTCAACAATTACAAGCCTTGGTTTACAGCAGTAACTCAGACAGATCCGCCAGTCTAAAGACGAGGCCTACAGAGTGCGGGGATGCAGACCTCTACAGACAGGCCAAGTACAAGCTGAGAAGAGGAACCAGAGCAGGCAAGGAAAGATAGACAAAAATGCTGGAGAAACTCAGCCGGTGAGGCAGCATCTATTAACAGAAGGAATAGGCGACATTTCAGGTCGAGACTCTTCTTCAGACTGATGTCGGGTCGGGGGGGGGGGGGGGGGGGGGGGGGAAGAAAGGACGAGATGGATAGAGTAGGCTTGTAGGACAGCTGGGAAGGGAGAGGGGAAGGAGGGAGATAGCAAGGACTATCTGAAATCAGAGAAGTCAATGTTCATACCACTGGGGTGTAAACTACCCAATAGGAAAGGTACTATGAGAAGTTGAGGAGCAAGTTCTCAGCTAATGACTCATCTTCAGCGTAGAAGGGCTTGCAAGAAATTACCAGTTACAAGAGGAAAAACCCCCTTGGAAAATGCTCCTTGGCCAATCATCAGCTGACCAATGACCTGAACGAGTTCTACTGCAGGTTCAATAGACAGAAACAGCAAAGCCGAAATCTCCAGGTCTGGACAAAGTTTCTGCCTCTACCCTCAAGCTCTGTGCCAAACAACTGGCATCAGTCTACACAGACATTTTCAATGTCCCTGCAAACCCGCACTGTCCGTGCCAGGGTTACTGGTCTCAATGACTACAGGCATGTCGCACTGACCTCTGTAATTATGAAGACCCTTGAAAGATGTGCTGGCCCACCTGAATAATATCATAAACCTCCTGCTGGACCCCATGCAGTTTGCATAATGGGCCAATAGATCAGTGGATGACGCAGTCAGCCTAGGCCTACACTTCATCCTCAAGCATCTCGATCGCCAGGGGACATATGCGATGAATTTGTTTGTGGATTTCAGATCTGCATACAACACCATTGTGCCAGAGCTACTACACTCTAAACTCTCCCAGTTGACTGTGCCTGAACCTCTCTGTCAGTGAATCATCAACTTCCTGACAGACAGGAAGCAACATGTGAGGCTGGGAAAGCACATCTCGGACCCGCAGAGCCTCAGCATAGGAGCACCGCAAGGCTGCGTACTCTCTCCTCTCCTTTACTCTCTCTACACAAACAACTCCTCTGTCAATCTTCTCAAGTTTGCGGATGACACAACCCTGATTGAATAGATCCAGGATGGGGAGGAATCTGCCTACAGACAAGAAGCGTCCTGGTGCCATTGCAGCAACCAAGAGCTCAATGCTCTTAAGACAGTGGAATTTATTGTAGACTTTAGGAGAGCTCCCCCTCCCTTCACACCACTCACCATCAACAACACCACTATCACATCGGTGGAGTCAATTAAGTTCCTTGGAACCATCATCTCCAAGGACCTTAAGTGGGAGGCTACCATCGACTCCACAGCCAAAAAGGCCCAACAGAGGATGTACTTCCTGCGGCAGCTGAGAAACCACAATCTGCCACAGGCAAGGATGGTCCAGTTTTATACTTGCATCATAGAGTCTGTCCTCACCTTCTCCATCATGGTCTGGTTTGGATCAGCCACCAAGCACGACATCCGGAGCCTGCAACCATCATTCGATCAGCCAAGAAGGTTGTTGGCTGCAACCTGGCCCCCATAGACGAACTGTACACTACAAGGGCCAGGAAGCAAGTGGGTAAGATCATCTCTGACCCCTCTCACTCTGGCCACAAACTCTTTGAAGCACTCCCCTCTGGAAGGCGACTCTGGACTGTCAATGCCGCCACAGCCAGACATAAAAACAGCTTTTTGTCCATGAGCAGTAGCTCTACTCAATAACCAAAAGTCTGTAGCCTCCTTTTGCTCTGGTATTTTATTTAATTCTTCAGATATTTAAATTATAATGTTTTATTCTTAATTGTATATCGTGTTGTTACTTGCGAGCAAAGCACCAAGGTAAATTCCTTGGTTGAATACATACTTGGCTAATAATTCATTCAATTAAATTCAATTTTCAGCCACATTGATTGACCTCTCATATTCCCACATTATATTTTATCTCTCATGTCTCTGCCCATTTACATAGCATATTTTCCCTTAAATCATCTCCGCGACTTCCTTGTAGCCCAAAATCTCCACTCAAATCTCTATCAATTGAGATCTTTATTATTAACAAACCATGTATTTAGTGCAGAAGATTGTGTGAGTGATACCACTGGTGTGCTTTTTGTAGTACAGTTGATATCACTATCTGCCCTGTTCTATCCAAGTATCAGTCCATTATTGACCATGATAAAACTTATGAGTGACAATATCTGCCTTCTTAGATGGGGATTATATTCAGTGATCAGGTTTAAAATAAAATTATTATTTCATAATTATGACACTATTATTTTTCCATGGCTAAGTGATGGGAGTAATTGTTAATGCTATCCTGCAAGTTTTGCTGGTTCTCAAAGATAATGCTTTGGGATGTCCAAATTACTTAATAAAATGGATGCGTTTCTTTACAAGTCTTACCGATAACGCATATAGAAAATACTAGACTAAGTGGGAACCGTTAGGTCCGAGCTTCACAGGGGGAGGGCTGGTCCCCCAATGCAATATTCCACCTCTCCACCAATTCCAATATTACTGGCCAGTGGAGGCTTTCTGGAGCGCTAGTATGTGTGTTGTGGGTCAAAGGGACTGGTTTCCAGAGGGCTAGTATGGACATTGCGGGCCGAATTGATTCTTGGGCTGGCAGCTACGTCACTGGCCAGGCAGCTCAGTCACTCTGGCCAGGCAGCATTTTAGAACCAATAGACACTTTTTGCAAGCATTTTTGAACCAATAGACACACTTTTTTCAAGCATTTTAGTGCCAATAGACACTATTTTTGCAAGCATTTTAGAACCAATAGAGACACTTTCAGCAAGCATTTTAGAGCCAATATACACTCTTTCAGCAAGCATTTTAGTACCAATAGACACCTTCTGCAAGTATCTTAGAACCAATAGAGACACTTTTTCAGCAAGCATTTTAGACCCAATAGAGACACTCTTTCAGCAAGCATTTTAAACCCAATAGACACTTTCAGCAACCATTTTAGACCCAATAGACACTTTCTGCAACCATTTTAGACCCAATAGACACTTTCGGCAACCATTTTAGACCCAATAGACACTTGGTGCAACCATTTTAGACCCAATAGACACTTGGTGCAACCATTTAGAATCAATAGACACTTTGTGCAAGCAATTTAGAACCAATAGACACTTTGTGCAAGCAATTTAGAACCAATAGAGACACTTTTTGCAAGCATTTTAGTACCAAAAGACACTTTCTGAGAGTATTTTAGAACCAATAGAGACACTTTTTGCAAGCATTTTAGAACCAATAGAGACACTTTTTGGAACCATTTTACAACCAATAGACACTTTTTGGAACCATTTTACAACCAATAGAGACATTTTTTGCAAGCATTTTAGAACCAATAGAGACAATTTTTGCAAGCATTTTAGAACCAATAGACATTTTTTGCAACCTTTTTAGAACCACATTCAGGGCACTCACAGTTGAGTAGACATGTGTTCAGTGCTACTCAGAGAGACTGAGTGAGGCACACCATTGGCTTCCTCAATGTTGTACAGACTGAGTGAGGGACACCACTTCCTGGTTTTATATTCCCTCCCCCTCCCTCCAGCAGGGGCAGCAGAGAGAATGGGGAATATTTAAAAAAACAGTAGTAGCTCTCTGATTTTTTATCGATGGGAAAAATCCTCTGGTCCTGGAAGGCGGAGGAGGGCTCTGAGTGAGCTGGCCATAAATGACGGCCGTAGGTTGCGGCGTTCTCTCGGAAATCACAGCACAGTGAGCCAACAGCGGTCAAGATCAGACTTTTAGTAATATAAGTAATTTAGTAACCAAAATACCACACAAATACAATCACAGATCACTCCCCAATAACTTTTTTTCTAAAAATGGAAGGAATGACTAAGAACAAACCATTTTGGAGGTACAATCCACAAGTTTTAAAAGACCCACAAGGGAGTACATATTTAAAAGAGCAAATGGACCTTTTCTTTGAAATAAACGACACGGCAGACATATCACCTACATTATTATGGGAATCTTTTAAAGCATTTATTCGGGGCGTGATAATTTCATATCAAGCTTTTCAAAATAAGAAAAATAAGAACGAACAAAGACAATTAGAAGAACAAATTAGACAACTGGACATAGAAAACGCTAAAGACCCCACTACGGATAAACATAATAGAATAATAATACTGAAATTCAAATTAAATAAATTATTATCAGAGAAAGTCATAAGATTATTACAAATTGCAAGACAGGAACACTTTGAATTTGGGGATAAGCCCCACAAACTTCTGGCACGTCAGTTAAAAAAACGAGAAAAGGATCACACAATTTTAAAGATTAAATCAGACAAAGGGGAAATATTGACCTTGCCGAGTGATATTAATAAAAGATTTGCACAATTTTACGAGAATCTGTATACATCTAAAACGATAATGGACACCAACAAAGTTACAGAGTTCTTGGATAATTGTAACCTTCCTAAATTAGAGTTGCAGGAACACGAGGAATTGGGAGCACAAATCTCAAATAAGGAAATAGAAGAAACAATAATCTCATTAAAAAATGGAAAAACACCAGGTCCCGACGGATTTAGTAATGAATTCTATAAAGGTTTTTATGACATATTTACCCCCCGCCTACAGAAAATGTATACTTATGCCTTCAAAGAACAAATACTACCTGAAACACTAGCAGAATCCACGAACACACTAATACTTAAGAAAGATAAAGATGTGGAAGAACCTGGATCATACAGAGCTACTGCGTTGTTAAATACAGATAAAAAAATATTAGTGAAAATACTAGCTAGAAAACTAAGTAAATGTGCTAGTAAATTAATACATCCGGATCAAACGGGGTTTATCCTTAAGAGACAATCATTTAATAATTTGAGACATCTGTTCAATATAATGCATTCACACCAAACTGAAGATCAAAAACTATCAATCATATCGTTGGATGCAGAGAAAGCATTCGATGAGGTTGAATGGGATTATATGCTCGGGGTATTGCAAGAATTTCAACTGGGAGATTTATTCTATGGATTAAATTACTATATAATAAGCCAACGGGCAGAATATTAATGAACAATAATTTATCTATGAAATTTCATTTGTCAAGGGGAAATAGACAAGGATGTTCATTATCACCGTTGTTATTTGCCCTCATAATTGAACCCCAAGCGGAAAGAATTAGAACTCATCCAGGTATCCATGGATATAAAGCAAAATATTCCAATAATAAAATATCACTCTACGCTGATGATGTACTATTGTACATCACAAAACCTCATATTACTCTACCAAATATTTTAAAATTAATAGAGGACTTCGGATCATTCTCAGCATATAGAATAAATTGGAATAAAAGTGAAATCCTGTCAATAAAACCGAAAGACTCTACGCATCTTTTACAGTTTCCTTTCAAAATAGCTTTGGAAAATTTTAAATACTTGGGCATCAAAATTACTAGAAGATATCAAGATATGTTTGACGAAAATTATAACCCTCTACTTAAGAAACTATGTAACTTGATTAAATTTTGGAAAACGCTTCCGATGTCCTTAATAGGCCGAATAAATGCCATAAAAATGATTTTTCTACCACAAATGTTATACCTGTTCCAATCTATCCCAATGTATTTACCCAAAAAGTTTTTATTTTAAACTGGACTTAGATATCACAAATTTTATTTGGGATTATAAATCCCATAGAATACAAAGAGCTCATCTGAATAAACCCAAAGTAGTAGGGGGTTTAGCACTCCCCAACTTTATGTATTACTACTGGTCTGTAAATATCAGAAACATGATCCAATTGCTGGATAACTCTCCCCAACAACCGGATTGGATGATTATGGAGAGAGAGGATTGCTCTCCTTATAATATTGGAGCAATCCTTCTCTCTCCAATATCGATGAATAATATAAATTACAACAATAATCCAATTATATACAGTACAATCAGAATTTGGAAACAAATAAAACACAATCTAAATTTAAGAAATGTATCTCTCTTATCTCCTATCGGTAAAAAACCCTCATTTAAACCTTTAACTATAGATAAAGCATTTACACAATGGGAAAGAGCTGGAATGAAAATCTTCGGAGATGTGTATGAATCGGGAAAACTGTTATCATTTAAACAAATACAACTAAAATACAATTTGGGAAACAATCAGTATTTTAAATATTTCCAAATCTGTGACTATCTGAAAAAATATGCACAAGATTATCACAATATTCCTCCAGACTTATTGGAAGAAGTAATGAATACAAAGGCAGAATCAGCAAACCTAATATCATATATATATAATATTATTCTAAATGCAGAAATACCAACAACAGATGGTATCAGGAGAGACTGGGAAAAATAATTAAGTATAAAAATTCCCAAAGAAAGGTGGGAAGAATATTTATTAAACGTGCATAAATGTTCAAATAATGTAAGACACACCTTAATACAATTTAAAATCTTACACAGATTATACTATTCAAAAACTAAAATAAGTAAACTTTTTCCCAACGTCTCTCCTATATGTGATAAATGTCAATGTCAAGAAGCTAATATAGCACACTCATTTGTCTTTTGTACAAAAATTCAAACATTTTGGACTGAAATTTTTGAAATGTTCACAAAAATATTTAAAATAAAACTGACCCCA
This sequence comes from Raja brachyura, assembly GCA_963514005.1. Next base: position 12,918,915 of record OY740800.1, on the reverse strand, counting down.
GAAGCAGACTGGATAATCTTCGGGATATCAGAAGACTGCCCTGAATTAAACGTGTTTCAAAAGACTCTATTTGAATATGGCTTAATAACTGGAAAAAAGCTAATCTTAAAATTCTGGAAAAATTCTCCGGTACCCACAGTCAATATGTGGATTTCTTCTATATTCGAAACACTACACTTGGAAGATATGAGACTCCGACTAGCAGGAAAATCAGACTGTTTCTATAAGACGTGGTCTGCATTTATAAATCTATTACAAGAATACCTCAAAAAAGTACTGGTGTCGGGTCTTGGTAAAGGGGGAAGAAAAACTGTCGAGTTGGTAGACTCCTTTTGCGAGATGTTTATAGTAAAGTAACTGGCTTTTCTTTTTTCTTTCTCTATTTTTCCCTTTTTCATTTTTTTTTCCTCTCCAGGGTCTATCTCTTAATTCCCGTTTCTAACTCTTCAAGGGTTTCCTTTCCCTCTGTCACACTTTGGCACTTTCACATCTCTTTTTCACTTTTCTACTTTCTCTGCTGCTATTTTTCTCTCTATTCTCTCTTTTCTAAAGCCTTAAAATAAAATAAAAATTAAGGGGTACAATGACTGTAATACAATACAAGGGATGTACACTGATGTAACTTACAGTACCGCTAATAAATAAAGACTTTTAGTAATATAGATTGCCTCTGGCTGGTTAGTGGAGAGTAGCTGATTTCACTCGTGAGATGAGTCATTTACCATATGTTACTTATTTACTACAGTTATTTATTGGGTTATAAATAGGTTATTCGCAAACATTAAATTCCTTTTTTTTCTTTTTTTCACAAATGAGCAATGCCATATTTCAAATCACAGGAAGCAAAATGCTAGGATCCTACAATATAGAGCCAATATATATCCACACCTATCAGAAATATATTAACTGTACATGGCACTACTACACAATAAGGATGTACTTGGTCTTAATATGGTGTTAATGATAGTTTTGCAATTTATTTCTGTGATTAAAATTATTACGTTCCAATGGGTTGTTTAAAAATACCAAATTATGGCAAGTTTTGATTTAAACAGTAATCATTGTTAGCTGCCTTGGTCATTTTCAGCTTTGTGTTATCAAACTCTAACTGGCATCAAAAAATCTTTGCAGCAAATAGGAATACTGAATACACTGTAATGCACATAAAGGGATATAGTACCATAATCAGAAATAATTGCCTTGGTTACAACTTTTTATCTTTGTCATTTGGTCATATATTACTTTATATATTACTTAACATAGGACCAAATGATGAAGATAACAATAAAAAGTTCCATCCAAGGCAATTATTTCTGATTATTCTTCATCTGGGTGACTGTGTCAGAATTCGTATATCTTATATGAACTACAAAGTTGTCAGGGAATTAAAAAATAGTGTAGAAGAATGACGTACAGGCCAAAATTGGATCAGCTGTCATCTTATTATTGTTGAATCAGACTCAAAGGTCCAGTTGGACTAGTTGAATCATCTGTTTCTTAGAGTGTTTTTGTCATAGAACCATACGGCACAAAAACAGGCTCCATGGCCAAACATGTTGCCTAACCCAGCCCAACTGAGCTCGTCCCAATGGCTTGTACTTGCCCCATATCTTTACAAGCCTTTCCAATCCATGTAACTCTCTAAAGGGCCTGCCCCACTTGGTCTTCATTTACGCACTACGGTCGTGCGAAGGTCGCGCGTGTCATCATGCGTCCGCACAGCCGTCTGGAGCGCGTGACGTCATTTGAAGATAGACACAAAATGCAGGAGAAACTCAGCCGGACCGGCAGCATCTCTGGAGAGAAGGAATGGATGATATTTTGGGTCGAAGCTGCTTGAGGTGAGGCTTTGGCCATCAGTTATACGACAGGCCGATGGCGCGCAAAGATTTTGTGCAAGATGAAGTCCACACTCATCCATGCCACTCTACACTCCTCCGCACCACTCCATGCGCCCGTCTCGTGCTACCCACGTCCTACCCACATGCTAGTAAGTCGAGTAAATGGCACACAAATGGTGGCCAGGCCTTGGTCCCAGACCAAGTAGGACAGTCCTTAAGAGTCTTTTACATTGTAATTAAACCTGCCACACCCACTTCCTCTGGAAGTTTGTTCAATATGCACAACACCCTCTGAAAAAGTTGCTTCTGAAGGGCCTGTCCCACTTACGTGTCCTTAGCATGCAAATTACGCGACCTCGTCGTCATGTTGAGGCACATGGGCATCGTATGGCCGCGCGGGGCTGGTCCCACTAAGAAACGCAGAGGGGTATGTAGGTGTGCGTGATGTCATGCGGGGCTCCGAAATGTTTGTAGCGAACAAAATCTTCGCGCGCTAAAGGCCTTTCGCAAAACCTTCGTGTGCCAACGGCCTGACGCGGAACAAAGTGTGATGGGCCCAAGACCCTGGCGCGACGCAACATCTCACCTCCAACTGCAGCAGAAGCAGGCAAACGATCGCTGAACTCGGCCTGGTGCTCATGGCCGTTGCGGTCTGGATCAGCCCCCACTTCTACTCCCAGAGCGGGGCCAAGAAAATTGAAGATAGACACAAACTGCAGGAGTAACTGATCAGGACCGGCAACATCTCTGGAGAGAAGCAATGGATGACGTTTCGGGTCAAGATCCTTCTTTTCAGACTGAAGAAGGGTCTCGACATGAAAGATCACCCATTGCTTCTCCCCAAACATGCTGCCAGGCCTGCTGAGTTACACCAGCTTTGTGTCCATCTTCTAATGACATCACGTGTTCCAGACGGCTGTGCGATCGAATGAAGTCGCGTGCGAACCTTCGCGGGACCGTCGTGGCTCAACGCGACCTCGAGGTCGTGTAATTTGCATGCCAAGGGCACGGAAGTGGGACAGGCCCTTTAGGTTCCATTTAAATCTTTCCCCACGCACCTTAAACATAGACCCTCTAGTTGTAGACTCCCTTATCCTGGGTAAAAACATAAATTGGCCACTCACCTTGCCTATGCCCCTCATGATTTATAAACCGTGATAAGGTCATCCTTCAGCATTCTATGCTCAATGGTTTAAAAAAATCCTAGCTTATCCAGCCTTTCCTTATAACTCAAACCTTCCAGACTAGGTAGCATCCTCATAAATCTTTGTATGCACTTTTTCCAGCTTAATGGTACCTTTCCTACTGCAGGACGAGTCTAAATGTGGCCTTATCACGATGTTGCACAGTAAAAACCTGTCTCCTGCCGCTCGCTGGCCTCAGGTTGAGGTTGAGGTTACTCAGCTGTGGGAATTTAAGGATTTGCAGGAAGCCGCTGACATGAGCAAGTGGCAGGTGAGAGATGTTCAGACAGAGAGCACTGCCAGTGGTGAGCGGGCCGGCAGAATGCGCTGAAGTGGTGGCCTGTTCTGCTGTCAGCTCCCGGCGGCCGCTCGCAGCTCCCCGAGCTGCTTCTATCCCCGGCTACAATGCGGTGGCGCCCGGAGCCCGGAACGCTGCAGCAGCAGTGAGTGAGTGAGTTACTGGCATTATCCCCGACCCCCTCCTTCTCAACACTCCTGCTCTCCCTGCAACTTCACACCTGGCACAGACTCTCCACAAGCTGTGAAAGGACCGGCCCCCCCAATTGGTCCCTTGAACAAGTGTTGTCATTCAATTAAATGACAACTAGTTCAGCTTTTCCCTGTGCTCCTGTTATTCCCACCATCTCTCCACCTGCCTTCACCCCCCACCCATTCAGTAATTCAGAATAAAGGAGACTTGGAAGCCTTGGGCAAATGGAATTGTTACTGTCTTTATTTTTATTTTTTATTTTTACGGAGAGAACAACCTGCGCGTACGCGGTTAAAAAATGTTTTTAAGCTGACTGACTGCCTACCTTGAGTAATTACTCACGGCACGTGCCTGGTCCTGACCCAAAACTTCATCGATCCACATTCTCCAGAGATGCCGCTTAACCCACTGAGTTACTCCAGCACTTTGTGTATTTTTTTTGTAAATCAGCATCAGGTGTTTCATGCTTCCACCAATAGACCCCTGCCATGCACCACTTGCTAGAGGCCTCCAGTATGAAAAACAATCCTCTGCCATTATCTTCTTTTTTCTGCCGTGCAAATTTTGCACTCAATTGGCTACCTAACCCTGGATTCCATGTGATCTAACCTTCCAGATGAGCCCACCGTTTGGTATCTTGTGAAATGCTTTGCTAAATCCATGTATACAATGTCTACTACACCACCGCAATGTCTACCACACTGCCAATCTTCTCGCTCGCCGCGTCAAACAACCCAATCAAATAGTGAGACACAATTTCTCACGCACAAGGCATTTAAAAAAAATTATTAAATAGAATACACATTGCATAACTCCTGTTGGATGTTTTAAACTCTTCTGTGTTGGAGACAGTCATCTAGTTTCCTGAATATTTTGCTCATTGCTTTTCCGTCTACCTCCTTTCCAACACATCTAGCCCACCTGAGGCATTCTGCCGATGCAAAAACTTTGCAATTGCTAACTCTTTCTGTTTGCTCATCACAAAACAAAACTGTTAAATGGACATTATCTGCTGAGAAATTGATTTTGTCGAAGAATACAACACTAATTTTGCAGAAATTAATTATGCAGCCTGGGTAATGGGCTAGTCTTGCTCTAACATTCTGTGTTATAAATATTGCTTAGAATAACTTTTTATTAATCTATCTTGTTGTAAATCAGCAAAGCTGTTCTCAAACACGATAAGAAAAACAAGTCTTGAATCTGATATAATCTGAATAAGAACTGCTTTCTTTTCGATCCCAAGAGTTTAGAATAATTATTTTCGTCTGCGGTTATATAAATATAACTGAAATGAAGTAATTCTGAATTCATATTATGTAGGTATAAATTTTGCATTAACCAAAGACTCTTCAGTTTGAATATGAGCAACTTTGATGAAGAGAGTTATCATGTGGGCCACACAACACCTACAGAAACAATGAATATTAGCAACATGAAATGAAATTTTGAACTCTAGTCATAATTAAAGCAATGTAGGCAATGTTATAAAGTTGTAGGTAAGCTTGAAGGCATCTTTCAATGGGCATTAAGAGAGAACATACAATAGTACGATACAGGAACAGGCCGTTCAACTCACAATATCCATGCTGAACATGATGTCAATATAAACTAATGTTGTCTGCCTACACGTGATTTATATCCCTTCCTTTAGTTGCATATCCATGTGCCTATCTAAAAGCCTCTTAAAAGCCATTATCATATTTGATTCCACCACCACCCATAGCAGCAAGTTTCAGGAACCCACTATCCCCTGTGTAAAAAACATGCCCAGCACATCACTCCAAAAAATTGCTTCTCTCACCTTAAAGCTATAGGCACTCTAGCTTTTAATATTTCTACTTTGGGCAAAAGGTTCTGATTGTCTACTTATCTATACCTCTCATAATTGTATCTTCAGTACTTCAATCAGATCCCTCCCAATCTCTGGTCTTCCAGAGAAAACAAACCAAATTTGTCCAACCTCTGCTTGTAGCTAATACTACCTACTCCAGGCAGCATTCCAGTAAACCTCCTCTGCACCCTCTCCTCTCCAAAGCCTTCGAATCCTTCCTGTAATGGGGTGACCAGAACTGCACACTTTACTCCAAATATAGCCAAAGTTGGACCAGAGTTGCATCATGACTTCCCGACTCATATACTCAATTACTACTTACCAATGAAGGAAAACATACCCAAGATAGACACAAAAGCTGGAGTAAAGGGCCTGTCCCGCTTAGGCTATTCTTTAGGCAACTACGGGCGACTAGCCTGTTGGCACAAAGTCGCTGAAGTGTCACCTGTGTGGTCGTGAGTAGTCTCCTCAGTCGCCCAAAGAGTTGTAGCTTCTTTCTGGTCGTCGCTGGATTTTCAACATGCTCAAACATTCTTGACGACAATCGGCGACAGTGGGTTGACGCCAATGAGCATAGCTTCACTTCTCCTTACATAGGTGGTGCCGTAGGTTGTCGCCGGAGCTGACTTCGGTGAATTCCATTGGCGACTACCTACGTCAACCTACGTTAACAAGCAACAGGTACCGGCGACTGAATTGTCTCCAGTTGTCACCGACAGGGTCGTAGCTTGTCGTAGCTTGTCGCAAGTTAACATACGTTGACTTCGGTTGTCGTAGGTTGTCGCCTGAGTGGTCGTAGGTTGTCATAGGTGTGGTCGTAGGTGCACGTCCTAATGGGTCGCTGGTTGTCAGTAGCTTGCTGTAGCTTGACGTCGACTAGGTGGTAGGTTGTCATAGCTTGTCATAGACATTGGTGTAGGGGGGGTCCAGTCGCTGGTTTTTCGGCGACCTAGTACGACTATGACAAGTCGCTGGCAGTCACCTAAAAAATCGCCTAAGTGGGACAGGCCCTTAACTCAATGGGACAGGCCACATCTCTGGGGAGAAGGAATGGGTGCCATTTCGGGTCGAGATGCAAAACATCACCCATTCCTTCTCTCCAGAGATGCGGCCTGTCCCGCTGAGTTACTCCAGCTTTTTGTGTCTATCTTCGGTTTAAACCAGCATCTGCAGTTCCTTTCTACACAAAGCAAGCATACCATATGCCTTCTTTACCATCCTATCTACTTATGCAGCAATTTACAAGGAGCTGAAGCCCAAGATACCTCTGCACATCATGTTGTTAAGGCTCTTGCCATAGAGTTGAAATTTTACTCAAATACTTGCAGGAATGAATGGTTAAGGGATTGAAGTGTTTCAGTTTGGGAGAGGAACTGCTGATACTGGCAATGCCTGAGATTACAAAGGCATCTAAAGACTTGAAAAAGTTATGCGAGTACACCAGGTCTAAAGAGAGGCATGAGATTCTCGACCAGAATTGAAGCATGAACAGGTAGAAGTGGCAGACGGCCTCAAGGGCAATGTAATGAATCATGGGGCTTCTGCTGAAAAGGTTGCTAGGCAACTGTGGCATGGGAACATGTTTTAAAATACAGCAGTCAGGAAAAGATTTGACACTAGATTGAAAGTGATAAAAGAGAATGGCCCTGAAATTATGCCTTGTGAATATTAGCACAAGAATGATTAACACATGAATGATTTCTTTGTTAATTTCTGCCAAAGGAGTTTATAGTTAAGATGACAGAAAAGGGGATTACGTAATGTTGTGGTACCAGGCGGGAATATTAGTGACAAATATATTACGCATACAAATGCAATTAATATGGACACAAGGAATTGCAGATGCTGGTTTGCAAAAAAACCCACCACAAAATGCTAGATGTGGAGTTGAAAGAAGGGCCCCAACCCAAAACATGGTCTAACTATGTTCTCCTGAGATGCTGCCTCACTGTAAAGTTACTCCAGCACTTTGCATCTATTTTTGAATGCAATTAACCTTTTACATGCTGATACATGCACAGCATAATTTCACATCCAATGATTTATTTAAGAAGCAAACTAAAATAACTCATACTGTATATAGAATAAATATAGATGAGGAAAACATTCAAAGATTGAGCACATCTATCTACAGCAACTTCGATGTATAATGACAAAGATCTTTTGCCATGAAACATTCTGAAAATGTACTTCATCTATTAATCTATGTGTGAACATTTCTGAGAAATTGCTAGCTTTTATATTTGCATCAAAGAACCAACATAGTGGATTCTTTCACCTCGTTTTTCCTCACACCACAGGCCCGCCCGAATGTTCTGTGGATAGCGTGATTGGGAACCACCCAAAGACTCGTCAGACCCCAGACCTGCCTGAAAGCTGGACCGGGGACCCGCCTGAAGGCTCAGCAGAGAGTGGAACCGGGAGGGAGCTGGAGACGTCGGATGCAAGGAGTTTGGGCCACTAGGAGGGTGAACCTAGGGGTAGCAGCTCCTTCAAGGTCGGCTGCAGATGGCACGCCTGGGACACATAGTTGGCTGGGTGAAGAGATGGATGTTGGTTTGTGGGAGCTGTTCCAGTACATCACGCCTGCACGTGTAATATATGTTTTAAAAAATTCACCATGCAGTTGCACATGTGATCAATAAAGTGGCATTGAACCATTGAACTTTAGAATTTAGACTTTAGATGTACAGCGCGGAAACAGGCCCTTTGGCCCATCGAGCCCTCTCCGACCATCCCATACTCGTGCTCTATCCTACACATTAGGGACAATTGACTATGTTTTTCCGAGCCAATTAACCTTCGTAGTCTTTGTAGTGTGGGAGGAAACCGGTGATCCTGGGCAAAACCCACATGATCACAGGGGGAACTTACAAACTCCATACAGAAAGCACCCGAGGTCAGGATCACACCTAGTTTTCTGGCGCTGAAAGGTAGTAACTTTACTGCTGTGTTACAGTGCCGCCCAAAACTATTTAAAACACTATTTTGAATTTTTAACATTTCCTTTTCAATTATTTCCTTTTAAACTCTTCATTTATTTCCTGCATCTGCCCCACCCCTTCCAACTCCCCAGACTGTTTGTAGTTCAACATTCAATAACCTAAAGTTTAAAGATCAGCCATGATCTTATTGAATGACAGAGCAGGCAAAGGGCCATAGAACATACACTTGCTTCTATTTGTTCTGTTCCTGTATTCAAACAGTGCTTTGTTCCTTTGTAAATTTGCATCTTCCCTTTATATCTTACTAACTGGTAGAAATAGTTTTTCCCACTCTTTAGTTTCCGCTCTGTTTTTTCTGGCAGGGATGATCACTAAATCTCACCAATTCTGAACTAATTCTCCAAAATAAGTGGCATCTTAATGGCAATGTTTGATACTCACTAGAGCTCTCTATGCACCAATATATTTGTGATTTTAATCAGTTACCAGGCAACATAGATCAGTAATGTAGAAGCATTATTATTATAGGTTTACAGGCTATTGTTCTGTTATGTAGACACAAGCAAACTGCAGATACTGGTTTTGCACTGAAGATAGATGCAAAATGCTGGAGTAACTCAGCAGGACAGGCAACATCCCTGGATAAAAGGAATGGGTGACAATTCGGGTCGAGACTCTTCTTCAGACTATTCCTTCTATTCAGAGATGCTGCCCGCCCCGCTGAGTTAATCCAGTATTTTGAGTCGAACTGCAGATACTGTTTTACAAAACAATGCATAAGGCACTGGAGTAGCTCAGCAGGTCAGGCAGCATTTCTGGAGAACATGGATAGGCAATATTCGGTTGGGACTCTTCTTCAGTTATTATGTTATGATGTCTGTAATTTGGTGATAGTAGAAATCAATATCGATTGTCAATTCTGATCATCATTCCTTAATACTCAAAACAAAAAGATTAATTTTTTCTCTTTGCCTCTGATCAATCAGACAGATGTTTGCCTGTCCTTGTGCGTGTGCATGTGTAAAACTTTGTACTTGCTGGCCGGACAGACCCTTCATCCTACAAAGCACCTCGTACTTAATTGTGCCTCCTACAGCTCAGAAAGCTGTGGCTCTGTGGAACCATAATAAAAATGGTTATTTATCAGGAAGTTAGCTTATGGAAGTAATTACAAAGTGCAATTTTATCAAATAATTTGTGGTTATTTTAAGTATTTTGTAAGCCATTTAAGTTTTACAACGGTAGAATGGGACGGAATGTCTGTTTCGTGCTGGGATAAGTTAAAACCAATGGAGCTGATAAAACATCACTCTGGTGCAGAAATTCCGGTTTGAAAGGAAGGGATAACAGCTTTGATCCCTTTTTTATTTAAAAGAGCAGAAACAATCATTTTGACCTCGGTTAAATAGTAATTTCCCAGCTCAAAGTATCAGGTTTTAGCTCGAGGTATGTACCATTTCACTGCATTGTTGTTATGTCCTTCTACTTTTCAAACTGAGTATTTTTTCTTTGTCTATAAAATGGAAAGAAAGTCCTAAGAAAGAACACTCGTTCAGTTTAATAAAATGCATTGGCATAAAGCAGCAAAATATGACCTGGTGCCTGAAAACACATAATTTGTCTCCAGTTCTGGTCTCTCTTTTGGTCTTAAAAAGAATTAACCAAGTGCAAATGGACATTACTAATCAATGTTGCCATTAAAATTTCCTTTTTGATCCATTTATATTAAAGGCAACTTGTTAATAATGTTGGCTTCTGTGTTTAACATCCCATTCTCAGCGCACAACGGAGGAACAGCACCTCATATTTCGCTTGGGCAGCTTACACCCCCAGCGGTATGAATATTGACTTCTCTAACTTCAAGTAACCCTTGCTTTTCTCTCCACCCCTCCCCCTTCCTACTACTCCGACCAGTCTGACTGTCCCCTCGATTACATTTTATCTCTGCATTCCTCGTTGCTACATTCTCCTAAGTAACATTGATCTACTCAATCTTTTTTGAGCCTCAATACATTTGATGACTAATTTTCACACCTAACACTGCCTTATCTCAGTGCCTCCCTCGCCCCTGTCTCTGAATCTGAAGAAGGGTCTCAACTCAAAATGTCACCCATTCCTTCTCTCCAGAGATGCTGCCTGTCCCATGAGTTACTCCAGCATTTTGTGTCTATCTTCGCCTATAGTTTAATTCATTAGGTGCTTGGCAAGACATTGTCATCCTAGGGATTCAGGAGTTCTGGTGCATAATTCCTGGATACTGGCATCACAGGGAGGACTGACTCCCACAGCTATCTAGACTACACTTCTTCCCCCCCCCCGCCTCCTTCAAAGACTCTAGTCCCTACTCCCAATTCCTCCAACCACGCCGTATCTGCGCCCAAGATGAGGCGTTCCATACCAAAACATTTGAGATGTCCTAATTCTTTAGGGAATGGGGCTTCTCCTCTTTCATCAAAGATGAGGCCCTCACTAGGGTCTGCTCGATATCCCGCAACTCCGCTCTTGTTACCCCTCCCCCAGCCGCAACAGGGACAGAATCCCCCTAGTCCTTACCTTTTTATCCCATCAGCCATCGCATACAACACATAATCCTCCGCAGTTTTCGCCACTTCCAATGGGATCCCACCACTAGCCACATCTCCACCCCTTTCCGCTTTCCGCAGAGACCGTTATCTCCGTAACTCCCTGGTTAACTCGTCCCTTCCCACCTAAAGCACCCTCCCCCAGCTACTTTCCCCTGCATCTGCAGGAGATGCAACACCTGTCCCTATACCTCCATGACAATCTTTTAAGGTGAGGCAGAGATTCACTTGCACCTCCTTCGACCTCATTTATTGCATTCGCTGTTCCAGGTGTGGACTCCTATATATCGGTGAGACCAAACGCAGGCTGGGCTATTGTTTCGCTGAGCACCTCCGTTCAGTCCACCTAAACCAATCTGATCTCCCGGTTGCTAAACACTTTAACTCCCCCTCCCATTCCCATACTGACCTTTCTGTCAATTGGAGGAACAACACCTCATATTGGAGGAACAACACCTCATATTTTGCTTGGGCAGCTTGCACCCCAGTGGTATGAATATTGACTTCTCTAACTTCAAATAACCCTTGCTTTCCCACCCTTTCCATCCCTCCTCCTTCTCAATTCTCTGACCAGACTGACTGTCCCCTATTACATGTTATCTCCATTTGATTTGTTACCTTCTCCTAGCTAACAATGACCTATTCTGCATTTTCCTTTCTCTCCATCCCGTTTGATGTCTCATTCTCTCACCTCACACTTCCTTATCTCTGTATGTCCCCTTCTCATGACTCTCAGTCTGAAGAAGAGTCTCAGCCCGAAATGTCACCATGTCCTACTCCCCTGAGATGCTGCCTGTCCCGCAGTTATTCCAGTATTTTGTGTCTATCTTCAGGGCTTTTGGTACATTGGCCTTCATCAGTAAAGGGATTGAATAGAGAAGTTGGGATATTATATTAACATTGTTACAGACATTGGTGAGGTCGTACCAGGAGTACTGTGCTTAGTTATGCCTGACCTGCCATAGGAAAGATGCCATTAAGCTGGAAAAAGAGGATTTACAAGGATGTTGCCAGGACTTGGGCACCTGAGATATCGGGAGGGATTGGGAAGGCTTCAAATTTGTTCCTTGGAGTGCAGAAATCAGAAGGGACCTCTTATAGAAGTGATGGGAATAGCTAGGGTGAATGTATCACAATCTTTTTCCCAGAGTAGGGGAATTAAAAGCTTGAGGGTTTAAGGCGAGAGGGGAGAGATTTAATAGGATCCTGAACAGCAACATTTTTACAGAGGTTGTTAGGTAAACGATGTTTTTGTGTACCTTGTTGTGTGTTGTTACTGTTGGCAGACCAATTTCTCTCCTGGGATGAATAAAGTTTTATTGTATTGTATCATAAGCTGCCAGAGGAAGTATTTGAGCTGGTACAATAACAACATTTAAAAGACTCTTGCACAGGTATGTGAAAGGAATGGTTAAGAGGGATATGGGCATTTTGGTTGGCATGGACGTGTTGGGCTGAAGGGCCTGCCTCTGTGTTGTAGGACTCTACGATTCTAAATCAAATAATCATTTTTTTAAAGTAGAACAAATGTATTATAATCCTAAAAATACGAAATAACATGCTTCCAGAGACACAGCTGTCCTTTGAGTGCACTTTGCATAACATCTGTCAAGTTAAAATTCTTAAAGCAAATGTGATTACTCTCCATTATACAGATAGAAAATTGCTGACCAAAATCTATACACTGTTTCTTCATGGTAATGCAGTTTACCTGTCAGGTTTTCTATGATGTATAGGTTTATCTGATGTATAATATTAACCCCAAATTGTAATCTTCCTTGCACCAATTCATCTCTGAATTAACTAGCCTCGATTTTGTACTGCGGTTTGAAGAAATGGTGCTCACAGGTGCCTTTAATGCACGATTTGCAAGCAGGATAAATAACAGTATGTCTCTTTAACTAATTACACTGACAAACAAATCTACACGGAGACAGGCAGGAGTACAAACCTGTACATAATAGCAGATGAGATGAGATACAGAGGAGTTGAGTTTCGGAGCAAAGAGGTCCTTCTGCAGTTGTACAGGGCCCTAGTGAGACCACACCTGGAGTATTGTGTGCAGTTTTGGGCTCCAGATTTGAGGAAGGACATTCTTGCTATTGAGAGAGTGCAGCGTAGGTTCACAAGGTTAATTCCCGGATGGCGGGACTGTTATATGTTGAAAGAATGTAACGACTGGGCTTGTATGCACTGGAATTTAGAAGGATGTGAGAGGATCTTATTGAAACAGATAAGGCTATTAAGGGATTTGGCACACTAGAGGCAGCAAACATGTTCCCGATGTTGGGGGAGTCCAGAACCAGGGGCCACAAACGGAGATGAGGAAAAACATTTTCACCCCAGAATTTGTGAATTTGTGGAATTCTCTGCCTCAGAGAGTGGTGGAGGCCAGTTCTCTGGATAATTTCAAGAGAGAGCTAGATAGGGCTCTCAAAGATAGTGGAGTCAGGGCATATGGGGAGAAGGCAGGAACGGGGTACTGTTTGTGGATGATCAGCCATGATCACATTGAATGGCGTTGCTGGCTCGAAGGGCCGCATGGCCTACTCCTGTACATATTGTCTATTATGTTATTGTATACTGCTGTCTGTACAGAATTTGTACGTTATCCCTGTGACCGCGTGGATTTTCTCCGAGATCTTTCCTCCCACACTCCAAAGATGTAAAGGTTTGTAGGTTAATTGACTTTGTATAAGTGTAAATTATCCCTAGTGTGTGTAGGATTGTGTTAATATGCAGGGATAGCAGGTCAGTGTGGACTCAGTGGGCCAAAGGGCTTGTTTCAACGATGTATTTCTAAAACTAAATTAAACTAAATTGAATGAACTTGACATTATGTATGGAGCAATTGTGTGGCAAAGGGCCTGTTCCTGTGCTTAATATGCTTTAAGTTCTATGTGTATACTTCAAAGCAGTGGCTGCCTGTTACAACTCCCTCCCAAGCTTCAGCTCCATTGAAATGAATCACCAAGGACACTTTTCTACCTTGTGGAGTCTCAACCAGTAAGTATAAATTTAAAATAATGATTCCATGTAAAATCATGGACAAAAGCAAAATAGAGTGACAGAGTGGAATACAATGAAAGGATACAAATCAGAAAACAATAAAATAAGAAGTAAAAAGTGCAATTTTAAATCTTGATTTTAAAAACGGCCATAATAACTGGGGCGGCATGGTGGCGCAGTGGTAGAATTGCTGCCTTAAGGGCCTGTGCCACCAGCATGCGACTGCATGCGGCGAGCGTGACCTAACTTGAGCCGTCCGGCCTCGCGGGGCCGGTCCCACTTCGATCGCTGGAGCCGTATAGAGTTGTACGGAGCTGGTCCCGACATCGCGCGGGGCTCCGAAAAACTGGCCGTGTTAAAAAATTCCGCGCGGCAACGGCCTGTCGACCTGCAGCCGCCTCGACGCATTACGCACCACCTCGACGCATTACGCACCACCTCGACGTCGTGCCTCCGTGAACCTCTCTATATGTGCCTCCCTGACCCTCTCTCTGTGTGCCTCAGTGGCCCTCTATATGTGTGCCTCCATGACCCTCTCTATGTGTGCCTCTGTGACCCTCTCTATATGTGCCTCCTTGACCCTCTCTATATGTGCCTCCGTGAGCCTCTCTATATGTGCCTCCTTGACCCTCTCTATATGTGCCTCCGTGACCCTCTCTATATGTGCCTCTGTGTCCCTCTCTGTGTGTCCCTCTCTGTCCTTGCGAACTTACCGCGGACTTTGCTCCAACTTTGCGCCACATCGCGCCACTCACCCGACCTCCGCGCGGCCCCCGCTGCCGGTTTGCTCACGCTCGCCGCATGCAGGTGCATGCTGGTGGGACCGGCCCTGTATGGGGATCACCCGACCTCCGTAAGGCCCCCGCTTCGAGTTTGGTCGCGCTCACTGCATGGAGTCGCATGCTGGTGGGACAGGCCCTTTACAGCACTTGCAGTGCCGGAGAACCAGATTCGATCCCGTCTGTATGGAGTTTGTATGTTTTCCCTGTGACCTGCGTGGGTTTTCTCCGGGTGCTCCGGTTTCCTCTCTCACTCCAAAGATGTACAGGTTTGTAGGTTAATTGGCTTCTGCAAATTGTCCCAGGTGTGTCGGATAGTGCTAGTGTGTGGGGATCGCTGGTCGGCACAGACTTGTGCGTTGAAGGTCTATCTCTAAACTAAACTAAACGAAACATATTAGTAACTTTATGTGTGCGATTGAGAGATTTTGGTGTGAAAGGTGTTTGTTCGAGCCAGGCTTCTCAGAGCTACTGTTGGAATTCTCTTCAATGAAGCCAATGCCATTAAAGTTCTTTTAGCACTCGGTTAACCTAAATTTGTTTAACTTGTTACAATTACCGGTGCTAAACAATTAGTGTGAAACTATCCATATAATGAAATAAACATAGCCTTTAGCATCTCAAAATAGAGCTGTGTAATAAAATACTACACTGGAGAATTGGAAGTCTCTACTCCTTAACACATCAAAGGGAATGTCACTCACAATTTATTTGCTAAATGCAAACAAATAGTGACAAGCGAGAAAAATAACTTGGTACTTAATTGAAACTGGGCCTGTCAGGGGAGAAGACTGTGATGTATTGTTGGTTATTATCTTTTAAAGTGATTTTTAAAAATTCATTCATGCAAAAATATTCATAATAGTGAGAGCAATATCGTTTCATACGCACTGACAGAATAAAACACTTTACATCTGCTAGATTTGAATTTAAAAAAAGCCAAGATACTACAGAAGATGGCAATTCTCAAGTGCAATTGCAAAAATGCCAAGGATCAGCTGGCTTTATTCTGGCATTGTGAGGCGTACATGTAGTCAAAATAGGTATATGTACCAGGGACTGTTTGTGCAGGGAGTTTCCTTAAGGAATGTCAGGTGAAGCCTGAGAATGCACCAGATCCCAAGCAACATATAAACCGAAGGGCTTTGTGCAAAAAGACCATTCCCTATTCATTGGAATCAGTCTTAACCAGAAAAATATATATATTGATGGGCCCAGAATGTTCGATTTGTGCACCCAACACCCCCCCCCCCCCCCCCCACCTTCGCACTCCCCCCCCCTCCCCCCCCCCCCCCGCTCCCTCTCTCCTGCCCAGAAAAATTGTTCTAAGCCTTCCATTTTAGTTTATTGCATTTGGAACTCAAGATATGGTCTCTTCTACAATGGGGCAACTCTGAAGAAGGGCCCAACCTGAAATGTCACCTAGCAATGTTCTTCAGTGATGCTGCCTAACACTAGAATTTATTTTGAGTGGGCATATATACAAAAGCAGGGATGTAATGCTGAGGCTCTATAAGGCACTGGTCAGGCCGCATTTGGAATATTGTGAGCAATTATGGTCACGATATCTGAGGAAGGATGTGCTGGCTATGAGACGGTCCAGAGGAGGTTTACAAGAATGATCCTAGGATTGAGTAGGTTAACATATGATGAGCGTTTGACAGCACTGGGCCTATATTCGCTGGAATTTGGAAGAATAAGGGGGTGACTTCATTGAAACGTACCAAATAGTGAAAGGCTTGGATACGATGTGTGTGGACAGGATGGTTCCACTGTTGGGGGAGTATAGGACTAGAGGTCATGCCCTCTGAATTAAAGGACGTCTTTTTAGGAAGGAGATGAGGAGATTTTTCTTTAGTCAAGAATATGGTGGGAAGGGTGGTGATCTGTGGAATTATTTATCACAGAAGGTTGTGAAGGTGAAGTCAGTGGATATATTTAGGGCAGAGATAGATAGATTCTTTCAGGGACCCAAGCAGTCCTTCCAGGTCCGACAGAGGTTCACCTGCACGTCCTCCAACCTCATCTACTGCATCCGTTGCTCCAGATGCCAGCTGATCTATATCGGTGAGACCAAGCGGAGGCTTGGCGATCGTTTTGCCAAACACCTCCGCTCGGTCCGCAATAACCAATCCGACCTCCCGGTGACTCAGCACTTCAACTCCCCCTCCCATTCTGTATCAGACCTCTCGGTCCTGGGCCTCCTCCATGGCCAGAGTGAGCAACACCACAAGTTGGAGGAACAACACCTTATATTCCGCTTGGGGAGTCTGCATCCTCTGGGCTTAAACATTGAATTTTCTCAATTCTGTTAACCCTTGCTGTCTCCTCCCCTTCCCACCTCTCCCTCAGCCCTCGGGCCCTGGCATTCCCTCTCTCTCTATCTCTCCCCCACCCAAGTCGCACTAGCTTCTCATTTTCACACTACAAACAGCTTACAATGGCCTGTTTCCTTTATCATCGATACTTTTTTGCATATCTTTCATTCATTGTTCTTTATCTCTCCACATCACCATCTATATCTCTCGTTTCCCTGATCCATAACCAGTCTGGAGAAGGGTCTCGACCCGAAACGTCGCCTATCTCCTTCGCTCCTTAGATGCTGCTGCACCCGCTGAGTTTCTCCAGCTTTTTGTGTACCATAGATAGATTCTTGATTAGTATAGGTGTCAGAGGTTATTAGGAGAAGGGAGGAGAATGGGGTTAGGAGGGAGAGATAGATCGGACATGATTGAATGGTGGAGTAGATTCTACTAATTCTTCTCCTATCACTTATGAGAGTATTGTTATATCTATATTGGGTGATAATCTTGAACACCTTTGTTCAGTCTGTGAGGGTGATCCTGAGCTTTCCATTGTCTGTGTCATTAATTCTTCATACCGATCCCACACTGTCTTTGACCTATTTTGTTATTCCAGTGTAACCCATCTCAAGGCACAGCTTGCAGTCTGCTCGACTCACAATTGAATTGAACAATTTCAGATAACTTGCTTCTCCAGTTTATATCAAAACTGGCTAAGTCCAATAATAGAAAAACAACTGGTAACATGATTTTATCTTTCTGTCTCCATTATTGTTGCCTGATCTGCTGAGCACTTTCAGCATTCTCTTTTATTTCATGTTTGCAGCAACTAAAGTGATTTGTATCCCACCATTCACAACATTCTTTTCCTAATTCTCTCCCTGTCTGTTTTTTTTTACATCTCCTATTCACATCTTCTCCTGCTATGATTTAATATTCGTGTAAGAAGAAACTGCAGATGACGGTTTAAACCGAAGATAGACACAAAAAGCTGGAGTAACTCAGCAGGACAGGCAGCATCTCTGGAGAGGAGTGGGTGACGTTTCGTTTCGAGACCCTACTTCAGACTGGTTAGGGATAAGGGAAACGTGAGATATAGATGATGATGTGGAGAGATCTCTCCAGCTTTTTGTGTCTATGATTTAATATTCTTTCTATCCCCTCCCTCAGTAATCATTCAGTCCTTGCTGGTATCTAACTTATCACAGGCTGTGATCTCACCACAACTCCCTTTTCTCTAGAACTAAAAACAAATTAGATATCGACAATTTTGTTATTCAGATGAAAGGTCATCAGCGTGAGAAACTAACTCCCCAAATGCTGCTGAACCTACTGAGTATTTCCAGCATTGTTTGTTTTAACTCGGAATTACTAATATCTGCAGCATTTTTGCTTTTCTCTGCTTGTGACTTGTCAGCAATGTGTTTCATCTAATTCCAAGCAATGCTTCCATTCTGAATCATCTGCCACTTTCCTTCAGAAAAGACTCCTTGTTTCTTGGTAATGAGGTCATAAGTGATAGGAGCAGAATCAGGCTATTTGGCCCATCAAATCTATTCACTCCGCCAATAGTTTGGTTGTAAACCACGTAATGGTTTTACAAATACAAGCAAAGCCATTTGTACCTTCCCCACTGATGCCTTCACTCAACAATACATTAATGAGAGACCTCACATTTGAAGCCATCCCATCATAACCTGACAAATATTAACCCAACAAAGAAATGGAGACCCTGTCTTATTTTCCACAAATTACATCTCCTCCCCTAGAGGCCAATAAATATTAATCACTAATAATTAAGGATAAGCTTTGTTAACCAAAGGCCGGTTAGAATGTGGAAATTATTACCACATGAAGTCGCTGAAGCAAACAGTGTAAATGGATTTCAGAGAAGTGAGGTAAATCTTAAGGGAGGATGGAAGAGTTAACAGAATCAATTAAAAATTTGTGAGAGGAGGCTTGGGTACAGCCTAAACCTTGACATATTGTTGGTTCAAATTGTCAATTTCAGTGCTTTAGATACTTAAACAAATAAGTGCCAACCTATCTTTCAAATGCATAACTAAATTTTAAACCTGGCAGCTTCAGCATAATTTTAAATATATTTTTATTTTAAGTGAAAAATTTGGATGGCCCACATACTATGCCTTTTATTCATTTAAAAAAAAATTCAGCTGGGTATTTTAATGTTTAATACAGGGCTTATTGCTAAGAGGACACATTGCCGAACTGTTTGACCTGAGCAGCAAGATCACAGGCAAGAAAAATGCAGCTGGCAGGTCGAGAAAGCACAGGAGTTCCAGATTTCAGATTGATGTGAAACACAACGGTGGCCTCCAAGATGTTTGTCGCAATGTGGAGATGGAAAGAGATGTGATGGAATATATCACAGGTGGGCCTGATTAAAATCAGCTGACTTCTGGTTATTTTCTTCATAGTTCCTTCACTGTGGGTCCCAGAAGACTGAACTCTTGACTTTATGCAGATAGAAATACATTTCTTCTGAAGTTTTAATTTAAAATTGGTAACATTCAGATTATCCACAAGATTCTGATTTTAAATTGAAATTCCAGATAAGCCAATGCCTGAATACGGCTGTTACAGAGTACTATTATAGCCTGTATATTAACATAGACATTGAATCCAAAGAGAAATCTCAGTATGCTAAGTGTAGGAAGGAACTCCAGATGCCGGTTTAAACCAAAGATAGGCACAAAAAGCTGAAGTAACTCAGCGGGTCAGACAGAATCTCTGGAGAAAAGGAATAGGTGACATTTTGGGTTGAGATACTCCAGCTTTTTGTGTCTATTCTCCTAAGATGTTTAAATTTAATTTCCTGTTCGAGTGAATTCTAATGCTGTTCATTTACGGGTGCATCAGTCTGAGGGTTTCAGTCTAAGATTGGAAAGAAAATATAATGCTGCCACTTTGGGAAGAATGCAAAAGACAGCAATGGGAATTGAAGAGATTTGCAATTTGGCCTTAAAGCTGTGGGGTGCAGAGGAGAAAATAATCTATCTTGGGGAAGGTGAAGGGGAATGAAATAAGAGATTTCAAGATTGAGAGTGGGATTATGATAAGTACCTTTAGTGGAGAAAAGCATCGTTGCATCTTATCTCATCATAAGATAACTGTCCCGAATCATTAAGAAAAGGATAAGAGATATCATCAAGGGAGCCATCAATGTTAATAACTTGTAGAAACAAAGAACTACAGATGCTGGTTGACCAAGGAAAGACACAAAATGCTGGATATCACAATAAAGCTTTTCCTCTGCCTCGCAGTTTGGGACATACAGTAGAATAGAACAGTGCAGCACAGGTTCAGCCCACAATGTCAATGCTGAACATGATGCCAAATTAACCTCATCTCTCCTGCCTGCATGCGATTCATATCCCTCCTTTCCCTACACTGTAGGAAGGTGCCTATCTAAAATCCTCCTAATGTATTTGCTCTGTGTCACTGGATTAAGCGTTAGTTTCCCAGAATTTCCTATTCATTGCCACTGTACAAAAGGAGATGCAGCCCCATTGATATGATGGCTTCAATAATTTTCTGATGGTGGGAACATCATCTTCTGCATCCAAAGTATCAGTTTACTGACTAAATTAGAGACAATTCAAACTAAAATTCAAGTCAAGGTTGAAGCTTGCAAAGAGAATGGTGTCTGGATTTATTTGTTCACTTTAAGGCTACATTCAGGAGAGCAGGAAGAAAATATACTGTCTCATTAAAATGTGAATATAGGACATGTCACCCTAGTTCGTGAATCTGTGACTTTCTCACAGCTGTCATGGCAAAGCATGCCATCAACTCACAGCTTCCTATCAGTATCCTGCTGATAGTTTCATTACTTTCCCCTCCATGGTTAGATGTCACACAGACTTCATTAAAAGAAAATCAGATTTTACTTGCTTGTCAAGTAGGATGGTCTGGCAGTAACTCTGTGAAATATGTTCACCCATATAGTGATTCCTTTGAGATCGGCCAAGCAATGAAGTAATTTTGTTTATGAATGAAAAGTGATGTTTTATTTCGCTACATATTCCTGACAAAAGGTCTGCACTGTTTAACAACCTCTTTCTCCTCTCTCACTTTGACAATTGAAATGAAGAGAAATTATAAAAGAGAATTTTTGCCCAAATCACAAAGCACCTTAGGTTATAAAACTTTATTGCATCATCAAGAGAGACTTTTACCGCCTCTTTGGCCAGTGAAAGCATGTGGTCCTAAAAAAGATTAGAACCAAGGAGAGATTTCCTCGTCAAAAACTGATACAACATACGCTAGATAATAAGAACCAGATTACTCCGAAGGGTGAAACTTTTTATCAGCAAGGAGTGATGATCCAAAGAAAGGATGGGCTTGTGATATTTGATATATTGGCTTTATTATTACAATGGATCAACCGCAAGGGAATCTGCTGCTTCGGCATCTTCAGAGGATACGGCTAAAATACATCGCGTGACATTGAATAAATCATTTTTGTATTATTTGGGCAGATGTGCATGTTTTAAAACCCAAAATATTTGAATGTAGTATCTATTTAATTCCTATAATGACAGCCAGATAAAAAATCTGTTTGTTACAATTGTAAAGGAGATGTTTATAATCAAAAGGGCAAATTATATTTGCCTAAGAATCATATTTTAAATTATTTTTGAAATAGTAACTTTCATAACTTAGATGTCTGTAATGTACTACAAAACACCAGGTAACTTTGCAACAGCCCAGAATGACAATTAATGCCCCTGTCCCACTTAGGCGATTTTTTAGGAGACTATAGGAGACTAGGCTGTCGCCACATGGTCACTGGGGTGTCTCCTGTATGGTCGTGAGTAGCCCAAAGAATCGTAGGGTTTTTCTGGTCGCCGCTGGATTTTGAAATGTTCAAAACTTTTTGGCGACAGTTGGCGCCAATGTCCGTAGCTTGACTTCTCCAGACGTAGGTGCTGCCGTAGTTTGTCGCCAGGATAACGTAAGTTATCGCCGGTGCTGAGTTTGGTGAATTCGATTGGCGGCTACCTACGTCAACCTATGACAACCGGCGACAGGCACCGGTGACTGAATTGCCTTAAGTTGTTGCCTTGTCGTAGCTTGTCACGGGTGGGCATAGGTTGTCGTAGGTGTGGTCGTGGGTGGATGTCCTAATGGGTCGCCGGTTGTCGGTAACTTGCCGTAGCTTGACGTCGACAAGGTGGTAGGTTGTTGTAGACATTGTCGTAAGGGGGTCCAGTCGGCTTTTTTTCAGTGACCTGCTTTGACTATGGCAGTCGCCGAAAACATCGCCTAAGTGGGACAGGCCCATAACACACAGAAAATATTAGGACAAAGGAAGAAAGATATTTTAAGGAGTTTTCCAAACTCAGATATAAGGAAGATATTTTGGACTTTCAGGATCACATTGCAGAAGAAATAGCTACTAGTGTTGGAGAGAATTAAATGTAGTACATACAGGAGACTTGAGATGGAAAAAGATGGAGTTCTCAAATGGCTGGAGTCGAGAACCTCAAAGGAAATGGTATGTCCGTGGAAAGTATTGATCAAGTGGATTAAGAATTTGAAAAAAAACAGGGGAAAGAGGGTAGGTGGGCAGAAGGCAATGATAAACGGCATGCCACAGCGTTAGTGCTAGAGGAATAACATATCAGTGACTTGGATGAGGTTCCATGTTTGCCAATATATAAAGAAATGAAAGCTCTAGAAAATGAACTAAAATTGGACCAGAGGTGTGAATTATTTACTACCACACCGATGAAAGCCATTTTGCCAATTGTTTCCATGCCATCTCTCAACAGAGCAGGCTTATCAGTCCCCTTCCCTCCTTATACTATATCCCCACAGCAACATTGTCTCTTTCACATGACTATCTGTCCCTTATTGATTATTTTCTCTATTTACCTACATAGAGAGGTAATTCAATGCAGCTAGTTAACATACTAGCATGTCTTTGGGATGTGGGTGGAAACTAGCCCACCCAAGATAAACCCAAATGATCACAGGAACGACAAACAAAATCCACGCAGGCATTACCAGAGGTTAGAATCAATCTTGGATCCTTGGGCATGTGAGTGAGAAGCATTTAGCATTGGCCCAACCATGGAAGTCTTTGTAAGATAGAAGCTTTGTGTCAGAAATTTTCTTGGTATCAAACAAATATGCCTCGGCTCTTAACGGTTTAGTTCAGATCTGAATCAATGATCAGGGATGAAACTGGTGAGCAGACGTGGAATTTGAATTGAGCACCAAACAAAAGGACAAGGTTATGTGAGAAAATGGCAGCAGTTCTATACCAAACTGCCAACATATCCCCACATGCGTGTGAGCAAGTATGGGATTTTCCTTACTGTGTAGACAAACACAGAGTACTGAACATGCTGTGGAGAGTTACTGGTGAACCCATGACAGTTCTCTGACACTGATTTCCTCATGGAATCCAGCCTTCTGGTGTGAAGGTACAATAATAACCCAGCAATCAGTGGTGAATATGTTTCACCATCTATGCGTAACCAAGTTAGTCCCTGTTCAGGAGTGTATCCTCTGCTGGTTTCATTGTAACATAATGCAACAAGAGGTTACAGTTAGAGACATAGAGTCATACAGCATGGAAACAGGCCAACTTTTTGAGGTGCACCACTAGTCACAGGTTTCCAGTCCAAAAACAATCTTCAACCATCACCATCTGCTTCAACCATCACCATCTGCCAATTCTCTATCCATTCGGCTAGCTTTCCCTGGATCTCAACCTTCCAGAGCAGCTAACCATGTGGAACTTATCAAATGACTTGCAGAAGTCCATGTATACTCTTTGTCATCATCTACCTTTTTGGATACTTCTTCAAAGATTAGTTAGTTTTTGCATTTTTAGATTTGATGCAATTAACAATATTTTAATAATTTTAAAGAGTTATTCTTAAGGGCCTGTCCCACTGCAGGGACCTAATCTGCTAGTTTAGAAGAGTTTGCCTTGACTCAAACTTGCAACATGGTTGACACGTGATCCTAGGAGGTCCTATGAGGTCACTGGAACTCTCCTTCATGCTCGAGGGAAGTTCCTGCATACTCGCGGTCTCAGTTTGGTCGAGGAAACATTTTCAGCACGTTTAAATTTTTTCCGCGAATAAAGATTGGTCGGCATGGTTCTTTTAAACTCGTAGTGCCGTGGAGTGGGGTCGCTATGTAGTTATAGGCAGTCGAGGGCAGCCTTAGGCAATCTCCTTTGCTGACCGGGCATTTTAATTGGCTCATTGGAGTTTTCCGGACCAAGGAAAACCAACCGGTAATGGAAAATGCCCGCTAAACTTTATTATAAGTTGTCTGGCTTTTCAAAAGTTTCTCCACTCCTTCTCCCCCCTTCTCCCTCCTTCTCCCCCGCTCCCCCCCTTCTCTCCACTTTTCTCCCCTTCTTTCCCCTTCTCTCCCCTTCTCTCTCCCCCCCATCCCCCGCCCCCACTCTCTAAAAAACTTGCTGTACACTGGGCAGCCATCTTTTACCTTCCTGTTCATCGCGGGTGTGAATTTCAGATAGCGCTCACCCGCTTTCCCTGGCCCCCGCCTTTGCGATGTGTTTGTGTGTATGTGTGTGTGCGCGGTTGGTCGATCCAGCTCAAGGTTTTTCAGGCGAGCTTGAAGGTCGAAGAAAGTCACTGAAAGGTGGCGTCAGTGGGACAGGCCATTTATTTTTTAGGCTTTTAGGTAGTTTTGGTATTGATATTGGAAGATTTATGAACATTAGTCTATATTAGAAACATACTGAATATTACTTTATATTAGAAACCTCTAATAGTTTTGAAAAATCAGCCCGGTCAAGAGACATGGCTTTGCCATCTGTGTAGGAAGGAACTGCAGATGCTGGTTTAAATCGAAGATAGACAAAAAATGCAAGAGTAACTTAGTGGGACAGGCAGCAAGAAGGAATTCCTTCTATGCAGAGATGCTGCCTGTCCTGCTAAGTTACTCCAGCATTTTGTGTCTATCTATGTGTTGCCATCTCTCCGAGTACTTTCCATCAGCATCATTGGCAGGATTTGTTGTTGTCCCATCTCATATTATGGGGTTTGTATGCAGAAGCCCCTATCACTCCAAAGGGACATGTGAATGAGGATCAACTCTGCAACATGCAGTATTTTCCTGCCTGACCATTGTGTGTGCTTGTTCAGAGAAGTTGGTGGAAATAACAAGGGGCACAATTCCACAAAATCACAGGGGTGCAGTTGGCGATATGCCGTAGTTTCCTGGTTGTTTCCTTATCAATCCTGGGATGTCCTCACTTCACATCTCAACTCTAACCGAGCTAGATCATGCTTGGCGTTGAGTCCCGGAGCAGAGAATGCTCCTTTAATTGGTACAGATCTGTTTTTAAATTAATAGTTTTTTATTGCAGGGAAAAAAAATCAAAAAAAAATCACAGTACATCTGATGTATGGCATTACATTTTCCTCCATTTTGTTTTTTATAAATAATAATAATAATATAAACAAAATAACCCTAACCCACCCTCCCTAAACACCCCTTGGCAGCTTATTTTTTCACAATCCAAATATATCACAAAATCAAATGCACTTTTTAACAATAATAAATTAACAAAACAGAATAAAGGCAGATCCCCACTTAATGTCAAGTGCCCTCAGTCAATAGGTAGTTCCTTTAGACCTTCAAAGTATGATAAAAAATGGTTCCCATTTCAAATAAGACCCCCTCAATGTGAATTTAATCTTTTCTAACCTTAAAAAAAACATGACGTCTTCCAGCCAAGCAGCGGCAGATGGAGGAGTGGTAAATTTCCAGACCAGCAAGATTCTCCTATGGGCCAAAAGTGATGTAAATGTAATGATATCAGACTGGGTTGTATTTAAACCCGAGGTTTTATCTGTTACACCAAATACAGCTACAAGCGGGCAAGGTCTCACTGTCATCCCAAGGACTTCACTGATGGTTTTAAAAACCACTGCCCAGTAGTTAACAAGTTTGGGGCAAGACCAGAATGCATGAGCTAGATTGGCTGGAGAGAACGAGCACCTGTCACAGCCAGCGTCCGTCCCTGGATATATGTTAGCAAGCCTGGCTTTGCTTAAATGAACCCTGTGTAAAACGTTAAATTGTATGAGCCCCAATCTAGCACATGATGACGTGGAGTGGACTTTTTTCAGCGCTTCTGTTCAGCATTCCTCAGACAGATCCATACCGAGGTCATCCTCCCACCTAGCTTTAACTTTGTTCAGGTTTTGATATCCTAAATACATCAATCGAGAATATACTGCAGAGATCAGTCCTTTATTTGCAAAGGTAAGAGTGAGTTTATCCAACACTGTGACAGGAGGGAGATCAGGAAAAGAAGGACATTTTTTCATGACAAAGTGGCGAACCTGAAGATATTTAAAGAAAGGATTATGTGGGAGGCCATGTTTTTGTGTAGGTAGTCAAAACTATCAAATATGTTGTTAGTGTATAAATCCTTAATGGACATAAGACCATTCAAACCCCACTGTTGAAAAGTTGAGTCAAGTGTAGAGGGGGGGGGAATAAATGGTTACTGTGAATGGGACCCAGAACTGAAGCTGATGTAAGCTTATAATGGCAACGAAATTGGTTAAAAATTTTGATGGTTGATAGTACGACAGGGTTGGATGTAAATCTAGAGGGTTTCAATGGCAGGGACGAATATACTAAAGCTGCGAGAGACGAGGAGTAACAGGATTGCGATTCAAGCAGACACCAGTCTGTATCTGGTCGGTGGAGCCAGAATAATATCTTTTGGATATTGGATGCCCAGTAATAATTAATAAAGCTAGGAAGGCCCAGTCCACCTACTTCACGACCTCTTTGGAGAGTGCACGTATTGACCCTTGGAACCTTGTTACCCCATATAAAGGAGGTTATAGATTGGTTAACTGAGTTAAAAAATGACTTGGGTAGGAAAACCGGCAAACATTGGAAAAAGTAAAGAAATCTGGGAAGTACAGTCATCTTCACTGACTGCACTCTCCCAGCCATAGTGAGTGGCAGACTACGCCATCTCTCAAAGTCATTTGGCCTTCATTTGGCAAACTTGAGGCATGTAGTTAGCTGCAAACAGGGATGTGAAAAAGCGGGTGATGTGTATTCCTAAATATACAAACCCTTCTTGAGATATGGGAAAGGGCAGGGTTTCCTCTTGGATCTGTAGGGCTAAGTTGATGGGAAGGCATTTGCTTTTTTGGAGGTTTAGTTTATAGCCGGAAAAAGTCCCAAACTGATCCAACAAGGACACAATTGCAGGGCTACTGGCTATAGGGTCGCTCACATAAAGAAGGAGGTCATCAGCATATAGAGACACACGATGTTCCCTGTTTCCTCTCCTAATGCCCTGGAATAATGTAGTTGACCTAAGTGTAATAGAGAGGGGCTCAATTGCAATTGCAAAAAGAAGCGGAGACAATGGGCAGCCTTGACGAGTGCCACGTGTTAATTGAAAATAATCAGATCGCAAATAATTGGTCTGTATACATGCTAAGGGTGAATGATATAATAGCTTAACCCAGGCTCCAAATATTTTGCCAAATCCAAATCTCTCCAAGACTCTGAACAAATATGGCCACTCCACTCGATCGAATGCCTTCTCCGCGTCCAAAGAGATAACAGCCTCTGGGCGCGGAGAAGCACTGGGCGAATAGACCACGCTGGCCAATCGGCGGATATTAGAAAAGGAATGATGATTTTTAATGAAGCCTGTTTGATCTTCTGAGATTATTTTGTGAAGTTGGCATTCTAAACGGCAAGCCAGCGCCTTCGCCAAAATTTTTACATCTACATTCAAAAGTGAGACGGGGCGATATGATCCACATTGAGTCAGATCCTTGTCTTTTTTAAGAAGAAGTGAAATAGAAGCCTGTGAAAGAGTGAGGGGGAATGAACCTTTTTCCAAAGATTCTTCAAACATTTCTAAAAGAACAGGTGTGAGCTTATCCTTAAATTTCTTATAAAATTCTAATGGGTAACCGTCAGGGCCAGGGGTTTTACCACTCTGCATCGCCATAATGGCATTATTAAACTCTTCCTGCCCAAGGGGTTGGTCTAGATTTTCTGCGTCTTCTAATTCCAGAGTGGGTATTTCCAAATCGTCTAAAAAAGTTTCCATATTCATAGTGTCCAAGGGGAATTCTGAGGTGTAAAGAGAAGAATGAAAGGGTGTGAAAGTATTGTTTATTTCTTCTGGATTGCTTGTTATGTCTTGGTGTACGTCTCTTATCTGAGGAATAAGCTGTGACGCGGATTGACGTTTCAGCTGGTGAGCCATAAGCCGGCTCGCCTTATCACCATATTCATAATAAAGACCGCGAATCCGGAGAATTAGCTGTTCTGTTTGATTAGTAGATAAAAGATTGAATTTTGTTTGTAAATCAGCCCGGCTTTTGTATAATTGGGTGGTGGGTGCTTCAGAATATTGCCTATCCAGGGTCAAGATGGGTTTAACAGGGTTTCCATTTCCTTCTTGCGTTCTTTATTGACGTATGAAGTATAAGATATGATTTGACCTCTTATGTAGGCTTTTAAAGTTTCCCAAATTAAAGAGCAGGGTACGGACTCAGTTTTATTAATTTCAAGGAATGTGTCTATGTTAGCTGATACAAAACTGTAAAATGTTTCATTGGAAAGCAAAAGGTTGAGTTTCCAAAGAGGTCGTTCTTTAATTTAAAGGAAAACCTAGGTCCAGTATCACAGGTGAGTGATCTGATATTACTATAGCAGTATATTCAATTTTCTTAACCCTAGGAATGAAGGGGCTGTCTATAAAAAAATAGTCTATTCTGGAAAAAGAATGGTGAACATGAGAAAAAAACCAAAAAAAAACAGATCTGTTTTGCTGCAAGTGCAAATTTTACAAGATCCATAAAAGTAAACAAATGGAATCAAGATGATAGGGATGGGACGGAAAAGAAACACTGGCCTTAAATTTAAAATTAAATAACCTATTATTATGTTAAAATAGAGCTTCCTCTCAGCATGCAGGAACAAAGAAGATTATTTTCTGGATGAACCAATGCTAGACAGCCCCAGAAAGAATTTCATCTTTAATATAAAACTAGACTAAGCGGGACCCATCGGGTCCCATGTTCACACGGGAGGGCTGGTCCCCCAACGCAATATTCCACCTCTCCACCAATTCCAATATTGGTGGCCAGTGCGGGGGGTGCTATCTGGAGCGCTAGTATGGGCGATGCGGCCGAAGGAACTGGGCCAGAGGGCCAGTATGGACATTGTGGGCTGAATGGATTCTTGGGCTGGCAGCTCATGCCTGGTGGGTTGGCAGCTCACCCACTCAGGCCTAGTGGGCTGGCAGCTCAGTCACTCAGGTGTGGTGGGCTGGCAGCTCAGTCACTCAGGCCTGGTGGGCTGGCAGCTCAGTCACTCAGGCCTGGTGGGCTGGCAGCTCAGTCACTCAGGCCTGGTGGGCTGGCAGCTCAGTTACTCAGGCCTGGTGGGCTGGCAGCTCAGTCACTCAGGCCTGGTGGGCTGGCAGCTTAGTTACTCAGGCCTGGTGGGCTGGCAGCTCAGTCAATCGGGGCTGGTTGGCTGGCGGCTCAGAAACTGCCAGAAATTCTGCCCAAAACAGGTGAGAGACTGTGAGAGAGAAGGGGGAGATGGTGGAGAATCAATTTTAGATATTTTTCATCTATTTCTGCAGATCACAGCAATGAAGGAGGAAAGTCTATCCTGGCCTGGATCTCACAGGGAGCCAATGAAGGGAGGGAGAAAAATACTGGGGTGAGGTTTAATACTTGCAGGGGGAATACTTACTGATGGGCCGAAGGGTCTTCCTGGGCTAGTACAGGTGTGATGGGTTGAAGGAACTCTTTTTAAAAAATCTGAGTGAAAACTCTGTGAAAGGCACTTTTCCTGGCCTGGCAGGGTCTTTTGGGCCAAAATGCTCTTCCTAGGCTATTATGGGCATTTTGGGCAAAAGGGGCTGGTTTCTCGGCTAATACGGGCTTTGTGGGCTAAAATGAGTGGTTTCAGGCAGGCCAAACAACTCCTTTCATTTCATTTCCATTTCAATTTCAAATTCCAGGGCAGGCCAAACAACTAATTTCATTTGCATTTCATTTCCATTGCCATTTCAGTTTCTAGCACAGGGCTGGCCAAACAACTCATCTCATTTTCATTTCATTTCATTCTATTGCCATTTCAGTTACCTTAATCAAGGTGATTGACAGGCGAGAGGACCAATCAGCTCATCTTAAGATTTATTAAACATTCATAACTTTTATATTTTTCATCGATCCGAAAATTCTATCGGGCTGTCTCAGCGGAGGAGGACTGTGAGTGAGAGGGCCAAAAATCATCATAGCGATATGGTGTCTAAAATCAATATACAACGCAGACAGGATATGGTCAGGATGAGACTTTTAGTTGAACTACTATGCCATTTCCCCAGGCCATTCCCAACTCTCAAAACTTATCAGATCTCCAGGAAAGTACTCTAATGGTAGGCCTAAGAACACACAGCAGTACACAACAAATTCCCTCCACCTGGAAAAATAACCAGCTTTTTATTATGGTTGATGTGGTCTTACGGATTTGTTCTTTCCCTTCTGGTGACAGTTATAGAAAACTCCTGGTGTGCTGACGTTTTTCCCCACTATATGTAAACAAGCAAATTTGAAGTCATTTAGTACATACAACAGAGAGATAGGTGACCCAAGATACTGCTGGATATTTGGGTGTTCATTTTTATTACTGAGATTTTTCATGATCTGTGTATTGTCTGTATTTATTGTCCATTCTTAAGTCCCTTGACAAGTCCCTTGTTGTGCCACTACAGTACTATTACTGAATGTACACCCAAAGTAGTGTTAGACCTTAAGTTCAAGGAAGTCTTGATGCAGCTCCATCCAAGACCGCAAGAAACTGCAGAGAATTGTAGACGCAGCCCAGACCATCACACAAACTAACCTCCGTTCCATTGACTGAATTTATACTTCACGCTGCCATGGCAAGACCACTAGCATAATCTAGGACGAGTCGCACCCTGGCTATTCCCTCTTCTCCCCTCTCCCATCGTGCAAAAGGTAAATAAGTGCGAATCCTCCAGATTCAGGGACAGTTTCCTCCCAGCTGTTATCAGGCAACTGAACCATCCTACCACAGCCGAAGAGCAGTCCTGAACTACTATCTACCTCATTGGAGGCCCTTGGACTATCTTTGATTGGACTTTACTGGCTTTATCTTGCACTAAACGTTATTCATATTATTCCCTTTCTCACGTCGTATCTGTAGATTGTGAATGGCTCGATTGCAATTATGTATTGTCTTTCCGCTGACTGGTTAGCACGCAACAAAAACTGTACTTCGATACACGTGACAATAAACTAAACTCACTCACTCAGCTCTATGCATGCAGCTCTGTAGGACTTTGGTTGGGCCGCATTTGGGTATTGCATGGAGTTCCGGTTTCCCCATTACAGGAAAGATGTGGAAGGTTTGGAGAGGGTGCAGACTAGGTTTACAAGAAGGTTGCCTGGATTAGAGAGTTTCAGCTATAGGGAGAGGTTAGATAGATTTGGAGTGTTTTATCTGGAACATCAGAGGTTGAGGGGAGCTTTGATAGATGTATATAAAATTATGAGAGGCAAAGACAGGGTAGACATTCAGAACCTTTCCGGATTGGAAATGTCCAACACTAGAAGGCATAGCTGTACGGTGAAAGGAGGCAAGTTTAATGGAGATGTGCGAGGCAAGTCTTTTACACATGGGGTGGTGGGGGCCTGAAACACATTACCAGGAGTCGTTATGGAGGCAGATATGATAGTGGTGTTTAAGAAGCTTTGAGATAGGCACATGCAAATGCAGGCAATGGAGGGATATGGATCACTTGCAAGCAGATGAGATCAGTTCAGCTAGGCATCATATTCAGTGCAAACATTGTGGGCTGAAGGGCCCATTCCAGTGCTGCATAGAACAGCACAGCACACCTCTATGTTTTATGTTCTATGTTTTATGTTTTATGTTTTAAACTCAGTAATCATGGAATGCAAATACATTTCCAAGTCAGCATTGTGCGTAAATTCCGATTCCGATTTAGATTTAGATTAGTTTATAGTCATAAACACGAGAGTGCAATTAAATTCCTTGTTCACATGAAGCTCATAGAGTAAACATTATAAGGTATTGATAGATACAACAATAAATTAAAAACAACAGAATGGTGCAATGATTGTAGTGCAATCTGAGGTAGTGCAAAAAAGAAAGCAATGTGCAATAATGGAATAACCAATTGAGGGAAAGGTAAGGGTACTTGACAGTATTTACAGGAAAGGGGATAGGAAAGAATTGGTGAACTTTTGATGGCACTGGGCCTGTACTCGCTGGACTTTAGAAGAATGAGGAGGGACCTCATTGAAATGTACCGAACAGTGAAAGGCTTGGATGGAGTGGAAGTGGAGAGGATGTTTCCACTCTTGGGAGAGTCTAGGACTAGAGGTCATAGCCTCAGAATTCAAGGATGTTCCTTTAGGAACGAGATGAGGAGGAATTTCTTTAGTCAGAGGGTGGTGGGGCCAAGACAATGGATATATTTAAGGCAGAGATAGGTTCTATCGGGTGTAAGGGTGTCAGAGGTTATGGGGAGAAGTCAAGTCAAGTCACTTTTATTTCTATAACACATTTAAAGAATAACTCTCGTTGACCAATGTGCTTTACATTGGTGGAGGTACTTACGTTATACAACAGTGGTTCAAGATTAAGTATATACATAAATACATACATATAGCCCTCCCTCAGAGGACATCAAGAAAGGCTTGAAAGTAAAGATGAGTTTTAAGTCTCGACTTAAAACAGTCGATGGAGGGGGCAGTTCTGATGGGAAGAGGGATGCTGTTCCAATATCTAGGAGCTGCAACCGCAAAGACGCAGTCACCCCTGAGCTTATGCCTAAACCGTGGAATGGTCATTAAACCCAAGTTGGCCAATCTGAAGGACCTGGAGGTGGTGTGGTGGGTAAGCACACTTTTGATGTAGGTGTATAAAGAAGGATCTTGAAACTTATTCGGAACCACACAGGGAGCCAGTGGAGAGAGGCCAGAATCGGGGTGATGTAGTCCCTTTTTCGGTCAAGAGTCTCGCAGCGGCGTTTTGGACCAGTTGAAGGCGGGACAGGGAAGATTGGCTGATGCCAGTGTAAAGGGAGTTGCAGCAATCGAGGCATGAGGAGATAAATGTGTGGATGATCTTTTTGAGTTTGTCAAACTGGAGGAATTGTTTTATTTTAGCTGTCATCTGAAGCTGGAAGAAACTAGCTTTTACCAAGGTATTGACTTGTTTGTCAAATTTCAACGCTGAATCAAATATCACGCCAAGGTTTTTGACGTGAAGTATGAGTAATGGGGTAAGGCTTCCAAGGCTGCCGGCTATCATTTTGATTGAGAAGGCAGGAGAATGGGGTTTGGAGTGATAGATCAGCCATGTTTGAAAGGTGGAGTAGGCTTGATGGGCCGAATGGCCTAATTGTGCTCCTATCACTTATGATCTTATGAACAATGAAACAAAATGCTCCAAACTAAAAGCAATATTGTGTTCTTCTACTAACAGAGTAAATTTTACTATTTGTATTGGGATAAAAGGAAAGTCAAACATATATTTAAAATTGTAGAGAAAAGTTCAATATCATTGTGCAATGGTACAAAGTAAATGAAAGGAAACAAAAGAACACTTTCTCTCTCTTGCAATTTTTATTTCAATTGCTTTCAAAATTAGATACAAAATAGGCTGCCAAATTACGATCACCTTGGTTCTGCACTCACACGAATGGGTGGTCAAAGGGACATTGTCTCATAAACAGCTGGTTAAAGGTTGACAGAACAGTGGTATTGAGAGTTGCCATGGAGTTGCATGAGCATGAAAACAGAGACGCAGAATACAGAGAATTCAACAGGGATCTCAATCAAGCAAAGTCAATAATGGTTTTCGATTTTGCTTCTATGCCCTCTGTGCATGCGATGCAGCAATGCAGAGAGATGCTCGGATGAGTGCAGTGATGACTAATGCAATGCAAAGTAACTTTGAATATCAATTACAGGTAACTGAACTGCATTTGCTTCACAGTGCATACTACAGCCACACACGTCAGCAGGCCTTAGTAATATATTTTTTGATAATATTTAACTGTAACCTGCCAGTGGTGATACCAGTCCTGGACATAGGTTTAAGGTGAAGGGGAAAAGATTTAATAGGAATCTGATGGGTACCTTTTCCACAAAAATGGTGGTGGATGCAGCCAGCGGAGGGAGTTGAGGCATGGACTATCCCAACATTTAAAAAGCAGTTAGTCAGGCACAGGGATATGACAGGTTTGGAGGGATATGGACCAAATGCTGGCATGAGAGACTAGTGTAGCTGGGACTTGATGACAGGTGTGGGCAAGTTGGGCCGAAGGGCCTGTTTCCACACTGTATCACTCTATGAGTCTGATGCTGCAAGCCAGCTGCAGAAAGCCATCTGCAGGTTAGAAAAAATACACTCAGATTTCCTGGCTTGCCAATGAGCTTGAATAACCCACCCACTCACACACCCAGCACAGGATGCTTCTTCTTCTCGCATATGGCATGCACAGCCTAAAGTTGTGGGACAACTTGTTCTATTTGATCTTATTTGATTGTGCACGCCAGGTTGATTGCATTCGTCGAAACAGGACGGAGCACGTGAAGGTTGCAATCTCCCACCCCAGCACAGGGTGCTGATGGTGATATTATACCCTCTAACCATGCCCCTAGCCTCATTACAGCACCCAATTGACAGTGCTGACCTAATCGGTCCCATGAGCTACTAAATCCTACCTGCACTTCCCAACTCTTTAGTGTTCACACTGGACTTCTTCCCACTCTAATAAGGAAGATTGG
The DNA here is from genome assembly GCA_963514005.1 of Raja brachyura. Next base: position 12,884,075 of record OY740800.1, on the reverse strand, counting down.
GCTTTGGAGATGGCTTTGGAAACTCAAGTTGCGGAACAAGTGTTCAGAAGCTCCCCGTGTGTTTGATATGTGGACCCGTGCTACAGCTGATGGTGCCTTGGTCCATGTACACAATAAACGTTTGCAACTACGGGCCATCACAAAGCAGCTCAACAAACAACACCCTTTTAATACGCCTTTCATGGCATGAATCTCCAGGCCAAGATTTTATTAACTAACACCTTCAGCTTCTTCCTGTCTATTTCTAGCAACTGTGGTGCTGACAGGCTGCCCTGGGTCTAATGTTGTCATGACCTTTGCCCACTTTTTCAGGAATAAATATAATGTGTTCTTTGCTTCTGCACTTGAGCATAATTTAATGTGAGGAAGACTAGCTCTGATGAATTCCTTGTCGTTTGTTTTTTTAATAGTTGACCTGAGGACACCTATCTCCCCATAGCCTGCAGCACTTACAGTTTACTGAGTGAGCCTTAGGTATTTTTCTCAAATAGATGTGGGCTGCGTCATGGCTTGGGAAGTAGAGACATTGCCTCAAGGCACCATTGCCTCAAGTCCAGGGTTTAATTCTGACCTCGGGTGATATCTGTGAGATTTTGAAGATTCACCACATAAATGCATGAATTTCCCTGGTCACTTCAGTTTCTGCCCACATCCCAAATAATTGCAAGTCAGTAGCTTAATTAGCCACTGTCAACGGCCCCGCAGCAATTGAATGAGTGCAAGAATCAGAGGGGTTAATCAGAATGTAGGGAGAATAAAACATGGGATTCATGTAAATTTAGTGCAAATGGATATTTGATGGTCAGTGTGGACCTGTTTCTATGCTGTGATTATCCATAACTCTCCGTGGAATTACTCTTGGAGTGTGGGTAACACAGCACACATTTTTGGAGACTTTTTTTTCTCTCGTTGAATCAGGCTTCCAAGGGAACTAGAGTGAACATTAGTCTTCAATGAGGCAGGAACCAGCACACAGGAAATCTCATTATCTGAAGAGTATTCAAGGTCAAAATATCCTCTCTGTTTTACAAGCCGAGTTCTTCTCTGCCAGTGATACATCTCACCACCTACCCCCCCCCTCCCGATCAGAAATCCAAGGTCTCTGCTGCCAAGCCTGTCTGAGTGCAGATGGTTTTTGTCTTACTACTTCCTTCGTTCACTCTCTTGAGAATTTTGTCATGGCCAGTGTACACACTATCAACAAAGAGACTTTTGAAAATGAAACAGTTGACAGCGCCAATTGGCCTCCGTACAGTTGTTTTCTTTCCAGTCCCTCATTCTGGAACTTCATTTCCTGCACTCTATTACAACGCTGACCTGCAGTTAGCCACATGAAAAAGGCACGATCACATTAAAAGGAACAATTATGGTCTGCATACCGAAAGTACAAATTAAACTTGTGTTGCATCCTTCCTTTAATAATGAAACTCTCCTCAATTTGGCCTAGGCTGCTACTCAGGAACCATTGGGACACCTGCTGATGGGCGCACCGCTAGCGACTTCTCCTCACCTAGGGATGAATGGCATTTCCTTCCACATTCTCTACTTCATACAAGAGATCTGGACATTCATGTAACTGAAATGATTGCACCCCTTTTTGCTGACACACAGGACATTTGCTTTTTACCCTCCGATAAGGCTCCCGTGAGAGCGAAAGTATTATCCTCCCATAATACCATAAGTAACCTTGGTGATACATCCCCTGTCCCACTTTCAGCCTTATACCTCATCCATCACATGTACTTTCTGTTTTTGGACATCCACATTTCCAGTCTACTTTCGGACAGCCCAGAAGCTTTGTATATGTGTTTTTAGCATGAACTGTTTCACGTGGCGGTATTCCAGCCAGTTAGACTACCACATTTCATAAATAATCCAATCTCTGAAGAGAAAGTTCTTCACACATATAAAATTGAAATCATCTGATAATAATACAACCTTGTTAGCCCGGAGTCTGATCTTGATTAACTGGAGCCTTAACCGTCCCCCAACACATGCCCACTGGATCAAGGAGGTGCTCTACAATTTAAAGCTTGAAAAACTTAGTTTTTCTCTCAAAGGCTCTACCAAGACATTCCTAGATACATGGAACCCTTTCCTGGAACTTGTTAACTCTCTCAACTTGTTTCCAGACTCGGAAGAGGACTGAGTGCCTTCTATCATTGCTCTGTCTTATTGCAGCTGCTCTCCCCTCAACCCCCCCCCCCCCCCACACCTTTTTTTTATTTATCTTATCGTATTTGTGTGGATGTGTACGTATGTGAGTGTTGTTTGTCCCCGTTTGGTTCCGACCTGATTCGGGTGGATTGAGGGGGGGTAAGGGTAAGGGCTTTGAGGGTCGCTTACATACTGTTGCACAATTATGTCCTGACTATCACTGTCTGTTATCATTGTATGTATGCAAATTGCTGTGAAATTCAAATAAAAAGATTTAAATAATCAAACAAAAAATTTTTTTTTTTTAAATAAATAAATAAATAATAGAACTCCGCAAAGTAGTATCAAAGGATTAACTCTCTTCCTTGGTGCACATAAGAGTACAACGACCTGTGTTACAGCTATTTGGGTTTCAAAAATTTACGCTTCAGTATTGACAAAGCACTAACCTAAAATGTGTGATAGTATAACATTTGCTCTTATGCAAATTGTTGGGAAAAAAGCCAATAAATCTACACAAATATTTTTTCATTTCACTTTCTTGATGCACGCACAGATGAGGGGCTTTGCATTACAAAAAAATCGTGATTATGGAAAATGTTCCAGGAAATCAACCCTTCCACACCATCCGTAATGCGGGCAGGCCTGTAGTGATAGTCAACTCTTCTTTTTCAGCCAGGTTGGCGGGTGTAATTAGGTCAAGCAGATAAATGGGATGAGCATATCTTGGCACAGCAGCAGCTGTGGACCAAATAACTTTTTTCAATGCTGTACGATACAGTAACTTTAGATTACAATGTATCTGCAATGCATTTATTAGCGGCTCAAATGAGAGCTGTATGGTGTGGCACAAATCTTTTTGTGTAGACAGTAGTACAGAAGATCAGCTTTACTTACATGTAATCAGGTTTATTTGCCTTAGTAATCTCAATATCAATATAATCATTCCTTCCTTATTCTGTATTCTTGGGACAGTTTACCTGACTGGAAATGCAGTCGCATGGGTGAATTTAGTTGTTCCATCAATAAAATCACACAGTTTTTTTGGTTTAGTTTTAGAGATACAGTGTGGAAACGGGCCCCTCGGCCCACCGAGTCTGCACTGACGGATGATCACACAGTAGTTCAATCCTGCACACTTGGGACAATTTACAGAAGCAATCAATTTACAAACCTGCACGTCGTTGGGATGCTGGAGGAAACCGGAGCCACCGGAGAAAACCTACATGGTCACAGATTGAATGTACAAACTCGGTGCAGACAGCACCCGTAGTCAGGAATAAACTCGGGTCTATGGCGCTGTAAAGCAGCAACTCTACCGCTGTGCCACAGTGCCGCCAATGCAACTTACAGATTCTCAGCATATATCCATGCATTTGAAGAACCAATTTTGATGCTGCGTGTTCCAAGTCAGGAGAGGCTTCTGAGTTTTATGATTTCATTGGCAGGCATTTCTGGCACTGTCACAATATAGAAACATAGAAAGTAGGTGCAGGAGTGGGCCATTCAGCCCTTTGAGCCAGCACTGCCATTCAATACAATCATGGCTGATCATCCAGAATCAGTACCCTGTTCCTGATTTTTCCCCATATCACTTAATTTTGTTAGCCCCAAGAGCTATATCTAGCTCTTTCTTGAATACATCCAGTGAATTGGCCTCCACTGCCTTCTGTGGCAGAGAATTCCACAGATTCACAACTCTCTGACTGAAAGGTTTTTCCTTCTCTCAGTCCAAAATGGCCTACCCCTTATTCTTCAACTGTGACTCCTAGTTCTGGACTCCCCTAAAATCAAGAACATTTTTCCTACATCTTGCCTGTCCAATCCCTTAAGAATGTTATATGTTTCTATAAGATTCCCTCATCCTTCTAAATTCCAGTGAATAAAAACCCAGTTGATCCATTCTTTCATCATATCTTAGTCCTGCCATCCCGAGAGTTAACCTAGTAAAATCTGATATCTATTCCATTCGCTCTGTAATATATTGGAAATTATCAGTAATTTAAGTAGTTATCTTAATCATGGCAAAATTTACAAAGCCAGCCAATATCCAAGGAGTGGTTCTGATTCATTTTCGAACTTCCTATTCCCAAATTGTGTTGCAATATCAATCACATTAAGTCAATTGAAATAATTCTTATGGGGTGGCAGCATTAAAGGAATAGTTATTATCAATGGATTGAATGTACAATGAACAGCCATGTTACAGTTTTGACAGCAGCCCTGAATATTGCTGTGTGCTCTTATCTACCTACAGTGGCTTGCAAAAGTTTTCATACCCCTTGAATTTTTCCACATTTTGTCATGTTACAACCACAAACGTAAATGTATTTCATTGGGATGTTATGTGATAGACCAACACAAAGTGGTGCATAATTGTGAAGTGGAAGGAAAATGATACATGGTTTCCAAATTTTATTACAAATAAAAAACTGAAAAGTGTGGTGTGCAAAAGTATTCAGCCCCCCTGAGTCAATACTTTGTAGAACCACCTTTCGCTGGATTTACAGCTGCAAGTCTTTTGGGGTATGTCTACCAGCTTTGCCCATCTAGAGACTGAAATTGTTGCCCATTCTTCTTTGCAAAATAGCTCAAGCTCAGTCAGATTGGATGGAGAGCGTCTGTGAACAGCAATTTTCAAGTCTTGCCATAGATTCTCAATTGGATTTAGGTCTGGACTTTGACTGCGCCATTCTAACACATGAATATGCTTTGATCTAAACCATTCCATTGTAGCTCTGGCTGTATGTTTAGGGTCGTTGTCCTGCCGGAAGGTGAACCTCCGCCCCAGTCTCAAGTCTTTTGCAGACTCTAACACGTTTTCTTCCAAGATTGCCCTGTATTTGGCTCCATCCATCTTCCCATCAACTCTGACCAGTTTCCCTGCCCTGCTGAAGAAAAGCATCCCCACAGCATGACGCTGCCACCACCATGTTTCACAGTGGGGATGGTGTGCTCAGGGTGATGTGCAGTGTTAGTTTTCCGCCACACATAGCGTTTTGCATTTAGGCCAAAAACTTCAATTTTGGACTCATCTGACCAGACCACCTTCCTCCACATGTTTGCTGTGTCCCCCACATGGCTTGTGGCAAACTGCAAACGGGACTTCTTATGGCTTTGTTTCAGCAATGGCTTTCTTCTTGCCACTCTTCCATAAAGGCCCGATATGTGGAGTGCATGACTAATAGTTGTCCTGTGGACAGATTCTCCCACCTGAGCTGTGGATCTCTGCAGCTCCTCCAGAGTAACCATGGGCCTCTTGGCTGCTTCTCTGATCAATGCTCTCCTTGCCTGGCCTGTCAGTTTAGTTGGACAGCCATGTCTTGGTAGGTTTGCAGATGTGCCATACTCTTTCCATTTTCGCATGATGGATTGAACAGTGCACCATGAGATGTTCAAAGCTTGAGATTTTTGTTTATAACCTAACCCTGCTTTAAACTTCTCCACAACTTTATCCCTGACCTCTCTGGTGTGTTCCTTGGGCTTCATGATGCTGTTTGTTCACTAATGTTCTCTATCAAACCTCTGAGGCCTTCACAGAACAGCTGTATTTATACTGAGATTAGATTACACACAAGTGGACTCTATTTACTAATTAGGTAACTTCTGAAGACAATTGGTTGCACTGGATTTTATTTAGGGGTATCAGAGTAAAGGGGGCTGAATACTTTTGCACGCCACACTTTTCAGTTTTTTATTTGTAAAAAAATTTGAAAACCATGTATCATTTTCCTTCCACTTCACAATTATGCGCCACTTTGTGTTGGTCTATCACATAAAATCCCAATAAAATACATTTACATTTGTGGTTGTAACGTGACAATATGTGGAAAAGTTCAAGGGGTATGTATACTTTTGCAAGCCACTGTATATACTATTAAAAGTCTCATCTGGTTTCCATGTGTGTGTCTGTCTGTGTGACTGTATTTTCACCAAAACAGTATGCAGTAGCGCTGAAAGTTTTGCAGAATCTTACTCAGCTTTTTCCCACCGCCGTTCTAATCAAGTTTCCTTCTGATTTGATGTTATATTTCACAAGTTATTGATATTTAAAGGTTTAGAAAAAGGCAACTTTAACAAGATTTTTACTGTTAAAATCATTGCTGCACCAACTTCCAACAGACTTTGATACAAAGTTCCAATATAGGAACATTCTGTGCTTCCACCATGTTTTCACCTGAACAGGATATCACAGTCCTCTACCTGACTTTTGCAACAATGTTGCCCTCATACAACACTTACTACATCTCCTGGCAGGACAGGAAGGGGACGGTGTAGTGGTATTTCAATTGGGGAAGTCCAATTGCAATTTTTTTAAAGTCCAGTGCAGGGAGCGGCTGGGGAGTGCTGGAATCTTACATTCGGCAAAGGTTTGAGTTGGGGGACCACGTCTCTTGTTGGGGGTATGGGTGAGTGGTGCAATATTGCGTCGGGGAATGGGTTGCGTTGGTGGAACAGGCCTCCCATATGACAGGAACCCAATGGGTGATCTTATGCTTTAAATTTCTTGAAATCTCCACAAAATTCTTAAGGAATTTGCAACTGTCTTGACTAACATTGTGTATTTTTCCACCTTTGGGTTATGATGCATGTGTCACTTGCTGATATTTTCAGTACCAATCTTTCATTTTCCATCCCTTATCACTGCCTGGTTCCGCAATAAGGCTATCGACTTCAATAAGTCTACAGCTGAACTTCAACATCTTAAACAATTGAGTTCTTTGGCAGATTGACTGTGCTGATGTTGTTGTTAGGATCCAAAATTTTAGAAATTATCTCTTTCATCTTCTGTTTTGAGTACAAAAATCAACTGTGTTGAGTTTGAATGTTCATTTACTTTGGACAAAGAGAGGCTATTTTTGGTTCAGAACTTCACTTGTCGACATAAGTACTTTGGTGGAAAAAATTTAAGTTCACTTTTAACTTCCAACAAAGAAAGTTTGGAACTGTAACATTTATTATATTGCTGGCATGATGCACAATATACTTCTGAAATCACTTTAATTCCACAATGATCAGCATTTTTTAAAAATGAACGCTTAATCTTTTCCAATTTCTTGTCTAGATCTATGATAAACAGTCATATTTTACAGTGCAAAACATTTAACAGAATTGATTTGGGTCCAAGGCAAGACTTCTAAATCTAAACATTTTAACAAACGATGCGTCTAGATCTGGTAAACACGTTGCCAATACTCAAAATTGAAGCTTAATTATTTCTTAAAAAATTAAATCTTCCAGCAAGTCTAAGCTCAGCAAAGCACTGCCCTTTATCTTGTTTATTTAATCTACCAGTTTCTACTGGGAATGGGCAATAGAAACATTAGTTTTGCTGGCTAAGGTCAAGTAGCTCTTCACCAAATGATCTAAGCTAGTTATGTACACCATTTAGAAAAATAAAAACATAGAAAATAGGTGCAGGAGTAGGTCATTCGGACCTTTGAGCCAGCGCCACCATTCAATATGATCATGGCTGATCATCCAAAATCAGTACGCCATTCCTGCTTTCTCCCCGTATCCCTTGATTCCGTTAGCCCTAAGAGCTATATCTAACTCACTCTCGAATACGTCATTTGCCTTGCATGTGGCCCCAGTGGTAGTTCATTTGCCAATAAAGCCCTTTTCAAACATTTGTTGAAAGGATTTCAGAATAAATACATGATTTTGCTACATGCCAAGTGTAAATTTTATTCAACAGACCTCAATGTTACATAACTGTTGCAGTGAAATTCAAATGGCAAAACTAGGGACATTGACTTGTTGAGATTGAAGGAGGCAAATGAGCCTCTCAAGTTTTGTTATCCCATTCAATTAGATTGAAAGAAGATTAGAAAATAATTTCGAATGCTGTTTGAAGGATTGATAACAATACATGTGCTACTTATTTGTTGTTCCCTGTGACATTTTCAAATAGAGACAAAATAGCATATCAGTGAAAGTCTGTTATGTCTACCTTGGCTGTGTCCTCTCTGTCTCCCAGCTGGATTTCATTCTGTCCTACTGATCTTTCTCTTGGCAAGTTTCTCTTTGTCCCATATCTTCTTTGATTTATTTCCCAGTTCTCTGATCCTTTTGCTAACACATTTTAATTCCACTGTGGCCCAAATATTTGATCTATCTCTTGGCCATGACTTGCTCAGTATGAAACATATAATCTAATAGTTCTGTCTGTCCCACTTTTTTTTTCCAAGCGTCTGAATCTTTCAGAAGGTTCCTTCCATCTTTGTGCCGAATTTCCAACAGTAATCCTGGCTCTTTGCGAGGGCTATTTAATGTTGATGTCCCTGCATTTCACTTCATTTTAACTAATTGACTCTCTTCTGACAGTTGGTTTACTATTAATCCATTCATCTGAATGCTGTCCTATTCCATTTCTGAGATCTCCCAGCAGGCTATGTCCCTTTATCTTTCCAGTTGCTGGATTCTTCTCTGCCTCACAAACTTTGCTACCAGCAGCATCCACCTTTTATAGTTGATATATCTCCTGGCTATATCCCATTTGGTCTCCAGTTTATTCTCCTCAGCTATAATGCCTACCATTCTATCTCCTCACCAATATCCCTCTCTGTCTCACACGTTTTATCACTCTCCTCACTAATATCTTTCCAGCATTAATCCTGCCTCTTTTCCACGTCTCTCTTCAGCTAAATCCTTCTCTCTTCTCATCACCATTTGTGTCCAGCTCCACAGTAGCTCCAGCATTTTCATTGACCTTGTCAACCTTCTCCCCCAATTTCACACACCTCTAGCAATGGAAATTATGAGATTTTACCATAATCTAATTTGCATTGTCTTAAGGGCCTGTCCCACCAGCATGCGATTCCATGCGGTGAGCACGACCAAACCGGCAGCGGGGGCAGCGCAGAGGTCACGTGATCCCCGTACAGGGCCCGTCCCACCAGCATGCGCCTGCATGCGGCAAGCGCGACCAAATTGGCAGCGAGGGTCGCGCGGAGGTCGGGTGAGTGGCGCAACGCGGCGCAAAGTGAGGCGAACTTGGAGCAAAGTCTTAAAGGTAAGTTCGCCAGGACAGAGAGGGACACACAGAGAGGGGCACAGAGGCACTCATAGAGAGGGGCACGGAGCCATACACAAAGAGGTTCACGGAGGCACCTATAGATAGGTTCACGGAGGCACGACGTTGAGGCGGTGCGTAATGCGTCGAGGCGACAGCGAGCCGACAAGCCGTTGCCGCACGGAATTTTTGAACATGGTCAGTTTTTCGGAGCCCCACGCGATGTCGGGACGAACTCCGCACAATTCCGCACGGCTCCGGTAATCGAACTGGGACTGGCCCCGCGACACCGGACGGCTCAAACGACCACGTTAGGTTGCGCTCATCGCATGGAGTTGCATGCTGGTGGGACAGGCCCTTTATACATTCAGCTCCATTGTCAGGCTCGTTAAGTGCGGACATTGTTCAAATCAAAGTCACAACTAGTAACCATTAAGCCAGACTAATGTTTGCACAAAGACAATGCTGACATCGTCCAAGGTGAAGTTATGGATTGTGGACTATATGTGTTAGACATGTGGTTTTGATGCTTTCTCTGCATTTTTATCCTGACCCCATGACAAATGTGTTTCATTCCTCCACACCTTGTCAAACAATGCAGCATCCTTTTAGTTTCTTCTTTAGTAACCTAAATTAGCTGGTCTGATCTTCATTCTGTTGGAAAATAACATATTTTATGCATTCACATCAAAAGATAGTTCTTCTTGCACCAATATTTTTTATCATTTTCAGAATGAAAATGCACACATTTTATACAAAATATTTCCTTCTTCTCATTTCACGGCAACAAATCAGATCGCATTTCTTTATAATTCTCTGAATGACTGCAGAACATTTGAAGATGAGCTAATTTACCAGAAAGGTCTCTGTCCTCAATGTGATTCAGTTACATCTTTACATTTGTTTCAGGTATTTGAATACTTCTAATGTGATATTATGCACAAAACCGAAACATTTACTTGTTCCCTTTGTGTAAGTAACTGAACAAGCCGGATGAGCCCCTCTTTCATTAATCATTGCTATGTGAGTTTAGATAGATATGTTCATTCAAAACGGCAAGGATGCACTGTCAAAAAGGATGCTGACATGTTCTCACTATTGCTCATATGAAGATGTTTATGAGTGGTTGATAATCACCTTTTGCTTTTTCATGGTGAAATAAATTAATGTTTAGCACGTCGCTGAATGGATGCTCTGTACTACGCCATGGGAAGCTCTGCTGTAAATAGGGCACTGGGTCTTGGTCTTATTTCAGTAACTCCTTTCTTCTGCTGAATATATAACTGTCTGAGAAACACAAATCGTGAATAACATGGTTCCTAGGCTGCGACCAACATCAGGCTCGGGATCTGAACTCTTTACTCTGACCTAGCAGGTGACTGACATGAGCAAACACTTGGACAGCACACTCATTATGAAGGAGTAGTCAGACAGAACAAGTGTGTCTACAAACACTGCAGTACAAAAAGCATTACATCTGCATCTGCATCACATTTACATTTCAAGCGAGTTCTTTGTTCTTTGTGCAAAAACCAAATTACTATTCAAATGGTGATTACAATTAGTATTGCTTCTGTAAATACAGGAATATTGTGGGCTATTGGGAACTCTGAATGCCAGCCAAGAACAGATACCATGTACTATTCAGTGCTACGTTCTGGCTTAGCTTCTTGCCACAATACTAATACCTTTTCCATCCTTTGGACCACTTTAATCTCTGTTTAGTTTAGTTTACAGATACAGCCCGAAACAGGCCTTTCGGCCCACCAGGTCCATGGCGACCAGCGATCCCCATGCACCATCCACTAACGCAATCTTACACACTAGGGACAATTTACAATCTTTACCAAAGGCAATTAACCTGCAAACCTGCGATAGACTCAAAATGCAAAATTCAAGAGATTCAAGATTCAAGAGAGTTTATTGTCATGTGTCCCAGATAGGACAATGAAATTCTTGCTTTGCTTCAGCACAACAGAATATAGTAGGCATGAATACAGAACAGAATGTGTCCATACACCATTATATAAATATATACACACATGAATAGATAAACAGATAAAGTGCAAATAAACAGATAATGGGCTCTCAATGTTCAAAGTTTTGTTTGAGTTGAGTTTAATAGCCTGATGGCTGTGGGGAAGCAGCTATTCCTAAACCTGGACGTTGCAGTCTTCAGGCTCCTGTACCTTCTACCTGAAGATAGCAGGGAGATGAGTGTGTGGCCAGGATGATGTGGGTCCTTGATGATGCTGCCAGCCTTTTTGAGGCAGCGACTGCGATAGACCCCCTCGATGGTAGGGAAGTCAGAGCCGATAATGGACTGGGCAGTGTTTACTACTTTTTGTATTCTCTTTGTAGCCAGGAGAGAAGGAATGGGTAATGAACCAGTCTATATTTCCTTGAGCATTGTTTGCTTTTATCTATTGTTTTTCACACCTTACCCTTCCACATCCCTAGTCTCCTTCTCCCCTGAATCTCAGTTTGAAGAAGACCCGAAATGTCACCCATTCCTTCTCTCCAGAGATGCTACATGTCCCACTGAGTAACTCAAGCATTTTGTGTCTATCTTTGGTTTAAACCAGCACCTGCAGTTCCTTCCTACACAACCTGCAAACCTGTGCATCTTTGGAGTGTGAGAGAAAACAGGAGCATCCGGGGAAGCCCGTGGGGTCACAGAGAGAACGTACAAACTCCACAAAGACAGCACCTGTAGTCAGGATTGAACCCGGGACAATAGTCAGGATTGTAAAGCAACAACACTACCGCTGCACCGCTGTGCTGCTCCTGGGTCTGAGTTGAAGGATTCAGAGTAACTGATCTACCTCACAACAATAAAAGCACAATACAAAATTCCAGAAACACAGTTCGTGCTTTGCAATCGTAAACTGCTTCTTTTGTCATGGCGCACAAAACATTTAAACCTGGAATTATTCAAATTGCGCAGAATGAAATTGCTAAGGAAAGTGTAGGAAGGAACTGTAGATCCTGGTTTAAACCGAAGATAGACACAAAAAGCTGGAGTAATTCAGCGGGTTAGGCAGCATCTCTGGAGAGAAGGTATGGGTGACGTTTTGGGTCGTGACCCTTCTTCAGACTGGTTAGGGATAAGGGAAATGAGAGATATAGATGGTGAGGTAGAGAGATAAAGAACAATGAATGAAATATATGCAAAAAAGTAACAGTGATAAAGGAAACATGCCATTGTTAGCTGTTTATTAGGTGAAAATGAGAAGCTGGTGTGGCTTGGGTGGGGGAGGTATAGAGAGATAGGTAATGCCGGGGTTACTTGAAGTTAGATAAATCAATATTCATACCACTGGGCTGTAAGCTGTTCAAACGAAATATGAGATGCTGTTCCTCCAATTTGCGTTTAGTCTCACTGATAATGGAGGAGACCTAGGACAGAAAGGTCTATGTGGGAATGGGAAGGAGAATTAAAGTGTTTAGCAACCAGGAGAACAGGTAGGTTCAGGCGAACTGAGCAAAGGTGTTCAGCGAAATGATCGGCCAGTCTATGTTTGGTCTCGCTGATGTATAAGAGTCCACATCTTGAACAACGGATACAGTAGATGAGGTTGGAGGAGGTAAAAGTGAATCTCATCTTAACCTGAGAGGACTGTCGGCGTCCCTTGACAGAGTCGAGGGAGGAGGTATAGGGGCAGGTGTTACATCTTCTGCAGTTGAAGGGGAAGGTACTTGGGGAGGGATTGGTTTGGTTGGGAAGGGATGAGTTAACCAGTGAGTTGCGGATGGAAGGGTCTCTGCAGAAGGCGGAAAGGGGTGGAGATGGGAAAATGTAGCTAGTGGTGCGATCCTGTGGAGGTGGCCAAACTTTTGGAGGTTTATGTGTTATGCGACAGCAGATGGGGTGAAATGTAAGGATAAGGGGAACTCTGCCCCTGTTGCGACTAGGGGGAGGGGGTGAAATGAATGAAAGATATGCAAAAAGTAATGATAATAAAGGAAATAGGCCATTGTTAGCTGTTTGTTGGGTAAAAACGAGAAGCTTATGTGACTTGGGTGCGGGAGGGATAGAGAGAGATGGAATGCCAGGGCTACCTGAAGTTAGAGAAATCAAAATTCTCACCACTGGGCTGTAAGCTGCCCAAGCGAAATATGAGATGCACTTCCTCCAATTTTGGTTTAGCCTCACTGTGATAAAGGAGGAGACCTAGGACAGAAAGGTATGTGTAGGAATGTAATATGTAAATGATTAAAACCACAACAAGATATATCAACTTGCAAACATTAAGAGGTGAGAATAATTGTTTTGCATTATTATTCCAGCTCAACTGTATATCATCTGAAATTCAATATGTGTTAAATTATGAAACCAGGAATCAACATAAAATAATTTGGCAGCCTAAGTTTCAAACAAATGACAGTTGCTGATATATTTATCTCAGAAGAATGCTAAAGCGACATTTTTATTTTGAGACCAAGTTATACAAACAAACTGCTATAAACGTATAATGAATTATGAAAAAAGAAAAATAAAGAGGATAACATTATACAAGCAGTATTACAAGCAAGGTCATGCTACAGACTACGGTATAAAGGTAAAAGAATCATTGAGAAATAAAAAAATGAAAATTATAAATATCAATATTCTACATTTTCTCTAATGCAAAGTGAGACTATGAGGAAATTGTCCAATAAACAAAGGACAAAGTCGGGCTGTTCATTCACATCACCTGTTTTAAATGCAATATAAATTAACAAAAATAAAAACAATAATGAAAAATAATGATAACTGACATTATAATTCATATTATAATTCATAAATATATATTCAGTAAATCAAAAATAACAATGGATGGTTTCACCAAAATTCAGTCTGATTGCACCAGATTGTCTGCAACACATCCAAATTGAAAGAAACATGTTCCATATCCTTAAAGAAAGAAATGTAAGTTGTAGAGCTAGGCTCATTTATGAAGGATCCATCTCTTCAGAACAAAGAATTGACTAACCGTCAACATACCAAAGAGACTGAAGGTAACAGTTCCATTATGAATAAATATATTTATAGGTGTATAGAGAGAGGTGTGTATATATATATATATATATATATATATATATTCGATTGCCTGCTGAAAACACTATGCACAAAGTGAATTGATTTACCTAAAAACCCAATTTCTACCTCTGATAAGGCCATGCATAAGAGCATTGTCAAAATGAATTTCTACCAGCCTTCTGTGCATTATGAATGCATATGCATGGATACCACTTGTAGCAATGTTACAAAATTTTGAGATTTTAAAAATCAAGTCTGCAATTTATCCCATCAGCCAAAGCATAAAAAGAAGTTTAATTTGACACCTAATTCACTTTCATATCTTCAGTATTCAAAAAGTTGTGGCCATTTTCATACTCGGAAATTAGCATCTTGTTCCCTATTGCTTTTCCATTTACTTAACATAAAAGCTGTGATCAAGGACAGTCAAAAGCCCATAACTTCCTTAAAAATTAAGAGAACTGAATGACATTTTCAGTTATTATAGATTGAAGCATTCTGAAACAAATATGAAACAATCTTACTTGGATGACCTAAAATTAAAGCATATAATTAGTTAGTTACCTAATTGTAGCTAATTACAAAATTCAATTACTAGATCTAAACATCTATCCATTTCTTAAGAAAAGGTTAACATTTTTTAAAAGTCTAAGTGTCCAAATAACATTCACACAAGAATTCACAATATAACATGATTTTAAAATCTCATTGTCATAAATTTATAGGCCAAATGGAATGAATTTAGTGTTTAATTCCTGTAAATTAATGGCCATTTAAATAGAAACATAGAAACATAGAAATTAGGTGCAGGAGTAGGCCATTCGGCCCTTCAAGCCTGCACCGCCATTCAATATGATCATGGCTGATCATCCAACTCAGTATCCCGTACCTGCCTTCTCTCCATACCCTCTGATCCCCTTAGCCACAAGGACCACATCTAACTCCCTCTTAAATATAGCCAATGAACTGGCCTCATCTTGTGAGTGGGATTTTGTGGAACGCAATTGATTGGAACGTTGCGGTTGTGGTGAATTTAAACCCCATATCGGCAGGAAAAATACTGCCGGTTCATATGGGTCCTAAGTCAGCTTTTCATCACGTGAAATTTTGATTAAAGGCATCCTAAGAAGCAAGTTTATATGAATAAATAAACCTTGCCTTGTCCGCTACATGAGATCCATCCCTTGGTCAGCGTTGACAGCATTAGTAGATGATTTTAATTTTGCTTTTAATTTTTCCAGCGCTAATTTTAATAAACCTAATAAAACGGCAGTCAAACTGATTTTTCTTCAGCAACTAAAAAGCCTGTTCAAAATTGATTTGAATAGTCTGAAGAAATACCGCATTTTAAACCTGCACCCCTCTCAAACGCACCAAAGTCGCGCACATGGGCAGTGACAGATCTGCAGCGCCGCTGAAGGTAAGTTTTGTAACATACCTACCACTTGGTCTGCAGAGTGATGCCAATCAGTGTGCCTGATCAGCACCACTTTTTGCACCATTGAACATGGATTTTTTGCATGCTGCCACTGTGTGCCTCAACTCTTCTGAAAACTGCCTTCGATTAAAACGCATTTCCACACATGCTGTTGCAGCAAGTCCAGAGGTGAAAATTATGGAATTATGTTATTCTTTCTAACCTCAGTTTTTTTAAGATTGATAGTTATCATTGCCAGTTTATGATCCATCTCCCCATCCATTCCCTGATAATACTCCACTCCATAACTCTCTCCACCTCATCCCACACACATAATCTACCAACCTCTGTACCATTGATCATCTTCTAATCTTCTCTCTCATGACCCATGCCCCAGTGTTCCTGGTTGCTCTTTGCAACCTTTCACAAATTTGTTATTGCGCCACTTCTAACTTTTCCCCTTAAATCCTTGTCAATCGTCCCATCATTAAAGGAAATGACATGGAATAAAATTTAATATCAGTGGTGGTGATCATGTAATCGACGGGTTTTTAATTAGAACCATCTGATTCATTAATGACAAAACATTGGCATGCAGGTACAGGAAGTAACTAGGAAAGCTAATAGTTTTCATTGCAACTTTACTGCTGTACTGAAGCCAGACCTGGCAGTTGTATATAAATTTGGTCTCCATATTTAATATGGAGGGGGTGGTTTGGGTGGGAAGGTACGGGTTGTCCTCACCTTCCACCCCATATTTAATAAAATTTGTTCTTTCACTGGTGACAATGCAGAAAAGGTTCACTAAATTCATACCTGAGATGAAGAGTTTGATACATAACAAATGTTGAGCATGTGTCACCTATTCTCAGTGGATTATAGAGGTGACGTAATTGAAACATAAAACGTTGTGAGGGTTATTAATAGGTTGAATGCTGCGAAGGTATTATGGGGGTTCTCCTCTTCCATTATAGATGAGGCTCTCACTAGGGTCTCCTCGAGATCTCGCAACTCCACTCTCACTCCCCCTCCCCCTCTCGTAAGAAGGACAGAGTCCCCATTCTCCTCACCTTCCACCCCACCAGTCGTCGTACACAACATATAATTCTCCACCATTTTCGCCACCTCCAAAGGGATCCCACCACTGGCCATATCTTCTCATCTCCACCCCTTTCTGCTTTTTGCATAAACCGTTCCTTCCATAACTCCCTGGCCAACCCGTACCTTCCCACTGAAACCAACCCTTCCCCAGGTACTTGCCCCTGCAACCGCAGGTGATGCAACACCTGTTCCTTTACCTCCCCCCTCCACTCCATCCAAGGATCCAAACAGTTTTTCCAGGCTAAGCAGAGATTCACTTGCACCTCCTCCAACCTCATCTACTGCATCCGCTGTTCCAGGTGTCAACTTCTCTACATCGGCGAGACCAAGCACAGGCTTGGCAATCGTTTCGCTGAACACCTCCGCTCAATCCGTCATAACCTAGCTGATCTCCCGGTGGCTCAGCACTTCAACTCCCCCTCCCATTCCCAATCTGACCTTTCTGTCCTGGGTCTCCTCCATTGTCAGAGTGAGGCCCAGCGCAAATTGGAGGAATAGCACCTCATATTTCGTTTGGGTAGTTTACACCCCAGCGGTATGAACATTGACTTCTCTAACTTCAGGTAGCACTTGCTCTCTCTCTTCAACCCCACCCCCTTCCCAGTTCTCCCACTACTTCCACTGTCTCCGCCTACATTCTTTCTTTGTCCTATCCCCTCCCCTGACATCAATTTGAAGAAGGGCCTCGACCGACCCGAAACATCGCCAATTCGTTCTCTCCATAGATGCTGCCTCACCCTCTGTGTTTCTCCAGCATTTTGTGTCTACCTTCGATTTTACCAGCATCTGCAGTTCTTTTTAAAATATTTCCACCTTCGTTAGTTTTATCTCGAACTATGGACTATAGTTTCACAATGGGCTGGCCATTTCACATAGAGATGAGGAAGACTTTCTCCTTCTGATGATCCTGACCTTTTGGAATTCTCTTCTCCAGCGTGCTGTGTAGTCATTGAATATCTTCAGAGATGGAGGTCGATGGACACTTAAATGACGGGGAAGTTAAGGGGCTGGAGAGAGGAGGATCATGGTGTTAAAGCCACGGTTGGGTTAGCTGTGTTCTGATTGAATAGTCCAGGAGGCCTAAGGAGCAAAGTGACCTCTTTCTGCTTCTGTTTCTTATCCTATGTTTATAGAAACTAGAACAGTACAGCACAGGATCAGGCCCTTTGGACCACAATGTTGGTGCCAAACATGATGCCAAGACCGGCACTTATTTGCCTGTACATAATCCATATTCCCCCCATTCCTATGTGTCCATCAGAAAATATCTTAAATGCTTTTATGTTATCTGCCTCCATCAACACCCCCGGCAGTGTGTTCCAGGTTTGCTATTTAGAATTATAGAATCATACAACACAAAAACAGGCTCTTTGGCCCAATGTGCTTATGGCGACCAAGAATTCCCCACCTACACTAGTCCCACATTATTCTGTACAGCCACCATCTTCTTTGTGAAACAGTTGTCACTCAGATTCCTATTAAATCTTTCCCCTCTCAGTTTACATATATGTCCTCTGGTTCTTAATTCTCTTTCTCAGGATAAAATACTCTTTGGGGCGTGGGAGGAAACTGGAGCACCCGGAGGACACCCAGAGAGAATGAGCAAACTCCACACAGACAGCAACAACGGTCAGGATTGAACTCGGGCCTCGGGAGCTGTGAGGCCTCGGCTGAGTGAGATATTTTAAAAGAGTCATCTGTTTATGGTTGCAAGGTTGAATCATTCATGAAACTATAATCCAGAACATATAGAGCAACAATTTTCAATTACAATTTGACCACAATCAGAGAATACAAATTGCAATAACATAACTACTTGTGCAAAAAAACAATTGCACTTGACATTCATGGATCTAATTTGCAATGAACAAATTTAAAAGAGAACAATGGGAAAATAAGTAAAGACAATTTGTATTCAATGTGCATTCTGTGAGTTACACTTGAAAAACTCTCGAGCCTAGTTATCCAGCATTACCAGAACCAAAAGTTCTGAAGTAGGGCAGCAGTAATTTAATTATTAGCTTCTCTTCACAATAGTTGTTTTGATGACTGACCTCTAACAAGGCCTCATTGGCAAACGTTTCGTCTGAACGTTTTTGTTAAATTAATAAATTCTAGTCTCAAAACAAGCCGATGAAAGAAAAGTATTTTTGCTGTTTCCTTTCGGTCCTGTCCCTTTAATAACAGTTTTTTTTTCACAAAGGAGAAAATAGCCCTTTGTCGGCTTTAGAAAAATGGAAAATTGGACAGAAATAAATCTGATTGTATTCCAAACTTTCGTTAGTGATTCTCTGGATGCAGTAATAAAATTAACTCAAAAATAAGACTGTCCAATTAGCCCCAGCAGGAAAATGGAGACCTATAAGTAGAGTATCTTATTTATGTTGATTATGTGGAATAGGAATTACATTTTAGTTACATTTTCTCAATTTGTGGTCAGATTGGGCTAAAATTGTATATGAGAATTGGTGCTCATTATTTTCTGGATTATAGTTTCATTATTAGTCCATCTTTAGGACTATGTGCATATGATTCTCCTAAAATATTAGGAGAAGTGTGTTTAATCATCGTATGTACCCAAAACAGAACAATGAAATTCTTATTTGCAGCAGAACGACAGGTTTGTAAGCACAGTTCTCAATATATAACATAATAATCAATAAACAAAATAAAGGAGCGGACCATGCCTTACCTGGATCGCAGTTTGAAACTCTGGAGTGTTGGGCCCGCAGCTTCAACATCATGGAGCTGTGGTTTGCGGAGCTCCCAGCCTCGGGAGCGCTGATTTCAACATCGTGGAGCCCTGAGATCCCTTTGCCAAGGGTCGCCAGCGTAAATCTTCGCCCTGCTCAGCCTGTGGACTTCGGAAGCCGCTGTCTCCGGTAGGAAGTGGCCGATTTGGAAGTCCCATAGTTGGGAAATATTTCGTAAAGAATTGTTCCTTATTGACAATTATATTGCAAAACCTAAATCAAATCTGAATCAAATCTGCTTGAAAAAGACTAACTTATAACTAAACAAACAGGTTCACTTCTTAATAAACAGACAACTCACAAAGCAGTTTGGTAGACCAATTCAAAACTTTACTAATTATGGGCCGATGGAAGTGGCAATGAGCTGCACAGACACTTGGCTGTCCTCTCCCCACTTCCCTGAACACAGAATTACATGGGATTATATACTGTTGAGGCGGTTGATGTCCTGCCAGCAGTTTAAAATAAAATTGTCTAAGGCCGAAAGATGGCCATGAGGGGGAGTCCAAGAGGAGGGTGTCCATTGGAGATGGGAAAAGGGATCATCAATGGGGGCGAGGACTCCTTCCCATGGAACAATGGTGTGAGGTGGAGACGACAGAAGAAGAGCTCTAAATCGAGGCCGGGTGCGAACTCATTGAGTTGGGTATGGAGGGGGACAAAGGTGAGGCCTCTGCCGCAGACAAACTGTTCGGTATCTGAGAGGGGGAGGTCAGGGGGGATGGTGAACACACGGCAGGGTTGGGGGTTGGTGCCGGAGGAAGGCAGGTGAGTGTACTGAGGCCGAGATGATGTCTGGTGGGGGGGTGGTGGGTGGTCAGGGGTGGGGGGGGGGGGGTATGAGGCCTGTAGTGTGGGTGGGGAAGTGCTGGGGTCACATGGTTTGAGTGGAATGGGGAAGAACCAGTGGAACAGCCACTGAGGTTACCAGAGTTGGGAAGACTAGCATTAGGACCCAGCGCAGTCAAACTCAGGGGAGTGAGAATCTGCAGCGTGGAAACCAAAAATACTACAGGAGCTCCTCTAGTATCTTTGGTGGAAACTTCAGTGCTGAGTCCAGGCTGCAGGTAAGGCGACGGATGCGGGCTGCTGGAGGGCGGTGGAGTGGCGAGGGTCAGCGGGCAAAGCGTGGGAGGTCCCTGTGGGCAGATGGTCGGTGGGGCGGCGAGGTTTGATGGGTCCGGTGCGTTGGCGAGGTGGGTCGGCCCAATGCAGCGGCGAGGTGGGTAGGCCCCAGTGCGGTGGCGAGGTGGGTAGGCTCCCTGTGCAGCGGCGAGGTGGGTAGGCCTCATTGCGACGGTGAGGTGGGTAGGTCCCAGTGTGGTGGCGAGGTGCGTAGGCTCTCCGTGCAGTGGCGAGGTGGGTAGGCCTCATTGTGACGGCGAGGTGGGTAGGCTACCCGTGCAGTGGCGAGGTGGGTAGGCCTCATTGCGGCGGCGAGGTGGGTAGGCTCTCCGTGCAGTGGTGAGGTGGGTAGGCCTCATTGTGGCGGCGAGGTGGGTAGGCCCCAGTGCAGTGGGGAGGTGGGTAGGCCCCAGTGTGGTGGCAAGATGGGTAGGCCCCAGTGCGGTGGGGAGGTGGGTAGGCCCCAGTGCGGTGGGGAGGTGGGTAGGCCCCAGCGTGGTGGTGAGGTGGGTAGGCCCCAGTGCGGTGGGGAGGTGGGTAGGCCCCAGCGTGGTGGCAAGGTGGGTAGGCCCCAGCGTGGTGGCAAGGTGGGTAGGCCCCAGCGTGGTGGTGAGGTGGGTAGGCCCCAGTGCGGTGGGGAGGTGGGTAGGCCCCAGCGTGGTGGCAAGGTGGGTAGGCCCCAGTGCGGTGGCAAGGTGGGTAGGCCCCAGTGCGGGGGCGAGGTGGGTAGGCCCCAGTGCGGTGGCGAGGTGGGTAGGCCCCAGTGCGGTGGCAAGGTGGGTAGGCCCCAGTGCGGGGGCGAGGTGGGTAGGCCCCAGTGCGGTGGCGAGGTGGGTAGGCCCCAGTGCGGTGGCGAGGTGGGTAGGCCCCAGTGCGGTGGCGAGGTGGGTAGGCCACAATGTGGTGGCGAGGTGGGTAGGCCACAATGCGGCGGTGAGGTTCGGCGGGGGAAAAGGGTTAAATAAACTACATACCTTTTGCTTTGTCCTGCACTTTCAATGATCCAAGGATCTGTGTAAAGATCCTATAACGGTGCAAAATAGGCCACTGCTGCGAAATGCAACGGAGCTGAACGTGGGCCTTTTTTTCATCCATTTCATTTAATTAGCGGACCCGACCCGAACCGACTCGCAGTGCGGTGGCGTTGCGGGGGAACAGTTTGTTTGTGTGATATAGGGTTAGATTCATCATTCTGTTAGTTCATAATTCTGTTAATTCTTGTTAAAGAATAAAATGTTTAAATAAAATAAATTTTGACTGTTTATTTTTTAATGTTTTTTTAAATCCTTTCTTTTTAATCGTTCATGTGCTGTGTTTGAGTTGATTATGTATTACACTTGTACTCTGTAATTCATTCATCTAATCACACTGTTCACAACTGCAGTATTTGGGGAAATTATAGCAATATAAAGATTCCAGTTGCTCTACCCCTGGAAAGTTCATTAATGTTTTTATGTCCATGGAGTTGTTTCTCAACAATAAAATGGGTCTGGTCTTCCCAATACCCAGAGAGTGGAATGAGATCTGTCTGTAATGGTGGGGTTATCTAAATTAAGTTTTTCACAAAATTAAATTTGTTTTTAGCAAGATTTACAAATGATGTATAACTTAATGATAGTTTTATTCAGCGAGCATACAACTGATTAGATTGTGCTGGAAAGAACACACATACATGAACGTGATATAGATGTATATAATAATATAACACATACATTTACATTTCTTCCTATTTTTATATCCAATGATGAACTTTATTTCAGACTAGACAAGGGACAACATTAAATAAAAAAACATTGTAAACCTCCCCGCAACTTCACTCTGGTGTCTCAGCCGTGCTGATCTGAGCCAGACTCCCCGCACGCTGTGAAAGGAACATCTTTTCGCTTTTATTGTGATATATTTCTCTTTTTAACACTGAATATCTGATAATGACACATTAGCAGCATATGGCAACAATATTGCACCAACCCACTCAATTTTTAAATAATTCATAATAGAAATCCATTAACATGGTTAACACTTTATTTCTGACATGCATATTGAGATTTACATAACTCACATTATTCTGTGCACGACATGTACAGGGTTGCAGCGTTCAGCATATCAGCTAACCAGTGATAGTGATGTACAATTTAACGTATGCAACACAATGATAGCCCCATCCCTGCTTACACCAAAGAGCAAAACGTCCAACATAGATATAATGATAAATAAATCGCCATTTACATTGTTTTGTGCAGCTAACAAATCATAATTTCACACTATGTACATAAGACGGCAGTTATTTGACAAATACTCCAGAGTTCGGTGTAGGAGATCATGTCGGCGAGTATTCTGGACCCACTGTCGACATCTGAAATTACAGAAAATATCATGCAGTCAATATGTTCTTATTCTGCATTAAATAACAGAGAGGTGGAAAGAAAATGCTCTTGAGGAGAAGATCTTTACAAGGATGTTGCCGTGAGGCCTCGACTGTATCTGAGACAAAGGGGAACACCCAGCTCTAAGATCTGAACTATAGTGAGAGTTCGGGCAGACAATAAAATTCTCAGTATAAAACAGAGTGAATATGTTCTTATTCTGCATTAAATAACAGAGAGGTAAAAGAAATGCTCTTGAGGAGAAGAGTTTTATAAGGATGTTGCCATGAGGACTCAACTATCTGAACTCAATGATCTAACTAAAGTGAGAGATTGAACAGGCTAAATAAAATGTTCAATATGCCACAGAAGTAATAAATGTTTTCTTACCTTTCCTCCTTAATGGGGAACCTGAAGAAAGACGAGTCGGGTTGCCTACATTGCCTACGTTGCCGATTGTTTTTAGCAGGAGTGGTCCATCTTGCTCCGCTATAGGATCGTTGGATATGAGTGCTGAGGCGGAAGCAAAGATCCTATCTTTGGGCAGAAGCAAAATGGATGGAAGCTGGTTATGGAAATGAGTTCTATAATTACACATGAATCTGCCCATGACCGTACTACTCTTGCTCCGCTATAGGATCTTTGGATCTGTGGAGCAAATTCCTCTCCACAACGAATATGTACCTCACCAGTCATTCTGATGATCACCCTGACTCATCATTGCCCATAATTCATCCAACATCAGTGATGTCATCGGCGAATTTAAAGATGGAGTTAGAACAGTGTCCAGGCACACAGTCATGGGTATTGAGTGAATAGAGCAAGGGCAAAATGGACAAAAAATGCTGGAGTAACTCAACGGGTCATGCAGCGTCTCTGGAAAAAAAGGAATAAGTAATGTTTCACATTGAAACTCTCAATCTTTCTTCAGATTGAGAGTTAAGGGAGAAGGAAACTATAGGCAAGGGGTGCAGCAGGGGACTGAGCACAAAGTCTTGATCAGGTATACAATGATGCACCATTCTATTAGAAATCCTTTGTTTTTTAATATATGTCACTTACTCCATAACTTCTTTGGGTCTTGTTTCTTATTTGAAAGGAAGCAAGATTGTTAATACAAGTCCTTGGTCTGAATGCAGTAAACTGGAGCTCACACACTGATTCAAGGAGGTGAGCAGGTACATGCCAGGAAACTGCAGACTCATGAGCCTTCTATCAGAAATAGGGAAATTATTGGAGAACATTCAGAGGAATAGGGTTTATACAGATCTGGAACAGCAGTGGCTGATCAGAAATAACTTGGTGTTGCTTGGGGGGAAATCTGGCCTCACCATTTTGATTGTGTTTTTTGAGGATGTAACTAAAAAGATTGATAAAGGTAGGGCAGCAGGTATGTATTATATATAGACTTTTTAAAGGCATTTGACAAGGTCCTACTTAGTAGGATGACACACGTTTAAAACAGTGGAACCACGGCAGGCAAGCTCATTGGATCCAAAATTGACTTCATGATAAGGAAAAAATAGTGTAGCTGGGACATTTAGCTGGGAAATGTTTGCCAATGTGGGCAAGTTGGGCTGAATGGCCTGTTTCCACACTGTATGACTATGACTCTAAATGGGACATGGTGGAAGAATACTTTTCCAATTAGAATTCTGTGATCAGAGGTATACAGCACTACAGGGATCAGTGATGGAGCCGTTGTTTTCTGTGATGTAAATTAATAACTTGGATGTGAATCTCAAATGTGTTAAAGATAGCAATGAAGATTGCCAGATGTGAACTTTCAGAAGAAATGTTAGGTGGGGCATTGGGGGATAAAATGTAATCCCAACAAGTGCAAGATTAAGCACTTTGGTAATTAGTTATATAGTTACGCAGCATTGAAACAGGCCCTTCACAGTAACACATCAATGCCAGTCAAATAAGGGCAGGGTATATGCAGTAAATGGTAGGGCACTAAATAATGTTGAAGGATAGAGGGACCGCATGGTTTAAGTCCATAGTTTGTTCGATAAAATAATGAAGAAAACATATGGTCGCTTACTTTCCCAAGTCAGGGCATCTATATTACTAAAAGTCTGATCTTGACCACTTCCTGTTTTTCTGTTTCATGATTTTAGAAAATACACTGACACTTATGGCTGTGATTTTTAGCCATCTTACTCCCCTTCCGCTGCGCAGGACAAGAGGATTTTTCCCATCGATGAAAAATAAAAGAGTTATTATTGTTTTAAAAATGGTGAGATTCTCTCTGCTGCCCCTGCTGGTGGGAGGGGGGATGGACTATAAAACTCGGAAGTGGTGTGCCTCAGTCAGTCTCTGCAAGATGGAGGAAGCGAGCGGGCCATGTCTCCCTGAGCTATGAATAACACTGAACACATGTCTACTCGACTGTGAGTGCCCTTAATGTGGTTTGATAATGAAAATGTGGTTGCTTTGAAATGCTGCACTGCAAATGGTTGTTGGTGGTGGTTGCTTTGAAATGCTGCACTGCAAATGGTTTTTGGTGGTGGTTGCTTTGAAATGCTGCACTGCAACGGTTGTTGGTGGTGGGTGCTTTGAAATGCTGCACTGCAAATTGTTGTTGGTGGTGGTTCCTTTGAAATGCTGCACGGCAAATTGTCGTTGATGGTGGTTGCTTTGAAATACTGCACTGCAAATGGTTGAAAGTCTAAACTTGACTACTTCCTGTTTGCACTGTATATTGATGTTAGATAAAATGCGACAACATACAGCTGTGATTTTTGGCCATCTTACTCAGTCCCCCTCCGCTCATCATGTGCAGAGGATTCTTCCAATTAATGAAATATAAAAGTGTTATTAATGTTTAAAAAAATCTTGAGAATCTCTCTTCTGTCAATCACGCCATGAAGGCCACGCCCCTTCTGGTGGGAGCGGGAGGGATTATAAAAACCGGAAGTGTGGGTGTGGCTCAGTCTCTGCAAGATGGGGGAAGGAGAGGTCACGATTGTCTGAGCTATGAATCAACTGAATACACTGAATGTCTACTGAACTGTGAGTGTGGTGTTTATGTGGTGTTTTGTGTGGTTTTATGGTGGTCTTATGGTGGTTTCACCCTGCTTGAAATGGTATGAAACTGCATTTGAATTTGGTGGCGTTACACCCTGCATGAAACTGCACTTGAATTTGGTTGTCTTGCACCCTGCTTGAACTGGTATGAAACTGCACTTGAATTTGGTGGCCTTGCACCCTGCATGAAATGGCATGAAACAGCACTAGCATTTGGTGGCCTTGCACCCTGCTTGAAGTGGCATGAAAGTGCACATGAATTTGGTGGTCTTGCACCCTTCTTGAAATGGCATGAAACTGCACTTGAATTTTGTGGCCTTGCACCCTGCTTGAAGTGGCATGAAACTGCACTTGAGTTTGGTGGCCCAGCACCCTGCTTGAAGTGGTAGTAAAGTGCACTTGAGTTTGGTGGCACTGCACCCTGCTTGAAGTCCCATGAAACTGCAATTGAATTTGGTGACCTTGCACTCTGCTTGAAGTGGTAAGAAACTGCACTTTAATTTGGTGGCCTTGCACCCTGCTTGAAATGGTAGGAAACTGCATTTGAATTTGGTGGCCTTGCACCCTGCTTCAAATGGAATTTCAAGGAATAGCCATGAGTCCACTGCTAGCCCACCAGCCGTGAGTGAGCTGCCAGCACATCTGACTTGAGTGACTGAGCTGCTACCCCAAGAATCCATTTGGCCCACAATATCCATAATAGCCATCTGGAAACCAGTCCCTTCAGCCCACAATACCCATACTAGCGCTCCAGAAAGTGCCCCCCCCCCTGCCGACTGGCCATCAGTATTGGAATTGGTGGAGAGGTGGAATATTGCATTGAGGGACCAGCCGGGACCCACTTAGTCTAGTAGAAGATAAAAGTTGGAATGTTATGCTGCAACTTGACAAAATGTTGATTGAACCTCACATGGTTCGGGTATGGTTTTGGTTACCTCACAATAGGAAAGGTATGGTTGTGATAGAGAGAGCGCAGAGGCCGATTCATCAGGATGGTGCCTGGATTCAAGTTCTTTAGCTATGGGGAAAGATTGGATAGATTGGCTTTATTTTCCTTGAAGCAAAGGAGGCTAATAGGTTACCTGATAGAGGTACATACAAATTCTGATAGCCAAATATTGGGGAGTGAGCTGGAATGGTTTCCCATGGTTGGAGTATCAAAAACAAGAGAGCCTAAATTTGAGATGAGTGGAAAGAGTTTTAAAGTGGTTTAAGAGGGGAATTTTTTTTTTGCAACCAACAAGGTTGATTTTCAGAATTTACTGTCAAGCATCAAATACAATCACTACTTTTAAAAGACATTTAGACAGGCACTTGACTATGCAAGGCACAGTAAGATAAGAACATAATACTATATGACTCAATGAGTGTTCCAAGCAATTACTTTTAACTCAGCATCGAGCTGCTATCAGTTACAGTTGACGACGTATAAATACCATGGATTTTTACTTGGGGGGGAAAAAAACCTCATTATGTTAAGGATCAATGAAGTTAAATGAAGATTAGTGATAAAGCCTGTCTCCATCTGCACTCTTTTAGAAAAACTGCAAAGATGAACCACAGGGGAAAATGATTGAACTCCTGGTATAAAGATTCCTGAGATATGTTAATACCCAGGGCTTGAGCCTTCAAAGCCATTTTGATCCAAAAATTGTCCACATCCACCAGGATACCCAAAATATTCAACCTTGTAAAATGAAGCAAGATGGGAACTGCTGGCCTTTTGATTCCTTTCAGAAGAAAATAATTCCATTTTATTTGGAGAAAACTGAGATGGGAAAATATCAAACACTATTTTTGTTTCTGTTATTTTAGTTTCTTTCTGTATGTATCATAAAATATTACATTTATTACTAAACTGAATAAAGCAGCATACATAATTTTTATGGTCCTACTGAAATAAGACTTTAAACCTAAGGGTCTTCTATCTGTGATGATTCAATTGAGCTTTATGCACAGTTTAACGCTATTTGGAAACTGGCAAATTCTCCCATTTCCCTGGCCAGCATTCCTTATTCAACAAACATCTGTTTAACTGGTTCTACATGACACTGCTATTTATGGTATTATACACTGCCTCAAAATACCTAATTGTGTATGAAATGATTTGACATCTTTCTAAGAAGCATAAAGTGCCAATAAATGTGAGCATTCCTTTCAAATGTATTAAGAATGTTAAAACACAGAGATATGAAACGTCCAATTCGAATTGAATTGTTCCACATCCAGGGGCGGCACGGTGGCATAGCAGCAGAATTGCTGCCTTACGGCACTTGCAGTGACAGAGACCTGGGTTCAATCCCAACCACAGGTGCTGGCTGTACGGAGTTTGTACATTCTTCCCGTGACCGCATGGGTTTTCTCCGAGATCTTCGGTTTCCACACACACTCCAAAGACATACAGGTTTGTAGGTTAAATGGCTTGGTATAAGTTTAATTTGTCCCCAGTGTGTGTAGCATAGCGTTAATGTGCAGGGATCGCTGGTTGGTGCGAACTCGGTGGGCCGAAGGGCTTGTTTCTGCGCTGTATTTCTAAATTAAACTAAACATCAGATTCTGCCAGCTAGGAAATTTCAAATTATGATTATTTAATTATTAAAAGTATCTTAATTTAACTTTGAATTAAAGAATATAATCACTTTTTTATATTCAACTTAATTAGCAGAAATCTTTGGTGACCAGCAATAATGTTTTATTAAATTTCCCATCTGTTGCTCAGTTTTATGCAGTTGGTGCAGCAGTAGGGTTGCTGCCTTACAGCGCCAGAGACCTGGATTTGATCCAGACTATGGGTGGTTGCATGTACAGATTTTGTACGTTATCCCCGTGACCTGCGTGAATTTTCTCTGAGGAGCTCTGGTTTCCATCCACACTCCAAAGACGTACAGGTTTGTAGGCTAATTAGCTTGGTATATATGCAAATTGTCCCGAGTGTGTATAGGATGGTGTTGATGTATGGGGGTCGCTGGTCAGTGCGGACTCAGTGGGCCGAAGGGTCTGTTTCAACATTGTGTCGCTACACTAAACTAAACTAAACTATATTACACCAGTATTAGAATGTTTCTGGAGGCTGGGAAAATCAGGGGTAGTGTTGCTTTGATGATGTCCATTATGTTCTACTTCACCAAGGCAGTAAATTGTCTTTGGTGGCAAACATTCAGCTGCATGGCTTGGTGATCACATCTATTATACTGTGGGCCAAACAAACACTGAGAGCTGGTGGGAGAATGGAATTACTCAAGACTTTTTGGCTCTTTGTGTAAGCTGCTTCTTTGACGCCAGGCTCCTGTAGTGAAAGGCTGAAGAGGAAACCAATGTCGCTCTATTAGACTCAGTGTGATCTAGAGCCTTGAAAACTAATGAGCAACGTGACTGGCGTTTTCCACACCAGAGCTAATCCTTTCTTATACCAGCAAGAGGTAATTGTGTTGTCAGTGGAACACACAATTCCGAATGGAACTGTACCAAAGGGATTGCTACTGTTGGAACAAGATCTTGGTGTTTATGCCAGAGAGTTGATGCAACTGTGTCCTTGTGTCTTCCCCTAAGAGTTTAAATAGAAACCAGACTGAGTGGGAACCGTTGGGTGCCATGTTCACACGGGAGGGCTGGTTCACCAACGCAATATTCCACCTCTCCACCAATTAATATTGGTGGCCAGTGGGGGTGGGGGTGTGGGGGCTTTCTGGAGCACTAGAATGGGTGCTGTGGGCCCGAGGGGCTGGTTTCCAGAGGGCTAGTATGAACATTGTTGGCCAAATGGATTCTCAGGCCTGGTGGGCTGCTAGCTCAGTCACTCAGGCCTGGTAGGCTGACAGCTCAGTCACTCAGGGCTGGTGGGCTGACAGCTCAGTCACTCAGGGCTGTTGGGCTGGCTGCTCAGTCACTCAGGACTGGTGGGCTGGCAGCTCAGTCACTTAGGGCTGGTGCGCTGGCAGTTCACTCACGGTTATTCAATGGAATTCCATTTCAAGCAGAGTGCAGGCCACCAAATTCAATTTCATAGCATTTCAAGCAGAGTGCAGGCCACCAAGTTCAATTTCATAGCATTTCATAACCTGCCCTTAACAGACCCTCTGGCCCAACGTGCATACCAACCAAGGTGACCCATCTATGCTAGTCTCACCTGCCTGTGTTTGCCCATATCCCTCTAAAACTTTCCTATCCATGCACCTATCCAAATGTATAGTAAACATTATTGCACCTGCCTCAACTACCTCCTCTGGCTTGTTCCAAATAACTGCCGTCCATTGAGTGATAAAGTTACCCATAAATGATCTATTAACCTTTCCTCTCTGACCTTAACCCTATATTCCCTTGATTCCCCTACTCTGGGTGAAAGACTGTGCATTCACCCTATCCATATCCCTCATGATTTGATACATCTCTATGAGATCGCCCCTCAGCCTCCTGCAGTCCAAGGAATAAAGTACCAGCCTACCCAACCTCTCCCTATTTCTCAGGTCCTTAAGTTCTGGCAATATCATAGTAAACCTTCTCTGCATTCTTTCCAGCTTAATGACAACCTTCCCATAGCATGGTCACCAAAACTGAACATGAAACAACAAATGTGGCCTCATCAATGTAAAACCAATGTAAACCCAAATTCTGTTCTCAATACCCTGACTGAAGAAGGCCAAAGTATCTAAAGACTTCTTCACCACCCAATCTATCTGTGACACCACTTTTAAGGAACCACTAGACTAAGTGGGACCCATTGGGTCCCTTTCTCACACTGGAGGGCTGGTCTCCCAACGCAATATTCCACCGCTCCGCCAATTTCAATATTCAACTCACTCCATCCCCCGCCCACCCCCCCCCCCCCCCCCAACCCCCCAATCCCCCCATGCACTCTTAGCGGCTCTCCGGCGGAGCAGCCATTCCCTCCCATTGGGTTCCCATTGTGACGTAGAACACACAGGTACGGGCACGGCAAATGGAAAAGGGATTTATTAAAGCTTATAATGTGAATAACACTTAAAATAAATATTAAAATATAAAGAGGAGATTTATTCAGTCCGTTCTTTCTTGTTGCGTCTCTCGTGGCGTTCTGCAGCTGAGGAGGGGGTTGGCTTCAGGCGGGGGCTGTCAGGGTCCAGTGGGGGGAGTGTACTGCAACCAGTGGAGGGGTATGGCTTCATGTGGTGGTCAGTGGGAGGTTTCTGGAGGGTTAGTATGGGTGCTGTGGGCCAACGGGATTGGTTTCCAGAGGGATAGTATGGACATTGTGGGCCAAATGGATTTTTGGGCTTGTCCTGCAGCTGGAGACGGGGAGGCTGCAGGTGGGGGCTAGCAGGAGCATTCTGTAGCTGGGGAGGGGGGTGGCTTCAGGCTGGGGCCAGTGGGGTGGGGGAAGCGCTGCCATGGACTACCGTTACCGTGGCCTGTCGCTGCCATGGCCTGCCACTGGGGGAGGGGGGGGTGTGGGAGGGGATGGGGATGGGGGATGTGGGCGGGGGTGGTGAGCCTTCTTAACACAGTTCAGTCACTCATGGCTTGTGAACTCACAGTTCAGTCACTCATGGCTTGTGGACTCACAGTTCAGTCATTCACAGGTTGTGGACTCACAGTTCAGTCACTCATGGCTTGTGGACTCACAGTTCAGTCACTCACAGGTTGTGGACCTTTGGACTCAGGGGGGTGGTGGGAGTAGGGGGTTGTGTAGGAAGGGGGATGCGGTGTGTGTGGGAGTGGGGAGGTGATGTGTGTGGTAGGGGGGAGTGTGGGGGAAGGGAGGGGGTGCAGGGGAAGAGGGGTGTAGGGGAGGGGGTTTGCAGGGGATGAGGGGTTGTAGGGGAGGGAGGGAGGTGGATGTAGGGGAGGGGGTGTTGGGGAGTGGCGTTGTAGGGGACGGAGGGTGTAGGGAATGGGGAGGGATGGGAGTGTAGTGGAGGGGGAGGGGAATGTAGGGGAGGGGGTGTGGGGTAGGGGAGGGGGTGTATGTGGGAGGGGGCTGTATGTGGGGGGTGGGGGGGAAGGGGTGGTGGGAGGGGCGGTGGTTTGGCGGGGGGTAGTGTGGGAGGGGTAGGGGTGGTGCGGGAGAAGGGATGGATGATGTGGGAGGGGGTGGTGTGGGAGGGGGAGGGGTGGTGTGGGGGGCAGGGCGTGTGGTGGGGGGAGAGTGTGGTGTTGGGGGATGGGATGGTGTGTGGGGAGGGAGTGGTGTGGGGGAGGGGTGGTGTGGGGGGAGGGGTGGTGTTGGGGGATGGGATGGTGTGTGGGGAGGGAGTGGTGTGGGGGAGGGGTGGTGTGGGGGGAGGGGCGGTGTGGGGCGAGGGGTGGTGTTGGGGGAGGGGTGGCGTGGAGAGAGGGGTAGTGTGGGGGGCAGGGAGTGGTGTGGGTACAGGGGGGTGTATGTGAGAGGGGGCTGTATGTGGGGAGTGGGGGGAAGGGGGGGTGAGAGGGGCAGTGGTTTGGTGGGGGGTAGTGTGGGAGAGGGAGGGGTGGTGCGGGAGAGGGAGGGGTGGTGTGGGGGTGGTGGTGTGGGAGGGGCAGGGGTGGTGTGGGGGGCAGGGGGTGGAGTGTGGAGGGAGGTGGTGGTGTGGGGAAAGGGGTGGTGTGGGGTTGGAGAGGGGGGAAGGTGATGGTGTGGGGGTGGGGAGGGGGTGAGGGGGTGGTGTGAGGGGGTGTGAGTGGGTGGTGTGGTGGGTGGGGGGTTGTGCGGGGGTGGGGAGGGTGTGGTGTGAGGAAGAGGTTCTGGGCTGAGTAGCTCCCGGCCCCGGCTGCACACATCGGCAACCGGGTGGACGTGATGGTCGCTGCCCCCGCTCGCTGAGCACAGCCCCTCGCTCACCATCTGCTTCAGCTTTATTCTCTCCACTGGACAGTGGGTGGCAGAAGGGGCATTACCTTCATGTTGAATGACAGGCAAGAAGACCAATCTGCTCATCTCATGGTTTTTTAGGCCTTCATAACTTTTGAAATCTTTCACCAATCGGAACAAAACTCGGTGGCTCGGAGCAGAGGAGAATGTTGAGTAAGGTGGCAATCCTAGCGATATAGGGTGGGTGGATAGATCTATCACCACTCAAGGCCAATATTAAACTCAGATCTCTGGTGCTGTGAGGCATGCTGATCTACAAGCTACGAGAGAGAGAGATTCAGCAACACTCCCTGCCCAGTCATACTGTGAAGGTCCTACCCTGGCATCTACACCTACAGGTCCTACACCTCGCATTTGTCTGCATCAAACTCCATTAGTCATTGCTCAACCCTCATACTATCCTGCACTTGTAATTTTTTCAAGCATTAGAATATGGGAGTTTTCATAGCTACCATCTGACAATGACTATATGATACTAGACTAAGTGGGACCTGTTGGGTCCGATGTTCACATGGGGGGTGGCCAGTGGAGGGGGGGGGGGGCTTTCTGGAGTGCTAGTATGGGTGTTGTGCGCTGAAAGGACTGGTTTCCAGAGGGCTAGTATGGACATTGCGGGCTGAATGGAATCTTGGGCTGGCAGCTCAGTCACTCAGGGCTGGTGGGCAGACAGCTCAGTCACTCAGGCCTGGTGGGCTGGCAGATCAGAAACTGCCAGAAATTCTGCCTAAAACAGGTGAAAGACTGTGAGAGAGAAGGGGGGGTGGGGTGGAGAATCAATTTTAGACATTTTTTATCTTTTTCTGAAGATCACAGCAATGAAGGAGGAAAGTCTATCCTGGCCTAAATCTCACAGGGAGCCAATGAAGGGAGGGAGAACAATACTGGGGTGGGGTTTAATACTTTTCGGGGGATTACTTACTGATGGGCTGAAGGGACTCCTCCTGGGCTAGTGCAGGCCTGACGGGCCGAAGGGGCTCTATTTAAAAAAATTAATCTGGGTGAAATCTCAGTGAAAGGTACTTTTCTGGACTTTCTTGGCCTGGCACGGGCTGTTTGGGCCAAAATGCTCCTCATGGGCTAATACGGGCATTTTAGACAAAAGGGACTGGTTTCTCGGCTAACAGGGGCCTTGTGGGCCGAAATTAGTGCATTCAGGCAGGCCAAATATCTCATTTCATTTCATTTCCATTTCAATTGCAAGCACAGGGCAGGCCAAACAGCTCATTGCATTTTCATTTCATTTCTCTTGCCATTGTAGTTTCAAGCACAGGGCAGGCTAAAACGCTCATTGCCTTTTCATTTCATTTCCATTGCCATTGCAGTTTCCAGCACAGGGCTGGCCAAACAACTCATTTCATTTTCATTAAGGGCTAACAAATCATTTATTGCAAATACATTGCAGACTCACAGTTCAGTTGATTCACAGCTTAGAATGAAAGTCGTGGCATACTGTGTAGTCATAGCAGGAAACTATCAAGCATCAGATTATCAGGGGTACTACATTCTTACAAAGGGTGAAAGTAATCTGGGAACAGAAAAAAATAACTTAGTCTTGTATTGTATAGTCATAGTTGATTGTTAGATGGTAGTTATGAATTCTCCCTTACTCTCCCAAAAATTACAAGTGCAGGATAGTATGAGGGTTGAGCAATGACTAATGGAGTTTGATGCAGACAAATGCGAGGTGTCACATTTTCGGAAGTAATACCAGGGTAGATCTATCTATCTATCTATCTATCTATCTATCTATCTATCTATCTATCTATCTATCTATCTATCTATCTATCTATCTATCTATCTATCTATCTATCTATCTATCTATCTATCTATCTATCTATCTATCTATCTATCTATCTATCTATCTATCTATCTATCTATCTATCTATCTATCTATCTATCCCAGTGATCCAAGCTTAATACTGGCCTCGAGTGGTGCCTTTGTGGAGTTTGCATGTTCTATATATGACCCTGTAGGTTTCCTCCGGGTGCTCTGGTGTTCTCCAACATCACAAAGACGTGCGGGTTGGTAAGTTAATTGTGTGCTTCAACTTGACCCTTGTCTGTGTGTGTGCGTGTGCGTGTGCGTGTGCGTGTGCGTGTGCGTGTGCGTGTGTGTGTGTGGAATTTATGATGATGGAGAAAGTAAGTTTGGAACAGATTAGTGACAATCAGCTGTTTCCATGCTGTATCTCTCCATTAAAAGTCATTAAGAGTGACTAACTGCCTCTTTTTTTTAGCATCGAGGCTATTTTCACTTTGGGTAGTGAAATGCTTCATTATCACAGATATAAACTTGCGCTCTTGACCAGAAATTTGGTTATCTTGAAATAATACTCCTGATGAGCATATTCTATTTTACCTTATCTACTCTGTCTCTATGAACTCTATTATTTCCTCATTTCATGGCTGACAGGTTCAAGGTTTTCAATCCGTTTCTCAGTCATGATTCCTTTGACACAGATAATTTGTGTTGGAGCTGTCCCTTGCACTAACTAAATATTTATTTCTGTATCTGTGCCTCAGTGCTGCCCAACAAACCATTAAACAGTTTGAAAATGCTGTCAAAAGAAGGGGAAACAATCATCTTCTTAAATGTTATTAAAGGCAAACATGAAGGTTGGTGCCTAACTACAGAGAGAAGGAGATAATTATTGCAGTATACATGAGGATTATACGCTATTTAGAACTGAGTGAACTATGTTGTGTGACTTTTAATATATTGATGGATCAACCATCTATTGTTGTTATGTAGAATTCAATTGTCTTCATAAAATATATTTTGCTGATTGTTCTATTTATTACTTGCCGAAGCAAGAAACAGGACCAACCAGATGACAGATATTGCAAATGTATGTTCTTCATTTCACTCCAGATTACAGTGATGGATTGTACTTTGTCAACATGAAAGGTTACTCTTCTCAGGTCTGAGGTAGGAATACAATGTAATCCTTTTCAAACGTTATCACATAAAACATGGAAGGTAAGAGGAACATGCCCGTCGGCTCAGGTCGGCCACAATGCCAATTTAAACACCACATCTGCCTGCACATGGTCTGTTTCTTTCAATTCCCTGCCTGTTTCTGAGCCTATCTAAATGTCTCTTAAACATTATTATCATATCTGCTTCCACCTCTTCTCCTGGAAAGCCGTGCCAGGCACCTAGCACACTTTGCAATAAAAAATTGTGCCTAGTCAAATCTCTTTTAACATTTAACCCTCCCACATTAAGCCCATGTCCCGGAAAATTGTACAGTTCCAGCCTGGAAATGGATCATTCTACCCTAGAAACATAGACAAATAGGTGCAGGAGTAGGCGATTCGGCCCTTCGAGCCAGCACCGCCATTCAATATGATCATGGCTGATCATCTAAAATGAATACCCCGTTCCTGCTTTCTCCCCATATCCCTTGATTCCTTTAGCCCTAAGAGCTAAATCTAACTCTCTTGAAAACATCCAGGGAATTGGCCTCCAATGCCTTCTGTGGCAGATAATTCCACAGATTCGCAACTCTCTGGGTGAAATAAAAATCAAAATCTTCCCACATTGATCCTGTGATGTGTCACCAGAACTGCGCATAGTATTCCAAATGTGGCCTAGCCAAAGCTTTATAAAGCTGTCACATTACTGCTCGACCCTGAGGAGCATTGTTCATCAATTATTGTATTTCTTTTTTACCTTTGATATCTCAAAGTGTTACGCCAAGAATCTTCTACAATAATATCCCTACCACTGATGCAAGGCTCACTGGTCTATAATGTTTTGGTTTGTCTTTACTGCCATTCTTAAGCAGAAGAATAACTTGGTTATTCTCCAGAGTTCTGGGACCTTGCCTGTGGCTAAAGAGGATACAAATAAAGGTCCAGAATTGGGAATGTGAGAATCGGAGAGGAGGCAGACAAGCCATGAATTTACTGAAAAGCCAATAGCAAAATCTCAGGACATCCCTCTTGAATTTTGTCTTCCAGTTTAGTATATTGCATTCATTACTCATAATGTGTCCTCCTCAACATTGGATATTCTAATTGCAGGTTAGATTATTGCCTATGGGACAAATCTCCAACCAGTCTACAAAACTGTTAGGGCCGAATGGCCTACTCCTGCACCTATGCTCTATTGTCTATAAAACTGACCCTTACCTCTCAGATTCCGGTCACTTCCTCTCCATCCCACTTCTACTCAGATCTTTGTGTTTTTTGCCTCCCATTTGTTTCCAACAAATCCACGATTCTGATGAAAGGTCATCGAGTGTTACTTCTTTTTCTCTTGCCACAGATGATACCTGGCATTTCAGGGTGATGGTGGAAGTACGTTAGATATTGATAAACTTTCAGCAGGGGGCTTGTTGGTTCATTAGTTGACATATGCACATTAAAGGATTTGGAAACAAGAACACTTGTAAAACAGATGAAATCTATTTTAGTTGCTGTTTTAATGTTAACATTTAAAGAGCACTATAGACAATAGACAATAGGTGCAGGAGTAGGCCATTTGGCCCTTCGAGCCAGCACCGCCATTCAATGTGATCATGGCTGATCATCCACAATCAGTACCCCGTTCCTGCCTTCTCACCATATCCCCTGACTCCGCTATCTTTAAGAGCCCTATCAATCTCTCTCTCTCTCCCTCTGCACTGTCTCAGCAGATAACATTCATACCTCCAAATCAGCAGGTTTATGGTTTCTGAACTTGCACTGGAATGGTTGAGTACAAAACATAGGACAAAGTTGTCAGGGAACGCTACACTGCTGTTTTTTGAACGAGGTAATAATTGGACACTTTGCTTCTTACAGAGGGATGTGATGGCACTATTTTGAAGAGCAGAAAATCAACAACTCCATACCACTGCTGCACTCTCTCAACCACCAACTTCCCTCAAGTTCCCATCTCCATCCCCCTCCTTAATAATTTAGCCCATGTTTGTTCCTTGAACAACATTAAGTTAACTGATTATCTGGTCCCTTCCTCATTACTGTTTTTTGGGAACTGGTTATGAGGAGGCTGCTGTCTTTCCAATATTACAGCAGTGACTGCACTTTTAAAAGGTACTTCTTTTAATGTAATGTTTTCCGAGATGTTTTGAGATTGCAAAATGAACAAGTCTTTCCTCTTTCCATATGTGATCCTCTCAACGTTCTCAACAAAGGGATCATAGATTCAGCCCTATACAAGATTATTAGGAATGTACTTAAGACGGTCATGACCAAGTGCGATTAGATTGCAAGATTCTGATGCAATCAGTTACACTAAAGGTGCCTGCAATGCATTTATGAAATTCATCCTCTGTACACACTAATGGAACTGTCCCACTTAGGCGACTCTTTAGCGACTGCCAGGGATTAGTTTTAATGGAATTCACCTACAACACCTGGCGCCAATATACGACAACACCTACGACAACACCTACGTCAGCTTACGACAACCTACGAAAGCTAAATTTGTCACCACTGCCGCTGAAATTTTTTTAACATGTTGCCAATTTTGTGGCAGTCGCCTGCAGTTGTGCAAAAAATCGCCTAAGTGGGACAGGCCCATTAGTGTGCAACATGAACATAAAAGCAGAGTATGTTATGACATAGCATTGCTAGAGCTCACAGCAGGGGACATCATAATCCTTTAGTTGTGGTCCAACAATGTGGTATTAGGAATACAATCTAAACTATATAATGAATTAGGTTTTGTAGCTATGGTTATAAAATGTTTAAAACACACACATTGTAAATAAGCATTTGTTTTACATTTTATCAGAAACAGTTCCAGAACAGTCTGAAAATTGAATTCCAGACAGAAATGTATAATAAACTAAAACTGGGAGCCATGACAATCTACATTTAAATCCCTTACAGAGTTTAAATTATTCTATTTAAAGTATCCGTCCTGTTTGTTCTGGGAGACTTTTTCTAAAATGTATGTTGTTTATCTCTGATGCGAGAAGAGTATTTATTCTTTTAAATTTAAATTTGATTTGATTTAATTTGACATTAATGTAAAATGTATTTGTTTGGAGAGGGATTTTAACTAGTTGACAGCTGGCTGACACAGTGTGTTTGCCAGGCAGCAGACCCTGCTGGTGAAAGGCTTGGTGAACTGTGAAAGCTTCATTGACATGCTGTGAGCTTCCTGCCAACAGTGAACGAGGACCCCAGATGACGCAAGGCCTGTCCAGGTCTGCTCTGTATCAGATGTCTCAGTGGCTGACCAACCCAGCAGGAAAGTAGTTCCCAGGAAAATTGATAGCCCATGGAGCTTGGAATGACAATGCACCGCAGTCCCCCAAAGGAAGAATCCCATCTCTAGAAAGATAATCTTAAATGTATCCAATATCCTTTTTATCTAATTCTTAAGCATTTTGAACACTGTTAAAATTGTAATCACATGATTCTTATGTGTTCAAAACGCGATTGTCTGAAACTGTACCTGATATCCCTGGAAATACAATGATAATTGAAGCTTCTGTGTAAATTGGCCAGTAATTTGCAACCCCATGTAAATTGGGCAGACTAGGTTAAAAATAATCCTAATACAGGATTATATTAATCGCCCCAATTTTCGCACAGCGGTTAACATATCCCAGCTATGCTAGTCCCAAATGACTGCATTTATATCCCTCTGAACCCGTCCTATCCATGTAGCTGTCTATTTCTTAAATGTTGTGATAGTCACTGCCTCAACTACCTCCTCTGGCAGCTCATTCCACACACCCACCACCCATTGTGTGAATCACTTACCTCTCAGATTCCTATTAAATCTTTTCCCCTTCACCTTAAACCTATGTTCTCTGATCCCCGATTTCCCTAATCTTTGCAAAGGACTCTGTGCATCTACCCGATCTATTCTGCTCATGAATTTATACACCTTTATAAGATTGGCACTCATCCTCCTGTGCTCCAAGGAATAGAGTCCAAGCCTGCTCAACCTCTCCCCATAGCTCAGACCCTCGAATCCTGGCAACACCCTTGTACAATCATCAACAAAAACACGGGTAATGTCAATAGACAATAAACAATAGGTGCAGGGGTAGGCTATTCGGTCCTTTCAGTTTCTCATATGTGGCACTGGTGTGTAAGATGCATTACTGCAGGACTGCATGCATCTAGGCTTTCTTATCCTTTATACAAAGGAGCACGTATGTGGAAGCATTAGTACTGATGCCGCAGAGCTGCAGGGATCCAAACTTAATTCTGACCTCAGGTGGGTCTGTGCGGAGCTCGCACATTCTTCCTATAACCTTGCAGGTTTCCTCTAGGAGACCTTTTTTTTTTCTCACACTCCAAGCTCATGCTGATGTGTTAATTGGTTACTACAAATTGCTCTTCGGTATAGATTAATGACAAAATAAATCAAGGGGAGTTGAGGGACCGGTGTGAGAAAATGTGAAGTAAGGAATCAGGGAAACAGGGAGAGGGAGGTTTGGTTTATTGAGTCTCAGGACCCAATATGAAACCATTTGATTGCATTTTGTCTGATTATGATACAATATAAGCCATTTTAAGCAAAACAGTGTATGGCCTAAACAGGAAACTATTTGCAACCTATTACCATTTCCGATCTTTGATTTAAGGATGGCATGAACCGTGACTGAAAAAAGAAAAATGCTTTAAAATATTTTAAAGCTATTTTTTTTTGGAGAAAGGTAAAACGATCCAGGTTAGACTTGCTCCATTATGACACATGTACAGAAACTCCATATCACAGTCCATGACATCTCTCTACACAGTTGGGAAGGTGATGTGTAGGAAGGAATTGCAGATGCTGGTTTACACCGAAGATAGGCACAACATGCTGGAGTAACTCAGTGGAACAGGCAGCATCTCTGGAGAGAAGGAATGGGTGACGTGATGGTTCAGCTCAAGACCCTTCTTCAGGTGATGGTCAGCTTTGGAAATAACTAAGTGTCGAGCTTCTGCTGTTGGAATAACTTAGGTCACACCCAGTGATTTAGATCCAAAGACTTTATTAACATCACAGCATAGGTAACTTCATCTTAATACATAACTCAAGACTGAGGGAGAAAGGGCTGATAAGCTTTCTGTTAAACTGGTGGGCGAAGCTACAAAGTATCTCATAACATGAGTGACACTGATCTACATCCTCCCTCTTAAAGAATTAAATGTCAATACAAAACTATTGACTAAATAAGGCATGCAGAGCAGTTGATAATAAGCTGGAGGAAAGTCAAACATAGCCCGGATACTTAACGGTGGGCTTGCAAACACAACCAGCATGTGTGCGATATAAACCATCTCCATTTTTCCCCACCGGGGACAGAACCGGTGGGTTCACGGGTGACAAAGATTGAACCAGCATTCCCGGTGATGAAAAAGGGGACTGCAGTGCAGGCGGAGGGGGCGTTGCCACTGGCAAAGCACTGCTCCCGAAGTGGGTTGTTGTGCTGGTGAAGGCCACTGGGCACGGACGGCAGTTCACTTCTACAGTTTGGATAATATGAAGATGGAGTCGGCTCATTCACAAGCAGGATATTTACGAAGGAACTGCAGATGCAGGAAAATCAAAGGAAGGCAGTATAAAGTTGTCTGTTACGCCTGTAGGTGCCGCTATCAGCACTAACCAGATATGAGCGTGGCTCAGAGGCAGTTCCAGAAATTACACTAATACAGTCATGGCCTTTGCCAGTTGCAAACAAACCACCTGCCCCTTGGTTAATGGTGGCTGTGGCCTACTTGTCTTGTCATACCACTGTTTTTAAATGTCACATTTTCGTTGTAACCTGGACTATACTTCCAATGGTGGAACCACCTGTGGGATCAATGCCTGATCCGCCACAGGCACCGTGGCTCGGGTCTGTCTTGACAATAAATGTTGAGCGGGTGAACCCAAAATGGGGTCACGGGAGATGTTGGGTAGGTTGAGCAGATCCAGGTACACGTCGGAATTAGTTCTGTACGATCATTCAATGAGCTGTTTGGCATTCTTCACAGCCCGCTCAGCTAGTCCATTCGACTGTGGATATTCAGGGCTGCTGGTGATGTGGCGAAAACCCCAGCCTGCAGCAAAATCCTTGAAGTGTTGGCTGGTAAATTAACTGCCGTTATCAGATAACAGTATGCACGGAGCTCCGTGGTCTGCAAAATGGTGAGCAGCTTTTGAAACTATCCCGCAAAAAGTGGGCCTGCTAAGATAATTTATGTCAAACCATCCAGAATGCAAATCGACAAGTACCAGGTACTGCTTGCCATGCCATTCAAATATGTCAGTTGCCACTGTAGACCACGGGACAGCAGGAGCCGGATGTGAAAGAAGTGGTTGCTTTTGTTGATGAGGTGCCAAGCTGTTACACACTGCACAGGCCACCACATTCTCAGTGATGTATTCGGCCATGCCAGGCCGTATAACATGCTTCTTGCCCATAGGGCGGTGGCTTCAGCACCTGGGTGCCCTGCATGGACAGCGTTAAAATGTTTGCTGTGCAGCAAAGCAGGGACCGCAGCCTTGTGTCCTTTTACAATAATGCCATCCTGCAGCACGAGCTCATCGCGAACGGCAAAGATAGGCCGAACTGACAGCGGAACGTAGTAGCGTTTGTCTGGCCAGCCGCGCTTAATGATGGAAGTGAGCGACCGTAAAGTATTGTCAGCAGCAGTGTGGGTGACCAAGTCCTCCACAAGGACGAGGGAATAAAAGACAGTTATTATGATAAAGTCGTCATCCGGCGAGGACGAACACTCACAGGTCTTCCGGGGTGCACGTGAGAGAGTGTCAGCCAGGTGCATATCCTTACCACGTTTGTAGGTCAGAACAATGTCATATTTTTGAAGTTGTAGCAGCATCTGCGGTAAGCGCGCTGGAGAGGCATGCATTGGTTTGTTAAAGATGCTGATCAGAGGTTGGTGGTCGGTTTCAATCAGGACCGTAGGTCCAAAGATAAAGTCGTTAAAATTCTTGCAGGTGAAAACAACCGCCAGTAGCTCTTTCTCAATTTGGGCATAGCGTTGTTCTT
Organism: Raja brachyura; assembly: GCA_963514005.1. The sequence goes on along the minus strand of OY740800.1, from coordinate 12,841,309 downwards.
TGTCAGTCATAGTGTGCGTGACATAGGCAACAGGCTTATTGGCGCTACCGACATTTTGAAGACGCTGTGCCTAGTCCGTGTTGTGAAGCGTCACGAGTCAGTGTGACCGGTCGTTTAGGATCAAAATAAGCGAGAGAAGGAGCACTAGACATCTGCTGCTTAATTGTGTCGAACGCCCTCTGCTGTTGCTCGTGCCAGGTCCAAGCAGTGTCTTTGTGTGTAAGCTGGCGCAACGGGGCTGATATTTCACTGAAGTCCGGAATAAATTTGCTCAAGTAGTTCACCATGCGAAGGAATCTTTGTAGACCAAGCACGTCTGTGGGTGCTGGGAGCTCATTGATGGCACTGGTATTCACCGGATCAATTTTTAGGTCATCCTTAGTGAACACATGGCCTATGTATTTCACCTCACTTACCCAGAATTTGCATTTTTGAGGGTTTCACTTGAGGTTAATGGCCTTGGCGCAAACCAGAACCTTTGTCAGATTAGCATCGTGTTCTTCGACAGTTCGTCCAGCAACGAGGATGTCATCCACTACAATGGAGCATGGGTAACCCGCAAACAACTGCTCCGTAGCTTGTTTAAATACTTCACTGGCAGAGTTTATGCCAAAAGGCATGCAAAGAAATTTGTATCGCCCGAACGCTGTGCTGAAGGTGGTTCACTTGGAGGAGTTGTGTTCCAGCGAAATCTGCCAGAATTAACTCTTGGCATCTAGTACAGTGAATACAGTTGCCTCAGCCATCTGCGCTGCAATCTCGCCCACAGTGCGCATGGGATAGTGCGGTCATTTAATGGCTGTGTTTAAGTCCTTAGGGGTGATACAAATCCGTATTTCATCTTTATTCTTCATCACTGCCACAACCATGATGGAGACCCAAACCGAGGTGTCAGCGACGGGAGCAATAACACTTAGAGACACCATTCTGTTGAGTTCACTTTGAACATGGTCCCACATGGCATGGGGAATCTTGTGTGCTGGATGGACAACTAGGATTATCTTAGGGTTAATGGTAATTGTGTATTTAACAGGCAGCCTGCCCACCTTGTCGTCAAACAATGTTTTGTATTGTGTCAGGATTTATTGGCTAAAGTCACAGGTTGTAGACAGATGACAAACAGAAGGGCTGAAAGAGACAAGTCCCAGGTAGTGACATGCGTTGGAACCCAGCAGAGATGACGCATCCTCATGAACAACATAGAAACTCAGGCTACGGACACATGAGTTAAGACAACAGCATAACTCGGCTTGACCGATAGGGTGCATTGGACCTCCAGCAAATGGGAGAAGGGAGGCAGCTTCAGGAGTGACAATCTCTGTTTTTCATAACTTTTTCAACACAGCTAGACAGATCACATTATATCAGGCCCCTGTGTCAACTTTCAGATAAATGTTCTTGCCATTAACGAGAAAAGGGAATTCACATCCAAGTCAAAACCTTCGCTAGCAGCCTGCAAATCCGTGGGAGCTGGTTGAGAGCATTCCAAGAGAAAGTTCTCATGGCCAAGTGAATTAACAGATTGCCTTCTTTGAAGTCGGTTGCGACGCGAGCGGCGGCATTTGAAGAAATGATTCCTTTTGTTAGAAAATTGGCATAATTTTCCATATGCAGGGCAATGGTCACGAGCAGCAGCATTAAGCCCCCACAGTTAAAACATTGTCTATTAGTGTCACGGTAGAGTTGTCGGGCGCTTGAGGAGAACGGCAAGAGATTTGATAAGACATGCAGGCAACATTAATTTCACGACCAGCAGAGTGCCCTAAAAATTTGTATCAGTGTCAGCCTTTTCAGCAATGCGACAGCGGTTTTAAGCTGTCTGTAGAGCAAACTCAGCATCCCGCAATAACTCGTCACGTAATTTATCAAATTACCATAATTACCATAAACCAAATGGTCATGGACTAGGCTATCACATATATCCCTGAAATCGCAATGACTGGCAATGTGCTTCAAGGCACTGACATACATGTCAGGTTCACCCTGTCTTTGGCTTTGTGAAAAGAACAAATGCCTCTCCATGACAAAGTTAGTGCGTAACTCACATAACTGCCGGAATTTGTGTAGTAGGCAATCAGGGTCATGGATAGACTCAGTGGGAGCGATCTGGACACCTAGCCGGTTCATAATGAAATCTTCTGGCACGTCGGGCAGCTTCTGTGCCTGTTAGATTAAGAAGAATTGATGCTTGAACACCAGGAGCAGCAGTAGGGTGAGCTGCTTCAATGTAAATTGAGAAATCTTCTTCAAATATGCGCCACCATTCTGCGAGGTGTTAGCCAAACATCAGAACCTCTGGTTTTCTGAGAGCAGAAGTGAGAGTAATATATACCGGAGAAAACACCAAACTAAATTAAAAGCAATATAATTAAGCAAGGAGTGAGTCCGTACACTCTGACACCATGTTGAGGTTCTGCTGTTGGAATAACTTAGGTCACACACAGTGATTGAGATCCAAAGATGTTATTAGCGTTAGAGCATAGGTAGCTTCATCTTAATACATAACTGAGGGAGAAAGGGCTGAGATACTTTCTGTTAAACTAGTGGGCGTAGCTACAAAGTATGACATAACATGAGTGACACTGATCTACACTAAGGATGCAGTTTAGCTGATCGGCAACATGGACAGGCTCATGTCCTGCTCATTGCATTATCTTTAGTTTAGTTTAGAGAAACAGCACAGAAACAGGCCGTTCGGCTCACTGAGTCTGTGCCGACACATGAACACCATACGCTAGCACTAGCCTACACACTGGGGACACTTTATAATCCTTACCAAAGCCAATTAACCAACAAACCTGTATGTCTTTCAAGTGTGGGAGAAAACCAGAACCCATGCAGTCATGGAGAGAAGGTACAAACTCTGTATAGGCCGCATCCATAGTCAGAATTGAACCTGGGTCTCTAGCGCTGTAAAGCAGCAATTCTACCGCTGCACCACTGTGCCACCCTAGACTTTGTTGACAAATAGGAGGCTACGTCACAGCTTAATCATTAGCTATTCAAATCTGATCCTGTCCTGACAAGATATCCCGAGTAATGTACAATTTATCAGTGGGCCAAGCAAGTGAGTGAAGCTGCATCTGACTTGATTAAATGTACCTTGCTCAGGACTATTTATTAGGTGGCCAGGAAAGTGAATGTTGTTCGACCTGTCCTCACCAGATGTTCCTAGTAAGTTAAATTTATAAGTGGGCCATGGAAGTGAATCGTGCTCCTTTCCTGCTGTCAATACAAGAATCATTTTCAAGAAAAATCGAATAGACCCGAACTTTATACATTCAGTGGGAGATGTTGAGTGAGATAGTAAAATTCTGGATGTATGACAGCAGCCTATTTCAAAGTTTGAATCTTCCCTAATCTTTGCTGACTACACTGAAATATATTGACAATAAGCAATGCCAAGATTGTATAGAGGGACTTTAATAAACATGCTGTGGACTCATACATTATGTTTCAAATGAACAATAGCATTTTCTGTTGATGTTCATGACAATAGCGTGATCAGTGCTGCATTATGCTTGGAGAATCCCTGAGTTAGTTGCCTACCCGACTGTAAATTCAATGTTATTAAATTGAATCGGTGAACCTTCATATTGTATAAAATGGTAAAATGCCTAACAGGAAGGCCCTGCTTCATTTTTTGTATCGTGTCATTTTTACTCCCTTCAAACTCAAACGAGACATGGTCTTTAAACTAGGCAGCTGTCTTGCTTCCAAACATTTTACATTGTCACTCAACATCTCCCATGAAACATACAAAGATAGACTCCATTGGATTTCTGCGACGTGGCAGTTATCTAATACTAACTGATTCTAGGCAAGCAGTCAGACAGCAAGCCGGTGGTCAATCAGCCTCTGATGGAAGTGCTTCAGAAGGTTGCCATCTGAATGAGCAGCTGATTGTCAGGAGCTGCTGCAGTTTGGAGATCCAGGGGTGATTTTTAGAATGATTACCTTTCACATCATTCCCAAGGTGTAACATTCTCACATGTTGCTCCTTCCTACGATCGCAGATGTACTGACATGAAAATGGATTTCTGAGTACTGTAGGTGGTGCCAAATGCTAAAATACTTCATGCTTTCCTTTTCGATAAATCCTAACCCAGATCCCGGCTTTTCCTCTCTCTCCATTCCTTCTCTAGGATTCCAGCAGCACACTGTATTGTCAATATATTTCAGTGTAGTCAGCAAAGATTAGGGAAGATTCAAACTTTGAAATAGGCTGCTGTCATACATCCAGAATTTTACTATCTCACTCAACATCTCCCACTGAATGTATAAAGTTCGGGTCTATTCGATTTTTCTTGAAAATGATTCTTGTATTGACAGCAGGAAAGGAGCACGATTCACTTCCATGGCCCACTTATAAATTTAACTTCCTGCTCAAATTGTACGAGCACGCTCTGCTCACCTGCTTTAGATTCCTGATAAGGTGAAATTAATTTGCGAAGCCACAGATGTTATTACATTTCTCATCTATCCTTTAATCGGTAGTTGACAAAAAGTAGTTAAAGAAATTCTCCACTAATACTGGCAGGGGAAACATGTTATTTATTGACCATACAATGTCCAAATGCGAAAAATACACAATCATCCATCTCTACACATAAATGGTCAGACAAAAGTTTACTTGGTACGCTTACTCAAAGGGTCACTCGTTTCCTAAAAAATATGCAATGGTTCTTGTCTGGAAAACATTACAAATTAACTTCCGATCAATCAAACCTAATTATATTATCACAACATTTTCATTCAGTTTATCAAGTTAACCAGATTCTATATCAATCCACACCGAACAAGCACAGTTAATGCATTGGCCTTGAATTCCCAGGAAGAAAGTTGTTGAATTAATGTCACGCATTGCTGTGTGCAATTAATCGAGCATAAAAGCAATAAAGAGATACAACCTGAGCTGCAACTTGTCGCAATTTACTGCATGGCTTCTGCTGCTCTCCCAGCAGCCTCATCACAAGGTATTTTTTTATTCATGTATTAACTAAATGAATGAACAAACAATAATGCAATTAAAAGTTGTATGGAGTTTGAAATAGGCTGAAAATAAATTGTAAGGTATAATTTTGCTGGAAATATCAAAAATCCAGTTATTCTCATTGTAATATCAACTGAGTAATACTAACAATAAATTGAGTTGGTTAACAACATGGAGGCTAGAATGAGGACGAGCTTTATAATTGGCAAACTTTTTTATTAAAGCCAGTTCAGATCCCCCTGGTCGAGGCATCTGTAATTCACTGAAATGTTTATGCATGCACAAGTATTGTTGCAGCGATAGCTAACTGCACTAGATACCAACTCCGTCACTTCTTTAAGCCTAATGGCCTCCATTCCTGGTGTAAATGACCATTAATAAGGGGGCATTGGGGTGGGAGATTGCAACCTTCACGTGGTCCACCCTGTTTCGCCGGTGCGGACATTGGTGAATTCCATCGGTGACTACCTATGTCAACCTACGTCAACCAGCGCAGGTACTGGCGATTGAATTGTCTTCAGTTGTCGCCAACAGGGTCGTAGCTTGTCGTAGCTTGTTGCGGGTGGACGTAGGTTGACCGGTTGTCGACTGTGTGATCATATGATGTCGTGGGTGTGGTCATAGGTGGACGTCCTAATGGGTCACCGGCAGCTTGTCGTAGACATTGTCGTGAGGGGGTTTCGGCGACCTGCTACAATTATGACAGTCGCCGGCAGTCGCCTAAAAAATCGCCTCAGTAGGACAGGCCCTTTAGTCGTTCCAAGTTCCCCACTTTTCCCATAACATGTTCCAGGCAAAGCAAAAAAAAGCTAATGAAGAAAAAAGTTTCAGCATGTAGGTGCTTTACATAAATTACTGTACTGCATCCTCCATAAACATTAAAGTTAATAGTCTACGATAAGGCACAATCGAGCTTTGCACTGATAGTACCTAAAGCGGCAATAGTAAAGATTTATTAATAACAATAACTTTTTAAATTCTGCTTAAATGACTATGCAGCCAATGTCAGCTGTGCCAATAGAAATGCCAGTAACTTGTTTCCTCCCAATTTCTGTCTTCTCCCCAAGTTTTCAAAAATAGTTGATTTTGAAAATAATTTTCCTGTGTTCATTAGTATTTATAAAATGTTGGAATTTATGAACGTGAGTGTTCAGATCCTTATAAGCCTTAATTGTCATTTCATCAGCACATTTTCCTCACCACTTCAATAGTCAGGCCTGATACGAAATCAAGGCATTTCGACAAAGGGCGAAAAGACAGCATTCTGTTATATTTTAACACCACCATGATGACAAGGAGCAGAACCCTGCTGCTGTTGAAGACTCGTCTATTATTCTTGTCTGCTTCATAAATCAACACATTGCTCTAGCCTCAAGTAAAAACTGCTCCCATCTCCGCAAAATGTGGAATGTGTTAATGGAATTAACATGCGATTAGTGGCTGTGAAATGAACTATAACACATAGCATCAGCCTACCTTCTAACTCTGTGATTGAATATAGGTTAAGTTCTGAAGTCATCAGATAACGTGATTAATTTGACCATTTTTTATTTTGGTAACTCCTCTAATGCTCACCAGATGCTACAAAAGCAATAAGTTACAACACTTTGAGTGTCAAACCCACAATTCAATACTATATTCACTTAATTACGGCTTTCAATCTTGCCATCCCCCCATGATAATTTTCCACTAAAATCCATTGGATTTATTGTGTTCATAGAAATTCACTGTTTGTCACCTGGATACATCCAGTTAACTAAATTGCAATGACAAAGAGGCAGTCTAAACTGTTCTTAGATGGCCTGACATGAAGTACACATGCTTGTTTAAAAAATATATATTCATTAATTTTTTTGTATGCTTTTATGATGTACCACAATTTCATAGTTCAGTTTAGAGATACAGCAGGGAAATAGGCTCTACGGCCCACCAAGTCCGAGCCAACAACCAATCACCCTTTTCCACCAGATTTTTTTAGAGATACAACACAGAAACAGGCCATTCGGCCCACCTAGTCCGCACTGATCAGCAATCTACATACATTAACACAAGCCTACACATGCGCGGGACATTTTACACTTATACCAACTATACAAACCCAAGTCAATTAACCTACAAATCTGTTAAAGAAGGAACTGCAGATGCTGGAAAATGGAGGGGACACAAAAAGCTGGAGAAACTCATTGGGTGCAACAGCATCTAAGGAGCGAAGGAGATAGGCAACGTTTCGGGCCGAAACCCTTCTTCAGACTGATGGGAGGTGGGGGGGACGGGGAGAAGAAAGGAAAAAGGAGGAGGAGGAGCCCGGGGGCTGAGGGAGAGGTGGGAAGGGGAGGAGACAGTAAGGGTGAACAGAATTGAGAAAATTCAATGTTCAAGCCAAGAGGCTGCAGACTCCCCAAGCGGAATATGAGGTGCTGTTCCTCCAATTTGCGGTGTTGCTCACTCTGGCCATGGAGGAAGCCCAGGACAGAGAGGTCGGATACGGAATGGGAGGGGGAGTTGAAGTGCTGAGCCACCGGGAGGTCGGGTTGGTTAATGGGGACCGAACGGAGGTGTTCGGCGAATTGATCGCCAAGCCTCTGCTTGGTCTCACCGATATAGATCAGCTGGCATCTAGAGCAGCGGATGCAGTAGATGAGGTTGGAGGAGGTGCAGGTGAACGTCTGTTGGACCTGGAAGGACTGCTTGCGTCCCTGAAAGGAGTGCAGGGGGGAGGTAAAGGGACAAGTGTAGCATCTCTTGCTGTTGCAAGGGAAAGTGCCCGGGGAAGGGGTGGAGCGGGAGGGAAGGGAAGAATTGACAAGGGAGTTGCGGAGGGAGAGGAAGGCAGACAGGGGGGGAGATGGGAAGATGTGCCGAGTGGTGGGGTCACGTTGGAGGTGGCGGAACTGGCGGAGGACTATGTGTTGTATGTGCTGGCTGGTGGGTGAAAGGTGAGAACTAGGGGGACTCTGCCCTTGTTGCGAGTCGGGGAATGGGGAGAGAGGGCAGTGTTGCGGGGTATGGAGGAGACACTGGTGCGAGCCTCATCTATAGTGGGGGAGGGGAAACCCCGTTCTCTGAAGAACGAGGACATTTGTGATGACCTGGTGTGGAACACCTCATCCTGGGAGCAGATACGGCGTAGATGGAGGAATTAGGAGATGGGGATGGAGTCCTTACAGGAAGCAGGGTGGGAGGAAGAGTAGTCCAGGTAGCCGTGGGAGTCAGTGGGTTTGTAGTGGATGTCGGTCAGGAGTGTATGACCTGCAATGGAGATGGTGAGGTCAAGGAATGGTAGGGAAGTGTCGGAAATGGTCCAGGTGTATTTGAGTGCCGGATGGAAGTTGGTGGTGAAACGGATGAAGTCAGTCAGTTGTGTGTGGGTGCAGGAGGTGACACCAAAGCAGTCGTCGATGTAACAGAGGTAGAGGTCGGGGATGGGGCCCTGGTACACCGCGAACAAGGATCGATCGACGTACCCAACAAAGAGGCAAGCGTAGCTGGTGCCCATGCGTGTGCCCATAGCTACGCCTTGTATTTGGAGGAAATGGGAGGCGTCAAAAGAGAAGTTATTGAGGGTAAGGACCAACTCCAATCTGTACATCTTAGGAAACCGAAGATTTCAGAGAAAACCCATACGGTCACGTGGAGAACATACAAACTCCATACAGACAGCACTCGTAGTCGGGATTGAACCCAGTAAGACAGCAACTCTATCGCTGCGCCACCGTGCCACACGTTCTTGCGCCGGTTCTATGATCTCCCACCTTATCACCCATTCCCTACACACTAGGGCCAATGTACAGAGGCCGATCAACCTACAAACCTGCATGTCTTTTCGATGTGGTCAGAAACCCATCACAAGGAGAAGGTTCAAACTCCACATAGCCGAGGTCAGGTTCAAGCCTGGGTCTCTGGCGTGGTGAGGCAGCAGCTCTACCACTTGTGCCACCCTGATGAAGTTGTGTAACTTCCCCTTTTATTTGAAAACCACACGCAGCATTATTTTTGTGAAATATCTTTAAATCTATTATGTGTACTACAACGCTGATTAAAAAGCTGAAGATAATTAAAAGTTGTTAATTTTTGCCAGAGATGGATATGTTATTTGTAGCAAAAGCAATTCTTCAGTTTCCCTCATAATTTAACACACATTCCCCAAAGGAGACCTTTTCTCCCCCTCAAATTGAATATTTCACTACATGTGACAAGGTACTAATATCACTTGGCTCTTTTTGATTAAAATCTAACACACTGGTAGTCAAGGGTGAACTAAATCATCCAATTAGCCAATGAACAGCTTTTAAGCATGCTTCAATTATCTTTGCAGTAGTCTCAGTTAAATGGTTTCAAAACTGCTTTACATCTTTTGTGCACCTTTAAAGTGTAAACATCAGAAAGAGATGCACCTTGACATTGTTTCAATATTTTACTCAGAAGAGCGGCATCTTTCAAAATGCTAAAATCTGTTGAAATGTTAATAGTTCCTATGGTCTGTGTTATTTGAAGAGAAGCTGAGCTTTATTGAAGATGTAGAGAAATAAATAGTTCTTGACCTCATGAAGTAGCTGACTATAACATGGGAACAGTACATCAGAAGATGTGTTCTTGTCAAGAAACAAAACATCTGAAATATTGGTAGCAAATGTCTGTTCAAATAATCATAGCAAATTTAAATGCTGCTGGATTTTTTGGGGGAAGTCTCAATGGTACTCATGAAGGCAACTATTCTACAGTAATCCGGAGAGAGCTGCAGTGCAGTTCTGGCGAGAAGAGAAGCTCATTGATTTCTCTGAATGTAGCCATGCTGTCAGAAAGTAACATCATAATTAGTTTTCTAACTGTGCTGGAGCCAAAAGCAATAATTGGGCCAAAAATTGCATTTTGTGTTAATTGATGCCACATCATGTCTCCTTGCCAGACCTCCATTAGGTGTTAGTTGTCCACGTATTTAAATATTCACAAATGTGGTGAATGGCGTAAAGAGAATGGCATTACAAGAATGAGTGTGCCCTGCTGCCATTTTGAAACTGGTTCGTCAAACACAGTGCAAAGATATTATAGGCTTTGTAACCAAATGAAGCCGATTGCCGATTTCCTGCGTTTGCCCCCGGTCTGCAGCATATCACTTTTTAAAATACTTGACATAAATCTTGCCTCAAGGTTTCTCAATTTGAAAATATATATATATATATATCTTAAAGAAATTAAAGCTACTTCTCATCTGTGTTCAACAAGGAGAAGGGCATAAAATGCATAATATTCAGGGAAAGATACCTAGATATTCTGGAATTTCACTATTAAACAGAAGGAAATATTAAATGTTGTGGGATGCATAAGAATTGGCAAATTCCATCGATGAGCTGTGATCTATCCCAGGTTGCTAAGGGAAGGACAAAAGAAAATGTCTGTGTTCAAATGGAGAGTTTTGCATTTTCGTTCGCCACTGGTGAGGTGTCAGAAGTTATCTAATACTATTTCAGAAGGGTAGGAAAGAACAAACAGGTAACTACAGATCTGCGAGCCCTATGTCAATGGTAGAGATTTTTTTTGGAGAAGGGGTAGTCATCACTAGAAGATTGAGGGGGGACCTTATAGAAACTTACAAAATTCTTAAGGGGTTGGAAAAGCTGGATGCTGGAAGATTGTTCCCGATGTTGGGGGAGTCCAGAACAAGGGGTCACAGTCTAAGGATAAGGGGGAATTCCTTTAGGACTGAAATGAGGAAAACATTCTTTACACAGAGAGTGGTGAGTCTCTGGAATTCTCTGCCACAGAAGGTAGTTGACGCCAGTTCATTGGCTATATTTAAGAGGGCGTTAGATGTGGCACTTGTGGCTGAAGGGATCAGGGGGTATGGAGAGAAGGCAGGTACGGGATACTGAGTTGGATGATCAGCCATGATCACATTGAATGGTCGTGCAGGCTCGAAGGGCCGAATGGCCTACTCCTGCACCTATTTGTCTATGTTTCTATGTTTCTATCACATCTTAGTGCAAGGGAAATTCTGCCTTACTGGATTTGACTGGATATTTTTAGAAGATTATGAAGAATTGGTTTGGGGATATGAGGCAGAGAGTGATGGTTTTCTGATAAAAAGGCTTAACCTGTGATGTGTGCTACCTGGATTGGTGATAGGACCCTTGTACGAAGTATAATGAGTAAATCTGTGACTGACATGCACTTTGGAGCTGTTCAGGATAATGAGGAAGATTAGCTAACTGCTACAGCAAATTATAGCTCAGATGGAAAGTTACAAGTTGGCAGATATAATTTAATCTTGGCAAATACAAGGTAATACACTTTGGGAAGTCATATAGGACTAGGGTACAAATGTAAATAATAGCGCACTATGGAACATTGATGCAGAATGGGACATCGGACCTCGGGCAAATCACATTGAGAGGGTGGTGAAAAAGGCTTATCATATTATCGTATGTCTTCATAGGTCAGGGCACATCCTATAAAAGTTGGAAAGTTATGTTGAAAATGTCTGAAGAATGGTCTCGACCCGAAACATTGCCTATTTCCATCGCTTCATAGATGTTGCCTCACCTGCTGAGTTTCTCCAGCATTTTCGTCTACCTTTGAAAATTTACAAAACACTGTTTAGACTGCACTGGGAATATTTTTTCCTGTTCTGGTCACAAACTATAGGAAGGATGAGATTGTGTTGAAGAAAGTGCAGAGGAGATGAGTAGGTTAACATATGATGAGCATTTGATGGCACTGGGTCTGTACTCGCTGGAGTTTAGAAGGATGAGGGGTGACCTCATTGAAACTTACCAAACCGTGAAAGGCCTGGATAGAGTGGATGTGGAGAGGATGTTTCCACTAGTGGGAGAGTCTAGAACCAGAGGCCATAGCCTCAGAATTAAAGGATGTTCATTTGAGAAGGAGATGAGGAGGAATTTCTTTAGTCAGAGGGTGGTGAATCTGTCTAATTCATTGCCACAGAAGGCTGTGGAGCCCAAGTCAATGGATATTTTTAAGGCAGAGATAGATAGATTCTTGATTAGTGTGGGTATCAGGGGTTATGGGGAGAAGGCAGGAGAATGGGATTGAGAGGGAAAGGTTGATCAGCCATGATTGAATGGCAGAATAGACTTGATGGGCCGAATGGCCTAATCCTGGTCCTATCGCTTATGAACATGAACATGAGATTCACTAGGATGTGGTATGGTTTGGAGGATTTAGGTCCCGAGTAAAAATTGGAAAGGTTGGGCTTGTTTTTGCTGGAGCAAAGGAGGTTTAGGTATGATCTCTTAGAGCTACAAAAAATTATAAGACGCATCAATAAGTTATATAGAATAATTTTCCCGTGGTACGGTTATCAAGAACAAGAAGGCATAAAGTAAGCTTATGCTGAGAGCACAGAATTTTAAAGAGAATTTGAGGACAAGGTTCATCTAGAGAATGGTTGAAGGTGGAGGTGGAGAGATGTTTAGAAAGGCACTTATATAGACAAGGCATAGAGGAATACAGGCAAATATATTTGGGTTTGATGGGCAAAAAAGGACCTGTTGCCGTGTGATATAACTATGATTCTATGATTCCACTGGTCAAAATACTGTTCCTTCAGTTTATCAGAATACTCCTAACTGTTCTTCTACTTCTTAGGCATTGCTAAGGCATTGCTAAGGCATTGCTTTGACCTGCTTTCACTCCAACGCTGAGCATACAATGATATATGTGTGCAATTGTTTCTTAAACATAGGATGGTTGTTGCAAATCTTCCATGAAAGATCAAAGTCGTAATCCACCAGTAAGGAAGTCCGAGATGATTTACTGTAAGTCCAGGTTTTCATGTTTTCTTATGACATAGTTGAAGGACATGTAGCCAAATGAGTATGTACAAAATCTCAGGGTGATCTAATCCGCCCCATTCCTTTGCTTATTTTGATGTAACCTATTCACTGTTACAAGCCCATCAACTGCCATTCATCTTCACTTAAAGTAAATTTACGGTAGTAAATTAAACTACCAACACATTTTTGGGCTGTGGGAGCATCTAGGGGGGAAACCCAGGTGGTCATGAGCAAACTGCACAGATACTACGCAAGATCACTGGAACTCTGCAGTGGCAGCACTAACTGCTGTGACTATGTACAGCCCACAGACTTGGTGCTTGAACATATATGGACCTGCGCTAAGCACACACAAACACACATACCGTCAATACCATTTACTCAGTCCAAAGCAGCATACCCTTAATCCTGGAGAAACTCAGTGGGTGCAACAGCATCTATGGAGCAAAGTTTCAACTTCTATGAAGTATGAACCCGCTGAGTTTCTCCAGCACTTTTGTCTACTTTCGATTTTCCAGCATCTGCAGTTCCTTCTTAAACACGTATACCCTTCATCCTGATCTTCATCCCTTCTTGTATGCCCACCCTCTCTGTCTTGGTATTTCTACTCCCTATATCCAGCCACCTCTCTCATTTTCAGCCTTCACTCCGACACCCTTCCTCTCAGCTCCCTTCCCCATGACTCAATTCATGCCTTCAAGGCCCCTCACTTGCCCCCCCCCCCCCCCAACCCCCACCCACTCCTACCTCAATTCCCCCATCTTTAGCCTTGGTCTCCTGCCCATCTCCAGCTGCCATGGCTTGACACTGCTACCGACTGACTGCCGCTCTGCCTTTTCAGGGCTGCTCCCCAATAGTCAGTCCTCAATCGTCCTCTCAACCAGCATCCAACCACACTCCAAATCCAGCATCAGTCCAACGCCTATGGCCAGTCCTAGATCTTCCGGACATCTCCCAGGAGGTTCTTCAGTTGCCTATTGAGACCCAACGTCAGCAGATAATAGTCTCTTGGAGATCTCCAGGCAGGTTAATGAAGGTGGATTCATCTTCATGAGTACAAGTCTGTCATTCAGCTATCATCTTTCAACAATTTCAGTTACTCAATGCTGTCCCTCTATCTTCTCATCCTGTTTGTAATCTTAAGGGACCACCAATTACATATGCCTTGACTCCTCAATCCAATCAACTCCTCGAGTCATACATCAACAGATGACTATCATGCAGATAGTCAAATAAACTGTTCAATGAAGGAACAGAGACACATAAAGGACAATTTAATTTATAAATGTAATTGCGTTATTGTCAAATTTGTGGAGAAATAGCTGAGCTGCTAAAATTATTTTGACATCTTTAGAAACGCAATGGATGGATTGTCTATGTTAATCTACATGCATTAGAAATCTTGGCTAATTATGCATTGCATAATGTAAAATCTTTAATGTTACAACTACCCATTACTGTACTATGTGCATGAGTAATGGTTACTGTGACATTTCTAATGAGTTTTCAATGAACCATATGGCCCAGAAACAGATTTTAATATAGAATATACATGCACTAAAATTCAGCACACAATTCCCAGTATCTCGGTTAATTTGTGAAACACTACACTGCTGAATGCCTCAAAGAAAAATACCATGAGATTAGAAAAGATTACAAGTCAGAACTGAGGAAATGGCTTTGAAAAGTCTCTTAGAGAAATGGTTGTACTAAAACAATTCTGCAAAATGTGAAGAAAAGGGACATTTCCAAGAGAAGAAAAGAAAATAAAACACTTGATAGACCTCAGGCTAAAAGTGCGTTATTAATTTTTGGGCTCTCAATTGCACCGAGAAACTGGAGAACTGAAATAAAAGCAGAAAAGAAGGTCTTCCTCAGTAAGGTTGCATCTCTGGTAAGTCAGTCAATCTGAATGTTGGGGACAGAGGTTGCAATGAGGTAAACACTTTTACGTGTAGGAAGGAACTACAGATGCTGGATTACACCGAAGATAGACACAAAATGCTGGAGTAACTCAGCGGGACAGGGAGCATCTCTGGATAGAAGGAATGGGTGACGTTTCAGGTCAAGACCTTTCTTCAGACTGAGGAGGCTCAGTCTGAGGAAGGGTCTCGACCCGAAACATCATCCATTCCTTCTATCCAAACATTTTGATGTTGTGAGTTGTTATAATCCTCACTGCCTGGAAGTCTGTGATACATACACCAGGGAAGGTAGATAAAACTTGAAAGGAAGAATATGCAGAGAGGTGGGGTAAGAAAAGGAGAGTGGAACTACTGGACTAGATCATTTAAAGAATCAGCATGGTGATGAAATAATAGATCGCTTTCTATGCCGCGTCGTACAAAAATATCTTAATATAATAAAATGTTCCTGGACATTATTTAACACAGTAGCTAAAATACTAAATGTATGAAAGGCTATAAATAAAAATACACCAAAAAATTTACATTATTTTTTTAAATTAAATTAAATAAAAATACAATAATTAAAACATTTTAATCCCAAATATCAACCTGTTTATTTTATTTTAGGGTTATTTAGGATCACTATCACTATGTGCAGGAAGGAACTGCAGGGGCTGGTTTACACTGAAGATAGACACAAAATGCTGGAGTAACTCAGCGGGACAAGCAGCATCTCTGGAGAGAACGTTTCGGGTCGAGAACGTCACCCATTCTTTCTCTCCAGAGATGCTGCCTGTCTCGCTAAGTTACTCCAGCATTGTTTTGTCTATTATCACAACCATCCTGAGTCTATGTGGTTTACATTACATTTCACCTGCTATCAGTTTGAATCCTGAAGGGGTGCTTCCCATCATTCTCTGCAAATATTCAAACTTTCTTTCCAAAACCTTTTGCAAATAAAAAAAACCTGTGGAATTAAGTTGCTCTGCTTTATTTTATGCAGGTTTCTCAGGCTCTTATTTTCTATTGCAAATTGTTTTATTTATGAATTTGGACAAATCTCTAATGAACTGCGCCTGGGACCTTAAATGTTGATGTTAGGAACCAAAACAAATACTTTTTATTAGCATTGGATTCCCTTTCCCAGTTGAGAATTTTACATCATTTTGGTATATTTTTCTAAGTTGGCTAAATTAAGTTTCAATTATTTGAATTACTAGTTTGCTTCTCATTGTCAGATTTTCTTTTTGCCAATCACACTAAACCCCACTCTTGAAATTCATTTGCAAATTCTAGTTTTTCTGTAAACTAGAAAATAGCCATATGAAACTAGAATATAGCCATATGAAACTAGAAAATAGCCATATGAATAACAGTAACCACTGTTATTCATATGGCTAGAATGGGTAGGGTCAATGGGAGCTCAGTGGCAGAACCTTACCTCTTAAACCTCCTGGCTTTAAGACCAATGTAGACACAAAGAACTACATATTCTGGTTTACAAAAAAGATCCAAAGTGCTGGAGTAACTCACCAGGTCAGGCAGTATCGCTGGACTGAAAAAGGATCCTGACCCAAAATGTTGCCTATCCATGCTCTCCAGCGATGCTGCCTGACCTTCCATACTTTAGACTTTAGAGATTCATCATGGAAATGTTAATTCTGGCCAAATTGGAGCTGCCAGGACATTAAAATTGAGTAAAGGCCTCTGTGCTGCTAGGCCATTTTGGTCAATTTAAATGTGCATTTTGCAGAACTGGGACAAACTGCTGAATGGTACCAGTTTGTCTCTGGCCTAGATACGAGCTGCAGGGAAAGAATGGGACATCTGCAGATTCTTACAATTAGGTGTAAATTGCATGGAACTGATTGGGTGAATGCAAACCAAACATACACACTGTACATAATGTTACAAAGCTTTACTTTGCTAGATGTTGATTGGGTTAAGTGTTGAGCCTTGTCTGGGTTTCTTGAATATCTAGGCACATGTTGCTATGTTTGCTTCCTTCCAGAAGCTCCTTTCGAATACATTGTATTAGTTACTGTGTTATTGGGTTAGGGAACTGTCTATCATGCACTGTGTTGATCGATATATGTTATTGGATTGTATAGAGACCACCCCCATATGGTTTGGCCCCTCAAGGTTCAGGGACCTATAAAAGGTAGCTCCCATGAGGTCCGATGTCGGTCTTCCTGAAGAACACTTGGGACTGCGTGATCTTTTGGTATCTGCTTGCACGAGGCTAGAAGGGCTTGGCCAAGCACATACAAGGATCAAACCCGCGGTGGTTAGGTATAGTAGTGGGGAACTGTTATCCAAAATAAAGTTTAGTTGCACAAGTGTTTGATTTAGTATTTTATTGACTGAAACTAGACTGGGGGAGCTTAGAATGAGCTATTTACAGAAACAGGTCCTTCAGCTCACCGTGTCCACACCGACCAGCGATAATCCCGTACACTAACGCTATTCTACCCATTAGGGCCAATTTACAGTTTTAATGAGGTCAATTAACCTAGAAATTTGTACATCATAGCAGTGTGGGTGCACTGTGGAGCACCTGGAGAAAGCCCATGCGGTCACAGGGAGAACGTACTGTACAAACTCCATACAGACAGCACCTGTAGTCAGGATCGAACCCGGGTCTCTGGCTCTGTAAGACAGCAACTCTACTGCTGTGGCACTGTGCCGCCCTGCATTGGCCCGCTGTGTTACTGCAGCACTTTGTTTCTTTTTCAGTCTTTAGGTCCCATTAGTATAAAACCTAAGTTGGAACTATAGTTTAAAGGGAAATGTTGGATAAGCTGCTCTATAAATTCTATTTTGTAGAGCAACATTTAAAACTAACATTTCTTATTCTCAAAAGGCCTTAAGCAAAATATTCTAACTATGCACTGCCCAGCAGAATTTGAACAGAAAACTGATTGCTGAAAGTGATGATCTTGACATTTTTGTTTTTACTTCTGGGTCCTCTCTCTGCACAGCTCACTAAAACACAAATGTGCCTTCCCCAATGTAAGGTAAAGGTCTGTGGCTAAGTAATCCGTGGAAAGTGCTCTCGCTATTGTGCAGCCTGTGACTGTTAAACTGCTTCTTAACGAATTCGAAGTCTGTTTCAGCAAAATCTGCTCAATGATTTGTGGTCCTCAGGACCCCAAATGCCAACTCCCAACCTTCACTGTTACCCCATTCACCCCACCCCCTTTCTCTCACCGATTTGCCAAATGTGAGGACTTAACTTGATTGTTGCTTGCAGCACACCCAAACTCAGGGGTGGGGACTGGAGGGAGGTCTGGTGGAAACTCAGGATCACCCACAGCGATTGTCAAGCAGTCAGCAATGTTTTGGATAAAATTGTTATTGTCTGGAAATCCCGAAGCTACTATTCCTCTGTAACAATGGCAAATTCTGCCGGTTTCAAAACCTTCAGCAAACCCAAATCAGAACAGGCCCCATAGTTTAGTTTAGTATAGCTTTGTTTAGTTTAGTTTGGACACAAAAAGCTGGAGAAAGTCAGTGGGTCAAGTAGCATCTCTGGAGAAAAGGAATAGGTGATGTTTTGGGTCGAGACCATTCTTTAGTTTAGTTTAAATTAGTTTAATTTAGTTTAGCTTAGTTTAGTTTAGTTTGGTGTTGACATGTGTACCAAGGTACAGTGAAAATCTTTTGTTTGCTTGTTCTCTTGTCAAGAAAGGACTATCCATGAATGCAATCAAGACAGCCACAGAAAAATGATAAAGGGTATAATATTTTAGTGCAAATATATAACATTGAAGTCTGATCAAGTCTTACTAATGAGTTCAAAGATCCCCAAAGAGGTAGTTGACTTCTTTGTTGAAAATACCATACCATAAGGTAAATCCCAGGATTGAGATGAGAAAACTCTGACTTCAGATGCCAGGATCTCAGTCCCCAGTTCCTTGTTCTTCATCTCAGTGATGCCAGACCAGGGAACAATATCCCAGACTGTCTTTCGGCACCATTTCTAAACACTGTCATCC
Source organism: Raja brachyura (assembly GCA_963514005.1). Next base: position 12,822,618 of record OY740800.1, on the reverse strand, counting down.
TCTCAATGCCACTAGACTCCTGGAATCCCTCTCCAGAGATACCAGGGCAATATTAATTATCTAACTTTCCTCACCAATGTTGCAAAGTCAGTACCTGATCTAAAACGACTATTCTTATATAGTGGCCAATCCATTGGGAGCAAAAGTAGAATAATACAGCTGGTTAAAACATTTATCTATTGTTTATTCACTTGGAGGCGAAGGTCTGGAGAGAAATTGTGATACTTAGCTGCTAAGCTGACCTATCTTTTAGGATTAGCACATCAGTTGCTGACTGCAGACAAGTAACATGAGAGAATGCGAGATTCAGATGAGTTTATTGTCATATACACCAGGGCGCAATGAAATATCTCCTTCGCTTCACGCTCATAGAGAACACAGTATACGTAATAATGATAGACGCAACAATAAATACAACAACAAATGTAAAACAGCAGAATAGTGCAAAAATTGCAGCCCAATATGAAGTAGGGCATGGGGTCATACAGCACGGAAAAAGGCCCTTCAGCCAAACTCGTCCATGCCAAGCAAGATACCACATCTATGATAGTTCCACTTGCCTGTATTTGGCCCATATCCCTCTAAACCTTTCAAATCCTAGTGCCTGTCCAAGTGTCTTTTACAGTAAATGCTGTTATAGTACCTGCCTCAACTACCACCTTTGGCAGCTTGTTCCATATACCCACCACCCCGGTAGTTCAACACAAATATAAGGTCCACAACAGAATATAATAATGAGATTGAGTTAAGAGTAAGAGTACCTGGCAGCATCTCTGGGAATGGGGTGTGAAAGAGGTGATTGCTTCAGTGGTCTGATAGCCATCGGGAAGAAATTGCTCTTTACTCGGGCTTTCAAGCTTTTGTATCTTTTCCCAGTGGGTAAATGAGAGAAAATGTTGTTACAGGGTGGCAGGCATCCTTGGCAATATTTCCAGCCTTACTGTTGCAAAGCACTGTGAAGATGAACTGGATGGAAGGAAGCGAAGAGTTTGTAATGGACTTTGTTGTGTTCACTACTCTATGCAGGTTCAGGCAACCAGAAGCAGAGTAATTTCCATACCAGGCTGTGAATATATATGCTGTTACAATACGTTCTATAGTGCATCTATACAAGCTTGAGGACACACTGAATCTTCTCAGATGCCTACGAAAATTAATATATTAATGTGCTTTTGTGATCATCGCATCAGTGTGGAGGGACCACATTCGGCTGCTGGAGATGCAGATGCCCAGGAAGGTGAAGTTATCAACTATCTCTACGGTAGCTCCATGAGGACCAGTTTGTGCTCATCCTCCTCCCCATTCCTTTAATTCAATAACCAATTATTTATTCTTGCTGATGTAAGTGCTACGTTGTTCTCGTAACACGATGATATAAGGTTCTCCATCTCTTTCCTACACTTCGCCTCATCATTATTGTTGAGCTGGCCAATATCATCGGCAAACCCAAAGATGCAGTTGGTGCTATACTTGGCCACACAGTCACGGGTGTACAAGGAGTAGGACAAGGGACTGACACTCAATCCTGCGGAACTCCAATATTGAAAGTCAGGGTGGTGGGAATGTAATGATCATTTCTAATCGACTGAATTCCAAAAGCTAATTGCAGATGGAGGCTCCAAGTCCAGGAGTTTTAAGACAAAATTATTTGGTGTTAAAGGCTGAGCTCTAGTCAATCAATAATATCATGACATAGGGGGGTGATCTTATTGTCAAGTTGAGCCAGAACTGAATGTCATGCATAGAAGATGGCATTGTCTGTAGAACTATTTTTCCTCTTTGCAAATTGCAAGGGATGCAGATTGTCTGGATGACCAGCACAGATGTGGGCTACTGCTACATCGCACTTTCATCGCACTTCATTATGGTCAATGTTAAAGCTACTTGGCGGTAGTCATTCAGACTGGTCACGTTACTTGTCTTCGAGACTGGAATGATGGAGGCTCCGTGAAGTGAGAGTTTGAAGATGTGGGCAAAGACCTTGGCCAGTTGATTGCTTCACAATTTTTGAATCATCTCGTGGCTACAAATTGCCCAGATACTTTCCGAGATTTTGCAGTCGTAAAATTGGACCTGACTTCTGTCACAGAGACAGAATGAGTGGAGGATGGGGGGACATAAACACAACTAGGTGGAACTTTGTTTCCCTGTTCAAAACAAATGTAAAAGGCAATGAGCTCGTCTGGCAAAGATGCTTCATTGCCAAAGAACGACGCCAATTTCAGCTTATAGTCCATGATGATATTCAGGTCCTGTCACACTCACCTGGCATATGCGTGATGTAATTGAACCTTCAGCTTGTGGTGGAATTCGCTCTCGGCATCTCTGATAGCCTTCATGTACAGGACGGAATCATCCTTCTTGAAAGCATCAGATCAGGATTTAAGCAGAGTGCAACTTTTCCTCATCTTTCAAGGTTTAGGGTAGACCCTTATTGCCTTTGTCAGCACATTGATGCCAACATTTCCTGATGGGACCAGTGACAAATGAGATATACTCAGACATAAAACGCTGGAGTAACTCAGCGGGACAGGCAGCATCTCTGGAGAGAAAGAATGGGTAACATTTCCGGTCGAGACCCTTCTTCAGTCTCGACCCGGAAAGTCACCCATTCCTTCTCTCCAGAGATGCTGCCTGTCCCGCTGAGTTACTCGAGCTCTTCGTGTCTATCTTCGGTTTAGACCAGCATCTGCAGTTTTTTCCTACACAATGAGATGTACTCATTCAGGCTAGATCAGGGGTTCCCAACCTTTTTGGTCCCGTTTATCCTGGCAACTTTATTAGCACATAACAATGTTATTTCACTTATTTATGAACAACTAATGATGAACAGATACCGGTATACCAGAACCAAACACAGTCAGTCAATGAGAAAAAATCCAGAATCAATAAATTTACCGCCTGGGTAGATGAAATTTACCCCCTGGGATAAATTTACCTCAGGTTGGGAACCCTTGGGCTAGATGAAGTGGATGTCCTGAAGTAGTATTCTCTATGAAGTAGCATTCTCTATGACAACTTCAAAATCATTCTTTAAAAAAGACACAGTGCAGGAGTCAGGCCCCATTCCCTGGAGAGCATGAATAGGTGAAGTTTCGGTCCCGACACAGTCATTTTGCTGCTTGTAAAAGTCAGGACCCAGATCATTTGCAGCCATCATTGGTTACTGCCATCCTTTTCATAGAGACATAGAAAATAGATGCAGGAGGAGGCCATTTGGCCATTCGAGCCGGCACCACCATTCATTGTGATCATGGCTGATCAACCACAATCAGTAACCTGTGCCAGCCTTCTCCCCATATCCCTTGATTCCACTAGCCGCTGGAGCTCTATCTAACTCTCATTTAAATTCATCCAGTGAATTGGCTTCTACTGCCTCTGTGGCTTTGTAAGGAGATTGAGAAATGTGCACTGAACGCAAGAAGTTATGACTTACATTTTCTGATTTAGAGGAACTGAATACCCATATATATTTTAACAGCAGATAGACACAACATGCTGAAGTAACTCAGCGGGACAGGCAGTATCTCTGGAGAGAAGGAATGGGTGATGTTTCAGGTCAAGACCCTTCTTCAGACACTAGTCTGAAGAAGGGTCTCAACCCGAAGAAGGTTCTCACCCATTCCGTCTCTCCAGAGATGCTGTCTGTTTCGCTGAGTTACTGCAGCTTTTTTGTGTCTACCTTTGGTTTAAACCAGCATCTGCAGTTCCTTCCTACACATATATATTTTAACAGCAGCAGATAGAGAAGAGCAAAGGGAGTTAGGTACCTACGTTTTTATGCATAGATTGATGAAAGGTGTGTCCAAATGCAGGCAGGCTTTTATTTCATAAGATTAATGCCCAAGCAATACCTCATGATGCTTCATAAGCCTTGGTCAATGGTTTATTCATTGCATTGAGTTTTGATCACATAGCTCCAGGAAAGATGTATTAGTTGTTGAGCAGATAGCTTCACCAGAATGAACAGGCTGCATGCATTTGGATTGCATTCCATGGGGTTTAGAAAGTTGAAAGATTATCTGTTCAAAATTGTACAAATGATGTTGGGTTTAAATCCTAAAACACCCTGCCTAACTGCTCGATTGAAGTACTTAAATCACAGGAACAGCAGGGATTCACGAAATAAAGCAGCTCGCTACCATTTCTCGGGGATGATTAGGGAAAGCCAATAAATCCTGGCCTGGCTAATTGTGCCCATATGCTACAAAGAAACACAAATAATAGATTAGATGTTATTTCCTGTTTCCATAGAGGAATTGATCCCATGTTGAGGGCATCAGGAACAACAATATGCATTTATTTAGTAGTATTAGACTGTGAATCCTGCATGGTGCAAAATCTGTAAGCTCAGCAGAGGCTGGTTCCTGCAGTCCTGTTCTGACTAGTGAGATATCATTGGCCAACGTCCTCTGTGTTTTGGACTCCACAATGGCCCTGCTATATTCTGCCCACCTGTGACCATTTGGGGACTAGAGTGGGGTATGACTTTGACTGGAGGTGGTGGGCTGGGCAGGCAGGGTGTTTAAGGGCAACGTGTTATGGAGGACCGTAATGTACCAATTTCATGATGGCGTCAAGCCTCTCATGCCCTTGTCGCAAGAACCACTGGATATTAGGGGGTACGGAACAACCAAAGCTAGGAGCTTACAACCAAAGCTAGCACAGCCAAAGCTTCCTGAGTGAACACTTGCTGCATTGCTATACAAAAAAACAAAGTGCTGGAAGAATGGTCTCAACCTGAAACATTGTCTGTCCATTTCCCTCCACAGATGCTGCTTGGCCCCTGAATTCCTCTAGCACTTTGTTTTCTGCTTAAGATTCCAGCATCTGCAGTCTCTTGTGTCTCCATCTGCAGAGGCATTGCTATGTTTGGTACTGCTTGCAGATGGTCACTCATTCTTTCAAAGGCAACTTCACCCATAATCCTGTAATGCGAATGCCCCTCATGGTGCTTCCACTGTGCACATCACTCTTCCACATAACCCACTGAGGTACATGTATCTGAACTGGTGTTTAGGAGGCGTGAAAAGCGATGGGACACCTGCAACTGGAGAGGAGTGCAGAAAGGATTTACGGGAATGTTGCCGGGACTGAGTTCGAGAAGAGGATAGTCAATCTGGGACATTATTCCTTGGAGATTAGGAGATTGAAGGGTGATCTAATGGGGGTGTATAAAATCATAGGTATTGGTGAATGCACACTACCTTGTTCTCAGGGTTGAGAAATCAATAATTAGAGGGCATAGGTTTAAGGTGAGAGGGGACAGAGGGGCAACTTTTTCACGTAGAAGGTGTCACGTTAAGCGACTGAGGCTTAGTTTAGTTTAGTTTAGTTTAGTTTGGAGATACAGTGTGCCAACAGATCCTTCTGCCCAATGAATCAGAGCTAATCAGCGATCACCTGAACACTAAATCTACCCTGCACACAATGGACAATTCACGGAAGCCAATTAACCTACAAACTTGCACGTCTTTGGAATGTGGAAGGAAACCAGAGCACTCAGAGAAAACCCACGAGGTTACGGGGAGAACATGCAAATTCCATACTGAGAGCACCCATGATTAGGATTAAACCTGGGTCTCCAGCACTGTAATGCAGCAACCCTACCCCTGTGCCCTGTGCTGTATGACTCCATGCACTGGAGTTTTTTTTACTCACTGTAGACTTCATGTTCACAGGAGCAATTGCCATAGAGAATAGTAAGATTGAACGAGAACTTACCAGTTCGAAGGTTGATCTTTATTTTATGAGGAGTCGAAGTGAGGGATTTCGTGAAGAGCCCGCCGGCGCGCATGCTCGACATACTTCAAAGTAGCGGCGTGGAATCACAGAAACCAACAAAAGAAATGACTTCGCATAGTATGATTGAATTGACTAAGATTACCAGATGAAGGTGATTGAGGGTTGGGCGAGGAGGGCACGAAATCCCTCACTTCGACTCCTCATAAAATAAAGATCAACCTTCGAACTGGTAAGTTCTCGTTCAATCTTACTATTTCATTTCGGAGTCACGTGAGTGACTTCGTGAAGACTTCAAAGCTTCTGTGATTACACGCCCTGGACCACGTCCATGCTGACACACCACTACCAGGGATGGATGGGAGGAACAAACTTGCTCAATAGTTCATACTGCAAAACAAGAGCATATTTATTAATAACAAATCAAAACCCCTCATGCGGGGACATCTCCACGTTCTTGACCTGCATTCAGCACGGCTTCTGCGAACTGTAGAGGAGCAGCAACAGGCTTGTTATAAAAACGCTGGAACACAGCTTCATTCGCCCATCCTGCTGTGGCGAGAATTTGGTCCATGGGCACCTCCATGACCCTCGCCGCTGACGTCGATGCAGCCCTGGTGGAATGAGACTTGAACACATTAATGTCGATACCTGACTTACCCAAGACGACTCGAAGCCACCTGGATATCGTCTGGACTGTCACTCGATGATGAGGTCTCTTATGAGTGACAAGCAGGTATCTCTCCATTCCTCTGATGCGTGCCGTCACTTTGACATAGTGGCGGATATGTGAGACTAAACATAGCCTAGCATCTGCGGGGTATGCCGGGAACTTCAGCTGCAGCCCTGTGCACCCAGGTCTATGCTGCTTTAGCAGCTCGTCAACGAAAAAGACTACTTCTGTAGGGGTAGCTGTCATTCTGTCGACACGCAGTTTGTGTAGTGTCTGTACCCTCTGAGCTGAAGTCAGCGCTAGTAACATCACCAGCTTCATGGTGAGTTGGTCCAGTTGGAGCCCTTCCATGGGAGACCACGTCCTGAGCAGGGTTAATACGTCCCTGACATCCCAGGTGATATTATAGCGTGGTGTAGGCGGATTCATATTGAATATACCCCGCATGAGTCTGGACACTAGCCTGTTGGATCCTACCCCAATCTTGAGGTAGAATGATAGCGCACTTCTGGCGCTGTTGATGGCACTGTAACTTAAGTGTTCATCATGGTGCAACCCCGCGAGGAATTCCAGGACGTCGGTTATTGTCACGTCATCGTACGTGATGCGAGAGCGGCTGCAGTAGGCTTCCCACTTCTTAATATGCGAGCGGTATCTTCGCCTTGTGGACTCTCGACACGACGCCCCGATGGTATCCATGGTCCGAGCCGAGAGGCCGTATTGGACTAACGGCCTGTTCAGAACCTGCAAGCCAACAAATTTAAATAGCCATGGCAGGGATGTGGCTCCCCTGAGACAGGGTGAGTAACCAATTGTGGGCAACCCTTCAAAAGGACCCAAGGTTCGTTGAGCATGTCAAAGACCACCGGATACCAAGGCTGGGTGGGCCAGTCGGGTATAATAAGGATGCCCTTGGCAGCATCTGCCTGAATCTTTCGCAATACCCGACTGATGAGGCAAAACGGAGGGAAGGCATAGAAAAACCAATTCCCCCAGTCCAGCGAGAATGCATCTAGCGCTATTGCCCCAGGATCTGGTTCCCATGAAACGTAGGCTGGTACCTGATGGTTCAACCGTGACGCAAAAAGGTCAATGTCCGGTTTACCAAATTTGGCTGTGACTTTAGAAAAAATCTCAGGATGCAACATCCATTCAATGTTGTCATTAAATTTGCGTGACCTGGTGTCCGCCACAGTATTAAGCTCACCTGGCAAATAGGTAGCTGAAATCCAAATGTCTCTTTGAATACACCAGAGCCAAATTGAGTTAGCCAATTTGTCACACGAAACTGACCTGGTACCACCCATATGGTTTAAATATGCCACAGCTGTGGTGTTGTCTATTTGGAGACGGACGTGTGCTCCAACAAGCTTGGAACAATATGCACGAAGTCCGTGGAATGCTGCCAGCAACTCCAAATAGTTAATCCCTTGAGTCAACAACATCGATGCCTCAAGGGTGTCCCATCTACCCCCACAACTAGAGCAATTATCAGTAGCTCCCCAGCCATTGGAGCTTGCATCTGTCTGTAAATATACCACCGGATTAGCCTCCCTGACAGGCTTAAATGAGTTGCTAATGTGACACACCCACCATTGCAACTCAGTTATCGCTTCGGACGGCAGCTGCATAGATCGATCGTAATGACCAGCGTTCCATTTTAACGCAGTAATTTTAGCTCTTTGCAAATTCTGATAATGCAAAGGTCCATATCGTGCTGCCGGAAACAAAGCCACTAGCTTGCCAATTACTGTGGCTGTATGCCGAATCGATGGTATATTGGTGCCAATTAAATCTCTGCACACCTTAGTGACTTCCTCAATTTTGTTAATTGGTATAGTTATCCTCATGCTCATTGAGTTCACCGTGAACCCTAGGTAATTAATTACCTGGGCAGGGCAGAACTTCGATTTCTCTGGATGGACAATGAATCCTAATTGTTGAAATATATTGACAGCAGCTGCAACACCCTGTTCAGCCAATTGCAGGGTGTGGCCCACAATAAAGACATCATCTAAATAGGCCATAACTATATGATGTCGTTGTCTCAAATAAGCCATGATTGGCTTCACCAATTTAGTGAACAATCTAGGGGCTGTAGTAAGCCCATTAGGCAAAGCCTTATACTGCCAAAGTTGCCCCATCCAGATAAATTTCAAAAACCTTCTATCATCTTTCTGGATGGATACTGAATAATATGCATCCCTCAAATCAATGCATGCCATAAAGCAGCCATGAGAAATCAATGATTTGGCTGTTTCAAACGTATCCATTTTAAAATGAGTATATGTTACAAACGTATTCAAACGGGTTAGATCAATAATAACACGACAGCCTCCATCCTTCTTAGGTCTAGTAAATATGTTTGAAACAAATTCAATTGGCTCATGCACTGTTTTCTCAATCACACCCTTCTGTTCCAAACTTAAAATTCACTTGTAACCTGCTGCCTGTTCTGCAGCAGACAATTTGAACGTACGACCAGGCATGTGCTGGGATGGAGGAATGTCGCCATTAATAAACTCAATTTTATGCCCCCGAATATTCCGCAACACATACTCATCACCAGTAAAATTACCCCATGCATCCAAAAACAACCGTAAACGACCACCAACATGGGAAGTTAAACAGAGAGAAAAAAGAGAACCAGACCCCCTCACCTCCGTGGTTACCGGCAGTCCTTGACACGTGTGGGTGGCCGTGGAGGTGCTGGGTTGGCTTGAGGGCGCGGCGTCTTCGATTTCCACAAAGGTCTCTGCCGACCCTGTCCTAAAAAAGACCCTTGGTGCTGGTTCTGGTGCTGTTGTCGTTGTGGAGCTAGAGGGCGAGTCCTCGTCGAGGCACCGGCCGACCCTCGTGAGCGAATGTATGGAGCTTTTGAGCCTGACGGTGTGGGGGCACTCTGAGAGCGCATGATCCCCACCGTTTTGGCTTGTTCGTCAAGCTCTTTGACTCTCTTCGAGAGGTCCTCACCAAAGAGCTGACGGGGCGGCGGCGGCGGCGGTGGTTTGCACAATCCTGCAAACTTCGGGTTGAGTGCTGGGCGGATGCTATTTTTGCGAAACCCGTTGATTTCGTGCTAGGTCGCGCACAATAATGCCAGAGCATCTTCCTGGTCCAAATTCAGTTCGTCCCCGTCCACCGACCGCGCAAAGGCGGTAATACCGGCCGTGAGGAGTTTCAGGATCCGCTGCAATTTTAGCTCCTGTTGACGGATAGCCGCACTGATGTTGCCCCATATTGGCGTATTGACCACAGGCACGTTGAGGGAGTTGCAGTTTGATGGATCCTTGTGCCGGCTCATAGCCTGGATGAGGACTTCTTCCTGCAGTACCTGATTATTAAGAAAGTCCACTGTGGCTGCCAGCTTTGTATTTAGAGGAAGACCAGCCGTATGTGGGGCCGCGAATTTGGTCGCCACATCCAAGAGTTCTTCCGCTGGCACCTCCAACGGAGTTGGTACGGGATCCACCAGAACCTCCTCCTCCTGCTGCTCCAGGCTGATAGTAGATGTTGGTGAAGACGCCCTGTGCCTGTTGCTGCCCTGCTGTTGTTGACGTTCAGCCGCTCCATACGGTCAATACGCCCTTCACCCTGAACACTCAGGTGGTCGGAGTCCTCCGGCTCTGAAAAGAAAACCGGGCTCCTGTCATCGGCCCGCACCTCGTCGAGGCCCTGCCGGTGCCGGTAGTTGTCGCTAACAGCCGCCGAGGCGAAACTGCGCGATTCCTGCGCGGGCGTGTTCAATCGCCTCCGTTTAGCGAGAGCTGAAGCCGCTGCCACTAAGGGCACTTGCGGCGAGGTGTCGGCACCAGCCGAAGCATGGCTGCCTGGGGCCCGCGCAGTCTTGCCAGCTGCCCACATCGTGGACGTTGCCGACGCATGGTCTCGCCCACCCATCCATGGGGGGCTCGGCGACCGTGACGAGACCCGACTCGACCGACCCGTCCCGGCGTCGAGAGTCGGGGTGTGCCGGCTGGACCTCACAGCCGCCCGGGTCCCGCCCTGGAACCTGACCGCTCCTCCGCGATAGGCAATGCCTTAGCCCTAACAGGGTTAGGCTTCTGGGCTCCTGTCCTCCCCCTTCTCGGAGGGCTGAGTGGAACAGACCGTGCAACGGCACGTGCCCTGCTCGAGGTCGCCAGCGAGCCCGCTGACGACCTGACTGCCATGGCAGGGTCCCCCTGCTCTGGCGGCACACCACACTCCTCCTCGTCGAACTCCTCCGAGCTGTGGTGTGCTGGCGGACCTGGACCTGTAATCACAGGGCTTACCCACATCTCCGCCTGAGTCCCGGCCTGCGCTGCAGGTATTGCCGATGGTAAAGGCCCCGGAACTGTTGACCGGCGAACTCGTCCTGACGTCCTCCGGCCCTTCGAACTCCCATCCATGTCCTTGCTGCAAGACATAATCAGACAACAAGGACCACCAACTAAAGGTAGAATACTCACCTCCGTGGCCCCTTATGAAGGGCTGGCGAGGAGCGCGCTCCACCGCCAGCCGTCGCAGCAACGCGTTACGATGATATGTCGAGCATGCGCGCCGGCGGGCTCTTCACGAAGTCACTCACGTGACTCCGAAATGAAATATGTGCTGAAAGGAGTGAATTCTCTATAGATAATCAAACAAAGCTGGTGGTAAATCAGCGGGACAGGCAGCATCTCTGGAGAGAAGGAATGGGTGACATTTCTGGTCGAGATCCTTGTGAATTCTCTCATTGGGTGCTCTCTTGGGTGTCAACTCGCCATTGCCCCATCTCCAATGGCCATCATTTTGCCATGTTGGTTATCTTCTACAGACAAATCTTGCAAGTTGGTTTGTAAAAGTCCTTGTTTTGCTGCATTCCCAATGATTAAAAAAAAAGCCTAATGTATATTCATGTTGGACCCAAATGTAAAGCACAACCATACATTGAATTATACATCCAAGGAGAACCTAATGTTTGAATATTATATTACCATAGAGACGCTTGTATAATAAAGATGTTATCATTTTCAAAATTGGATATGATTTCTGCTTTGCACGAAAAAAAGTATTAAAATGTATAAACCATTCATTTTCATAGGAAATTTTACATAATTTTAATTACTTTCATTTGAAGTGTTATTAGACTGTGGCCAATTTGCACACAGCAAAATCACGCAGATAACGATGGGATAAATGAACTGTTAATCTGCTTTTGGATTGATTAAGGTATAAGTATCCGTGAGGGCATTAAGCCCATTCACTTGGTCTGTAAATTGTGTAATGAAATCCTTTCTGTCCACTGAGACAGGAAAACTGTTTTGGCTTAACACCTCCGTGGAAGACGAAACTTCCAGTAATGTAGCAATCCCTCTGCACTCCGATGGAAATGTCAGACTCAATAGTATTTTTCTCAAAGGCTTTGAGCCAACTCACACAATGATTTTCTGCAAGAGCTACAGCAAGCTGAAAACAAGTCTTTAAAAGTAGCATTTTGCTCGCAGATTAAATAGAGTGAAGCCCCAAAATGAATGGTCTGTTAAGCAAATCCTTCATTAAACTGTTTGCTCCGTTTATAGCTTTCCTTAAAGTAGCACTGTTATTCTAATGAAATTATGTCCATTCAAAGTGCTGCTAGGTAATTAAGCAGCAGGCTGTTCTTTGCTGTTTTAGAGTTTCAACACCCCTCAAAGCCGACACAAAATAATTACAAACTTGGTCTGAAGAAAGGTTTTGACCCAAAGCATCATCTGATCATTCCCTTCGCAAATGCTACCCGGCCTGCTGAGTTCCTCCACCACTGTACTTTTTGGCGAATGAAAATAACCCTTTATTGGGAAAAGAGGGATACTGAAAAGTTATTTCAATTATGGGCACATTCAGGGTACATATTTGCTGCTTTTACAGTAAGCACAAATGATTTATAGGAGAAATTTAAGCCAAAATGTCCTAGCAGAGTGAGTGAGGCATGGGTGCAGATTTTGATGTGTTCCTCCTGCTGTATCAGTGAAGGAAAAATGTTTCCTGGATTCACTTGCGAATGAAATATTGCAAACAGGATAGGCTCCTAGCCATTTGAAATTCCTACTGCAAAAACGATATTCTCCCCCAGAGGTGCTTTCAGTTAGTCCCTTTCCTCGTCTCTACAGGAATTTTCAACTTGAATTTGAGATCCCGTACACTGTCCAGTTGGTCCAGAGTCCTCACCATATTCTGGTCGTCTGGGCTGTTCCTGCAGTTCCAGCATCAGTTTACTTCAAAGTCATGTGAGTGACTACTTGGAGAGCCCGCCAGCCCGTCGTGCATTGCTCTGACAGGTAAGAGAAAAAATTATTTCAGGAACGGAGAAGCTGGCACAGCTTGTGCAGCTCCGTAAGGAGCTGGTGGAATAAAAATACCGGCTGCCAGCGCGGCTGGGACAGCTTCCGCCGTGGAGGCTCAGCAGGAGCTGACGGCTATAAATTGCGGCTGCCGCGGAGGCTCAGCAGGAGCTGGCGGTCTTATAATAGCGGCTGCCGGCTCGGCCAGGACAGTGGCTGCCGTGGCAGAATGGGGCTCCACTGGAGCAGGTGGCTGTTCGGAGCAACTGACGGGCAATGCCTGTACAGATTGGAGCCCCAGAGGCCTGAAGAGGCAACACCTGGTTCAGGGTTGCATTCTAATTCCTCCCCTAAGAAACTCCGTTGAGGCTCCAGAAGGGAGGAAGGACTCGGAGTCACTAGCAGGAGCTCCTGTCTAGTGAGTAAATAAATAAACAAACAAACAAATAAAGAAAGAAAAATAAATGGATGAATAAATAAATAAAAAGGAAAAAAGGAATGTGCTCCTAGCTCAGGAGACATTTACAGGCTGTCAGTCAGATGCCTGTGGGAGAAACACCTGGTTCAGGGTTGCGTTATAATATCTCCCGCTCAGAAGAAGGGAAGCAATACCTGGCTCAGGGTTGCGTTATGATATATCCCGTTCAGAAGAGGGGAGTGTTGGAGATTCTTAAATAGGTGACTCCAACCATGTGGATATCAATAAGGAACTCGAATCCCTGAACTAATGGGGGGATATGCTTCATTTTTAATCATATGAAGGAGCTACTGGCTCATGTCACATACTTGCCATCCCTTTGGGGATAGGAGATTCACTGGAGGAAGATCTGGCTAAAAGTATCTGGGAAATATGCCAGTCCAGATAACTGCCAGAATTTTTGGATGTTCCATACATCAATTTTATCAGTTGAGATATCCTAGTGATGATTTGTAGGCAAAGGATTATGTCAGCAAATCCAACTACCGCTCTGGAGTCATTACAGCCTTTTGCAAGTCAGTAGAGGGGTCTCATCTCTCGGAAGTGCAGAAAACTGTATTATCACTTCTCTGTAATACACAGTGGGGGATATTGCCCTCGCAAAATACTATAAGGCATGAGATAATTCCCAAAATGGCTCATTTTTACAGGGCCAGTAACATGCAGCCTGCATAGTATGTCTTAAGAGAGGACGTTTGTAGCCAGTTGAAGACTTGCAGGTGGAATTTAAGGCTGCGGGAATGGAGTACTATTCTGTGTGGGTAAAGCTCCAGTTTTCCGGTGGGGTTTCACCCTGTATTCAAGGAGCAGGAAGCGCCGTTGAAACTCTAGAAAGGAGCAGTCGGGAGTCGCTAGCTGGCCTCGCAAGTACAGATTGTTGAACCAGGCTTGCAGTATGGCAAGCATGACCTGTCCAGTGAGCCCGGCTGAGGCTCCGAAGGAGCAGCTGGCCAAAGGAACAGCCTGTCGATCAGAGGATTAGGGCCTTCAATCGATCTTGAAGATGCATATTTTGCCATATCTCTACACGAGGGGCACAGATACATCTGGTGTTTTGATGACAAAACCAGTGGTGGAAAGTTTAGGCTCTACCTAGGGGTTGTCTTCAGGCCTAGGCTATTTACAAAGATTCTAAAGCTAATGCTGCCCTACTCAGATCAAAAGGGCATTGTGTCATGGAGATTATAGACTACATGCACATTTTGTAGGTGATAAGACTCAGGGGGTTTCATCAGTAGATGCCTCTTACGATATTAAGGATGAGGCAACATCAAATTTAATAGTGCCAATTTTGCCTACTCATTCAGAGCGTCCATGGTAAAGGCGGCTGAAAGAAGCTCCTATTTACTCGAAGTCACGAGTGATGGTTAGTTCAGCCTATTTCTTATGCAGCTAGCTCTGCACGATTGTATGGGAAGGTTGTGAAGAGGACATGTGAGCTACTTTTAAACAGAAGTAGCAGAGGTTTGTGTTTCTTTCAGTTTGTGCTTAGAGAAGCAATTATGTTATAGCACAATTGTCACTGCTTGTGCTGCTTTGTCATTCTCTATGGTACTGTAAGTGGGACAATAAATAATTGGGTATTCACCCGTTGTTGACTAACGTTATGCAAGGTGTCTTTTATATGACCGCTCTAAAAGCCTAGACTCACAGTAGTGTGGAATGTGTATCAGTAAATTATTATGCAGATATTCATCTACTGTATTCTAAGTGGGAGCAGTATCATTTAAGTTGATTATGCTTTAGCAACTGATTTCAGCACAAAGAACACAGCCTTTACTCAATCTCTGACTCGGTCTCTGGGTCATAACTGACATGAGGGTAGCTTGTTATGGGAATGATCTCATAAAGCAAAACGGGCATGGTTGGGTACAAGTTGGAGCTGACAGCATACCCACCAGATCGGAGACTGGAGGTGTTATTATGTATACAGGTACACTGAGCTTGCTAGTACCTCTGAGATGAAGGATACTTTCTTCATTGTTATTTAATAGTTTCTCAAGAGCTTGTTGGTGGCTCAGTAGCAGCCACTAGAATGGATATTCCCATTTGATCATCTTCTTGCAACAGCAGGAAGTTTACATAGTGCACTTTCAGAAGTTATACCATTTTGGTTGAATATGCCTGGATGATTGCAGATAGAATTCTGAACAGTGTTGCATTAGTTATTGTCTAACTCAAAGCCAATTGGGACTGTGGTCCGATTAAGGGCAATGGCCATGTATGCAAGTTAGCATCATGTTGTTAATAACCTATGTATTTTCCACCATATATGGTTTATCTGTTTAAGTGTTTCACACACAGATTAGATTACTGCATGAAACCACAGAGCTTTGAAGGCTTCACGTAGTCACTCACGTGATTTCGAAATAAAATAGAAAGGTTAAATGAAAACTTACCGTTTGAAGTTTGATCTTAATTTTATTAGAAGTTGAAGTGAGGGATTATGTGCCCTCCACTCCCAACCCTGAATCTCATAAAGATAATTTGGTAACTCAACAGTTATTAATCTTTCTATAGTTTAAGTTTGTGCAAGTGGTCTGTGGCTTCATACAGTTGTTCTGAAGGTTGACGTGCATGCGGGCTGGTGAGCTCTTGATGTAATCCCTCACTTCAACTTCTCATAAAATAAAGATCAAACTTCAAATGGTAAGTTTTCGTTTAATCTTTCTATTTTCATATGGTCAGAATGACACTATTTCTAGCCAAGAGTTTCCAATTTTACAACTGTCCCATATATGTTCCATTTGCAATGGCATAACGATTTTTGCCAGTATACATGACAATAAGATAGATACAAAGTGTTGGAGTAACTCAACGGGTTAGGCAGCATCTCTGGAGAAAAAAGGATGGGTGGTGTTTCAGGTTGGAATCCTTCTTCAGAACCTCTTGGAAAACCCATCCTTTGTCTTCAGAGATTCTGCCTGACCCGCTGAGTTAATCCAATACTTTGTGTCTATCTGCAGGTTCTTACTATATATGATAACTAAACTAAATTCAACCTTACATTCAAGTGAAATAGAATGCATCCGTTCAACCTGCCTGTCTGGGAGTCAAGAAATCTGGCTGGCATCATTGTCACCAAAAAGGCGGAGGGAGAAGAGATGATCAGGAGAGGAAAAAGTGTTAATCGGGCAAGTTACTTGATACAGCCTATAGTGGCACGTCTACTCCCATTTTACTTCGGAGTCACGTGAGTGACTATGTGAAGAAGCCCCTCCAAGCGCATGCTCGATGCGTCGGTAGGAACGGGCTGCAGATCGCAGCTTCACCAGTGGTAACAGGCCCGCAGGTAAGTGGGTTGAAATTACTTCCTGTGTAGAAACTCCGTGACGCTGGCTGGAATAGCCAGGAGGAGGTTGGGAAGTTTTTTGAAATGGACACGGTGAAAAAAATGTCGCGGGGAAAGTGCGTGTCCCAGGTGGAAACACAATTAAGATCGGCCTAGATTTTTATATTTATTTCAAAACCTTCCAATTTTTCTTACTTCATCATTCTTTAAAAAACTGGACTCCATTATCCTTCTATTTATTTGGGGCTATAAAGCCCACCGTATATCAAAGGCGCATCTTCAAAAGCCAAAAAATGAGGGAGGCATGGGCCTTCCTATATTTAGGCACTACTATTGGGCAGCCAATGCTAGAGCTCTGATCTACTGGCAAAGTGGATTCCCAGATGAAATTTTGAATAACAATAATAACCCCCTGTGGCTAAACATTGAAAGCACAGCAGTGGAAAAATCCTCCCTCTGTACTTTGCTCTTTTCCAAAACAGAATCCCCACACAAGTTGGTTGGTGAGAATTTTATGTTGAGAAATTCTATTCGAATTTTAAATCAGATAAGAAATTTCAGTACATTGTCAAATGTCTCTATTTACACCCCCATATGTCACAACCACTCCTTTTTACCATCACAGACAGATGGGGGTGTTTGCTGTCTGGAGAGACAAGGGCCTTGCAACCCTAAGAGATCTATATATAGACAAAATGTTTGCTTCATTTAATCAGCTGAAATCAAAATTTAACCTTTCCAACTCTCATTTTTTTCGCTATCTCCAAATTAGGCACTACGTTAAAGACCAAATTTCAAACTTTCAAACCATGCCTGACAGTTGCCCACTCTACGAGCTCCTGCAGCTTCCTCCAGATACCAAAAATCTAATACCTTGCTTTGTGCGTCTATTCACCACCTCTGTATCCACTAACCATCTAAAAGAAGCCTGGTCTACTGAGCTGAATTTCAAGGTGTCTGACGGCATTTGGAATGAAGGTTTGACCAGAATCCAAACTTGTTTGATCAATGCCAGGTATAAACTGATCCAGTTTAAAGTCACCCATAGACTTCATTACTCAAAGACCAAATTACATCGAATCTACCCAGCTATTTCTCCATTATGTGACAGATGCAAAGGTGCAGATGGTTCTTTAACACACATTTTCTGGCTCTGTCCTCATATACAAAGATACTGGTCTGAAATATTTACATGGTTCTCTGGGGTTTATGGAAAAGATATTTCCCCTGATCCAGAACTGGCACTTATTGGATGCTCAGAGACTGCTTTGTACTTCACGTCTGAAGAACAACAAGCACTGATGCTTGGTATGGTGGCAGCCAAGAAAATGATCTTAACACACTGGAAATCTCCCACACCCCCCTGCTTCAAAAAATGGCTCAATGAAATGATAGCAATCATACAGATGGAAAGGATACGCTTCTACAACTCCAAGATACCCAACAACTTCTTAAGCGTTTGGGGACCATTTATCAACCACCTCAAAGACCATTAATTTAATAAGCTCATATTATTCGCAGTGATGCAGTCCTGTGCTTTTTGCTTGCGCTCTTGCAATACCTGACTGTGTAGCACCATATGGATCGCACCAAACTGTTATGTCTGGCGGCTCTTATGTTATTTTTATTTTTTTCTTTGATGTCATTTTTTTTTGTTTTTTTGTTTCCTTCTCTTTTTTTGTCTTGTTTTGGTTAAAACACAAAATAAGTCATACTACAGGTGTACCAGATGTAGCACAATCCTTTGCTATACCAGAGGGAAGCAGTGAGGTCATGGAAGAAAACCTGGCGGCCAACATTAATTATTTGGTTTCTCACCAGCTTCAGGAGACCGTCATGATTGAAACAGCAGACCTCTATAAAACACCTGTTAATTGTGCATCACTGAGGGTGCCAATGGTGAATCCAGCTATTTGGACACCCATGACTTCAACAATGCGAGGACAGGAGATACGGTTCCAGAGGGTCCTCAAGCTCATTGCAGCTGGCATTACTGCTTTTGGGAGGCAGTTGGAAGGGCATGCTATGTCCAAAATCCAAAAAGACATGTTGGCATTGTTTTGTAACTCTTATTTTGAGATTAATTGTATGAGAAAAATCGCCATTCGGCCCATCCTGCACCCAAGATTTGCTGGTTTGTGTAAATCAAGCAATGTTCAAGCTCCAGATTATTTATTCGGAGAAAACCTGCCTAAACAAATTAAAGATATCGATGAGGAGGCAAAGGCCATCAACCTCATAAAACCTTTTATATTCAGTCAAAGGAGATAATCTGGCTGGATGAGAAGGGGGTTTGATTCAGGAGCAGGAACAAGCAGAGGCAGGGGTATGGTGAGACGGTATTATCACCCATCACCGCCCAATATTAATCCATATATTGGGAGAAGGAGACCGTCACGGTCATTTGGTGAGGTACAAAAACTTTATTCTATCACAGAGGAAACTGTTGTAGAACCTCCAGTTGGTGGTAGATTGCAATTGTTTTATGTTGAATGGTACTGTATAACATCTGATCCATTTATATTAGATACTGTGTCAGGTGCTATTATAGAATCTATGGAAGGAGTTGATCCACCTGTACAGGATAAACCTAATCAAGTTTTGGTGTTTTCTGCCCCTGAAAATTCTCAGGTAAAAGAAGAAGTAAAACATTTATTTAAAAAAGGGGTAATTGAAAGTATGGAGAATCATCCGCAACAATTTGTGTCAAATATTTTCCCCAGGGTAAAGAAAGATGGGGGTTGTAGAGTAATTCTGGATCTCACAAAATTAAATTCATATGTCCAGTATAGACATTTCAAAATGGACACCTTCAACACTGCAAAGGAGTTGTCCATTAGGTGTTACATGGCTACTATAGAGTTAAAAGATGCATATTATTCAGTGCCAATTCATCACCATTATTGTAGGTACTTGAAGTTTAATTGGATGGGTCAGCTGTGGCAATATAAAGCATTACCTAATGGGTTAAGTTCAGCTCCCAGGCTGTTCACAAAATTATTGAAACCAGCACGTGCATTGTTAAGGGCTCAAAATCACATTGTCATGGCTTATCTTGATGATATTTTAATTGTTAATGCCACTCAGGAATCAGCTGAAGATTCAGTTTCAGCCTGTTGGAAAGGCTAGGTTTTCTGATCCATCCAATGAAATCTTAGCTACAGCCGTTGCAGACAATTATTTGGGATTTGTCATTGATTCAATTGCTATGTCAGTAACTTTACCAACAGATAAAGTTGTGGCTATTACAAATGCGTGTAGTTGCCTTGCTGACAAACCTTATCCCTCCATCCGAGAAGTAGCTAGGGTTTTTGGTAAGATGGTAGCAGCATTTCCCGCTGTTGCGTTTGGTCCTTTGCATTATCAAAATCTTCAAAGGTTAAAAGCACTAAAAGAACGTGTATGTCATTTTGACAGACCCATGCAGTTGCCAACGGAAGCGTTGGCTGAATTACAGTGGTGGATTGGGAATGTTGCGCAAGCTACTAAAAACATTGTTATTCAGCAACCTACAGTGGTATTGCAAACTGATGTTAGTGCTCTCGGATGGGGGGCTACGGACAATAACACCAGCTGTGGTGGTAGATGGATTGTCCAAGAGGATTTAATTCTCCAAACATATGGTATTAATTATTTGGAGTTATTGGGGACATTTTTTGGATTGAAAGCGTATTGTTCTACAATGGAGAAATTGCATGTTCAATTACAAGTAGACAATACCACAGCTCTAGCATATATCAATCACATGGGCAGAGTAAGATCAGTATCATGTGATCATCTGGTCAACCTGATGTGGAATTGGTGTGTATCTAGGAATATCTGGCTTTCAGCTATTTATCTCCCAGGGAAAGACAATGTTGTGGCAGACAGCAGATCATGGGAGTTTAAAGACAATACAGAATGGATGTTAAATCCACAAATTTCCAAAAAAAATTGTCAATCGGTATGGTGTTCCAGACATTGATCTATTTGCATCCAGATTAAATCGCCAATTGCCTAAATACGTGTCATGGGAGCCTGATCCAGGAGTTGTAGCATTGGATGCATTCTCGCTACATTGGGGAAATATGTTTTTCTATGCTTTTCCCCCATTTTGCCTGATTAGGCAATGTCTCAGTAAAATAGAGCAAGACTCTGCCACGGGTGTTTTGTTGGTTCCAAACTGGTCTATACAGCCATGGTTCCCATTGATGCTTAGAATGATAATTGAACCATTTATGACGATTCCCAGCTCCATGGATTTGTTGGTACAACCAGTGACAGAACAAGTTCATCCATTGCATGATCAATATGAATTTGTTAATCTGACCAGACCATTACAAGGGCTTGGACTGTCGGATAGGACCATGGATGTCATAACGTCAGCTTGGAGAGATAGCACTAAGAAACAATATGTGTCTCACATAAAGAAATGGGAAGCTTTTTGTATTCAGTCAGATATATCTTATCATACTGCAAACATATCGGATGTATTGGAGTTCCTTGCTATGTTGCATTTTGATCAGCAACTTAGTTATTGTGCCATTAATAGTGCTCATAGTGCTTTGTCTTCCTATTTACGACAATTTTCAGAACATCTATCTATCGGGTCTCATCCATTAAAATCCCGATTTATGAGGGGGAATTTTAATAAAAATCCTCCCAAACCCAGATATACAGAAACTTGGGATGTTAGTATAGTTCTCACATTGCTCCGGAAATGGGCTCCAATTACGTCACTGTCTTTTCAGAAATTAACATTTAAAGTAGTAATGCTTATAGCATTAGTGTCAGCACAAAGAGTACAAACATTGCAAATGTTACGTTTAGATTGTATGCACTTGTCTGTAGATAACATTACTTTTTATGTTTATGATCTAATCAAACAAAGCAGACCAGGGAAGTCTGGAACCAAGGTAATCTTTAGAGCATATCCTGTCGACCAAACATTGTGTGTGGTTAAGCATCTGACTCAATATATTGAAGTAACCAAGAGTCTCCGAGGTTGTGAGACAACAATGCTTATTGCCCATAAGAAACCATACAAAAAGTGTCAGTACAAACTATTTCTAGATGGTTAAAACAGGTTTTGGATTTAGCTGGAGTAGACAGTGATGTGTTTAAATCTCTCTCCACCAGGGCAGCGTCCACGTCTGCGACGATGGCACAGGACGTGCCACTCGACCAAATTTTAGAGGCTGCAGGACGGTGTAAAGAAGAAACTTTTTCCAAGTTTTACAATAAATCTATTATCACGGTGCCAGAGTTTGGACATGTACTGTTGGGTTCTGTTTGATTATTTGCTTTCTTTTATGTAATGATTCATATCTTTTGTTGGAATTTCCCTTATCATAGAAGGGTATTACTTTTCTTTCTTTTATTATTATTATTAAAATACTTATTGCATTATTCAAGCAATGTTTAATAATATTATTTACTCACTACTGTGTCAATTGAAGCAGTGTGGAATGAATGTATGGCATGAAAATCACAGAGCTTCAAAATCTTCACGTAGTCACTCACGTGACTCCGAAGTAAAATAGTAAGATTAAATGAGCTTACCTGTTCGAAGTTTGATCTTTATTTTATGAGGAGTTACGATGAGGGATTACGTGCCCTCCGCTCCCGACCCTCATAATCTAAAAGATCATCTGGTAGTTCTAGTCTTGTGTGAGCCTTACTATCTTACTTCGGCTATTGGTTCTGTGTTTTTCATGCCGCTGCTATGAAGTATGCCGAGCATGCACCTGGCGGGGCTTCTTCATGTAATCCCTTATCGTAACTCCTCATAAAATAAAGATCAAAACTCGAACAGGTAAGTTCTCGTTTAATCTTACTATCAATTTTGTAAGATAATTTCAGTGTTGTAACGTGTGAAAAAAAATTATACTTCTTTAAAGAGCACAAGATAGAAAAATCATGACCCAGGGGGTATAATTAGTGCTTACATGTTGCAAGCTTTCTCTCTTCTGAATGAATATATTAAATCATCTGGGATATCTGTCCAAGCCTTATTTCAAAGTCATGCCTGTTTCAGGCAGCTGCCTGGTCCATTTACAAAATAAAATTGTTATCAATTTTTCAATGGCCAAGAGGTCTAAGTGGATCAGACGTCAGCCTCTGCAATGCCAAACTGATTATTGCTGATGTTGCTAATGTCGGTAAAATAGGCTGGAGGAATAAGCATCATGACGTTCCATAGAATTTTCAGAATTCACGATTGTGCAGGAGCAATATTTCTGCCAGCTCTTTGTTGGAGCGATCCAATTAACTTTCCTCCTCTGTTCTTTTTACATAACACCACAAATATTTCCTTTTCAAATATATTTTCAATTCCACCCTGAATCTCCTCTACTATACCTTCAGGCAATGCATTCCAGTTCATTACAACTGGCTGGGTACCAAAACAAAAAATCCCTCATGTTTTTTGCCAACTATCTTAAATCTATGGGGACTAATCCTTCTGCCGGTTAAGCATGTGCACAGTTGGTGGGAAGGATAGGGGATTGGAGGCAGGAGGAATATATGCTCCCCTCCAGTAGTCAGTAAAAACATTGAGGAATTTGCACCTAGATGTGTAATATGCATCTGTTACAAGTGCCCCTCCAAAAGGAATCATGCATAAATTCCTGTTTGCACTCCCGCTGCCTGCGTGGAAACTGTTTCCCTCCAGGACTTGGCTATAGTGTTTCCTTATTGGATATTCCTTTTTATAAATTTACAATGCTCCACGGTTCATCTTTTGTTTGAAAGTCAGGCACAAACTGACAGTTCAGTAACTACATCTCCTGCATCTCATTAAAGTTAGAGGTTGAGCTTCACATTTGAGAAAATTGTGCACACTAACAAAATTTACACTCAACAAATTAACTCAGCGGATCAGACAGCATCTCTGGAGAAAAGGAATAGGTAACATTTTGGGTCGAGAACCTTCTTCAGACTTGATTGCCAGGAGGTTTAGATCTAGAGATGTTAAAGCAACAGTGGCAGGTTTTCACGTCAGGATGGTATCACTAGTGTTGCATGCAGTTCTGGTCGCCCTATTACAGGAAAGATGTGAAGGCTTTAGCTGGGGTACAGGAGAGGTTTACCAGAATGCTGTCTGGATTAGAGGGCTTCTGCTACAGGGAGAGGTTGGATAGACTTGGATTGTTTTCTCTGGAATGTCAGAGGTTGAGGGGAGACTTGATAGAAGTATCTAAAATTATGAGAGGCATAGATAGGGTAGACAGTCAGAAGCTTTTTCCCAGGGTGTAAATGTTCAACACTAAGCAAGTAAGTAAGTTTATTGGCCAAGTATTCACATACTAGGAATTTGCCTTGGTGCTCCACCCACAAGTAACAACATGACATACAGTGACAGTTACGAATGACTCAGAAAACACTAAACATTAATAATAATAAAACATTAATGATAAAACACCATTAATCAAGCATGTGAACCAACAAAATACCAGATCAAAGGGAGGCTACAGAATTTTGGCTGTTGATTAGAGCAACTACTCATGGATAAAAACTGTTTTTATGTCTGGCTGTGGCAACTTTGACAATCCGGAGTCGCCTTCCAGAAGGAAGTGATTCAAAGAGTTTGTGGCCAGGGTGAGAGGGGTCAGAGATGATCTTGCCCGCTCGCTTCCTGGCCCTTGCAGTGGACAGTTCATCAATGGGGGGAAGGTTGCAGCCAATAACCTCCCCTGCTGATCGGATGATTCGCTGCAGCCTCCAGGTGTCATGCTTGGTGGCTGAGCCAAACCAGACCATGATGAAGAAGGTGAGGGCAGACTCTATGATGGCCGTGCAGAATTGGACCATCATTGCCTGTGGCAGATTGTGCTTCCTCAGCTGCCGTAGGAAGTACATCCTCTGTTGTGCCTTTTTGACTGTGGAGTCGATGGTAGCCCCCCACTTAAGGTCCTTGGAGATGATGGTTCCCAAGAACTTAAAAGACTCCACAGATGTGACTGTGATGTTGTTGATCGTGAGTGGGGTGGGGGGAGGGGGAGCTCTCCTAAAGTCTACAATCAATTCCACTGTCTTAAGAGCATTGAGCTCTAGGTTGTTGTTACGGCATCAGGAAGCCAGCTGTGACACTTCCTGTCTGTAGCCAGATTCCTCCCCATTCTGGATCAGTCCAATCAGGGTTGTGTCGTCTGCAAACTTGAGAAGCTTGACAGAGGTGTCTTTGGATGTGCAGTCGTTGGTGTAGAGAGAGTAGAGGAGAGGAGAGAGTACGCAGCCTTGCGGTGCTCCTATGCTGAGCCTTTTTGGGTCCAAGGTGCTTTCCCAGCCTCACATGCTGCTTCCTGTCTGTCAGGAAGTTGGTGATCCACTGGCAGAGGGGTTCAGGCACAGTCAACTCGGAAAGTTTAGAGTGTAGTAGCTCGGACACAATGGTGTTGAATGCAGAGCCAAAATCAACAAACAGGATACTTGCATAGGTCCCCTGGCAGCACAGTGGTGCAGCGGTAGAGTTGCTGCCTTCAGGGGCTGTCCCACTTGGGTGACCTAATCTGCGAGTTCTGGCGTGTTTGCCCTTGACTCAAACTCGCAGCATGGTTGAGACGAGGTCGTAGGAGGTCTTCGTAACTATCCTTTGTGCTCAAGAGAGGTTTCCGCGTACTCAAGGCCTCAGCTAGGTCGGGGTGTTTTTTTGAATATGTTAAAAAATGCCCGCGAGTAAAAAAAAGGTAGCCATGGAAAAAATCGATAATTTTTTTACTCGTAGGTTTAGTCGTAGAAGGTCATAGTAGGTCGGCATGTTAGTCGTAGGTAAGCGAGGGTAGTCGAAGGTAATCGAAGGTAGTCATAGATATTCTTCATCATAGTCGAAGGGAGGTCGAAAGAGATCGAAGGTGGTCATCTTCACTCTCCATTATTCGGTGTCCAATTTTCCAGGTTAATCGTAGCTAGTCATAGCTAGTCCAAGCTAGTCTTCAACATAGTCGAAGGAGGTCGAAAGGAGGTCTTCTACATAGTCGAAGGAGCTCTTCGACATGTCATTGTTTTAAACTCTTCTAAACTCGCCAATTAGGTTGCCCAAGTGGGACAGCCCCTTTACAGCACCAGAGACCTGGGTTTGATCCTGACCACAGGTGCCGTCCGTACGGAGTTTGTACATTCTCTCTGTGACTGTATTGATTTTCTCCGGGTGCTCTGGTTTCCTCCCCCACTCGAAAGACATATAGGTTTGCAGGTTAATTGGCTTTAGTAAAATCGTAAATTGTCTCTTGTGTGTAGGATAATGTGATCGCTCGTTGGCGTAGACTCGGTGGGCAGAAGAGCCTGTTTCTGAGCTGTATCTCTAAAGTCTAAAGTCTAAAGACAAGAGAGCATAGTCGTAAGTTGAGAGGAGGGAATTTTTAATGAAGATGTGTGGGGTGAGTATTTTACACAGAGAGTAGTTGGGGCTTGGAAATCAGTGTCAGGGGTAGCAGTGGAGGCAGATACGATAGTGGCGTTTAAGAGGCTTTTAGAATGGAGGGTTATGGATCACGCACAGGCATATGTGATCAGTTTGGCTTGGCATCATATGTTCGGCGCAGACATTGTAAGTTGAAAGGCCCGTTCCTGTGCCATACTCTTCTATGTTCTATGTATCTGATCTGGAATTAAACGTACAGCTCTTGATGTTCCCATATGTTTGGTTTAGAGATACAGCATGGAAATAGGCCTTTCGGCCCAACAACTCCACGCCGACCAGCGATCTCCATGCACTAGTTATATCCTACACACTAGGGACAATTTACAGAAGCCAACAAACCTACAAACCTGCACGTCTTTGGAATGTAGAAAGAAGCTGGGAGCTTGATGAGTATTTCGAACCTTTTATATTTTATTTCAGAATGTCATGGTCCACCAGATTTTATTTTTGTGTTAAACCAGTACCCGGACGTGACGCCGACAGACACGAAGCCGAAGCAAAGAAGTCGAAGCCAAAGAACCGGATGGAAATGATGCCGAAATGCTAATAAACCGAGAGAGTCCGAAGACAAAACGCCTACTAACCGAAAGGGCGGGATTCCTAAAAACCAACGAACCGAAAAGCTGCGTCACCTAAAAGCAAACTTACCGAATGGCCGCTGTCGAAACGTTACCTACCCGAAAAGTGGTGTCGCCTACAACCCAAAGGACCAACTGCCACTCAACAGAAAAGTCCAATACCGGACATGACGTTGCTGGGGGGCGGGCCTTGTCAGCGATTGGACCAGACCCCCGCATCCATCACATCACTGTGAAGGCATGAACATTGTCCCAAACATCCGCTCCACCCGACCCGCAGCCCGCGGAGGTTGGCCGTTGGAGAGGGGGGCTGTCCCGAGGGATGCACACCTTCGGCCACTTTCAACTTGGTGCTTGGGTTCAGATTGCCCAGTAATGCTGGAACAACTCAGAACTGAACGTCAACTGGCTTCTCTATCTACAGATGCTGCTCGACTGGCTGAGTCCTTTCAGTATTTATATTTTTGTTCCTGGCTGCTGGAGTTACTTGCCATGGGTCAGTAGGAGCAGGAATGGATGAATAGCAAAGTGATGCAGAACATGTGCTCTCCTGCTCTTATGATGCCCATTAATAATGTTTTTGCATAAAAGTGAGATTCTCAGTTTTCCAGTACAGTAGAATATGCTTAGTTTAATTTAGCTTTGTTTAGTTTAGTTTAGTTTAGTTTAGTTTGGAGACGTGGCATGGAAACAGGCATTTTGGCCCAATCACACGCACTAGGGAGAATTAACCTTTTTTTTTAACCGAAGCCAATTATCCTACAAACCTGTACATTTTTGGAGTGGAAGTAAACCGGTGTTTCCATGTTTTTGTTGCCCTCAGTAGAGATTGTAGACGTAGAAGTTGTTAGTTTTGTTTAGAGCTCCAGCGTGGATACTGGTCGTGTGGCCCACCAGCGATCCTTGCACATTAACGCTGCCCTACGCACACTAGGGACAATTTTTACATTTATTCTGAAGCCAATTAACCTACAAACCAGTACGTCTTTGTAGTGTGGGAGGAAACCAAAGATCCCGGAGAAAGCTCATGCGGTCAACAGCAGAACGTACAAATTTCGTACATTTGGTCCCTGTGATCAGGATCGAACCCAGGTCTCTGGCACTGTAAGGCAGCCACTCTACCGCTGCTCCACCGTGCCACGCCTTGGACCACCGCGCTGCCTGTGTTGCCACCTTTTGGCGTGCTCTTGGAAATTTAGTTGAATGTCATAAATATATTTTTAATACTCAGAGAAAAGTTATTTGTTAACAGTTTTAGTTTGTTGTATTGAGCATACCTCCAAATTGTTCAAAGGCAAGTAGCTGGGAACCACTCCTGGATCCAAAATGTGTACATAATTTGTTTTCAATTTCTGCCACACAATATAAAAGAAAGGGTTTCATTTAATTGTAAAGGGAGAATGTACTTTTGATTGATTATTTGTCATCTGCATGTAACAAATGCACATAGACTTTAAACCTGCCCTTGACTTTGAATCAAAGATAGATGAAGGGTCTTGACCCGATATGTCACCCATTCCTTCTCTCCAGAGATGCTGCGTGTCCCGCTGAGTTACTCCAGCTTTTTGTGTCCATCTTCGGTTTAAACCAGCACCTATAGTTCCTACCTACACATCTTGACTTTGAATCATTTGATAATACAACTAAAATTGCAACAACTCACTCTGAAAATCCTGTGATGATTTCTTGAATTCCTTACAAACTGAATCCGAAAGGACAACTTTAACAATTATATAATCACTATATTCCAATGACTGGATATATTGTCTTTACTGCAGAACTGATATATCTTCATCACTTGAAGCCACTGTTTACATGACCCTGCTTGAAGCTACCCAGAGCTTATTGAGCCATGCAAAGGCTATTAGTGAAGCAACATGTGCACACACTGTAGATATGACCTCTGGAACACACATGTTTACATAAATTATAACAACTGCATTCCAGTAGTAAAATCATGCCGAAATAATTAATGATATCTCAGTGCAATAAACACGTCAACATATCCACTTCAAGCAGACATGATGAATGAAATGACTCATATTTTAAAACTGAAAAATACTTTAGCTGAGTTATGTTGTTTCAATGAAAAAACCCACATGAGAATTTAAACTATCTTCAAATTTTGGATTTTTACCCCCATGTTTTACATACTGTTCTTTCATTAATTAATGAATTAGCAAGAAGAATGAAGCTTCTGCCTCACATCATTTTCTCTTGACAGCATTCTCGCCTTTGAAGGTTGTTAATGTATGAGCCCCCTGTGGATTTAAGAATATAAACTAGACAGGCACATTAGCACAGTAATGAAAGATGCTGAATTGCCATCATCTGAACGATTTGGTGAACCTTGACCCTTGATTTTCTCATTTGGATACAAAAGATCCACTGGTATATTTTGGAGAAGGATTAGTTCTTCGAGTGTCCTGGTCCCATGATTTACAGCTAATGCCACTGAACACCGATTATGCCAAGTCCCCAAGACGGAAAACAAGGGCATTATCTTTTGCCTCCAAAATTCAGTCATCTATGATGTGAAAAGTATTGTGGGTCTCAAGCCAAAACATTACCCATTCCTTCTCTCCAGAGATGCTGCTTGTCCCGCTGAATTACACAAGCATTTTGTGTCTGTCTGTGGTTTAAACCAGCATCTGCAGTCCTTGCTCCCCCTCCCCCTAATTGCATCCACTCTTCCTCCCCCTCCACCTAGTCGCAACAGGGGCAGAGTTCCCCTTATCCTTACATTTCAACCCATCAGCTGTCGCATAACACATAATCCTCCAAAAGTTTGGCCATCTCCACAGGATCGCACCACTAGCCACATTTCCCCATCTCCACCCCTTTCCGCCTTCCGCAGAAACCCTTCCATCCACAACTCACTGGTTAACTCATCCCTTCCCACCCAAACCACCCCCTCCCCTGCAGAAGATGTAACACCTGCCCCTATACCTCCTCCCTCGACTCTGTCCAGGGATGCCGACAGTCCTTTCAGGTTAAGAAGAGATTCACTTTCACCTCCTCCAACCTCATCTACTGTATCCGTTGTTCAAGATGTGGACTCTTGTACATCAGCGAGACCAAACATAGACTGGGTGATCATTTCGCTGAACACCTTCACTCAGCTCGCCTGAACCTACCTGTACTTTAATTCTCCTTCCCATTTGCATATAGACCTTTCTGTCCAAGGTCTCCTCCATTGTCAGAGTGAGACTAAACGCAAATTGGAGGAACAACATCTCATATTTAGTTTGAACAGCTTACAGCCCAGTGGTATGAATATTGATTTCTCTAACTTCAAGTAACCCCGGCATTACCTCTCTCTCTATCCCTCCCCCACCCAAGTCACACCAGCTTCTCATTTTCCCCTAACAAACAGCTAACAATGGCATGTTTCCTTTATCACTGTTACTTTTTTGCATATATTTCATTCATTGTTCTTTATCTCTCTCCATCATTGTCTATATCTCTCATTTCCCTTATCCCTAACTAGCCTGAAGAAGGCTCTCATCCCGAAACGTCACCCATTAGAGGTAGAGATTGAGCAAGATTAATTCTTGACCACTATTCTGCTGTGAAATGATAGGGTAAATGCAGCTATGATATTTTCCTGAAATAAAGACACAAAGTGTTGGAGTAACTCAGGTCAGGCAGCATCTTTGCAGAACATAGATAGGTGATGTTTTGGTACAGGACCCTTGTTCAGTATGTTCTCCCGAGATGCTGCCTGATGTGTTGAGTTACTCCAGCAATTTGTGTCTCTTTTTGTAATCCAGCATCTGATGTTCCTAGTTTCAACATTCTGATGTTTTCCTTATCAGGGATCATTGTCTCAAAGTATGAGGTCTGTCATTCTCATCTGAAATAAAGAGTATTTTCACCCAGAGGGTAGGAAACCTTTGGAATTCTTTACCCAAATGCCCCCCAACCAAAAAAAAAAGATAGGTTTTTAGGTATTAAGGGAATCCATTGATACAGAATTAGTGCAGAAATGTGTTGTTGACCAAGAAGTTAAACCTAATTTTACGAAATGACAGAGAGACTGCTGCAGTTTATATTTTTGTATATGCTTATTGTCTATCCCCACCCCCCATTTCCCTCCTTGTGACAGCACTCTGGGTGCTGCAGAAGTATGTAGCCAACTAAACCTCAGGCCATTTGCCTCAGCTACCTAATGGCTGATGAGGTAACCTGCCTGTCCATAACCGTTACCATGTTGGTGGTATCATAACATCACATTATGTCTTTCCCTGCTTGTCTCCAAAACTCAGTATTAGCATTTCATGATAAAAATGCTTTTACAAAATTAGTTTAGGCAAAAGCAAAGGAAATAGGCAACGATTTGGGTCAAAACCCTTCTTCAGACTGAAGAAGGGTCCGAAGAAGGGTCTGAAGAAGGGTCTGAAGAACCTGAAACATTGCCTATTTCCTTCACTCCAGAGATGTTGCCTCATCCGCTGACTTTCTCCAGCATTTTTGCCTACCTTCGATTTTCCAGCATCTGCAGTTCCTTCTTAAGCATCTATGGAAGAATGGAATAGGTGATGTTTCGGGTTGAGAGCTTTCATCAGACTAAGAGTTATGGAGGGGGGCACTTTATCTGCCTGCACATGATCCAAATCCCTACCTGGTTTGACCCATAAGCAGTTTGCTGATTGGAAAATGGAGCCACAAGGATATCTGTGCCTTCTTTAGTATTGGGGGAGGAGAAGGCACCCAACATCAAGCAGCAGCCAAAGAAGCCTATGTGAGATACAATTACAAAGCTTAAAGGGAAATTGGACAGCTGGTTAGAAAAAAAATGGCAAAGAGGGATACAGGCTTCAGGCAGATGTATGGGATTAGCGTAGGACAATATCACACTTCACATGAACGAGGTGGGCCTAATGGTCTTAAAATGCTGACAGCAGCAAGTTTGGTTCATGTTGTGGTCAGACGCAAACCATATCACTAATGGGGCCTGAAATAAGGGCGAGGCCCTCGTGTGCATATACAGTGGGATGAGTGCCAGTTTGAGGCACATGGATCAACGATTCCCAAGGAGTCAACCCCATATTGCAAACAGCTCACTTTCAGCAATGAATAAGCATGTGCACGCCACCTGCCACCGTCCCCTTCAGTATCCCTCCTCCGCCTGTAAAACAGGAGCAGCACTATCTAATTTCCAGGCTAATCAATATAAACCTTCATGCAAGCCTGTTCCAGGGAGCAGGGTGAATCCATAACGTGCCATGGAGGGGAATTCTTGCAACAGAATGAAACTGACTATAATTTAAAAAAATAAATTCTGACAATGTGTAATATGAGAAGTCCTGGGTGACTTCATTTTACCATATTCAGAGGTAAAAATCTCCAGCAAATGGTTTTCACAGATGTGCACCATTTTAAAAAAATGCGCATATTTTGCAAGCTGCAAATAAGACTTAAGTCTCATTTAAATGGGAAGGGAAAGTTGAAACCATGGTAAGCCCTTCAATATTTTGAAGAAGCTGGTGCCTATAAACCTGCTTTATATTCACAGAGGGCATCACATTCAATTACATTTAATATGCATTAAATCTGTTTCAGTTTTACTCATGAAGAATTTCCGATTGCTTTCCAAGTTATTGATTTCACAGTTACTCATAATATGAGCCCCTCCTGCAACAAAAACACAGCAACAGATTTTCCTCAACACGAAAGAAAAACTCTGTGGAAATACTCAGCAGGTCAGGCAGCTTCTATGGAGAGGAAAATAGCATTAATGTTAGGCCAGGGTTGGAAAGCAATTTGATGGAATGAGGTTTCACCGCCAGTGTTGCCAACGCCAACTACAATTTCCCCTCCCCTCCTTTCCTCTCCTGTTTCACCACTGAAGGAAAACTATTCCCTGTGGCACTCCAGTTCACTCCTTAATCAGCCCTTCAAATTTATATGAAGAAGGGGCCCAACCCGAAACGTCAACTATTCATTTTCTCCAGAGATGCTGCCTGATCTGTTTAGTTACTCCAGCATTTTTGTCTATCTTCAAATTACACTGCTTGATTACCTATAATCCAATCAAATATAAAATGGGCAGAAAGTATTCATCTGGGTTATCCAATATCAACTCCTTTATCTGCTTCCTCTCTCACCAAGAAAGACAAGAAGGTGCCACAGGCACTTAAGAATCCCACCATCGACAGTTCCCCTCCAAGTCTCAGACCAACCTGACTTGGAAATAAAATCCTTGTACAACGATGGGTCCAAATCCTGGGACCCGGTCCTCAACAGCTCTTTGAGACTGCCTTCACCCAAATGACCACAGCAGTTAAAGAAGATGGCACATCAAAGGCAAAGGTGGATGGCCTCCAAATGCCTGCCTTCCCACCAACGTTCACACTCCAAAGAAAATATGTTTCAAATTACCCTCTCTCTTTGCCACAACATATTCCAATGCAAGTGCAAAATATGCAATGCCTGCCTTTTAATCTTCTCCTTTTCCACCATGTAACTCCTTTCCAATGCAACAGCAATTGACCCATCTTTATTTGCGCTTCCTTCCATTTTGTTTACTGTATTCGCTGCTCTCCATGCCACTTCCTCGACGCTGGGGTAAAAGGAGACTAATTTCTGCAGCATCCCTATTCAGTGAAATTGTGTGCATCCGATAGCACGTCTTTTCAGTTTCCTGTCCTATTTACTCTCTATCCTCCAACCCCTCCACTTCTGACACGGTTCCAGTGAAGATCAAAATACCTTAAGGAACATCACCACATCTGTCAAGTTAGGCTGTGTGAATCCAATGTTCACATCATAATCACTATTTTGGACAATGGTCCTGCGTAAAATTCTGCTTCTCCTACTGAATTCTTCTCGACCTCAAACTTACATGTCCTGTTATCATCCACTCCACTTCACATCATCCTTTTTATCTTTGAATCTCCCTTGCCTTTCATTCCATCACAGCAATTTTCCCTTTCCTTCCCGTCCACTTACTCATCTCATCATTGCAGCACCTATCTCCACTCCTGCCTTACCACATCCTGCATTTGTATTTCTTAAGACGTGTTAGGCTTAAAACTACAGTTCTTAAGCAAGGTCACCAAGTGAAAACACTAACTGCATTTCTCTCTTCGCAGACACTGTCTGACCCGCACCATATTTCCAGCATCTTTCTAGTTTATACGTCAGATTTCCAGCTTCTGCAGGTTATCCCTGGGGAACTTGACTGAAGATCAGTCACACCGTGTGTTACTGTATTTCTTTGCACTTCCTTATCCATAACAGGTTATTTTTAATCCCAATAACAATTCCATTTTCTCATGTACAATTAGGAAATATTATATCAGAAAGATCCTTTTGGTAATCTGTGAGATTAAATCAATAAACTCATAAAGGAAGTTGAAATGTTATGGTTGTCATTCAATGTCTGATGACCCTCAGATATTGTTTTGGAGCATTTGGTTGAAAATTGACTGTGAAAAATGGCAAAAAAACAAAACAATATGAGGCCCTGGACAATGCAGTGAAATCCAATGTTTTTCTCTTTAGATGCAAAAATTTCACAGGTTCTTCGGTAATTTCGGGGGGCATTATGATTGCCTGATTATTTTGATGCAGAATTAGTGATCATTGAAAGCAAAGAGCTGTGCATTCCAGTAATTCAATTTGTGATTTCAGTTTCCTCTTTTGCCTGAATTTCACAATTAATCAGGATCAATCACTGACCCTGTGCAGTAAGTAGTTTGGAAAACAAAGTGAGGTTTCCTGGTGCTTTTCCTTTTTTCTTTAGTTTGAATGAACGAGACTGCGCTGAAACTGATTATTTCATGCTGCAATCAGCACTCCTCATCCACTGGTCAGGGAGCAGTGTGTGAGTCAACCATATTGAATTTCAGATCCCAGGCAACATTGGCTATCAACCAAAGGTGGCCCTTAAGAAAACAGGAAGACTCATAAAAAAGAATGAAATTAATTAGAATTTAATGAAATGCGTCAATAAATGCAACCTGCTAGATATGACAATCGGCAGGTTTTTTTTCATCACTGTGAAGTTTTTTTAAATATTGTAAAGTATATAAATTACATCTATTAAAGCTTGTATAATATATGGCTCATGCATCCGGTGACAGCATCATCAAGGACCCACACCATCCTGGCCACACACTCATCTCTCCGTTGCCATCAGGTAGAAGGTACAGGAACCTGAAACCTGCAACATCCAGGTTCAGGAACAGCTTCTTCCCTACAGCCATCAGGCTATTAAACACAACTTCAAACAAACTCTGAACTATAACAACCTAGTGCACTTTATCTGTTTATTTATGTGCGTATGATCTGTATTTATGTCTACAGTATTCTGTTGTGCTGCAGCAAGGAAGAATTTCATTGTCCTATCTGGGACACATGACAATAAACTCTCTTGACTTGACTTGACTTGACTTGATCAGGGCACTGGAATACACACAACAGTAGGCATTAATCATAAAACATAAAGTGGTTAAGAACAGGATGGT
Organism: Raja brachyura; assembly: GCA_963514005.1. The sequence continues at coordinate 12,787,697 of OY740800.1, read as the reverse complement.
AGATATATTGTGTCTGCCCCGTGTAACAAAATTGACAGTTCATAAGAAATAAGGAAATGATTTTATCAAACTTTGTGTTCATAAGTACAGAAAATCTGCCTCACTTTTTCTTTTCAAGTTTAAGGGATGACATTTTTCAAGGAAGGATCCCACTTTAAATTCATAATACCAAGGTTCAAAGAATTCCTTTGAGTTGAATGTCATTTAAATGAATGTTAACAAATTGCATTCAAAATGTGTTTCATATCAGATCATCAAAGCTCCATCTTCAACAAATCACTTTGAACTATTTAGGACTTTGCAATCTGGCCTCACACATGCACTCAATTTTCTTGTCAGTATTTTATTGATCAGAGGAAAACAATTGGGATTCAACGATTCATCAAAGTACAAAATCAAAGACAAGATAAAGAAGTCAGGCGGATTATCATTTCAATCATAATCAGCACTAATTTGGCAATGTTACTGCAGTAACAATGGTTCATATTTAAACTCCTCACAACTTGTCAATTCATTACACAAGGCTATAGTATGGTGTCAGGAGCCATTATCTCCAAAAGGCTGACCCGACCAGCTGCATATAAAGTACTTTTTGTTACGGTCTGTCACTTCCTATGTTCCAAGTGTTGACATTCATTTCCTGTGGAAAATCTCTAAATTCTCTGTAAAATAACCTGTTCCAATCTCAAGCTGGTCTCAAGTTAATTTTCGTTCCTTTGTGCCAGAGACTCATGGTAATTTGGCTTTCTCTCATAGATACAAATCCATTTGAAATGATTTTATGGCAAGCCTATTTGAAGTTTTGTGCATTTAAATCTCGGGATCATTGTAAAATGTGTAAGTACATATTAATCGATTCACTATGATATTGTAGATGGGGAACCAAGACTATGCACTCACTTCAAGTGAAAGATGCTGAGATAATTGGACCAGGGCACAGGGCAGTCAGTCAGTCCTCACTTCCTTTTTATTAGTGCGCATTGTGACCTGATCTTTACATTTCCATTTTGAATTTAAGCGTGCGCATCTATAATGAAAACTGCCAGTAAACTTGTCATGCTATCAAGTCACCACTGGCAGTTAGACTGAGTTATTCCATGATAAATCGAGGCAGTTTTGCTAATAAATAATAACGTAGGAATCAACAGTGGTAAATGTTGGCAGATAGTGTATGCAGCTATTATCTTTAGATATCACAGCCAATTTCTTTGAGCAATACGGTGGCGCAGCGGTAGAGTTGCTGCCTTACAGCGCCAGAGACCTGGGTTTGATCCTGATTATGGATGCTATCTGTCTGTTGTCTGTATATTCTCCATGTGACTGCATGGGATTTCTCCACATGTTCCGGGTTCCTTCACACTCCAAAGACGTACAGGTTTGTAGGTTAATTGGCTTTGGTAAGAACTGTAAAATTAGCCCTAGTGCATAGGATAGTGTTAAGGGCCTGTCCCATGAGCATGCGACCTGCATGTGGCGAGCGCAACCAAACCGGAAGTGGGGGCCGCGCAGAGGTCGGGTGAGTGATGCGAAGTTGGAGCGAAGTCCGCGGTAAGTTCGCAAGGACAGAGAGGGACACGGAGGCACACACAGAGAGGGACACACAGAGAGGGTCACACAGAGAGGGTCATGGAGGCACACACAGAGAGGGTCACAGAGGCACACACCGAGAGAGACATGGAGGCACACACATAGAGGGGCACGGAGGCACACACAGAGAGGGACATGGAGGCACACACAGAGAGGGACACGGAGGCACATAGAGAGAGACACACAGAGAAGGTCACAAAGGCACACAGAGAGGATCACGGAGACACACAGAGAGGATCACGGAGACACACAGAGAGGGTCACGGAGGCACACAGAGAGAGACACACAGAGAAGGTCACAAAGGCACACACAGAGAAGGTCACGAAGGCACACACAGAGAGGGACACAGAGGCACACAGAGAGAGGGACACGGAGGCACACACAGAGAGGGACACGGAGGCACACAGAGAGGGTCATGGAGACACACAGAGAGGGTCATGGAGACACACAGAGAGGGACACGGAGGCATGACGTCGAGGTGGTGCGTACGGCGTCTAGTCAGCTGCGGGGCGATAGGTCGTTGCCGCGCGGAATTTTTGAACACGGTCAGTTTTTCTGAGCCCCGCGCGATGTCGGGACCAGCTCCGCACAACTCCATATGGCTCCGGCGATCGAAGTGGGACCGGCCCCGCGAGACCGTACAGCTCAAGCGACCACGTTAGGTCGCGTTTCCCGCTTGGAGTCGCATGGTGGTGGGACAGGCCCTTTAGTGTGCGGGATGATTGCTGGTCGGTGCACTCAGTGGGCGGAAGGGGCTGTTTGCACACTGTATCTATAAAGTCTAAAGTAAAGTCTAATCTCCTGTGGCATTGTGCACCACAAGTGATTTGTTGCAGACACAGTTTTTTGCTCGCTTTGCATTTGGTGATGTCTATTCTCTATTTTGTTATTCTTCCTTTTGTTGCTTTGATTTGCCATCTTTACTTATTTTCTTCTTCATTGTTTTGTTGGAGACAAGTGACTGGTGCGGCATGGGTTGCTGAGGACGGGTATCACCAAACCCAGCAGATGGTGCTTACATGGAGTTGGTGGGAAAATATGGACTTCGATGATTCCTTTGCCATCCCATTCAAGCATAAAGTATTGCTCTCATACAAATTCCCAGGCAATACTATCCCAAAGGAAAAGTGTACAAATGCCTCTCACTGCCATCTAAATTCCTTTTTTATGCTTTGTTTAGGAACACAGCGTGGAAACAGGCCCTTCAGCCCACCAAGCCCATGCTGACCAATGATCACCCATACACTAGTTCTACTCTACACACTGGGGACAATTTTACAGAAGCCAATTAACCTACAAACATGCACTTCTTTGGAATCCGGAGAAAACCCACGCAGTCACAAGGGGAACATACAAACTCCATACAGAAAGCACCCGTAGTCAGTATCGAACCCGAGTTGCTCTAAGGCAGCAACTCTACTACTACGCCACTGTGCCGCCCTTATCACCAAATCCACCGACATCAATATTCTGGAGCTGGAATGAGTCTGAAGAAGGGTGTCGTCCCGAAACGTCATCCATTCCTTCTCTCCAGAGATTCTGCCTGTCTCGCTGAGTTACTTCTCCAGTTTGTGTCTATGTTCAATATTCTGGAGCTCAACATTGAATAAAACTCAATAGCCAAACATGATGATGTGCATTTACTAACGCAGGTCAGTCCCTGGTTAACCTGCCACTTGTGGCACTCCACACATACATCAGGAGGTCTCTTATTTTGCCTGAATTAATGTATTTGCAACTTAACTCAGGAAGTTCAAAGCAATCTGCTATTATTCACCACCACCATCAACCAGCTGCATGTGTACCATCCACAGGATGTAAAGCAACTTGCCAAGCATCAATAGAACCTCCAAATTTCTTCCAATTCACAAACCATCCTGTCTTGGAAATATTTATTCATTTGATGATTCAATGTTTCTAGGTAACAATGCTAAGCTCCTTATCGAGCAACATGTCTGAATATCATCATCACATTGTCTGCACTTATTTTATCAGATTAGTTACTATCATTTTCACAAAGATATAACATGACTATCAAAAAATGTAATTCTTTCCAACAAAGCTAACACTTTAATCATGAAAACAATAACATTTCACCTTATGGGCCAGCCATGTCTCTGGTGTCCTATGTCTTTGGACGTTGAGGAGAGACCTGATAGAAGTATATAAAATAATGAGAGGTATAGAAAGGGTATAGACAGTCAGAACCTTATCCCCAGTATGGAAACATCAAATACTAAACGGCAAAGTCCACTATGTTATTATCATAGTCTTCTTCAGTCTGAAGAAGGGTCTTGACCTGAAACGTCACCCATTCCTTCTCTCCAAAGATGCTGCCTGTCCCGCCGAGTTACTCCATCTTTACGTGTGTATCTTACGTTATTATTGCAACGTTCAAGAAGGAATTAGACAGATACATGGATAGGACAGGTTTAGAGGGATATGGGCCAAACACAGGCAAGTGGGACTAGTGTAGTTGGGACATGTGGGCAAACTGTTTCCACATTATGACTATAATTTTAAGGTAAGAGAGGCAAAGTTTAGAGGAGATGTTTTTTTTTAAACAGTGGGTGGTGAGTGCCTGGTTTGCACTAGTGAGGAAGATGATGGAGGCAGATATTATAGTGGCATTTAAGAGACTTTTGGATAGGGACATGGATATGCAGGGAATGGAGAGATATGGATTATGTGCCAGCAAGTGAGAGTTGGTCTTGGCATCATGTTCAGCATAGACATTGGGGGCTGAAGTATTTGTTTCTTGTGTTATCCACTTCCATAATTTTTGTTCTACTGAAGTATAAACAACAGCCTTGTAATGTCTAAATGCTGAAGTCATGCACGCTCAGATTTGCTGCTATCCTGGCTATCAATCGCCATGTGCAAAGAGACACAGCAGTCCATGAATTCAAATAAATACTTATGTTGCTGATGCATCTACTCCCAGGGGAGTGGTAGTGGTTCCACAGAACATAGATCTGCCATCCTTTCTCAGGACAACAAGATTCACTTCCCCGCCATCTCCACCTCACCTAGTCAGCCAGGAACGCATCTATACCAATGGTGAGGTGGTGGGATCTGCAACCAGTGTTAATTTCCACAGCTTTTCAAGCACGTGCTCCTCCACATATTTGCAATCAGCTCTGGAATCCAGCAGTCTTTACAAATGCTGGTTTACAAAAAAAGGACACAGAGTGCTGGAGTAATTCAGTGGGTCCGACAGCATCTCTGAAGAACATGGTTAGGTAACGTTTCAGGTCAGGACCCTTCTTACAGACTCAATAGTCTGAAATGCAATCAGGCAAAGTAGCATGAAAGCCAAAAACACAAGAACACATGTGGATGATTGGTTGCTATTAAATGTATTGTGGTATGGTTTTATTTATACATTTTGGGAGGTTTACATCATGACGACATATTGATCACTGCAGCGGGAAGGTAAGTTGGAGGTCTTTTGGTGAATGGGGAATTGTAAATGCTGCACCAGTATTTCTTCATGGGCATTCTCTCTTCTTCTCCCTCTTATTATCTTACTCCTCAACTCCACCCGAAGCTCCAGCAACTCAGTTTCTCAACTTATGTTGGTGGCAAGATCTGCCCTTCATCATAGTGTGAGTTTGAACATGTAGCAGGCTGCCTTAAAACACACCCTGCTGTTCACCTCAGTGATCCTTCAGAACAAGCCAGGCAGCAGAAATGATGCCGGTGAACCGCTCTGACAGAATGAATACAGCAGCGTGGTTTTCTCTTCATGCATGCACAACTTAATGTGAAATACAACTAAGTCTTCAGCTGTGCCACGAGCAGATAGTCTCAATTTCCAGCTGCCAGCATTTGGTGTACAGTTGGCCCAGTTAACTGCTGCAGAAGGAAGGCTTCATGACAGCTGCCTGGAAACTCATTATAGTCTACATGATTTGTTTCCTCTGCCCACACACCAAATGGCATCGAGGGAGTGGAATTGCCTTTGGATCAAATGTAGACGCTGGCAGATTTTACTGTTGATGCTGGAAAGTGATGTGCATGTGTGATCAATAGTACTCTGCAGCATGGGGAATATAGAGAAGGCAGAGATGTTATCTATGTGTCATGGCCTCTGCCATCAGAGTATATAATGTGGTACTTCCTCCTTGTCTGGAGTCTGGTCCGCAATGGTGACAAATCATGAGAAATTGTAATTAACCCAAGATCCAACCTTAAAAGTACTAGATGCAGCAAAACACAGTGGTTACTTCACTCTAATAAAGCGGGTATGCCAGCAACCAATGGTAGAATGTACAGACATCGCACATACTGTTGCTTGTTATTATGCACTCACTTCCTCGATACCATGGTTGAATATAGGCTCCTGCTGAGGCCCTTTATCCTTCTCTATCGCATCTCCCTTCCAGCACCTTACCATGCTCTACATGGCCTCTCCTCATTCTCCCATCCCTGCTCTACCAAATGGGGAAATGTCTCCTCATGCATTTATGACTGGGAGAAATTGCTGTTGCAAAAGTCTCAAAGAGAGCAGAATCTCCTTCATTCCCAGGTAATCCATCCAAGGTTTTTACTTGAACGTGACAATGGAAAGGATCAAAGAATTGTGCAATTACAGAAAAAAGCGGAAATTAATCGGCAACTGTCCTCCAAGTTGCAGATGATCCCTTTAAAACAAATTGGTGAGGAAAGCTTCCCAATGCTGAGCGTGTGTATTAGCATGCAGCATTACGAGAAGACTTGAAATAGAGCATTGAGTCCAGAAATTATTGCATCGATTGCAATGCATTGATGATAAACTGACCACATGCTTCCAATGCGTTTATAATGTCAAACTATATGGCATATAACATATGGCATGTATTCACCCCACAAATGTTCAGTCGTGCTGAAGGTGCCACACCGTAGTCTTTGAGAAGCAACGCAGTGGCTCAGTTGATAGACCTGCTGACTCACAGTGTGTGAGACCCAAGTTCAATCCTGACCTCGGGTGCTGTCTGTATGGAGTTCTCCCTATGATCATACAGGGTTTTGTCGGGTGCTCTGACTTCCTCCCAAAAAGACGTGCAGCCTTGTCGGTTGATTGGCCTCTGTAAATTCCCCTTAGTAGGTCTAGAGTATATGTGAAAATTGGATAACTTAGTGTGAACTGGCTAATGGCGATCAGCATGGACTCACTGAGCCAAAGGGCCTGTTTCTGTGCTGTAGGTTTCAACCAATTAATTAAAAATTACCCATCACATCCATAAAATGAGAGAAACCAAGCTAGTTCATTGCATCAGATTGAAGGGATGTATAAAGTGGTACCCCTTAAATTGAGATTTAATCCTGACTCAAATTTATATATGGGGAGATAATTGCAAATTTTGTAGATGATTTAATTTATCATCAATTATAAAAAGAGCAGCAGAACTGTGGGATCATCAACTGACTGGTAAAGTGGGCAGATACACGGGGTTGTATCTGTAACGTACATCCATGTGCCACATGGTTTAAGGAAACACCAGAATGGAATGATTTCTGTTTTTTTTTATTCTAATACATTTCTGTTCTCAGTGAGTGAGGGAAAATGTGAAAAGAAAGGGCCTTGGAAAAATATTACCATAAAGCATCAGAATTATGACTTTGGATCATGTTGCATTTTGGATTATTGGCATAAATCCACATCAATTCAGAACTGGCATGAATTCAGAAAGTTTCCCTGGTCTGTACTTTTGTGTGGGGGCAGAGCCATGGTAATGTGCAGCCGGGGGATTCAATAGAGGTTTGCCAAGTGAATAAAAACCATTGCCAAATGTTGCATGTGGCTTGATTATGGGCATGGGCTAGGCAAACTCAATGTTCTTTGCACCAGAAACTGGTGTTACAAGTAAGCCATTTGTTGACACATACTTATAGAAAATACATACACATATATTTTAGGCACATCCACAATTTTTTTTAAATAATAAATTTGCAAATGTATTGTAGTTTGACATATTTTATACAACAAAGGTCCAAATTATTGCTACTGAGTAGCTTGTGCAGTCCCATTGCAACTCCTCGTCATTCTAGATAACTAAAATATGTTCTACAGCAAATGAGCTCAAACACCATGCACATCTTGGTACCATATTTTTTCCCCCAAAATTCTGAGTCTCTCTCGGCTGGTTGGTTGTGATTAGCAGTTATCTCATCTGATCTCCCGGAATCAGAACTAAATGTAGCTGTACCAAGCAATGGAGCACTCAACAACAACTGGGACTTGAGAATGGTGCCAAATCTGAAAACCCTGTATACTGTCTCAGTGTACTACTGCTAAACACTTGTTGTGCATCTGGGATGTGTATCTAAGATGTATCTACTGTAAGTACTTAAGTATAGTGTTACCTGTACCGAACTGGATGCAAAAGTAAATGTCACTGTATCTTGGAGATGTGACAAATAAAATACCATTAAACCATTTGAAATATTGTTTCCAAACCCTGCACTTTCTTTGAGTCAAAGATGTAGCCATGAGCATCTAAATGGATCCCAAAACATGTCTCTTTTTTGTTGGCTACATTAAAGGTGCCAGGAAAAGTAAGGGGTCAATAGAGGACTAATGAATGAAATTACATGGAGAGAAAGAAAGAAGGTGACATAAGGTGGCAGATGAGGAGTTTTTAACTGGTAGACAAGAGGAAGAAGGTAAAACAGCTGAATGGATGGTTTCACTTTGGTGATTGAACTGGAAATTTTGCTGGGCATTTGGAGAGGTGATAATGAATGTGTGCGGACGTGGTGTCAAAGGACGAGAAGCCGAAGCGAAGAAGTGGAAGCCAAATATCGAACGGAAACAAAGCTGAAAAGCCAACTAACCGAAAGTCTGCAATGCCGAAACTCCAACTCACCAAAAGGCCACGACACTAGAAGCCAACTCACCAAAAAGCCAAATAACGGACATGATGACGCCGTGGTGCGAGACTTCTCAGCGATTGGTCCAGACGCCCACGTACATCACTCCACTAGCCGGGGGAGACGGGAGGGTGGGGGTCATTTTCCCACACAAGCCCTGGGTGACTGGGCACTCTGAACCTGAGCACCAAGGTGTAAGCGGCCGAAGGAGCGCATCCCTCGGGACAGCCCCCATTCTCCCAACGCCGCCCTCCACCTCGTCTCCCACGTGCGGCCGCACTGTGACGGGATGTGGGTCAGCAGCGCGCACAGACATACGGGGCCGAGTGGAGCAGAATTGGGGACAGTCTGGCCCCCTGCCCACCCAGAATCACTGACCGCGATAAACCGCCACCGGACCCCAACCCCCACAATAGGGTGATTCACCCCCCGGCCATGGGGACAGGCGGTTCGGGGCATTGGCAGCCATAGTAAATTGCTTTTAAAACATGGGGCGATACAAATTCCCTGGCGGGCCGATGACAAGTGTGCATGACAACAAACAATTTAATCTCCACCCACTCCCCCCCCACCCCCCCCCCCCCTCCCCCACCCCCACCTTGACAACAAGAAGCACATTTAATTTATTGTTTAAACACAGTAATACCATCTGGTTCCCTGGGTAAAGCACACAACAAGCTCCCATGCGCAAAACAAATTGCCCCTAGCTTAAGTAGGTGAGATGAGAATCAGGGTGCATTGATGGCCATGTGAGAGAGAATAGATTATTGGGAAATAAGTGGGGGAAGAGGTTTTGATGGGAAAGTTCTGAGAGGCAGCATAGACACAAAAGGACCGACATCTTCTATGTCACAAGAAAGTAACAAAACTGTCAGCATCTCTTTAGTTCAGAAGATGTGCTGCCATATTTATGTTAGCAAGACCAGATGCTGCAAATCTATTTCAGCACTGCACACTCAATGCTGCTCCTGCTCATTCTAGTTTGGTATCTTGGAAACGTCTTCAATAGTTTTTGAAACAAAGTTTGAATTCATATTTAATCCCTCTAACCACCTGTAGGCTCTTTCCTGCCTCCTCTTTTAAATACATTTATTATGCCTTTGTATTCCATCGATTTTACTATTTGCTGAGTCTATGATGCTCATACTACAGTAAGAGTGGAGACCCCCACATTCCCATTTATTTTTCTGAGTTGTTCTGTGCTTGAAATTGAGGTTTATTGCCCAGGCATTTAACACAATATTTCTCAGCATCTTAATATATCCAAACCTCCCTTGGTCTTTTCTTCTTCTTCTCAAAAACGATCCTTTTTTTTAAAAATAAAGCCCCTCACGGACAAATCGCTGTTTGCCGATTTACTGTGAGTTCCTTTCACTGTTCATCCCTAGTGCAAAAAGTGTCGAGAGCTTGTCCATCATCATAGTTACACAAAATTAATCCCTACACTACCGCAGAAAATCGACTACAAAATTAATGTGCGTAACGTCTATGCACGGTTCTGTGAGGAGCTCCATCGGGCTGTCATCGTCATAAACCACATTCATCATTGGCTTGTTGAAATGCTACATTAATCATAATTTACAAGGATGTGAGGCAGGATGTGGATGGTCTTTCAATGAACCCTTCCATGCCTAAATGCTATTTGTTTTTCTCAGCAATCACTTACGTAGATATATTTTCCCCTTATTCAATTTAGTTTTGTTTAGTTTAGTTTAGAGATGCAGCGCAGAAACAGGCCCACCGAGTCCGCACCAACCAGAGATACCGATACATTAACACCATGCTACGCACTAGGGGCAATTTACATTTATACCACGCTAATTAACCTACAAAACAGTACGCCTTTGGAGTGTGGGAGGAAACCGAAGATCTCGGAGAAAACCCACGCAGGTCACAGGGAGAACGTACAAATTCCGTACAGACAGCACCTGTAGTCGAGTATGAACCTGGGTCTTTGGCACTGAAAAGCAGCAACCCCACCATTGCGCCGCCCCAATTACAGTCTTTTGAAGGGTGCACAGTCATTATTTTCTGACACTATCACACCTCCCCCCCGACATTTATATTGATCCATGCGGATTATAACTAATGATAACTAAAGTGGCAAAGCTACTCATGTACAGTAATATCTTCATGGCTCAATTCCATTTTGATTTTTTAAATAGCTTTACGTACAAACATCTATCTATACTATTATTAAAACTCTCATCTTGACCACTTCCAGTCTGCGTTGTAATTAAATCTGCGCAGAAACGCTACCCTATGTCTCTAGGAGTTTTTCACCACCTTACTCACCGTTCTTCTCTGCTCACAGCCACCAAGTTTTGTTCCGATCGGTGAAATATTAGAAAGGTTATGAAGGTTTAAAAAATCGTGAGATCATCAGATTGGTCTTCTTGCCTGTCAGCCACCATGAAGGTAATGCCCCTTATGGGGGTGAGGAGAATAAAGCACCGGAGGCTGGGCGTGAGTCAGTCAGCCCGGAAGCCATGAGTGAGAGTTGAGTCCAGAACTGTGAGCCCACCAGCTGTGAGTGAGTGAACTGTGAGCCCACCAGCCATAAGTGAGTGAACTGTGAGCCCACCAGCCATGCTGAGTCCGGAGGTCGCGCTCAGCCCAGAGGTGGCGATCAGTCCAGATGTCGCACTCAGTCCGGAAATCACGCTCAGTCCAGAGGTCGTGCTCAGTCCAGAGGTCGCGCTCAGTCCGGAATTTGGGCCTGAGTCCAGAAGTCAGACCTGAGTCCAGAAGTCAGGCTTGAATCCAAGGCCGCGCTCAGTCCAGATGCTGGGCGTGAGTAAAGAGAGTTTTACTGTCATATATAGTGTGTGTGTGTGTGTGTGTGTGTGTGTGTGTGTGTGTGTGTGTGTGTGTGTGTGTGTGTGTGTGTGTGTGTGTGTGTGTGTGTGTGTGTGTGTGTGTGTGTGTGTGTGTGGGTGTGTGTGGGTGTGTGGGAGAGGGTGTGGGTGTGGGTGTGGGGGAGAGGGTGTGGGTGTGGGAGAGAGGGTGTGGGTGGGTGGGTGTGTGATGGAGGGTGTGAGTGGGTGGGTGTGTGATGGAGGGTGTGGGTGGGTGGGTGTGTGATGGAGGGTGTGGGTGGGTGGGTGTGTGAGTGATGGAGGGTGTGTGTGTGTGTATATGTGTGATGGAGTCCACCAGCCGTGAGTGAGTGAACTGTGAGCCCACCAGCCGTGAGTGAGTGAACTGTGAGTCCACCAGCCGTGAGTGAGTGAACTGTGAGTCCACCAGCCGTGAGTGAGTGAACTGTGAGTCCACCAGCCGTGAGTGAGTGAACTGTGAGTCCACCAGCCGTGAGTGAGTGAACTGTGAGTCCACCAGCCGTGAGTGAGTGAACTGTGAGTCCACCAGCCGTGAGTGAGTGAACTGTGAGTCCACCAGCCGTGAGTGAGTGAACTGTGAGTCCACCAGCCGTGAGTGAGTGAACTGTGAGTCCACCAGCCGTGAGTGAGTGAACTGTGAATCCACCAGCCATGAGTTGGTGAACTGTGAGTCCACCAGCCGTGAGTGAGTGAGTTAACTATGAGTCCACCAGCCATGAGTGAGTGAACTGTGAGTCCAGCAGCCGTAGGTGAGTGAACTGTGTCCACCAGCCGGCACCGGCAAGGGGCAGAGTGGGGGGGGGTGTGGGTGTGGGTGTGGGGGAGAGGGTGTGGGTGTGGGAGAGGGTGTGGGTGGGTGGGTGTGTGATGGAGGGTGTGAGTGGGTGGGTGTGTGATGGAGGGTGTGGGTGGGTGGGTGTGTGATGGAGGGTGTGGGTGGGTGGGTGTGTGATGGAGGGTGTGGGTGGGTGGGTGTGTGATGGAGGGTGTGGGTGGGTGGGTGTGTGTGTGTGTGATGAACGGTGTGTGTGGGTGGGTGTGTGATGGAGGGTGTGGGTGGGTGGGTGTATGAGTGATGGAGGGTGTGTGTATGTGTGATGGAGTCCACCAGCCGTGAGTGAGTGAACTGTGAGTCAACCAGCCGTGAGTGAGTGAACTGTGAGTCTACCAGCCGTGAGTGAGTGAACTGTGAGTCCACCAGCCGTGAGTGAGTGAACTGTGAGTCCACCAGCCGTGAGTGAGTGAACTGTGAGTCCACCAGCCATGAGTGAGTGAACTGTGAGTCCACCAGCCATGAGTGAGTGAACTATGAGTCCACCAGCCGTGAGTGAGTGAACTGTGAGTCCACCAGCCGTGAGTGACTGAACTGTGAGTCCACCAGCCGTGAGTGACTGAACTGTGAGACCACCAACCGTGAGTGAGTGAACTATGAGTCCACCAGCCATGAGTGAGTGAACTGTGAGACCACCAACCGTGAGTGAGTTAACTATGAGTCCACCAGCCATGAGTGAGTGAACTGTGAGTCCAGCAGCCGTAGGTGAGTGAACTGTGTCCACCAGCCGGCACCGGCAAGGGGCAGAGTGGGGGGGGGGGGGGTGAGGGGAGGATGGGGGATCAGGGGAGTCAAAACGGGAACCCGTCACCCATGCCTCCGCAGTTGGGGCTATGCGTGAGTGGTGGAATATTGGAATTGGTGGAAAGGTGGAGTATTGTGTTGGGTGACCAGGCCTCCTGTGTGAGAATGGGACCCAACGGGTCCCACTTAGTCTAGTATATTACTAAAATGCTCATCTTGTTGTATGTGTGTGTATGATCCCAAAACTATGTCAAAATGGTACACGATAGTGCTACACGTTGTGGCCCACCTTACTCACCATTGTCCTGTGGTGTGCTGTGGCAAGTTTAGTTCAGATTGATGGTATATTTTACAAGTTATTCACATTTTAAACTTCACAAAAACCATTTTGACAAAATTCACTTCCACTTGCACTGCCCATTAGTAGCGTATGATGTCACAATGGGACCCCGAATCTCATTTACACAAAAAAAACCAATTTAAAAAAAAAAAAATCTGTTTTATTCAAATTCTTCTGTTTTCATTCACAATTATGTCACAATGGGATCCCGATACTCATTTACATTAAAAATCGTGATTTAAAAAAAAAAAATCAGTTTTAATCAAATTCTTGAGGGGAGGTTTCATTTACGAAAAAAAAGATTTTCATCGTAGTGGGGAGTGCGATAGGGGAGATGTTTCATTTGCAAAATAAATTGATGTTTTTCATTGTGGGGGGAGGGATAGGGGGCAGGTGAGGAGTGAGGGAGCAGGTAGGAGTGGACAGGAGTAGGGAGGGGAGAGGGAGGGGGAAGGTGAGGAGGGAGAGTGGGGGAGGAGGGGGATAGAGGGAGAGGAGGGCTGGAGTGGGGGAGGCAGGGAGTGGGGGTAGAGGGAGAGGAGGGGGTAGGTAGGGGAGAAGGATGGGGCAGAGAATGGAGAGGGAGGGGAAAGTGGGGGAGGTGAGGAGGTAGCATGGGGATAGAGGGAGAGGAGGAGCAGAGTGCAGGGGTAGGAAGTGGGGGATAGAGGGAGAGGAGGGCAGTGGGGGAGGTGAGGAGGGAGAGTGGGTGAGTGTGATAGGGGAGGTGAGAAGTGAGGGAGCAGGGAGATAGAGGTAGAGCAGGGTTTTAGGGAGGGGAGAGGGGTTATGGAGGGAGGGAGGGAGGGAGGGAGTGACTGAGGGTAGGGGAAAGGAGAGGGAGGGGGATGTGAGAGAGGGAGGGGGATGTGAGAGAGGGAGGGGGATGTGAGAGAGGAAGTGGGGAAGGGGAGGAGGAGAGGGGAAAGAAGAGGGAGGGTGAAGAGGAGGGGAGGGAGTGCTGGGGATGAGAGGGGATGGAGGAGGATAGGGGTAGGAAGAGGGATGGTGAGGTGCAGTTGCTGGAGGGTTGCCGTGACTTGCGTCACAACGGGGATTTCTGGCGTCAGAACGGGAACCCTTCAGCCGTACCTGCGAAGTTGGGGGCTATGGGTGAGTGGTGGAATATTGCTACGGGGGAATGTGACCCGATGGGTCCCACTTTGTCTAGTTAGAAATAGAAGCACAAGGAAACCTTTAATGCCTGTCATTCAGTATTATGACTGATCATGTATCTCAAGCAGTTTCCTATCCAGATCGCACTTTATGTAATTCACTTCACATTGTATCCAAAAATCTAGCAATCTCAAGCTTATCTATACTCATTGACAGTGAGGAAAAAATGCGACAATTAATTTAGTTTCTTCTATGACTCAAGTAGTTACACGAAGTAAGCAACAATATTGAAGGAACTGAAACAATACATACAAGTTAGAACATGATAGATTTTTGTAGTGCAAATGTTGCAGTAGCAATGTGTACGGTAAGCCCTGAATACATCAGTCGGTTTATGCATTCTTGGCCCTTTTCAAGTCATTTTCACTCTTTATTTTGGAAAACCAGTTGGATTCATAGTGACATTTTTGCATAGCATTCAACTACTTTGCTTCCATATCCATTTTTTTAAATTTATGAAAAGCTAGTACCAATACATAAATATTCTTAGCTTAAGAAAACAAGACTATCCTTGTCTAAAGTTGGAAAATAAGTAGATACATAAATTTCTATTGTGTGAATTCATTCAACCCACGAGGAAGACATTTCATCTGTGTGATGTGAGTTAAGCACACCATGGTCTGTTGGGTGATTTGTTATCTAAACTCCACTGACAGCAAAGCAAAAAGAAAAACATGGATATGAGGATTACAGAATAATTAAATCTATCAAAAGATTATAAAATTATGTTTACGGCACTTATCAAAACATCTGACAGACATTCATATGGTTCCTCTACGGTCAATGTTAATAATGTCAGGTTTTCATAAAGTACACAAGGCACTATTATTTTAACCTTAATTGACTAATTCCACCCATTAATTACAAAATGAAGCTAAAATGTGCACTGAGCTTTTTCTGAAACTTTCACTTGAAGGTTAAATGGATGATTCTATCCAATTCTGTGCTGTTTAAATGTAAAGTATAATGACATTTGTTCACAGATTATGGGAAAATGCTACATTGGTGCAGTGGCAAGTTTATAGTTTCTGCAAAATAGACACAAGATGCTGGGATAACTCAGCGGGACAGGCCCTCCACTTAAACCATCTCTTAAAACTCTGGATGAATCAACAAATACAAATTGTGCTCTGACAAAAACAATTTCACAACAGCAGACCACAGCTGTAAATTATCTTAAAAGTATGTTTGAAAGGTTGGATTATTCTTCTTTGACGTGACTTAGTCTCCCAATCAGTGGATCATAATTTGTAACCGAAAGTTGAAAGCACCTCAGGAGGGGCAAGGGTACAAAAGGGTATAAAAGAGCGGCTGAGGTACTTTAGAGGCTATGAATTTATGACACTTCATCCTTTTTAATATAATTCAACTCCATGTTTTTCTTATTCTAGCATTTTTCACGATGATTAACTGTATTTTTGCAAAGATCGGCATTTGGAAATCTGCCTGGAAAACATATAACATGCCATAATTTTGTTCTGGTTAACAGATTTTCCATGTTAAGATCACAGTTACAGCACAATCTGCTGCACTCTATAGGAAAGGGCTGCAGTTATCAGCAGAAAAGCATTAACGACACCCCAAGACCCTTTCTGCTGTCAACCACAAATTCTAAGGAAAATCTCACAAATTATACGCTTTATTAGAAGAAAAAAGTATTATCCTGCAAGGTTTTTATTTCCTGAGCAATTTGTAGGGTAGTGATTAAGGATAAAACATAGCAGTTTTCAAACTCTAGTATTGAAACAAGCATGACATCTCACTGCTGGTGATAGGCACAAAACGCTGGAGTAACTCAGCAGGACAGGCAGCATCTCGGGATAGAGTCTGGAGAAGGGTCTCAACCTGAAACATCACCCATTCCATTCCTATCCAGAGATGCTGCCTGTCCCATTGAGTTACTCCCGCACTTTGTGTCTACCTTTGGTGTAAACCAGCATCTGCAGTTCATTCCAACACACCTCACGGCTGGTTATGGATTGCATGCACGTCATCTTCAACTTAAAGGTTTATATTACCACATATGAGAACAATGGTAAAATTAAATGTGCACCACACATGCTGATGAAACAATCTACTTATTTTAATAAATTCCTTATAAATTGGAATTACAGACACATTTCTCCATAAAGTATTAATTTCAATAACAAAAAAAAAAGATAAAAAATATTAGCACAGGCTTGTTCGCTGATGATAATGTGCTCATGCACACATTGTTAAGGGCATTACATTTGTTTTCTAATACCAGAAATAAAATAATAAGAAAAACAAATATTATTTTAATAACTGCTCTTATTCATTGGAACAATTTAGGTTGGGGAATGATAAGTTAGAAGAGTGAGATTGTGGTACGTTTAAGGCAGATAGAAGCATTGTGTTTCCAAGAGTTCCAAGGGACAAGATTAATTTACAAGATTCAATATAAAAGATTTTAAACAAAGAGGTGGAGGTTTTTTGTTCTGCAAGAGAGCTGCAAATATTATTAGCTGAGCTGTAACTGCCACTTTATTTCTCATTTCACTTTAATTTAAACCTCAGTCTGCAGAAGGGTCTCGACCAGAAATGTCATCCATTCCTTCCCTCCAGAGATGCTGTCTATCCCGCTGAGTTATTCCAGCATTTTGTGTCTTTCTTCACTTTAATCCCTCAACCCACTTCAGATTACCAGCCTTTGCAATCAACAGCTCATTCTGCACAATTTCCGCCACCTTCTGAACATTATGTTAAATCTCATGTATTTCATCTTAGCTCTTGTTCTTGACCCTTTGAATATTCGGTACCATTGCCTTAATCTTCTCTGTCCCAATATTTCAATATACAAAACTCTTCTGACATATCATCCCATAACATGCAATGTATTAAAAAGCAAATATTTTTTAAAATCTATCATTACATTTATCTTTCCCATCATTTTTCTCAACACCGTTGTACATTTGAGGTGCTACTCTTAATCTTTTAAAGCATATTGAGTATTCCTTGTTGCAATTTCCATTTGATGCCAAAAGGTCTCCTCCTGAGATGACTACAATTGCTCTCCAGCCATTGCAATTCACTTCATGTAAAATTAAGAAATACTTGTCTGTGCAGAGTTTGTACGTTCTCCCCGTGACCACGTGGTTTTTTTCTGAGATCTTCAGTTTCCTCCCTCATTCCAATGACATACAGGTTTTTAGGTTAATTGGCTTGGTATTAATGTAAAAAGTGTCCCTAGTTTTTGTAGGGTAGTGTTAATGTGCAGGGATCGCTGGTGGACGTGGACTCGGTGGGCCGAAGGGCCTGTTTCCGCGCTGTATCTCTAAACTAAATTAAACTAAACTTGATCCATCAAAGCCTTTAAACAACCCGATAACATTTCAGGTGTACCATTGAAGATGTGCTACAGAGATAGAAGCATGTTTAACATGCTACCCTGGTTCTTCTTCCTCGTGTCCGGCCATCTTCTATATCACGTCTTTCCGGTCGGTCAGTGACGGTTGACGGTCGGTGGTTGCAGAATTGGTTACTTCAGTCAGTCACTGTGGTACAGTTTCTATTGACAACATCGCCCAGGATGCGCCACGTGGAGCCTTCTGCATGCATCCCGCTATCCTGGTGAAGATACATTACTGAAATCTATGCAACAAAGTGGGATATTGCCAAGGTAATGTTCTACCTACTGAGAGTAGGATAAATTCATTCTAGTTTACTATTGGGCCATTGTCATGAAAGAGAGTGATGTTAACTAACACTCGCCTAAAACCATGCTCTCTGATGCTTAGCTGGAGGTTGCTAAGACCAGTTGGTTGTCAACCACAATGTGGAGATTTTGCTAGTATGGACAATGGAGATGAATTGCACAAATGCAGCAAGAGTAACCATGTTGAATCCAAGCAGTAGTTAAAAGTGCAGGGCATCGAGGTGCTGAAGTCAAAGCCAAAGAAAGATTACTCTTCTGGCTGGAATCGAAAAGGAAGATTATTGTGGTTGTTAGATGCCAATTACCGCAGCCCCAGTGCAAAAGCTGATTAAGACAACAACCCAGGGAAAAGTATTTTTGGCTGCTTCATCTAAGAGCTTCAATCATCAAACCCCTCTTATGCACTCTTTTATGGAATTACTAATTTATTTAAAGATATCAGAATTGGGATTTCACTAGTTATTGTACAATGTTTATATGCACTGTAAACTTTCCATCTAATGAAAACTTTGTGCCTGCTGAATAACGTTTACGTCTGCGCTGATAAGCATCAAACAGGTGCCAGGAAATGGCCATATTCAAGACATTCTACTTTGACATTCAATGGCATTACCATTCTCAAATATGCCAATGTGAAGTCTCATATTCACTATTGACCAGAAAGAACAAGATCAAACATTGGATTACTGTAGCTGCATTGGCAAGTTAGAGACTAGATATTCTGCACACTGTAGATCACCCCTTGATTGCCCAAATTGTCTCCAACATACTACTCAAGTACACCGGAACACACTCCGTTCATATAGATTAAAGCTGCTGCTGCAACAACACTTTCCTCCAGTTAAGATTAAGGGAAAATTAATATGTTCATATTGCTTGCGTAGCTTACAATCCAATGGTATGAACACTGAATTCTTCAATTTTAGGTAACTACAAACCTCCCCCCTCTCCTCCCCTGCCCATCCCCTGAATCTTACCTATCCCCCCCCCTACCTTCCACTAGCTTCATAGTGTGCAACTTCAATCTTTTTGTCTCACACCTTACATCTTTTAATCTCTCGTCTTTGTCCAAACATTTGCCTATAAAAACCTCTCTCATCTGTATACACCTATTTACTTGGCAGGCTTTGGCCTGCCTTGCATCTCTTCAAGATATCTTTTCCCCACCCTCCACCATATTCAGTCTGAGGAAGAATCCCGACCTGAAATGTTACCTATCCATGTTCTCCAGAATGCTGCCTGAGCCACTGAGTTAGTTCAGCACTTTGTGTCTTTTTTTGTTAATCAGCAAATGCATTTCCAAGTTTCAATGGAAAAATTAATCCGTTAACTAAACCTACCAATGGATTTACCTATTACATTAGTTAGTAATATTAGATCCGTGTTAAGGCAATATATTGCTGCCACAAAGAATAAACATGCGCTGAAAAATCTATTTCATATGTTGGCACAAGTACGTTTACTCAAATTTGCAGCAATGCTAACTATAATTGCATACTTTGTAAGGTCATTGTAATTATGTACCAAATGAGTCTCATAATAACATTGCCGCCTAAACCGTATTAAAAGCAGCAATCATCTTGTAAATGTTCTGCCTTTGTTCTAAAGACAATCATAACCACTTTGTTTCTGAATATATGTGAATGTATAATTAAAGCAAAAATTTTTTGATTTTTGCCATCAGTGCCATGTCAAAATTAAGCCTCACGTTGGGCCTGTTAGTAATTTATCCTCCACACTATACTTTATAACTATTCCCAATGTAACATGACATATAAATTCCATTCTACATTTTGATCTTGACTGCGAAGTAAACTAAGATGTCACATTAATAATAACATTGTTTTATAAATGAGTATAATTAGCAAATTAAAATAAAGTCAGAAAGTGTATGGAAATATTCAGTGCCAGGCTACATCTGTGGAGAGAGTGGAGCTGGTATTTCAGGCCAGTGAGTTTTCACCAGAAATGCTATGTTTGAAAAAAAAATCCAAAAAAAGTCGCCGTTAGTATTGGAGGCAGGAAGATATCGTACAATGCAAATGGTGATGGTAATGGTAATGGCTGAGAGAAGATGGTAAAGGTTGCGAATATCATCCTTTGTTCATAAAAGGTATAAATATGAGGAAGACAAATGAAATCTACTTTAGCGGAAAAGGAGAGAGGATGCTAAAGTCATCAGGTTGAAATACTGATTATGTGAAATTATTAGTGGAGTAGAGTCATACAGCGTGGAATCAGGCCCTTGGGCCCAGCTGCTGACCAACATACCCCACCTACCAGCCTGTGTTTGGCCCATATCTCTCTAAACCTATCCTATCCATGTTTTGTTCAAATATTTCTTAAAAGTTGTGATAGTACCTGCCTCAAATACCTTCGCTGGCACCTCACTCCGTATACACATCACTCCTTCAAGTAAAAACATTGCCCCTCAGGTTCATGTGAAATCTTTTCCCCATCACCACAAACCTATGACCTATGGTTCTTAATTTCATTTCGGAGTCACGTGAGTGACTTCGTGAAGAGCCCGCCGGCGCGCATGCTCGACATATCGTCGTAACGCGTTGCTGCGACGGCTGGCGGTGGAGCGCGCTCCTCGCCAGCCCTTCATAAGGGGCCACGGAGGTGAGTATTCCACCTTTAGTTGGTGGTCCTTGTTGTCTGATTATGTCTTGCAGCAAGGACATGGATGGGAGTTCGAAGGGCCGGAGGACGTCAGGACGAGTTCGCCGGTCAACAGTTCCGGGGCCTTTACCATCGGCAGTACCTGCAGCGCAGGCCGGGACTCAGGCGGAGCTGTGGGTAAGCCCTGTGTTCACAGGTCCAGATCCGCCAGCACACCACAGCTCGGAGGAGTTCGACGAGGAGGAGTGTGGTGTGCCGCCAGAGCAGGGGGACCCTGCCATGGCAGTCAGGTTGTCAGCGGGCTCGCTGGCGACCTCGAGCAGGGCGCGTGTCGTTGCACGGCCTGTTCCACTCAGCCCTCCGAGAAGGGGGAGGGGAGGAGCCCAGAAGCCTAACCCTGTTAGGGCTAAGGCATTGCCTGTCGCGGAGGAGCGGTCAGGTTCCAGGGCGAGACCCGGGGCGGCTGTGAGGTCCAGCCGGCACACCCCGACTCTCGACGCCGGGACGGGTCGGTTGAGTCGGGTCTCGTCGCGGTCGCCGAGCCCCCCATGGATGGGTGGGCGGCACCATGCGTCGGCAACGTCCACGATGTGGGCAGCCGGCAAGACTGCGCGGGCCCCAGGCAGCCATGCTTCGGCTGGTGCCGACACCTCGCCGCATGTGCCCTTAGTGGCAGCGGCTTCAGCTCTCGCTAAACGGAGGCGATTGAACACGCCCGCGCAGGAATCGCGCAGTTTCGCCTCGGCGGCTGTTAGCGACAACTACCGGCACCGGCAGGGCCTCGACGAGGTGCGGGCCGATGACAGGAGCCCGGTTTTCTTTTCAGAGCCGGAGGACTCCGACCACCTGAGTGTTCAGGGTGAAGGGCGTATTGACCGTATGGAGCGGCTGCTGGAGCTCCTGCTTCAACGTCAACAACAGCAGGGCAGCAACAGGCACAGGGCGTCTTCACCAACATCTACTATCAGCCTGGAGCAGCACGAGGAGGAGGTTCTGGTGGATCCCGTACCACCTCCGGTGGAGGTGCCAGCGGAGGAACTTTTGGATGTGGCGACCAAATTCGCGGCCCCACATACGGCTGGTCTTCCTCTCAATTCAAAGCTGGCAGCCACAGTGGACTTTCTTAATAATCAGGTGCTGCAGGAAGAAGTCCTCATCCAGGCTATGAGCCGTCACAAGGCTCCATCAAACTGCAACTCCCTCAACGTGCCTGTGGTCAATACGCCAATATGGGGCAACATCAGTGCGGCTATCCGTCAACAAGAGCTAAAATTGCAGCGGATCCTGAAACTCCTCACGGCCGGTATTACCGCCTTTGCGCGGTCGGTGGACGAGGACGAGCTGAATTTGGACCAGGAAGATGCTCTGGCCTTATTGTGCGCGACCCAGCACGAAATCAACGGGTTTCGCAAAAACAGCATCCGCCCAGCACTCAACCCGAAGTTTGCAGGATTGTGCAAACCACCGCCGCCGCCCCGTCAGCTCTTTGGTGAGGACCTCTCGAAGAGAGTCAAAGAGCTTGACGAACAAGCCAAAACGGTGGGGATCATGCGCTCTAAGAGTGCCCCCACACCGTCCGGCTCAAAAGCTCCATACATTCGCTCACGAGGGTCGGCCAGTGCCTCGACGAGGACTCACCCTCTAGCTCCACAACGACAACAACACCAGAACCAGCACCAAGGGTCTTTTTTAGGACAGGGTCGGCAGAGACCTTTTTGGAAATCGAAGACGCCGCGCCCTCAAGCCAACCCAGCACCTCCACGGCCACCCACACGTGTCAAGGACCGCCGGTAACCACGGAGGTGAGGGGGTCTGGTTCTCTCTTTTCTCTCTGTTTAACTTCCCATGTTGGTGGTCGTTTACGGTTGTTTTTGGATGCATGGGGTAATTTTACTGGTGATGAGTATGTGTTGCGGAATATTCAGGGGCATAAAATTGAGTTTATTAATGGCGACATTCCTCCATCCCAGCACATGCCTGGTCGTACGTTCAAATTGTCTGCTGCAGAACAGGCAGCAGGTTACAAGGAAATTTTAGGTTTGGAACAGAAGGGTGTGATTGAGAAAACAGTGCATGAGCCAATTGAATTTGTTTCGAACATATTTACTAGACCTAAGAAGGATGGAGGCTGTCGTGTCATTATTGATCTAACCCGTTTGAATACGTTTGTAACATATACTCATTTTAAAATGGATACGTTTGAAACAGCCAAATCATTGATTTCTCATGGCTGCTTTATGGCATGCATTGATTTGAGGGATGCATATTATTCAGTATCCATCCAGAAAGATGATAGAAGGTTTTTGAAATTTATCTGGATGGGGCAACTTTGGCAGTATAAGGCTTTGCCTAATGGGCTTACTACAGCCCCTAGATTGTTCACTAAATTGGTGAAGCCAATCATGGCTTACTTGAGACAACGACATCATATAGTTATGGCCTATTTAGATGATGTCTTTATTGTGGGCCACACCCTGCAATTGGCTGAACAGGGTGTTGCAGCTGCTGTCAATATATTTCAACAATTAGGATTCATTGTCCATCCAGAGAAATCAAAGTTCTGCCCTGCCCAGGTAATTAATTACCTAGGGTTCACGGTGAACTCAATGAGCATGAGGATAACTATACCAATTAACAAAATTGAGGAAGTCACTAAGGTGTGCAGAGATTTAATTGGCACCAATATACCATCGATTCGGCATACAGCCACAGTAATTGGCAAGTTAGTGGCTTTGTTTCCGGCAGCACGATATGGACCTTTGCATTATCAGAATTTGCAAAGAGCTAAAATTACTGCGTTAAAATGGAACGCTGGTCATTACGATCGATCTATGCAGCTGCCGTCCGAAGCGATAACTGAGTTGCAATGGTGGGTGTGTCACATTAGCAACTCATTTAAGCCTGTCAGGGAGGCTAATCCGGTGGTATATTTACAGACTGATGCAAGCTCCAATGGCTGGGGAGCTACTGATAATTGCTCTAGTTGTGGGGGTAGATGGGACACCCTTGAGGCATCGATGTTGTTGACTCAAGGGATTAACTATTTGGAGTTGCTGGCAGCATTCCACGGACTTCGTGCATATTGTTCCAAGCTTGTTGGAGCACACGTCCGTCTCCAAATAGACAACACCACAGCTGTGGCATATTTAAACCATATGGGTGGTACCAGGTCAGTTTCGTGTGACAAATTGGCTAACTCAATTTGGCTCTGGTGTATTCAAAGAGACATTTGGATTTCAGCTACCTATTTGCCAGGTGAGCTTAATACTGTGGCGGACACCAGGTCACGCAAATTTAATGACAACATTGAATGGATGTTGCATCCTGAGATTTTTGCTAAAGTCACAGCCAAATTTGGTAAACCGGACATTGACCTTTTTGCGTCACGGTTGAACCATCAGGTACCAGCCTACGTTTCATGGGAACCAGATCCTGGGGCAATAGCGCTAGATGCATTCTCGCTGGACTGGGGGAATTGGGTTTTCTATGCCTTCCCTCCGTTTTGCCTCATCAGTCGGGTATTGCGAAAGATTCAGGCAGATGCTGCCAAGGGCATCCTTATTATACCCGACTGGCCCACACAGCCTTGGTATCCGGTGGTCTTTGACATGCTCAACGAACCTTGGGTCCTTTTGAAGGGTTGCCCACAATTGGTTACTCACCCTGTGTCAGGGGAGCCACATCCCTGCCATGGCTATTTAAATTTGTTGGCTTGCAGGTTCTGAACAGGCCGTTAGTCCAATACGGCCTCTCGGCTCGGACCATGGATACCATCGGGGCGTCGTGTCGAGAGTCCACAAGGCGAAGATACCGCTCGCATATTAAGAAGTGGGAAGCCTACTGCAGCCGCTCTCGCATCACGTACGATGACGTGACAATAACCGACGTCCTGGAATTCCTCGCGGGGTTGCACCATGATGAACACTTAAGTTACAGTGCCATCAACAGCGCCAGAAGTGCGCTATCATTCTACCTCAAGATTGGGGTAGGATCCAACAGGCTAGTGTCCAGACTCATGCGGGGTATATTCAATATGAATCCGCCTACACCACGCTATAATATCACCTGGGATGTCAGGGACGTATTAACCCTGCTCAGGACGTGGTCTCCCATGGAAGGGCTCCAACTGGACCAACTCACCATGAAGCTGGTGATGTTACTAGCGCTGACTTCAGCTCAGAGGGTACAGACACTACACAAACTGCGTGTCGACAGAATGACATCTACCCCTACAGAAGTAGTCTTTTTCGTTGACGAGCTACTAAAGCAGCATAGACCTGGGTGCACAGGGCTGCAGCTGAAGTTCCCGGCATACCCCGCAGATGCTAGGCTATGTTTAGCCTCACATATCCGCCACTATGTCAAGGTGACGGCACGCATCAGAGGAATGGAGAGATACCTGCTTGTCACTCATAAGAGACCTCATCATCGAGTGACAGTCCAGACGATATCCAGGTGGCTTCGAGTCGTCTTGGGTAAGTCAGGTATCGACACTAATGTGTTCAAGTCTCATTCCACCAGGGCTGCATCGACGTCAGCGGCGAGGGTCATGGAGGTGCCCATGGACCAAATTCTCGCCACAGCAGGATGGGCGAATGAAGCTGTGTTCCAGCGTTTTTATAACAAGCCTGTTGCTGCTCCTCTACAGTTCGCAGAAGCCGTGCTGAATGCAGGTCAAGAACGTGGAGATGTCCCCGCATGAGGGGTTTTTGATTTGTTATTAATAAATATGCTTTTGTTTTGCAGTATGAGCTATTGAGCCAGTTTGTTCCTCCCATCCATCCCTGGTAGTGGTGTGTCAGCATGGACGTGGTCCAGGGCGTGTAATCACAGAAGCTTTGAAGTCTTCACGAAGTCACTCACGTGACTCCGAAATGAAATAGTAAGATTGAACGAGAACTTACCAGTTCGAAGGTTGATCTTTATTTCATGAGGAGTCGAAGTGAGGGATTTCGTGCCCTCCTCGCCCAACCCTCAATCACCTTCATCTGGTAATCTTAGTCAATTCAATCATACTATGCGAAGTCATTTCTATTGGTGGTTCTGTGATTCCACGCCGCTACTTTGAAGTATGTCGAGCATGCGCGCCGGCGGGCTCTTCACGAAATCCCTCACTTCGACTCCTCATGAAATAAAGATCAACCTTCGAACTGGTAAGTTCTCGTTCAATCTTACTATTCCCCTACTCTGGGGAAATTATTGAATATATTTTTATAAGTCCTGAAGTTTGTGATGTGCCAAGTTGGAAGAGAAGATGACAACTTGAGCTTATTATAAATGTCCTGGAACAGGAGGAGGATAAGTTCAGCGTGTGCAGACAGGACGTTGAAGGATGAGAAGCCGAAGCCAAGAAGTGGAAGCCAAGATGCTGAACAAACAGCACGGCGAAAAGCCAAGATACCGAACGGACACCACGCCGAAAGAATACGAAGCAGAACGGACACCGCGGCAAAAGGATACGAACCCGAATGGACACCATGCTGAAAGGCTACAAAGTCAAATGGACACAATGCCGAAAGGGTACGAAGACGAACAGACATCATGCCGAACGGACAAGATGCAGAACGGACAAGACACAGAACGGACATGACATCGAAAAGCCACCAAAACGGACATGACGTCTCCGGCGACTGGATTTGTCTGAGACCTTGTCAATGAATGGTCCAGACCCCTGCGTCCATCACATCACTGACCGGGGGGGAGACAGGAGGGTGGGGGGGGGGGGGGGGGGGGGACTTGAGCTTGCGTTTGTAAAATGGTGGCAGTGACTCCAAGCTGCTGCGTTTGCCACAGAGGCTTTTTGACGTCATGTTCGTTCCCCGTCAGATTTTAAGCCGAAAAACAATCCAACGCCGAACGCACATGAAGCTGAAATGATAAATAGGTATGAAACACTGCAACACTTTAAAAAATCTACATTTGCTGCAAGAATATACAAACAAATTTATTATTTAACTATTTTTAAATGTAACAAGGTACAACAATTTAACTATTTATGAACATGACATCAAACAGCCTCTGTGGCAATCGCAGCAGCTTGGAGTCACTACCACCATTCTACAAACGCAAGCTCAAGCTCCCCCCCACCCTCCTGTCTCAGCCCCGGCCAGTGATATGATGGACGCAGGGGTCTGGACCAAACGCTGACAAGGTCTCGGACAAATCCCGTCCCCGTAGACGTCATGTCCGTTCAGCAGCTTTTTGACGCCATGTCCGTTCTGTGTCTTGTCCGTTCAGCGTGGTGTCCGTTCAGCTTCATATCCTATCGCCGTTGTGTCCATTGGGGGTTGTATCCTTTCGGCATCGTGTTCAGCTTTGCATTCTTTCGGGGTCGTGTCCATTCGGTATCTTGGCTTCCACTTCTTGGCTTCTGCTTTTAGTCCTTTGATGTCCCGTCTGGGCACCAAGGTCAGAGAGGTCAGAATGAGAGTGGTATGAAGAATTCATGCGACTGGTAATTGAAATCACAGGGTCAATCTTGCTGGCTGAGCAAAGATGACCTGCAACACATTCATCAGTTCAGTTTCAAATTGTAGAGGAGACAACTATTTGACACTCCTTAGACTCCTTAGGGCAGCATTGTTATGTAGTGGCTTACATCGCCAGAGAGCCGAGTTTGTTCCTGACCCACACAGAGTGATCCTGACTGATTGTCTTTATGGAGTTTGCACGTTCTCCCCGTGACCTGCTTGGGTTTTCTCCAAGATCTTCGGTTCCCTCTCACACTCCAAAGAAGTACAGGTTTGTACATTAATTTGCTTCAGTATAAATGTAAAAATTGTCGCTAGGTAGGGTAGCGTTAATGTGTTTATCTTCGGTTTCAAGCACCGTCTGCAGTTCCTTCCTACACATTTCAATTGTTAATCTGAGAAAAAGTCCGAGATTAAAATAAATTAGCAAGATTAGATATTCTTCCACAAATTATTTGCATATTTCCCTTTCAACATACAATATACTAATATTTTGAACAAATCACAGAATTGTTTTGTTTTTAGTTTTAGTTTTATTTTATTCTGCGTTAGAGATACAGCACGAAAACTGATGCTTTGGCCCATCGAGTCAGCACCGACCAGCCATCCCTGCACATTAACATTATCCTACACACATTAAGGACAATTTAATATTTCCACCAAGCCAATAAACCTGTATATCTTCAATTTTGGTGTGTGGGAGGAAACCAAAGATTTAATTTAGTTTACTTTAGAGATACAACACGGAAACTGGCCCTTCGGGTCCGCACAGACCAGTGCCCCCCACACACTTAAGGGCTTGTCCCACCAGCATGCAACTCTATGCGATTAGCGCGACCTAACGTGGTCGCTTGAGCCGTCCGGCGTCGCGGGGCCGGTCCCACTTCGATCGCCGGAGCCGTGCGGAATTGTGCGGAGTTCGTCCCGAGTTCGTCCCGACACCGCGCAGGGCTCCGAAAAACTGTAGGGCCTGTCCCACCAATGTCGAGGCAACTGCGAGCCGACAAGCCGTTGCCACGCGGAATTTTTGGACATAATCAGTTTTACGGAGCCCCGCGCGGTGTCGGGACGAACTCTGCACAATTCCGCATGGCTCCGGCGATCGAAGTGGGACCGGCCCCGCGACGCCGGACAGCTCAAGCAACCATGTTAGGTCGCGCTAATCGCATAGAGTTGTATGCTGGTGGGACAGGCCCTTAACTATGCCCAAAAATTCCGCGCGGCAACAGCTTGTCGGCTCGCAGTCGCCTCGACGTTTACACACCGCCCCGACATCGTGCCTCCGTGAACCTATCTGTAGGTGTCTCCGTGACCCTCTATGTGTGTGGCTCCGTGGCCCTCTGTGTTTGTGTGCCTCTGTGCCCCTCTCTGTCCTGGCGAACTTACCTTAGACTTCGCTCCAATTTCGCCTCACTTTGCGCCGCGTTGCGCCACTCACCTGACCTCCGTGCGGCCCCTACTGCCGGTTTGGTTGCGCTTGCCGCATGCAGGCGCATGCTGGTGGGAACAGCCCTGTACAGGGGATCACCCGACCTCCGCGCGGCCCCCGCTTCTAGTTTGATCGTGTTCATCGCATAGAGTTGCATGCTGGTGGGACAGGCCCTTTACTCTATCCTACACACACTAGTACCAATTTACAATTATGCAAAGCCAATTAACCTACAAACCTGTCTGTCTTTGGAGTGTGGGAGGAAAGCTGAAGATCTCTGTGAAAATCCACACAGGTCACGGGCAGAACATATAAACTCCACACAGACAGCACCAGTGGTCGCAATCGAACACAGGTCTCTGGCGCTGTATGCACTGTAAGGCAGCAACTCTTCCGCTGCACCACTGCACTCTAAATCCATGCTTTATAAAATCTAAATAATCCTCAAAAACGTGACAGTAATTTAATCCTTACATAGTGCTGCACTAAAACTCGGGATATTGGCACAGCATCAAAATGCTAACCTCTTCCTCTAGGATACAGATCTGAATTTAACCCATATTGTTTCAGAGAGCATCCTTGTCCAAGTTTCCAACAGTGCCTGAGATGCATTTAATCAATCACAATCAGGTTTTCTGTGAGGCTGAAAAAAAAGCACATAATTTGTCTCCAATTAGCATGACAATAACAGTGGTCAATGTGGTAAAGCCACATTTCATGCTAGTACAGTAAGGAATGTTCTGATAGGTGCTGAAGCTTATCTTTTGTACTGCGCATGGAAACCTTAACCCATTACTAATCCATGAACAATCACAAACTCAAATATTGATTATCCAAGGAACAACATTCAAAATATACAATGTCCTTCCCAAGAGGTGGTTTTCCACAAATGTATTTACACTTTGCTGATGAATTCTGATTCTCACTGGGGATTTTTGCAGGTGTACAGGAGACACATAGGCGACAACTATAATGCTTGGATTGTGTGAGGAGTTCTCAAAGGCAATCAGTTACTGTTAACATACTGTCTTGAATTTTATAAATAACATTTATCTGGAAATTAGATCAAACTGCTGATAAAGCTGATGGGGAATTTCCTGTGAAACTTATTTGTTTTTACTGGAACACAAAAAAAACCGCTCAATCAAGTTCAAATCCAGCACTGCCACAGGGGGGTAATAAAGGGTGAGCCAATCTCTTCTGCAAATGGGCTTCACTCTTTGAGCTTCTTGCTGCATCCCTTCAAAATCCATTACAATGCAGAGCAGGTGCAACCTCATTTTCTAAGGTAATTCCATCTGCCTATTCTTTGAGAGAGTGCTGGGGAGCAAGTGTTTCATTTCCAGAGCACCAAAGCTGATGGTCTTTTTGTTAAGTGTGTTGCAAAACTCAGTAAGACTTTATTGAAGAAAATTCACAGTCAAACTCCAGAAATCTCAATTGCATCGATATCAGGTGACTGCAGGCCATTCTGCACGGAAGGATTTGGCCATCAATCTATTCCAGTCCATTACTGACTAGTGATGGTTTCAAAGGCGGTTTCAAATCCCTTCAGGGTTTCATTCCTCATAAACAATAGGGAACAAAGTACTTCCTGTCGTACATCATGTTTTCTGATGACACTAAGCTGTATAGCAAATTACTGATGTAAGAACATTTGTTAGCATGTATCAAGACATGGACAAATTAAATAAGCACAGTCGACAAATGGATTTGAATGTGGATAAAAGGAAGGGAATATAATAGGAAATGTAACAAAAGATGGATATCCATTAACAAAGATGGAGATTAAATAAAATCAATTGACTAAACAACAATGTCAGCATTCATCCAATATAAAATAGTTTCTAATAAAGCTAATTCTACACTAATGAATGGTTACTTATTTTTATTTTGTCAAAATATGGTTATGATTACATTTGAACTTTTCTGCCTGTTCATCAACTGGTGTCTCATGCTGGTGTAACTCAGCCGGACAGGCAGCATCTCTGTGGAGATGGAATGGCTGACATTTAGGGTCGAGAGCCTTCTAAAGATTGAGGCGAGAGGGAGATGCATAGATAAGGCAGTGTAAGGTGTCAAAATAGGACAAAGGGAATGGAGAGCAAGGAAAATTTAGAATAGATCATTGTTAGCTGGGAGAAGGTAACAACAAAGCAAACAGAGATAAAATGTTAAAGAAGGAATTGCAGATGCTGGAGAATTGAGGGTTACACAAAAAGCTGGAGAAACTCAGCGGGTGCAGCAGCATCTAAGGAGCGAAGGAGATAGGCGACGATTTGGGGTTGAGACCCTTCTTCAGACATTCAGAGATAAAATGTATTCGGAGACAGTAAGACTGGTCGGAGAATTGGGAAGGGGAGGAATGGATAGCGAGGGAAAGCAAGGGTTACTTGAAGTTAGAGAAGTCAATGTTCATTCCGCTAGGGTACAAGCTGCCCAAGCGAAATATGTTGATGTTCCTCCAAATTGCGTTAGGCCTCACACTGAGGCCTCCAGCCGAGGCCCAGTGCAAATTGGAGGAACAGCACCTCATGTTTCTCTTGGGCAGTTTACACCAAGGTGGTATGACTGACTTCTCTAACTTCAAGTAACCCTTGCTTTAAATTTCAAGAAATCTTTCTAATGATCAGATTGTTTCCTCTGCCAGCAGACTTGGGTTTTAGCTTTTATGCTGCTCTGTTTGAGTTAAATAAAAGTGAAATTTGTAACAATTACAGTCAGTTAAGTAACAATGTTGAGACTCTGATTTGATCAAGATTTTCATCATGGAATGCCCATGATTCAGCATTCCGCACCACTCATCAGATTGAATTGGAAAGGTGATGTACATACTGGAGGTATGCAAAAGAGGACATTGGTGATATCAGTCCTCATTTCACACCAAGTGCTGGAGTAACTCAGCAGGTTACGCAGCATCTGTGGAGCAAATGGATAGGCGACGATTTATGTCGGGACCGTTTCACTGGTTTGGCATGATAGATTGAAATACATACACATATAAACAAATTAGGAGCAGCTAAAAAACACTTGGCCCAGACTGCTTTGCATTTCATTAAAGTCACGGCTGATGTGAAGATAACCTCAACACTGAATTCATGCCTAAGATAACCTTTATTATCCAGAATCTATCTAAATCTTCTTTAAAAATAATATTTTTCCACCACTTTTTGATGAAAAGAGCTCTCTCTTAAATCCATCCAGTGATTTGGCCTCCACTGCCCTCTGTGGCAGGGAATTCCATAAATTCACAACTCTCTGGGTAAAAAATGCCTCATCTTTGTATGAACCTTTACTTCTGGCTCTTAGCTACATGTCAATTCTGCATCTAAAGTACAGTCCACAAGCTCACGAGATCACAAAGTAGATATG
This sequence comes from Raja brachyura, assembly GCA_963514005.1. The sequence continues at coordinate 12,755,751 of OY740800.1, read as the reverse complement.
CTCTTCCTAGGTACCTTGCTCGGCAAAAAAACCTAGCCTGGTTGTAGCTATCAGGATTCTGAAAGGGACTAGGACTGAGATGAGGGGGCTGTGATCAAGAGGACAAATAAGTGGTACCTTGCTTTAGCATGTGTATCAAGTAAAGCATAAAGGATTGCAGAATTTCAGTCTTGTGCAAAATGATAAGAGATAGATATGTACATACTGTTAAAAATTCTGCCCCCTCCCTAACAACCACAATCATGCTATCATTGACTGCAGCAGTTTTCATAAACCAAGGGCTGGGATTTAATGAAGTGGTTCGTAAACATCCACCTCCATGTGAAATGTCTATAGCATTACATAATGGCAAATGAACAGATTGCTTTAATTCACAACCAAATAACTTGAAAGTAACTAGAGAAGTTTAGGGTTTTTTTGGACAATGTTTCCCAATCTATGGAAATGCCTACGCTTAATTAGAACCTGATGTGAACCCGGATACCAGAAGAAAATTCCATTTATTGCTAATCTCAGGGCAGCTTTCATTGCCCTTTGTTCTGCTCAGAGAGCATGTCACAGCATAAAAAGTTTAGGACAAAGATAAAGTTAACTTAGACAGTTATAGATGTTGGAGATCTCTACCGTTGAGTTAATTCAGCCTGATTGCTCTTTCGGACATTTAAAGGGATTAGGGAATATTTGATCAGTAAGTACAGGGTCAGCCATGATTTTGCTGGGTTGTGACACAAGCTTGAGATAGCACCTCTGGTCCCATTTCACAACTTCTCATGCTCCCCCTTTACAAGAAGTAAATAGATTATTAATGCTACAATGGATTGATTATATCCAATGGCTGAGGCACATGAGTCAGGTCCAAATGGAAGGTAGAGAGCTGAGAAACAAAGATAAATAACAGGGTGAGCCAACTTTAATAAATATTTCTCCTTTCTCCTCGCACAAAACATTTTTATCACAAGGTAATTTTCATTGAGGTGAGATGGAAATCTGGCAGGTAGAGATCAGTCACACATTATGTATCCACGTTCCTTTGACTGGGATGGTGGAATGCATTGGTTCACACAAAGAGGAGCACCTATTCTATCCATGAACCTGGTCAAATATCTCTTAAAAGTTAGCAATATTAGGAGCGGTAAAGAGGAAGTAAACAGAAAATGGGATAAATTGGGAATAAGTGAAATGGGTTCAGGACTGGAATGCCTGCCAATACAAAGACATGGATGAGAAAATGGCATCGTATAATCCAGTTATATAGAGATTATTATTTACTTGAGACAGGAAGATAGAATAGCAAAGAGAAAATGGCTATGGAAGGGGATTTTTTGATCTTTGCAGTGGTATGAAATATTGCGTGATCTTTATTTTAGGACAATGCAATGCACAGTTCAGGGAAAATTAGATCAAAAAAGAACCTCAATCATCGGAAGCCCGTGCGGATTTATGCAAAGTGAAACTAAAGACAGAATTGTGTCTGCTCTGCGATTAAATATTTTCATTTGCTGTGGACAAAGTTGTAAATGAGTATTTTCCTCGCAAAATAATATAACGGATTACTTATAAATAGTCAGAACCTTTATTAATCATACAGCTAAACACGCAGCTAGCTGATACATAAACGATCTATTTTCACTTAGGGTTGACAAGTCTTTGGGAAATCCAGACACGGATAAAAACAAACCTAAACTCAACACTACCTGATTATCAGGGGAATCAATGAACTGAATTATGAACCCATTTGCTGCAGAGCAACAAAACTGCTTGTGTGAAAATGTCTCCGTGTTTAAACTCACAAAATAACATTTGTAGAAATGTATTTTTTTTTTTCCTTTTGTGATAAGGCTTAGTTTCAAATTCACATTAAACAAATGCCCAGATAGGTAAGGCTCAAACTTAGGTGTGATTGGACTTTACATGGGAAATGGTGAAAGATTACCTGCTCGTATAAAAAAAGTATCTTTAGGTAAAGAAAATCCAAACAACCTCAGCATGAATGCTGTAAGTGACTACAAACAAATAAAACCAAATGGAGTTTGTTTTTAAATTTCAAAATTTGCTTGCATATATAGAAAATTATATAAAAAATGACCCTCCTTACAATGAAAATTAAGTGCAAAAAAAAGGGACCTTAAAGCAATAAAAAAAATACAAGATCCCTAGACGTAAGAAATCCAAGCTGGTCTATACATAAACAGAGATGACATACCTAAGAGACGAGCTTTCACACAAAACCTTCTAAGAATAATATGAAGAGAAACGGCTGTTGTTGAGATATGAAGCCCTTGGGATTAAGGGGAATTAGGCAGTGTGGAATCGATATTAGCAAAGAGGCTGACAACAGAGTATAGTGCTGAATGTTTGTTTTCAGACTAAGGGTGGTGTGCAGTATTGTTTACCAAGAGCCTGAGTTGTGACTTCTGCCCTTTTTTATATATATTAATAACCTAGACTTGTCAATAGAGGATATAATTTCAGTCTCCAGATGATACCGAGCTAAAAAAATGTAGTAAATATTGAAGAAGGCAGTAACAAAGACCGATTATTAAGATGGGCTGCTATAACACGGGCAATATGTAGGTGACACATTTGCAGGGAGAATGATGAAAGCCATTTGAATTTAAGTGGTCCAGTGGACACATTGATACAAGAAAGTATAGTCTTGGAGTTTATGAACACAAATCTTTGAGAATGACAAGACAAGTTAGAAAGCTATTAAAAGACTCAAGGAGAACACAAAATAAAGAAGTTAGGCTTACTATTTATATCTCAAGTTTGGCAACAGGAGGGGGTTTTGTCCAATTTTGAGAACCATATTAGGAACTTTGTCAGGCCTTGGAAGAGTAACTGATGTGATTTACCAGCATCATAAATCAAAGTGCTGGACTTCTGATTATCCTGGAGATTTCTCGATCATTTACATAAAAACAGAATAGATAAATGGAAGATTGAAAAGAGGAGCTGCAATTCAGGAATGTTTCTGATGGAGTGTCTAAGAATATTTTTTTCCACTTATATATAGCAGGGTCAAGAACAACGGATGCAGATTTAATATAAATGAGCAAATGGCTTTTTAACAATTGGTCTGGAATGAGTGGTATGAATGTTGCGGTGTCAGTGTAATTGTATTCAGCTAATACTTAGAGGGGAAAATCTGGTTGAGGTCAGATGCAATCTGAAGAGAATGGGATTAATAAAAATGTTTATTTAACAGAGATGGCATAGATTAATGTGCCTCCTTTTCTTCTGTAACAATCAATAATTTTATATTAGAATGACTGCGTATGTATCTGCAAGCATTTTCAGCATAATTTAATCTTTTATTTGAGTAAATATGACATGCTTTTGCATAACTTTTTCATAGCTCTTAATATTGTTAGTGAATGCAGCTATTTGAAATCCTGGTTAATTAAAGATGTACAACTTTGATTAAGCTGTGAAATTGCTAACTCTGATGTTGCATCAGAAAATGTACTTGAAACATGCCTGTCTTTTGCGGGGTGAACTGGGACTTTGCGTTACTAATTGAATATGTTAAGGGAATTACACGGATATGGACCTGAGTTCTATATTTCTAGGAATCTCTCCAACATTTGAGTTGTCGGAGTCCTAAGCTATTTTGTCTCGGTGAACAGGGGGAAGCCAAGGTTAGATTTGCAGAATGAAATTCCAGAAAATTGGGTCTTTAATGCCTCTTATTACAGCCTTCATGAATGTGAAACAATGTAGGAAAAGAGCCAACAGACTCACTCCTGGTAACATGATCAGAGTTGTCTTCTATGGAATTACATGATATTCCACGGCAGTAAGTCATACCATTCTAAGGTTGGAAGCTGTTTTCCACCAGCCCAAATAGAATACATTTCAAGTAACTGCCAATTTTGATTCCGAAAATGTCCAGAAGAACAAGCCATGAAAACGCAACTATTATTACTAGTAATTTCCTGAAATTTCACCAAGAGGTTGAAATAATAAATTTGAACTTTAATGGCATGCTGAGATTCTGTTGTAAATTATTTCATAGTGATTGGGCAGGGGGGGGGGGGGGGGGGGAGTGCATTATACTGCATTCCATAGCAGTGTACAATGACTCACAAAGATCTATAAAAGGTCACACTGTAGAAATACCCCAATGATGAAAGTAAAGGTCATAGAGAATGATTATTATTGTCTTCCACCTGTGCTTGGATCAGAATTATAGAACAGTAAAACAGAGGTCATCCAATTAATTCATGCTAAACCCTTTCTGTCCAAGATTTGAGATTTTGAACAATTTCCCTCCATTGTATTTCAGACATGTTTTGTCTCATACCATTATTCATCTCATAGGTTATTTCCCCCAGCCTTCTGACCCATCTTAGATCATTATTTATTTGATCTTCCCTCCCCTTCCAACTTGCTCACTTAAAAAAATGTTTACCTTTAAAATTATTTTCCTCTGTTGGAAGGACATTGGGTAAATTATTTTACTCTGCATAGATTGTTTGTGGCGTGCTGAATAGTTACAGAATGTTCTATTATTACTTCGGCAACTCAATGAGTCCAACCTTTTCCTCTTCTTTCTCCTTCTTTCTCCTTGTTATTAAAAATCAGAGGGAAAGTTTTTATTTATTTTTCTAAAATAATAAGTTGTCATTCTCAGGAACACTGCTGTGGGGTAATATCAGCAGTTTATTGGAATAAACTATTGATTTAGGTCCTATTAATATACCCTAATAATTTATAGCATCAATAAATCTCCTCAAAGATGTTTCCTGTAACCTTCTGGAATTTATGTAGTTAATTATTGTATAATAGACTTTTAGCGTATCAGTTTGTGTTTTATTACGGAGAAAGCATACAAATTGTGTCAAATAACATAACAGTGGGATATTATTGAAAAAGTGAATGATAAAGGCCACATTTTCTGCATTGCCCACTATGCTGTATATCTTTAAATGCTGCATTAAATAGTGCAAATTATCTATCTATAAGGCTGCAAATATTCAAAAGAACTGAACCTTAACCCTGCTTACAGATTGGATTCCTCTCTTTTTTTCTCTTTGGAAATCTTATTGCAAATTTCCTATTATTTTAAGGTTATTGTAGCTGGAAGCAGCTGGTCTAAATATAACTTCCGCACTGCCTGGACTAGTCCTCGACCAGAAATAGCATATAGTCATGCAGATAGTCAGCATTATGACACATTTTCTTTCTCCCTAGTGAATACAACAAAAGAACAATGAGTTTGTGAAATGGGAAGACTCACGCAATGGCTTACACCACAAGCAAGAGGAGAAAGGGATCATGGCCAAAACCTCATTCACCATGTGATCTTACTTTAGCTGAAAAGGCAATGAGTAAAGAATTGCTGCATAACACCAATTAAATGTATGTAATCACTGGAGTAGATCGGCCTAGATTTGACCCACTGCCCGAACTTGCTGCTTGCAGTTCATGTCTGTCCGTGCTAAACTAACATGGATACAGTGGGCTGATCAAGCTTACTCATCATAGCTGAAAGGAGTCCCATAGGAGAGAGGAGGCTCAATTCATTAATATCCTCCAAGCATTGCCACTGACCTGGCCATTTGTTTGATATGTTGCTTGCGTAAAAGGCTTGCGTGACAAGAGACACCAGAAGACAGCTTTTCCATCGGACATTCCACCAATTGAACAACCAGAGCACAAGATGGACATTAGTCCTCCAAAGTGGAGGGAGATGGAACAGACAGTAAAGCGGGCAAGCGCATCTTCAGCCCCAGGGCCAAATGGGGTTCCGTCTCGACTCTACAAGGGTGCTCCTGATGTTCTTCACTTCCTGTGGAGGCTAATGAGAGTGGCTTGGGAGAAGAGAGTCATACCCAAAGCATGGTGCAGGGCAGGAGGAATCCTGATTCCGAAAGAGAAGGAATCCACAGATATCAGCCAATTCCGCCCGATCAGTCTGCTCAATGTGGAGGGTAAGATTTTCTTCAGCATCATAGCTCAGAGGATGACCAGCTATTTAGAGAGAAACAACCTTGTGGATACAACAGTCTAAAAAGCAGGCATCCCAGGGTTCTCTGGCTGTCTCGAACATACCAGCATGATTTGGCACCAAATCCAGACTGCAAGAAAAGAGAAGAGAGATCTGCATGTCATTTTCCTTGACCTTGCCAATGCGTTCGGAACTGTCCCACAGTTTCCTCTGGGCATCCTTTGACTTCTTCAGGATACCAGAGACTATCACAAGCCTTGTCAAGGCTTATTTTCAAGATCTGCAGCTCTGTTTCACCACGTCTGACTTCACGACCACATGGCACTGCATGGAGATTGGCATTATGGCAGGGTGTCCCATCTCCCCATTGATTTTTACAATGGCCATGGAAGTCATCATAAGGGCCTCCAAGTGGGTAGTGGGTGGCGAGCGGCTGAAGTCTGGAGTCCGTCTCCCACCCATCAGAGCCTACATGGATGACGTGACAATCATAACAACAACAGCACCTTGCACCAGGCTTCTTTTAGGGAAGCTTCAGGAGAACGTTACTGGGGTCAGAATGAAATTAAAGCCATCCAAATCAAGAAGCATTTCTATAATCAAAGGCAAACTGACAGATCAAAGGTTCTTCATTGATCAAGAACCTATCCCAACTGTCAGAGAAGCCAATCAAAAGCCTGGGAAGATGGTATAACTCTAAACTGAAAGACACTGATCAGGCTGAGTTTAGGCAAGAAGTCATCAAAGGTCTGGTGAACATCGATCGATCCATGCTGCCTGGAAAGCTGAAAATCTGGTGCCTGCAGTTTGGGTTACTACCTCGCCTTATGTGGCCACTAACCATGTATGACATCACCCACACAAGTCAAGAAGATAGAAAGAACAATCAGCTCCTTTGTGAGAAAGGGGTTAGGTGTTCCTCGGTGCCTGAGCAGCGTAGGCCTGTACGGTCAAGGGGTACTCCAGCTACCTCTTCCTAGTCTCACAGAGGAGTTCATGTGCACTAAAGTCAGACTAGAGATGACCCTGGCAGAATCAAGGGATACTGCAATCCGAGCTGCTGCTCCAACCCTGGCAACAGGAAAGAAGTGGACGGCTAAGAATGCAACACAGCAGGCAAAATCTGCTCTCCACCAAGGCGACATGGTAGGGCAAATCCAACACGGAAGAAGTGGCTTGGGGCTTGGCGGAAAGCGACCTTGCTGGAACAAGGCATCATCACTGGAGCGCCGGAAGTTGGTTGCGGTCAAAGTCCGCCAACAGGAGGAGTTGAGTAGGTGTGCCAAGGCTGTGTCGCAAGCTAAACAGGGCCAGTGGATGAGATGGGAGAGTGTGGAAATGAGGAAGATCAGCTGGAAGGACATGTGCGAGATGGAGGCGAGCAGGATAAGTTTCCTCATTCGGGCAACCTATGATGTCCTCCCTAGCCCACAAAATCTCAACCAATGGCTGGGCGAAGATCCATCATGCCCCCTGTGTTTAACACCAGCCACACTTAGGCACATCCTCATTGGGTGTAAAGTAAGCCTCTCCCAAGGACGGTACACCTGGAGACATAATCAAGTGCTCAAATACCTGGCAGCGACTCTGGTACGCATGAGAACAGCCAACAATGCCCTGCCGCCCAGAACAACCAGCCCAGTTAAGACGATTGCCTTTGTTTGGGGGGGGGGGGGGGGGGGAATAAAGGCAATGGAAAATTCCACCAAGGGCCAGGCTTGGACAGCTGGAGGCAGCCCGGATTGGCAGATGCTGGTGGATGTGGACCTGCTTACAGTTCCATCAGAGATAGCCATCACCAACTTGTGGCCTCATCTTGTGCTCTGGTCAAACTTTCAGCACATGGTGTACTTTGTGGAGCTCACAGTCCCTTGGGAGGATGCTGTGCAGGAAGCCTTCGAAAGAAAGAAACTGCGATATACAGAGCTTGCAGCGGAGACAGAACAAAGGGGGTGAAGAGCTAAGATCTGCCCGGTAGAAGTTGGATGTTGAGGATTCGTGGCGACATCTACCTTAAGACTGATGAAGGACTTGGGGATCAGCGGACAAGCCCTACGCTAGGCCATCAAAGAAACATCACGGGTGGCAGAGCAGTGATCCCCGCACATTAAAATTATCCTACCCGCACTAGGGACAATTAAAATTTTACCAAGCCAATTAACCTACAAAACTGTATGTACTTGGAGTGTGGGAGGAAACCAGTGATCCTTGGGAAAACCCACGCAGGTCACAGGTAGATCATACAAATTCCGTGCAGGCAAGCACCTGTGGTTAGGATTGAACCCGGGCCTCCGGCGCTATAAGGCAGCGACTCTACCGCTGCGCCACCGTGCTACCCTTGAATTGTCTTGCAATTCTTTCATCTAAAGCTACATTTTGCTAGTTTTCCTTCTCACTGCTTCCTGCACTACTAAATGGACAGAAATTCTCAAAGACTCCATCATATCTCTAGGTTAAGACACCAATCATGACACTAGAGACAGCAATGAGTCATCCATTGTTTTGAATGAAAGCCAGACTGGAATTTTGCAAGTTGGATGACGCACTATTGAAATTTATTCGTGTTTTTATTAACGATTAATAAACCTGATCATATTTTTTGACCTTTCAAATATAGCATGTCAGAGTCATAAATCACACAGGGAGCTCAGGATAAAATATACTGTAAGCTGTGCTTTTTCAAAATGCACAAATTTAAAATAAAAATGCATTCTTGTTTGCCTTGCAACCCGCTATCCCAACAGACATGTGCTATTCCTACCGCTGAAGTCTACGAAGGTACTGATATATATTCACCATTAGTTCCTTGTCAAGCATTATTAATAACTGATTAAAAAAATATGGAACACTTAAGGAAATACAGCTTAATGCTGAACATGCAATATAAACAAATTCCTCGGATCAGTAAGTTCAGACTAGACAAGCATGACCTAAAATGGATCAATAAACAATCAGAAGTAAAATAAAGATGGAAAAATTATCTTGACAATGCAGCGGGGAGAAAGGGAATTAGTTGACTGGGAAAACATAGGAATATGCAGAAACACATGAAGTCTCAGTGCAGTACCTTAAAATGTTTTTCTATGCTTTTGAGATGAATATTGTACTATGAACAGCCAAAAATTTAAGAGTCGTTATAGAGATAAAGAGAGGCATCGAGAAAAACATAGCACTAGAAACAAATATACAACAACAACATATATAACAGAGTCTCTTGACCAAGAGTAGAGGAATCGAGAAGCAGAGGTTTTTGGTGAGGGGGGAAAGATTTAATTGGAACCTGAAGGATAAGTTGTTTACACAATGCGTGGTGTGTATTTGGAACGAACTGTCGGAGGAGGTAGTTGAGGTAGGTACTAACGCAATGTTTAACAAAAACATTTAGACAGGTACATGGATAGGATAAGTTTTGAGGGATATGGGCAAATGCAAGTGGGGTAGGACTCATGTGGATGGGACATGTTGGTCAGTCTGTCCAAGTTGGGCCGATGAGCCTGTTTTCACACTGTATGACTCTATGAGTCTAACTTTAAACATAAATTCCATCAGTAACCATTGAGATAAAAGCAAATGGGTGAGAAATTAAAAGACGCAACTGATCGAAAAAGAAAAAACCAATAATAGCAAGTGCTGGAGGAACTCAGTGAGTCAGGCAGCATCTGAGGAGGGAAATGCATAGTTGATATTTTGGGTCGAGACAATTTGTCCATTTCCCTCCACAGATGCTCTCTGACCTGCAGAGCTCACCCAGCAGTTTGTTATTTGTTCCAAATTGGAAAAACTACAGTCACTTGTGTCTGCATAGAAAGAAAATGTCTGTTTCCTTGTGAAGTAGTTAGTTTACTAATGACCATTTCCTCCCATGCTGACATCTAACAATTGCGCTTGACATTGTTTCCTTTCTGACGAACTGGTTTGGTTTCTCTGAGGAAATGACATCCCATGTGAACTACAAAAATGTCACACTCCACGCTCGTGAAAGGTGAAACTGAGGGTGGGAAGGTTTACGTTACAGAAGTAGCCATCCATGGACTGCGCCTGTTTGGACTCCTGTATCTCAACTGACATTGTACCTCCTGTCCCTCCCCACCATTCACCCTACCAGTCTCCATGTGCAGGGAACCATTTCCAAGCCTGCAGTCCAGAACTCCTTTCAAATACATACAGCAAATATTTGGGCGTGTTGTATGAGTGTCTGGAAGATTCAATACAAATGGTTGGGACAGAGAGAAGTCAGGAAAGGCTGGATGCAATAATCATTTAAGTGGCCGGATTGCGTGGGAGAGCCTGAGCCTCAGGTGTTCAGTAGGTTCTGAGGAGCCTTAGAGGACCTGGAGAATTAGAGGGGACTCAGAATTGTTGTTATTAATATTATTAGTAATAGCAGTTATATTATTAGTATTAGTATTATTAGCTCTAGTCAAACAGGAAAGAAAAGAGTAACAAAGAGAGCAACACAGTGCCAGAGACTCGCGTTTGATCATAACACGGGTGCTGTTCCTATGGAGTTGGCATGTTCTCCCTGTGACCAAATGGGTTTCCTTTGAGTGTTTTTATTCCTCTCGTATCCAAACGGCGTGTGGGGTTGCGGGTTAATTGGCCTCTGTAAATAAAAAAAATATGCCCGTAATGTGTAGGGAGGGAATGAGAAAGTGACACAGCATACAACTAGTGTGACCGATGGCCAGCATAGACTTGTGGGTCGAAGGGCTTGTTTCCATGCTTAATGTGAAGGCGGCGCGACCGATGTTGCACTGGCCTCTGCAGTCCGTCTGTCTTTTTTTTAATTTTTGGCCCGTTGAGTGTATAGTTTGTCATGGGTTTTTTTAATTGTTTTTAGCTGTGTATGTGTGGGGGAAGGGGGGGAGGGCTGTCGGTAACTTTTAAATCTCTTCCCTGTACGGGGGACCCGACCTTTTCCCTTTCGGGTCTCCGTTGTCGTTGGGGCCTAGCACCGTGGAGCGGCCTCCAGCCGGAATGACCGGGGGCTCCAGTCGCGGGCCCGGTGGACGGTAACCTCGGGAAACTACTTTTCGGAGCTCCCACAACGGCAACTTCTCCCACCCAAACTGCGGGGTTGGAAACGAACCTGAGCGGGGCCTTACATCGCCCGGCGTGGCTTTAACGGCCGCGGGATTTGCCATGGCCGCCGGGGGCTCCAACATTAAGACCCGGAGAGGGGTCTTACATCGCCCCGCACGGCTTTAACAGCCACGGGATTTACTATCGCCCGCCGGGGGCTTTGACATCGGGAGAAGAATCGAGAGCAGGGGAGAGACAAGACTGCCTTCCATTACAGTGAGGAGGAGATTCACTGTGATAGATGTTCGTGTAAATTGTGTTGGTGTGTGACTTGCTGTATGACTGCAGAAACCAAATTTCGCTTGAACTTCATTTGAGGTTCAAATTATAGAAAAGGATATTGTATTGTATTGTATTTTATTGTATTGTATTAATCCTTTGAGGGCGACATAGCAGCGCAGCAGAAGAGTTGCTACCTTGCAGTGCCAGAGACCCAGGTTCGATCCTGACTACCAGTGCTGTCTGTACAGAGTTTGTATGTTTTCCCTGTGACTGCTTGTGTAGGAAGGAATAGCAGATGCTGGTTTAAACCTAAGATAGACACAAAAAGCTGGAGTGACTTGGTGAGTCTGTATAACTCGTTTTCACCTAGCCCACAGATAAAAATGGACCGCTTCGTTTAACATCGTTCTTTCATTAATGTGTTCTATATCTCTCTATATCACCATCTATATCTCTCATCTCCATTCCCCTGACTCTCCTTCTGAAGAAAGATGTCGGCCCGAAATGTCACCTATATCTCTTCTCCAGGGTTACGCCAGCTTTTTGTGTCTATCTCCCTCTGACTGCGTGGGTTTTCACCTGGTGCTCTGGTTTCATCCCACTCTCCAAAGACATACAGGTTTGTAGGTTAATTGGCTTCAATAGGTTGTAAAAATTGTCCCTAGTATGTAGGAGAGTGTTAGTGTACATATTGATCGCAGGTCGGCGCGGACTCGGTCGGCAGAAGGGCCCAATTCCACACTGTATCTCTATATAAAAAAAGCCTCTAAATTCTATAAACTAAACTAAACTTCTAGCTTGTAGAGTGTGACAGTATTGAGTGCTAAATTGTTCAGATATTTAAGCAATCGTGTCAGACTTTGGATTTTTCAGACATTGAATATATTCAAGGCACAGATCAGAAGTTTTTTTTTTAAACAGAGGATATATGGAGCAGATGGGAGTGTAGATCAGCTGTGGTATAAGCTGTGATCATATTGAATGCCAGGGTAAGCTCGACGGCCTTTTTGTCTTTTGGTTCTTATTATCCAATGTTGCCTTGCACTACTCCTCTAAGCCCATCTTTTGTTTTTAATTTGTCCTTTCATTTCTGCCAGGTATAATCCACTTTGTTTTTTTCAGGTTCTCAGATCTTGAACCTATCGCACCAGATTGGATTTGCTTCATTTTTACAATTGCCATTCCTTCCCCTCTCTTACTTTTTTTCAATGATTAGTTTTAGCTTAGTGAAAAGCCTTTGTTGCGTGCTAACCAGTCAGCAAAAAGACAATACTTGATTACAATCGAACCATTTGATATTCTCCCTGCTTTGCTACCTGGGAAAACAATCAGAAAGTTACACTTGCCTAGTTCCAAACAATGTAATTGACTGTGTAAGAAGGAATTGGAGATGCTGGTTTAAACCAAAGTTAGACACTATAAGCTGCAGTAACTCAGCAGGACAGGCAGCATCTCTGGAGAGAAGGATTGTGTGATGTTTCAGGTCATGACCCTTCTTCAGAATGGTTAGAGCAAGGGAAACAAGAGATATAGACGATGATGTGGGGAGATAAAGAACAATGAATGAAAGATATGCAAAAAGTAACGATGATAAAGGAAACCAGCCATTGTAAACGCCCTGTCCCACTTTCCCGAGTTACTCATGAACTCTCCCGAGTTTTCCCCTTGATTCGAACTCGGAGAATTACGGTAATAGCCATTCGTAGGTACTTGGGGCTATTTTTTTTACTCGTGGACATTTTTCAACATGTTGAAAAAATGTCCTGACTTACCTGATGCCCTGAGTTCCTACGGCTGGCAATAAGGACTCCTACGGGCTCCTATGAGTTCGCTACCGACATTCCCCGAGTTCGAATCAAGGGGAAACTCGGGAAAGTGGGACAGGGCACTAAGCTGTTTGTAGGGTGAAAATTAGAAGCTGGTGCGATGTGGGTGGGGGACTGATAGAGAGAGAGGGCATTCCAGGGCTACCTGAAGTGAGAAAAATCAATATTCATACCACTGGGCTGCCCAAAGCAAAATATGAGATGCTGTTCCTCCAGTTTGCGTTTAGCCTCACTCTGACAATGGAGGAGACTGAGGACAGAAAGGCCTGTGTAGGAATGAGAAAGAGAATTAAAGTGTCCAGCAACTGGGAGATCAGATTGTTTCACGCGAGCTGAGCAAAGGTGTTCCACGAAATGATTGCCCAGTCTGCGTCTGGTCTTGCCGATGTATAAGTCCACTTCTTGAACAACGGACTGTCGGGGTCCCTGGACAGAGTCAAGGGAGGAGGTATAGCGACAGGTGTTGCATTTTTTGCAGTTGCAGGTGAAGGTACCTGGGGAGGGGGTGGTTTGGGTTGGAAGGGATGAGTTAACAAGGGAGTTGCAGAGGAAACGGTCTCCACGGAAGGTGGAAAAGGGCGGAGATGGGAAAATGTGGGAAGTGATGGGATCCTGTTGGAGGTGGTGGAAATTTTGGAGGATTATGTGCTGTATGCGAAGGCTGATGGGGTGGAAGGTAAGGACTAGGGGGAATCTTTTGAGTCTCTTTTGAGACTGGGGGGGAGCAAGGGCAGAGCTTCGGGGTACCGAGGAGTCATGAGTGGGGGCCTCATCTACGATGGGAGAGGGGAACCCCCGTTCCCTAAAGAATGAGGACATCTCGGATATTCTAGTATGGAACACTTCATCTTGGGCGCAGATGCGGCGTCGACAGATGAATTGGGAGTAGGGGATAGAGTCTTTGCAGGAAGCAGGGTGGGAAGAAGTGTAGTCGAGATAGTTGTGGGAGTCAGTTGGCTTGTAATATACATCAGTGTATAGTCTATTTCTTGTGATGGAGACTGTGATACTGACTGGAAGCATTAACTCTGGTTCTCTCTCCACGGATCCTGCCTGACACACAAAAGTCTGAGGGAGCTTGACAGGAAAAATGCTGAGAAGATGGTTCCCTTTGCAGAGAAATCTAGAACAAGGAGCTTAAGTTACAAAATAAAGATCTACCATTTATGATGGAAATGGGGAGGAACTTCATCTCTCAGAGGTCATGAAATCTTTAGGAGTCCCAATTCTTGAGAGATGGGGTTGGACACAAAGAGCAGGAGTAACATAAAAAGGTCGGACAGCATCTCTGGAGAAAAGGAATAGGCAACATTTCTCGACCTGAAACGTCGCCCATTCCTTTTCTCCAAAGATGTTGTCTGACCTGCTGAGTTTGTCCAGCATTTTATGTCAAACTTCAGTTTTAACCAGCATCTGCAGTTCCTTCTTACACACCTAGAGAGCTGGGGTATTTATATACAAGGTTGAGACAGGTTGAGTTTGGAACTATACGGTTATGGCGTATCAGGCAGGGCAGTGGATTTAAGGTTAGGATCAGATCATCAGCAGGACAGACATAGGGAGCTGGATAAGCAATTTTTGCTTCAAATTGGTATGCTCCTAGGTTTTGTTCTGCTGAGCAGTTTCAGCATTTGCTGTTTCTATTTCAGGTTTAGTTCCACAATTTCCCTCCTTGTTGTTGGAAAAAAGCCAACTTCAGGTGCACGAGTGCTATTTATTGAGGTAGACTCAAAATGTTGGAGTAAGTCAGTGGGTGAGGCAGCATCTATGGAGAGAAGGAATTGGCGACATTTCAGGTCACATTTTTACCAGTGTCTGCAGTTCTTTCTTAAACTACTTATTGAGGTTTTGATTCAACCAGTAGCATAGGTTATACAATATTGCATTCATTCAGCCATTCACAATATATTCCATGACCAGAAATGGGAAATTCATGGAGATTATACTTTACAGCTTCTCAAGATGACCAATCAACCAGTTCTACAAGCAGATTGGATGGACACTGTCAAGCAAACAAGTGTGCAGAGTGTGAGGTGGATCAAAGTGAATAAATTGCAAATCATTTGCTTCATTGGAATCATTCTAATACAGTATTTCACGTTTGTCAATATAATTAAGTTTATTTATAATAGTTTAATAGTCCTGATCTTTAATCGAATTCAACAATAGCATTCAATAGCTCAGGATGTTGAGAAATGCAATATTGGATCATACTCTGTACATGTAGGCATAATTAATTCAGTGATTCTCAATGATGCAGATATCACAATAGCTGAACAGCAGATCATCAGGAAACAGACTTGTTTTCTACAAGCCTTCCCTTAATGTGTTTCCCTGCATTTCTCCCACATATTTTTTCACTGTAATTACAAAAAATCTAACATGTGGTGCAGCCGTATTGTTTTTATTCACATAAAACCATAAATGGTGCAATGGATAATGTTTTGCGTTGCGACCCTTCTCCAGAATTTTATGTTTTGACGTCTCGACACAAAATGTCATCCATTCCTTCTCTCCAGAGATGCTGCCTTTGTAGTTACTCTGAGTTACTCCAACATTTTGTGTCTATCTTAGGTATAAACCAACGTCTGCAGTTCCTACCAACACATAAATCATGAAATGTTCTACGCACTTAAAGATTGCAATTTCCAATGTATTTCACAAAGCTAAAGAGCAAAATTCACAAGGATTATACAACGTGACTTATCTCAAAAAATTAAATCAGGACGTTCTTCAGAAGGATTTGGGTAATGATTAGTCTGCAGGTTTGCACATTATGAAATGCATCTGAATGAACAGGTACATGGATAGGAAAAAGGTTTTGAGGGATATGGGCCAAGCGCAGACAGGTGGGCCTAGTGTAGATGGACAAGTTGGGCCGAGGGGCCTTTTTCCACAATAAACAAATTACAAATCAGTTTGTTCATTTGAAGCCATTTTAATACAGAGTATTAAGTATCGGATTACTAAAGAATTAATATTGTTAACACACTCACAATGCCTCATTTTTATACAATTGATTAAATTATTACTGCATTAATTCTGTGAAGAAGATAGGGAAGATTCAGTTTGAAAGTTATTTGATACACCTCATGACCTCAAGAATGTCGAATTCTTTAATTTCTTCACCTAGAATTTTTGTTATTTACATTGAAATGAGAAGAGTTTTCAGTGATTCCATGATAACAGTGGCAGTCTCAAATCTGAATTAAGTCAAGGGAAGTTGAACTTTAATTCCCCCGCAGCTGTGACTTGTCTGTGGCCTCTCCTTAAAGTTCATTTAAATATTTTTTATCAGCTTTCTACAGTGCACTTGGGAGCTTGATTTAAATTTAGCTCAGAAAACCTAGTAGTGAAATGAAGATGACAGCAGGGTCAGGTTCTATGGAGGAGCAGACTTGCTTGGCTTAATGAGAAGGTGGAGGTTTAGTCTCTTAATATCACCAATGATTTCTACTTAGTAATATTCATTATCGGTTCCTTACTGCCATTATAACATTTGTTCTCTATTTTTGTTACATTTGCCATATATTTTACAGTGAACAAAGCAGTTATTTCTTCACTCCCCATCTCAATTTCTTATATCATTATCTCTATTAAACCACCTTTACTCTTGCCATTTCTGTTTTGTGTGTGTTTGCTTCCCGTTGCAAATGTCTGCTGTATAAAACTAACGTGAGCAGCAATAATGATCTGAAAGAGTCTGGAAAGCTGCAAATTGCCTTATCGACAGATAAGGTTCCTCTCATGAAGCTTCTGTGAAATTCAATACATTTTATTTGGAGGTTGAGAACAAAGAAGTCGGAGTTAGAGTGCGATGAAGTGTGAAGCTCATGAATATATTTGAGAGGCTAATAGAGATGTTTGTATTATGAACACTGAATCTGTATATTCAATTCTCCCAATGTGGAAGAGAAAGCACTGAACCCGGTAAGCGTTCAATTATATAATGGGTTGGATTATATTGACCTTGAACTGATGGTTGAGAGGAACACCACCGGCTGTCTGCTGCTCAACCTTTCAGCTCACCTCTGGTTTCTGCACAAATGCCTTGAAGCATTGAAGATGGAGACAAATGAAAAGTCAAATGCTGTCCCCACAGGTTTATTCCATCCATTTGAATGGAGTCACTATCCTGGGGAAACTGATGCATGGGTTATGGGGAGGAGGGTGGTGAATGGGGTTAGGAGGGATGAGGGATGAACCTCAAATGAGGTTCAAATTAAATTTAGTTTTTGCAGTCATACAACAAGTAGAAACAATTTTACAAGACACACAACCAACTCAATTCACACAACCATCCATCACAGTGAATCTCCTCCTCACTGTGATGGAAGGCAAAGTCTTGTGTCTCCCCTGCTCACCATCCTCTCCCGATGTTAAAGCTCCCTGTGGGCGATGGCAAGTCCTGCAGCCATTAAAGCCTTGCGGGGCGATGTAAGACCCCGCTCCGGGCCTTAACGTTGGAGCACCCAGCGGGCGATGGCAAGTTCCACAGCCATTAAAGCCACGCCGGACGATGTAAGCCCCAGCTCCGGGTCATTTTCAATCCCGCAACTTGGGCAGGAGAAGTTGCCGTAGTGGGAGCTCCGTAAAGCGGTCTCCCACTAGGGACCCGCGAGCTCCCGATGTCACCGTCCACCGGACCTGCGGCTGGAGCCTCCGAGCTCCGAAGTCGGGTCGCAGCCGCGCCCCACCACAGCTCTGCACGCTCCGAGGCCGGCCAGCCCCACGATGGTAGGTCCGCAGGCTCCGCGACTGGAGCCCCCAGGTCATTCCGGCTGGAGGCCGCTCCATGGTGCTAGGCCCCAACGACAACGGAGACCCGACAGGGAAAAGGACTTGATGGGCCGAGTGGGCCGAATGGCCTCATTCTGCTCCTATCAATTATGACCTTATGACATGACATGCAGATGGTTTACTTCCTTAACTTGATCTGAAAGTTTTAATTAATTTCTAGTAACAATGTGCTTTTAATTCAACATTTTCAGATTTTGTTTTTGTCTATTAATGACACATGACCATTTGAATAGTTTTTTTAATAGCTTTACCAGTGATGGTCAAAAACAGTAAATAGCCACTGTCAAAAGACGTTCAGATCATTCCAGCTTGGTTCCTGATATAGTTCATCTAAGACCTTGTCACTGCTTGTAGCCTGTTCCACGTCGCAGGAGGCCCCCCTGGTATGAAGTATCTGCTCAATGCCCCACTGGCGCTCTATATTGTTGACCTGGGGCTCAGGAGATTATCAGCCAACAACCAAAACCATCTCCCTCCTCTTCAAGTGTGTCTCCAGAGCAGGAGTTTTATTCCTCCTTCAATCCCAATGGTTGAAGTATCAGCGTAGTTTCTAATGGCATATTTTGTCATATTTCCGCATGGCGTCAAGTGCAGTTACTGCCACTTCATTTTCTAGAATTCAGCTCTTTAATCCTTGCTTACAATGATGTCTGATGCTGGGTTATTCTAGAGAAACCCCAATTGAGCATTGTCTCATGATTATTAGTTGTTAAATGATGCTCTAGTGCACCATAAATATTAACTAATATCACTTTGCGGATGATTAATATACAGAGTGATTGGCAGTAACTGGCCAGATTGGATTTGCCGTACTTTTGTCAACAGCACAAACATGGGCAATAATTCATACTGTTGCATCAATGCGAGCATTGTACACATCGTGTAAAAAAACTTGGTTAGAGGCATGATGAGTTTTGGAGCAAGCATTAGAACTAGGATTGGGCCTGGCCTCATAGCCTTTGGTGTTTCTGGTAAACTTAAACTAGATTACAATAAGCCAACTCAACAAAATAAAAGTCACAGGATCAATGATTATAGATCTGTACAGCATGGATACAGGGCATTTGGTCCAAGTCATCCATGTTGACCAAGTTGCCCAACCATCTAGTCCCACCCCTCTGCACCTGGCCCACATCCCTCCAAACCTTTCCTATACATGTCCCTGTAAAAGCGTCTTTTCATTGCTGTAAATGTACCTCCCACTACTATTACCACTCGCATCTCGTTCCAAGTACACGCCACTCTCTGCGGAAAGGTTGTCTCTCGTCTCTATTAAATCTTTCCCCACTCACTTTAGTCAGCCATATGAAATATAAATATAAACTGACTGTTCACATCCACAGAATTATTGTTCGATGACATGTTATTTTGAAAGACGTTAACATCCAATCAGAAATGTAAAATTTATAGGTTTATTATTTGAACTATTCAAAAGTTACCTGCAGTCTTCTCCCAGAAAAATACGTCGTCTTTTCCCAGACAAGTATCGTATGCAAGTGAAGATTTCAAAGTACAGAGCTTCCTTGCCTTTCTTATTGAGAATTAATTCAGCTAATTTTACTTCGGAGTCACGTGAGTGACTTCGTGAAGACCCTGTCAGGCACGCATGTGCGACATATCGTCGACCGCACGTGAGCGACAGGCAGGGAGGAGCGTTGCTCCTCTACTGCAGGGACCTGCAGGTAAGAAAACTAACTTGCGGTCCTTTTTTCATTTCAGGGCTCTGTTACAGAGCACTCCAGGCCGCTTCGCACTGACTGCGGACCGCGGGATGTGGGCAGTCAACAGCGGCAGCAACAGACTGCAATCGGGGAAGCCCGTTGACTCAGGAGGGTCCGGGCTCACAGGCTCGCCGGTCGGAGGGACGGCAGAGGCAGCCCAACTCGACACCGCAGCCCGCAGGACCGCAGGCTGACAGCATAAATTAGGGAGTGGGGCTTGCAGGCTCGCCGTTCAAAGTCAGCAACGGCAGAGCAGCAGCCCCGGCTCTACGCCGCAACCTGCAGGGACACTGCGGACTGTCGGCATGAATGGAACCAGGAAGTGGGGCTTGCAGTCGCCGTTCAAAGTCAGCAACGGCAGAGCGGCAGCCCGGACTCTACATGAGTGGAGCATTGTAAAGTGGGAGTGTGCCAGCTGGCTGGGAACTGCCCCAAGGAAACTTTACAAAATACCGCCACCCTTACACCTGTTCCAACCTCTTACCTGCCCGGAAGCCAAGGAGAGGCAAAAATTAAGGAATTTTCATCGTATAATTGTTCATGTTTCTTCTATAGGTGTGGGAAAGAAATTAGAAACCCCATGATTTTTACCATAAAGTTTGTTAAGTCAGTAATATTATCCTTTCAATTTTGTTCAAAAAACGCTACCCGGAAGTCGGGCAAGCCCGTGATGCAGGAGGGTCCGGGCTCGGAGACTGCCATTCGCGGGTAGCGAAGGCAGAGCAGGAGCTCCGACTCAATGCCGCAGGCCGCAGGAATAACGCGGACTGACGGCTATGCTACCCTATGGAGGTAGAAAGACTGAGCCTGGGCCCGACTCACTACATAGGTGGGAGGCTTGCCGTTAGCGGCAGTCTATGGTCCTGCATGAGAGTCTGGTCACCATTGGAGCTGGTGGGGGGAGAGTGCGCTCCTCCACCGGAAGCTTCATAAAGACCCTCAGGTAAGATACTAACCTTGAGTTGCTGAGCTTCTGTTCTAGACTTTGCAAACAGAAACGATGGATGGAGACCAGAATGAAGGCATCGAAGCATGCCTCCAAGGGCCATGGGACTTTGGATGGGAGTCAGCGGCCACTATTCCCGGAGCTGCCCGCAACACCGGCAGCACCCGCTCTGCGGACCGAGATAAGAACGCGGAATTCGGGGAGCCCTGCGCAGCCAGGACCCATCTCTCCACCACGGCTGACCATGGAGCCGCAAAGTGGTAGGAGCACCGCGCGGGAGCAGGGTAGACAAGACCCTGACTCCCTACCACTGTCACCTAAGCATAGGGACAGTGGAGCAAAGGTGTGTAAACGTATGACCCGCTCGACGGCAACTTCTGTCTCCCCTACTATGCAGGTCACCAGAGGGCGGACCAGGGTGAGAGCTGCGCCCAGGTCGTGCCCCGCTGCAGCGGAAGGCATCGACATGCCGCCGGGGTAATCTGCTAGATTGCGGGCCGGTGATGAATCTGCTAGGAAGTCGGGGAGCCCTGCAGGAGCAGGATGTACCGGCTCACCACCGGGTCAGGCTGCCAGAGAACAGGCTGGTGGCAGCAGATTTCGGTCGTG
Source organism: Raja brachyura (assembly GCA_963514005.1). Next base: position 12,734,592 of record OY740800.1, on the reverse strand, counting down.
CGGACCCACTTAGGCGGCAGGAGGCGACCATGCGCCGTCACAGACTCATGTAGTCAGGAGTGGCGGTAAGCCCGCGCGGATGTCGGGGTACCATGCTTCGACTGGAATGACCGACTCACCACCGCTCATATCTTCCAGACAGGCGGGCCGCCACCGTCCGGAAGACTGCGGACCAGCAGCATGTCCGCGCGGGAGTCCCTAAGCCCCGCTGGAACGGCAGGCAGCAACATCCTGTCTAGGCACCCATAGTCATCACCTCGACGAGGTGCGGGCCGATGACAGAAGCCTCAGTAGTTCAGGAGAACCTGAGGAAGTCGACTTGTCGTCCGCAGATGCGGCGGCGGTCACATGGCTCAGATGGAGCGCATGATGGAGCGTATCCTAGAGCACAATCTCTGCAGCTGGACCAAATATCCTCCAGTTCCAGGAGACATGCGGCTGGGCCACCCAGCATGTCCTCATTATCGGTGGGGAGTGCCAGGGATAAGCAGCTGGCTGACATGAAAGAAGGTTTGCAACAGGAACCTACAGTACCTGAGAAACCCAGGAGGAACTGCTGGATGTGGTCTCCAAGTTCTCCCAGCCGAACACTCAGGACAGCCTTTGCAGCCCAAAACTAGGGGCCAGCAAAGACTACCTCACCACACACCAGCTGCAGGAACAGGTCCTTACCGAGGCGATCAACAAATACAAGGGCCAAACAACTGCATATCGTTGAATGTACCGACAGTCAATACGCCTGTCTGGGGCACAGGAGCTGAAGTTACTAAAGATCCTGAAATTGCTGATGTCGGGGATACTGCCTTTGCCAGGTCGGTTGACGGTACGGAAATGACGGCAGAGCAGGAGGATGCTCTTGCCTAATTAGTCATGGAATTACGTTTCCGTATTATCGCAATTAAACCGACTCCAAACCCCATATTCACGGGGCTGTGCAAGGCATCTGCGACGCCACCACCAAGACAGCTGTTCGGTGAGGACCTGCCCAAACAGGTCTAGAACCTGGATTAGAAGGTGAAGGCTGTCTGGTTGATGAACCCACCTCCCTCCAGCAGGCCGGCAGTGCGCAGACAAACACCATATGCAAGACCTCGGGGGCCACCTGAAAGTCCAGTAAGGACCTACATGCTGGCAGCACCTCAACACAACCCAGCAACGACGGAACACCAGAAACCAGAACATCAGGCCCGCCGGTAACCATGGAGGTAAGGGGGTCTGGTTCTCTTGGAAGTGCTGTATGTATAACCTCACAAGTAGGAGGGAGGTTACATACATTCTGGGATGCATGTGTTCTGATTGTCACTATCCCAGGGAACTAAGCAATAGACATAATAGAGGCATGTAACAGCCTTGCTTGCGCCAGGAAACTGACTATTAGACATACTGCTAAGGTAATTGGTAAACTTGTAGCTACATTCCAGCCACACAATTTGGGCCGTTACACTATTGAAGCTTGCAAAAATCAATAATCTCGGCATTAAAAGCAAATGCTGGACATTTTACGGGCCTATGCAGCTGCCAATCAAGCTATAAATTGAGCTACAATGGTGGATTAGCAATGTTTGTGATTGTTAAATCCAATCATTACGTCAAACCCATTAGTCATGTTATAAACCGACGCAAGCGCCAAGGGCTGGGGAACTACCGACACCATTCCAGTTGTGGCGGTAGATGGGATTTGCATGAGTCTACTTCTCTTCAATCACAAGGTATAAACTGTATAGAAATGCTGGGAGCATGCCACGGGCTACGGGCTTAATGCACTAATCTGCAGCATACGCATGTCCGTCTTCAATAATACCACTGAGGTGGCATATTTAAACCTTATGGGTGGTATCAAGTCAATATCTTGTGACGAATTGCAACGTTGCGGAGTCAGTGTTAAGTGCTGTTCCCTAAACGTTTGTCCCCAAGTTCAGGGGTTTATTGTTGTATTAACAAAAATATTATTATTTTCAGCTTGTTCTTGTCTGAAATAAGTTAACATACTTCCTCCATCAGTATTACGGCAGTGTGTGAGCATGGACCTGATCTAGGGCATGTAATCACAGAGCTTTGAAATCTTCACGAAGTCACTTACGTGACTCCGAAGTAAAATAGTAAGATTAAATGAAAACTTACCAGTTTGAAGTTTGATCCTTATTTTATGAGGAGTTACGATGAGGGATATCGTGCCCTCCGCTCCCAACCCTCTATCATAAGGTCAACTGTTATATTAGTGTCTCTTAATCTTACTATCTTCCGTCATTGTTGTTATCTGTGATTCCACACCAATGCATTGAAGAATGTCGCGCATGCATGCCTGGCGGGGTCTTCACAAAATCCCTCATCGTAACTCCTCATAAAATAAGGATCAAACTTCAAACTGGTAAGTTCTCGTTTAATCTTACTATTAACTGTAATTGCTAGGAATTTTATTTTGGCAAAATTGTTAAGTCAAAACAAACATTGACTTATAATTCCTTTCCATGTATTCCAATACATGCACATCCCACATTCTACCCCTATACATCTGCAAGCATGCTTTTTGGAAAAGGGGATTATGAGTTTTGTATATCAGTCGAAAACAAAATGCTGCCGAGTGTACAGTCAACATTTCAGATGATTGCCCTCCTGAAAATTATGCATAAATCAAAGCTTGCAATGTGTGCAGGCATATTTATTCACTCAAGATGAAATAAAGCTGGTTGCACTCTCATCAAAGTTAATTAACATTTATGCAAGGCCACACTACAAGGCTTGTTGAGGAATGGGCAAGTCCATAGTCTATATCATTCTGCAGCGTAAAAGCCAATCCGAAGAATTATGAATACTCTGTCCAATTAACCACAGTACTGGTGGCACCAGTTAACATGTCAAGGCCATTCAAGTGACAAATACTGAGGAGCACAAATGGATTTTTAAAATTTATAGCTACACTATGCTTCAATGATTAATACTGTCCTCTGAGCCATCACACAAACATTGAAAATAATTTTATTGTTCAACGGGCCAATGGTAGGATGAAGTTACTACCTGACTAAGTGGGGAGGTGAATGTTTCTATGCCTGATCTAATAAATTAATCTGTGCAACGTCAAAAAGTAAACTTCTGAACTACTGTTCCATTAAAGGGGAAATCCTTAAATCCCTATCTGAATGAAATAAATTGTGAAATATGTGGTGTACATTTAAAACATCTGAAAAATACCAGATACACCTCTCCCAGCCCAGGAGTATAAGCAAGTGGTGATTCGAAAGTGCTGACACCTACCTTCATAAGACCAGCGAAAATTATGAATATAAATAAAGATATACAACTTGCTGTTTCTGGTTTTATGGGTTTATGGTTCTGACAGAGTTTGGTGCTTCATGGTTCTTCCAGTATCTGGAAATAATTACCAGAGCACAAAAATAAATCATCAAAATAGACAGCAGACAATAAAAGGTATTAAATCAGCAAGAAATTGGCCAGATACATGGCTGCGAAGTTTGGTGGACATTTAACATTACCGGTCGGTTATCCTTGGTTCTGAAAACTACTGCTTACGTTTGTTTCCCCCAATGAACCAATGAAATTCAGTGGTCATCACTTGTAGTAGACTACAACCTATGAGAACATCCGAGAACCTTCGATCTCCTGGCAATCCACTAGGATCTCCTGGCGGCCCACCTATGGCAAGAGAATTCTCATTATTCTCCATAGCGGCTTCATTCTAGTCGTCGCTAATATTTCAACATGTTGAAAAATTAGCGGGCAGCCATGATGAGGCCACGGGATGGGGGAACTCCTCATGACCATGAAGGCGACTCCCGGGCAAGCACCCGCGAACATGTGGCAACCATGTGGCGACTGCATAGTCCCCTGCAGATGCCTAAAAAGTCACTTATGGGTGACAGGCCCATAAGACTGTTGGGAGAACTGGGAAGGGGGAGAGGGGATAGAGAGGGGAAGCAAGGGCTATTTGAAGTTAGAGAAACCAATGTTCATACCGCTGGAACAGGATACTGATTTTGGATGATTTCGAAGGGCCGAATGGCCAACTGCTGCACCTATTTTCTATGTTTCAATGTTTCTATATTTATTTCAACTTTATTTATCCGATTTAATAAATTACTTTTTCAAGTGACAAATACTGAGGAGCACATATGGATTTTTAAAATTTATTGCTACACCATGCCATCTGTGATGCATGAATGATTAATACTGTCCTCTGAGCCACCACACAAACATTGAAAATAATTTTATTGTAGAATGGTAGAATGAAGTTATTAACTGACTAAGCAGGGAGGTGAATATATCTATGCCTGATCTAATAAATTAATCTGGGGCAAACTTCTGAAATACTGTTCCATTAACAGGGAAATTCTTAAATCCCTATCTGAATGAAATAAATTGTGAAATATGTGGTGTATATTTAAAACATGTGAAAAATACCAGATGCACCTCTCCCAGCCCAGGATTATAAGCAAGTGGTGATTCTATAGTGCTGACACCTCCCTTCATCACACCACTGAAAATAACGAATATAAATAAAGATATACAACTTGCTGTTTCTCCCCTTCAAAATCATCCCAAATCTGCACCCCGATCTTGCTTTTTCCACATATCCCTTGATTCCACATATCCCTTGATTGAAGGTTTAAGAGCGATATCTAACTCTCTCTTGAAAACATCCAGTGAATTGGACTCCACTGCCTTATGTGGCAGAGAATTTGTATCATATCATGTAACACATTTCACATGGATAAGCAGTGAATTGAGGGATGTGGGTCATATGCAGGCAGATGAGGTTATTTTAGTTTTTCAGGCACAAGATGCTGGAGCAACTCAGCGGGACAGGCAGCATCTCTGGAGAGAAGGAATGGGCGACGTTTCGGGTCGAGACCCTTGTTCAGACTGATGTCAGGGGAGTGGGCGGGACAAAGATAGAATGTAGTCAGAGACAGTAAGACTGGTGGGAGAACTGGGAAGAGGGAGGGGATAGAGAGGGAAAGCAAGGATTATTTGAAGTTAGAGAAGTCAATGTTCATACCGCTAAGGTCTAAACAACCCAAGCACAATATGAGGGGCTGTCAGCGGAGATTTCGTCCAATGTGTCACCGTCATAAAGGAATGTATGGAAGCTGTAAATAGAACAGGTAGCAGTAAGTTAGGCAGGCTGCGAGACTTTACACTGAAGTTACAGGTTTAGCTTTATGTGAAAATTGAAGCCCAATTTATTCATGCACACTTGGAGCAAATAGATTAAAAATTGATAATATGTGGGTTGCTTGCATATTCCAAAATCATAACATCATTCCTCGTACTTGGTTGAGCTGACATTCACCCGGGTATCCAGTGTGGCAGAAGACTGCGATTCCACCACAGAATCACAATGAGGACATTTTGCTAAAATTGCAATGGATTTTTTCCAGCTAGAATGCTGGGTTAATTTACTGTAGTTAATTGGACAGTATTCATAAATCTTAAACTGTTATTTTGAAAATATCAATAATTGTTGCTATAAATAGTAAAATAATGTCATGCAGCAACTGATAGCCACCAGCCGTCAGTCGCTACATGACATGATTTTTCCATTTATAACAATAATTATTGATATTTTGGAAATATGCATCTGTGACTAACATTATTTTTCTGATATATATGCATATAATAGGTTTTTATTCTTTGGAGCGCAGAAGGTTAAGGGGGGACTTGATTGAGGTCTTTAAAATTATGAAAGGGATAGACAGAGTTGACGTGGATAAGCTTTTCCCATTGAGGGTAGGGAAGATTCAAAGAAGAGCGCATTACATGAGAATGAAGGGACAGAAGCTTAGGGGTAACATGAGGGGGAACTTCTTTACTCAGAGAGTGGTGGCTGTATGGAATGAGCTTCCAGCAGAAGTGGTAGAGGCAGGATTGATTTTAACATTTAAAAGTAAAGTGGATAGGTATATGGATGGGAAGGGAATGGAGGGGTATGGTCTGAGTGCAGGTAGATGGGACTAGGGGAAAATAAATGTTCGGCATGGCCTGTTTCCGTGCTGTAATTGTTATATGGTTATATGGTTAATCTACTAATCTCTGGCTGATCCTTTATCAGAAGCTACTGAAACCCCGTAATAACAAAGGAAAAGCACAATTATTTGGCTCTCCACCATGTTTGCATGTTCTTTGATTCCCAGACACTGGGGAAAAACCTAGCTGCCCTTATTATTTACTGTACTTTGAGGAATCATAGCTCAGGTGTGTAAAGAGCGCTCGGAAAGTAGCCTTCATCCCCAAAGAGCAAGGGAGTTTTTAGAAATAATCTAGAGAGCTGTGGTCAAGGTGGATATGGTAGACTGGGGATGGAGTTTGCCAAAGATTATTAAGTTGTTTGAGTTGAGTTTAATGTCACGTGTACAGTGAAAAGCTTTTGTTACGTGCTAACCAGTCAGCAGAAAGACAATACATGTTTACATGATTACAATCGAGCCATCCACAGACATACAATAAAGGGAATAACATATAATGCAAGTTAAGTCCAGTCAAGTCCAATCAGAGATAGTCCGTGGGTCTCCATTGAGGTAGTTGGTTGCTCAGGACTGCTCTCTAGTTTTTGGTGGAATGGTTCAGTTGTCTGATATCAGCTGGGATGAAACTGTCCCTGAATCTGAAGGTGTGCGTTTTCACACTTCTATACCTTTTACCAGATGGGAGAAGAGGGAGTGGTTGGAATGCTACTCATCCTTGATTATCATTTAGTTATCAGAAGCAGCATGACATTGCTTGTGTCTAGGATTTTCAAAGGCCTTCAATAAAGATACGATACGATAAAAACCTTATTCATCCCCGGAGGGAAATTGGTTGTATCGTTGTGACAGTCACAACACATGAGGTACACAAGGACACAAAAACTTGAAATTAAAAGTGAAAAAAAAGAAAAAAACTAGCAACTGTTAGCTGGCTGCGGTATGCACAGCGCCTTCAAACTAATGAACACAGGCTTATCCCCTGGGCAGAGGATTTTAACAAGTGACCACCCCCTCCCACCCACACCGGGTCCCTGTTGTTCTTTACGGCGGTCCCCTCATATCCGGTCTCCATTGTCTTCCCCTCCCCCCTCACGCTCATCGACAGCAAGGCCTCAGCACCGCCAAGGATCCCATTGCACCCGAGGCTCCCGCTGCCACCGCTAGCGCCGAGTCTCCTACTGCGCCAAGGCTTCCATCGCCGCCACCTCTGAGGCACCTTCAGCCCACGCAGTCCCCTGGGAGACCTGCGGAGCGAGTCAGGCCTACCGGGGTGCAGGTCTTCGGTCGTCGTTCTGGTCATCAGCGGCGCAGTTGGTCGGCGTGTGGATCAGGCCCGTGCTGCAAACCGGGATATTCCCACCGTGCGCAGCTCCCCGGGACACAATAAGATGCTATACATGTGTTTGTTAATCAAGATTGGACTGCGCAACATTGCAGATATTATTGTTGCATAGATTCAAGATTTGTTAAAGGTTAGGATGGTTAGATTTGTTAATAGGTCATTTACACTGTGGGATGTTGTGTCATATGGGATTCTTCAGCAATCAATGATATGTATCAATGATTGAAATTAGGTGATCAAGTGTAATATATCCAGGTTTGCTCATCATGCATATCCTGGCTGTATGTGGGATGTAAGAAGGAGGTATGGAGGCTTCATCGATATAGGTAGATTAACAGAATAGACATAGTGGCAGGTGGAATATAATGCATAGAACTGAGAAATTGTAAAGGTAAAAATACTCTAATGGAAGTTATCTACAGTTCACCCAAACAGTAGCCTGGAGATAGGGTGAAGTTGCATCAGGATTTAAATCACCATGTAACAAAGGTAATGCCACGGTGGTTATAGGAGATTTCAACATGCAGGTAGACGGGGAAAATCAGGTTGGTACTGGACCCCAAGAAAGGAGGTTTGTAGACTACCTCCGAGAGGGATTCTGAGAGCAGCTTGTACTGGTGCCGACCAGGGGGAAGGCAATTCTGGATTAAGTGTTGTATAATGAATCAGATTTGATAAGGGAACTCTCTGTAAAGGAACCATTAGGAGGTAGTGACCATAATATGATGTGTTAATCTGCAATTTGAGATGGAGAAGGTAAAATTGGAAGTGTCAGTATTGCAGTTGAACAAAGGGAACTATATTGGCATGAGGGAGGAGCTGGCCAAAGTTGACTGGAAAGGGACCCTAGCAGGGTTGAGTGGAACAGTAATGGCAGGTGTTTCTGGGATGAATCCAGAAGATGCAGGATCATTTCATTCCAAAGAAGAAGAAGGATTCTAAGGGGAGTAAGAGGCAACTGGCTTACAATGGAAATCAAGGGCAGTATAAAAATAAAAGAGAAGACGTATAACATAGCAAAGATGGGCGGGAAGTCAGAGGATTGGCCAACTTTTAAACATGGTAACTAAAAAGGAAATATGGGGAGAAAAGATGAAGTATGAAGGTAAGAATATAAAGCCAAGAATATAAAGGAGGATAGTAAAAGCTTCTTTAGGTATGTGAAGAGAAAACAATTAGTTAAGACAAATGTCGGTCCCTTGATGACAGAAACAGGTGAATTTATTATGGGGACAAAGGAAATGGCAGATGAGTTGAACTCACTAAGGAAGACAAAAACAATCTTCCAAATATACTAAGGGACAGAGGACCTAGGGTGACAGAGGAACTCACATTAATAAGGAAATGATGTGGGGTAAACTGATGGGACTGAAGGCTGATCAATCCCCAGGGCCTGATTGTCTGCTTCCCAGGGTACCCAAGGAGGTGACTCTAAAAATCATGGATGCATTGGTGATCATTTTCCAATGTTCTATAGATTCTGGATCATTTCCTGAGTGTGGATAAATGTGAGGTTATCCACTTTGGAGGCAAGAATGGGAAGGCAGATTATTATCTAAAAGGTGTCAGGTTAGGAAAAGGGGAAGTACAACGAGACCTGAGTGTCCGAGTACATCAGTCACTGAAAATAAGCATACAGGTACAGCAGGCTGTGAAGAAAGCTCGTGGCATGTTGGCCTTCATAATGAGAGGAGTTGAGTATAGGAGCAAAGAGGTCCTTCTGCAGTTGTACAGGGCCCTAGTGAGACCACACCCGGAGTATTGTGTGCAGTTTTAGTCTCCTACTTTGAGGAAGGACATTCTTGCTATTGAGGGAGTGCAGCGTAGGTTCACGAGGTTAATTCCCGGGATGGCGGGACTGTCATATTATGAATGAATGGAGTGACTGGGCTTGTATTTACTGGAATTTAGAAGGATGAGAGGGGAAATGTATAACATTCTTAAGGGATTGGACACGCTAGATGCAGGAAACATGTTCCCGATGTTGGGGGATTCCAGAACCAGGGGCCACGGTTTAAGAATAAGGGGTAGGCCATTTAGAACTGAGATGAGGTAAAACATTTTCACACAGAGTGTTGTGAATTTGTGGAATTCTCCGCCTCAGAATGAAGTGCAGGCCAATTCACTGGATGCATGTAAAGACAAAATAGAAAGACAATCAAAAACAAAAGCAGAACATTTTTAAAGGTGAGGACTTCAAAAGTATTGGTGTTCAAAGGGACCTGGGGTTCCTTGTACATGAATCACTGAATGTTAACACTCAGGTTCAGCAAACAAATAGAAATGCAAATATCATATTGGCTTTTGTTGCATGAAAAATTTGGCTGGTTGTCCCTGATCCCGATAAAAACATAGATGAATTGAGAACATTTTATAGTGCCCTAGTTAGAGTCAAGAGTAAAGAGAGTCAAGAGTATTTTATTGTTCATATGCTTTAAAAGCTACAATGAAATTCTTACTTGCAGCGGTACATCAGATACATAGAGTGGATAGACACAAAATGTGACTCAGCGGGTCAGGCAGCATTTCTGGAGAAATGCAATAGGTGACATTTTGGGCTGAGGCCCTTCTTCAGACTGAGAGGCAGGGGAGAGTGGAATGAGAGATTTGAAAAGGTATATGAAACAAATGAATGAAAGATATGCAAAAGGACAAATCAAAGCCCACAATGATGATCAAGGAAAGGTGAAGTCCACAATGGTCCATTGTTGGCTGTGGGGAAGGTGAAAGTGAGTGATACAAACAGCAAAACTTAGCCGTATGACAGTGAAACTAGTACGATGATTAGGCTGGGGGAGGGAAGATGAGAGAGGGGTTGCAAGGATTACTTGAAGTTAGAGAAATCAATATTCATATCGCTGGGTTGTAAGCTACCCAAGCAAAATATGAGGTGCTGTTCCTCCAAATAGCATTTGGCCTCACTCTGACAGTGGAGGAGGCCTGGGACAGTAAGGTCAGTGTAGGTATGGGAGGGGTAGTTATAGTGTTTGGCAACCCGGAGATCGCATAAGCCAAGATGGACTGAGGTACTCAGTACTTAGTAGGCACAGAATAAACAACACAAAGAAGTTCAATATACAAACAATATAGAGTAAAAACAAAAAAACAGTGCCCCCAAGTCTCTATTGCAATCAAGGCATATCGTAGTTTGGGGTAATGTATGTATATCTGTTGTCCCTACCTGAGGAGCAATGCAATTGCAATCGAGGCAATAGAATAAAGATTCACCAGATTCATTCCTGGAATGGCATGTGTGTTGCGTCTGTCGAGATTATGCAGACTTGGCCAATACTATCTTGAGATTGGAAGAGTAAGTGGTGATCTCACTGAAGCATAAAAGCTTGACAGGAAGGATGTAATGTCTGGAAACCAGCGTTATAGTCTCAATATAAAGAGTTGGTCATTCAGAACAGAGATAAGAAGAAATTTCTTAATGGGGGAATTCTGAATCTTTGAAATTCACTACCCAGGTGGGCTGTTGAGACTGGGCTGTGAACTTTATTCAAAACAGAGATTTAAGGGTAGCAAAGAATATCAAAAAATACAGGTAAGTGATGCTGAGGTAAAAGATCAGCCATGATCTCTTCAAATGAGAGAGCATATGCAGGAGGCAAAATGACCTGCACCTTCTGCTATTGCTTATGTTTCTTATGTTCTTGTATGTTGTTCAAAGAACGTACCAAGAAAATGTGCAAACCCCAAGCAGTTAAGGTTCCATTCTACTGACAGGTGCAAATCCGGAGATTTAAAGTCAATAACAAAAATGAATTTTGTCTCCAGATATTGTTCTGCCAGATTTTATTCAAGGTTCTACCATCTAAATTAATTAAAACAAGTTGCACGACATACAAGCTGACGTATACTGTCATGCGGGTGACGCCCGGTTAGGGTTGAGGCTGTAAAATATTCTTCCTTCAATGCATGGATTTTAAACTTTAATATATTAAAATTAATACAATAAAATCAATTGTGCAAATGAAAAGATGTCCGAGTCATTCAGTTTTATTTATAGATGTATTGGTCCGCTTCCATCCCTCCTTCTCTACTCCACCCTACCATTCTCCCCTCCCCTCTCCTCTCCCCCCCTTTCTACCCTTCCCCCTTCTTCCTCCCTTCTGCCCGCTCCACTCTTCTCCCCCTTATCCACTACCCTCTCCCCTCATACCGCCTTCTCCCCTCTCGCTCCCTTCTACCATTCTCCAATCCCCCACGAACTTTCCACGACGATAGTGTGCGGGGGATCGTTGGTCAGTGCGGACCCGGTGGGCCGAAGGGCACTGTATCTCTGAACTAAATGTGACCCAGCGTCCCCAGGAGTTGGACTCGAACCCCCAATGCTCTGCCTGCTGCTCATGGGAACTAAACTGTTGGCCACGAGTTGTCCCAGAGGCAGATCTCTCTTCCAATGGTCTCTCCAAACCCCCAGAGGCAGCGGGCTTTTCCACTGGGTACAGGCCATGTTGTCAATGTACCAGTGCCACCTGCTCCGACTGAGTCTAAATACCCACCACCCATTTTGAAGCAAGGCGAGGGGGTAGAGGTGGGTGGGGGAGGGGGTGGGGGGAGTGGGAGATATTGTTCCAAAAGTCTGCATTTATCCCATAGTCAAAGTTACTAAAACAGATGATGTGGCCTTTGTGCAGTACTATTAGTGGGATCTAGCTGTCATGGGCTGGGTCCACAAATGGGGGGGCGTTGGGGAAAGTGGGGGGGGGGGGGTGTCGGTTGGAGAATGGGAGAAGGGAGGGAGAGGGGGAGAAGGGGGGAGTGGAGAAGGGGGAGAAGAGTGGAGCGGGGAGAAGGAAGGAAGTGGAGGGAAGGGAAGAAGGGGAGGAGAGGGGAGTGGAGAAGGAGGGATGAAGGGGGGAAGAGGGGAGAGGGGAGTTCAGTCTACACTCACTGAATCCAACCCTCTGAAAGTTCTAGAGACGGTGATTTCATCTGGAAGCGGACCAATACATCTATAAATAAAACTGAACGACTCAGACATCTTTTAATTAGCACAATTGATTTTATTATATTAATTTTAATATAATAATGTTTTAAATCCATGCATTGAAGGAAGAATATTTTACAACCCATCTGTGGTCCCTAGCCCCAACCCTAACCCTAACCGTAACTGGGCCTCACCCACAGGACAGCATACGTCAGCGTGTGACAGGGAGCACGACATGATGAGACACCCAAATGTTGTCCCAGGATTTTGAACATTCACCGCGCGCTACCACGCATCGCTGCATGTGTCACCACGCCTCACCACGCGTCACGCCCGCATCACGACCCAACCACGACACGATAACCGCTTTTTAGGCTGTCGCCTAAATATCGCCCAAATGTTGCCCAAGTGGGACAGGCCCTTCAGGCAGCAACTCTGCAACTCTATCGTTGCACCACTGTTTCAAAAGATTTTCTGATTATTGAACAAAAAACCAACAGCTGGAGGAATGTAAAGGGTTAGGTAACATCTATGCAAGGAAATGGATTGAAGACATTTCGGGTCAGGACCTCCTCCAGCATTTTATTTTTTTATGTATTACTAGTGTCCAATTGTTGTAAGTAAATTGGCAGATTGATTGCCCACATGACAACTGTCAATATGCATATTCACTGATTGTAGACGTTTTTGACTAAAACTCATGATAGTTAATGCCGCTATGTAAATTGAGAACCAGAACAGAAAATATTGGCACAGCTCAGCAGATCAGGCAGCAGCTGTGGAAAGAGAAACAGTCAACATATTGAGTCTGCAACCCTATGTCAGGTTTGACTTAATAAAATCAATTATTTCTTCACATATATTGTCATTTTGGAGGTAGGACAAACATTTTAAAGTTCACAATCCCTGAACTTGCAAACATCAGATAAATGTTGATTTTATTATGTCATTAGTTTTGAAGTTACTGTTTCTTATTAAAAAAAAGAAATGGTGAAGACAATGTTATACCAGTAGTGTAGTTCATCTTTCCAGTTCTGCAGAAAACATCACTCCTTTGAGAAAACCAGAACAACTTGCTGGAAAGATGTGTTAAAGTTGATTTAATATTGAAGTGATGTATTTAAGGTTCCCAAATGTCCCATTGGACCCAAACCCTTCATTGATCAATCGTTAAAAGGAGCTCTGTTAACGAACAGCAGAGCAAAACTGTCCTGAATGGTCTTCCTACTGTAGGTGAAAGTTGCTCTTTCATGAAAAATAATCTGTGATCTCCTCAGAATTTGATGTATTACTGTATTGAGAAGGACATTTACAGTGGGAATTAAAACAGCCTGAAAGAAGTTGCCAGTTATTTTTGTATAACTAGACAGATGGGTTCCTGTTTAAGATGGTGAGGATCAAAGCTTTAGTAACCTCATATGATAAATCAAATATCAAAAGCATTTTGCTGAGTCCAATTTAGACCATATGTTCTGAATACCAATGTTCAGCATTGTGATGGTGCACATTGCAGCCACACAGTTCCGGTGATGGAGAGAGTGAACATTTCATTGTATTGTATTGCTTATTATTATCAGGTGTTCCGAGATACAATGAAAAGCTTTGTTTGTGTGCTATCTAGTTAAATCAAATCATATTATTCATGAGTAAAATCAAGCCATACAGAAGTACAACAGGTGGTGCAAAGAGAAATTTACCAGCGTGCAGAATGTGGCCTCACAGCATCATAGCTTTGAACTCATAAAAAAAGTAGAGATTAAATTAAAAAGTGCTCGACCACAACGAGGTGGGTTGGAAGATTTGGACTGCCCTAGTTTATGGCAGCGCCATTAGGTCATCTGATAACAGTTGCTAATGAAGTGGAGTTGGAGTCACAATCATCTGGACAAGCACAATAAATTCTAATGTTTTCCTGACTTATGTCTTGAAGATGGTAGACAGGCTTCAGAGAATCATGAACTGAGTCACTGTATTGAAAATAAAGCGAAGAAGATGTATTCTTATTTACTGAGTATACCAACTCATTTGCTTTGAATATAGATTTTTTTTAATTAAAAAAAGTTTGTGATTAAATTATCCCATTATCTTCATATCTACAAGTTCAAATTTTAATAGCAATTGCTATTTTGAACAAATTCATTGTATTCATTGCAATGTGGTACTAATGCTGTAATAAAGAGTAATAATATTTCCAAATACTAATCACATGTAAAGCATGCACTAAAATTGATGCAGGTAAATGTGATCTTGGATACGGACAAAGTAGAATTTCTCTGTAATTTACAGCAATGGAAAATCAAAATCAGGAGTGCAATATAGAAGCTCCCTGTAGCTCTTGGGATCCCAGACTGGAACCAAAAAAAGATTTGCAAATGTGTAGGAAGGAACTGCAGATGCTGGTTTAAACCAAAGATAGATTTAAAATGCTGGAGTAACTCAGCAGGACAGGTAGCATCTCTGGAGAGAAGGAATGGGTGATGTTTCGGATCGAGACAAAGAGTTGACGGGGACAGGAGATGGAAAAGCAGGCAATTTACAGAGCAGTCCTGCCAGTGAGCTGTCTCAGATAGTAACATTATTATTTCATTGTTTCTGGTGTGAAGGATAAAGGAATTCTCTCAGCACATCCACTTAATCTTAACATTTAAATGCTACACGAGCACTTTCTCAATTACAATGAACTTCCTGGAGATCTGCTCAAAATGCTGCTAAAGCATTATCAAGGCAGCATTCACCTTCTGGAGGTCACAATGTCTTCTAGCTGCGAATTAGCAAAAGTCTGCACGAGGTAAAAGTTAAAATTGAAGAAAACCATAACTTTTGTTGATCATTATTTAGTCTACTCTGCCAAAACAAATGATTCCGATCTCCAACCTATTTGGTCCCTCTTGCCTTTTTGTGAGAGCTTTTGTATTTTTCTCTTGAAAGGATTAAAGGAACAAAAATCATTATTCATTTTTGACTGAAGATTTTTCGTGGTTAGCATTTACAATTAAACCATATATATTTCTGGACATAGATAAATTTGAGGAAATACAACCACTTGCCTCTCACAAATCTTTAACAACCAACTCTAATAAATAATTAACAAAGAATTTAAAAAATAACCCAGCAATAATGCTTTCACAAATCACCAGCAGTTTCTCGTTTGCTGATGTAAACAAAACGCCATTAATTCCCAAAAGGGATATTGCAATGCTTTTATTAATATTGCTTTTTTGAAATAGGATAATGTGATCAACTACAGTTAGCACTGCCAGACGCAAAGGTTTTTTAGGTTGTAACCTGAACACAGAAATGTCTGCAGAAGGTAGAACCTGCGCCCGAGGAGAACCACATGCAATGAGAATGTCACTTTAAATGTTCCCATGTAGTTAAGGGGGGAATATTTTAACAACCTCCACATCATCATCAGCACTGAGCCGCCCCCCCCCCCCCCCCCAATCCCCCACTGAGACCCAAAAACAGGGCCCAGATGCTCCTAAGAAAATAATAATGAATGCCAGAGAGAGCCAGTTAGTTTCAAAATGTTTGAAAATTGTTCTCAGAGGGAAAAAAAGTGACCTTATTTCCTTATTTTATTTAACTGGAAATGACCTTGGAAACAGTTCGATGTCATTTGAGTGTTGGCTAGTGTTTGAATACTAATGCTTTCGAAAGCAGAAGTGATACATTCTGGTTATTTAAATTATCCAATCCCCTCAATTGGGAAAGATGAATCCAATTTCAAACGCCTGAAGTTAGGTCCTGACACGAAACGTGATCTATCCATATTCTGCAGAGATGCTGCCTGATCCGCTGAGTTACTCCAACACTAGGTATGTTTTTTTGTAAACAGGCATCTGCAGTTCCATGTGTCTTCAAATGCCTGCATTTATAAGATTCATCCTATCATTGCAAACATTAATCTGGAATCACTATCACCCCACCATCCCTATAAAATGTTGAGGTATGGGATAGAGCTAGAGAATTTACATTATGCTGTACGACTAGGAAAATGTTAATCTCTTTTTAAAATTCACAAAATGTACATGTCTAATGTGATAGGTGTGAGACCTCAGTGGTGTGAGTGGGGCGTGGTCATTATTTTGCCCTCCCAGAATTTAGTTTAGTTTAGAGATACAGCTTGGAAACAGGCCCTTCGGCCCAGCAAATTCATGGTGACCTGCGATTCCCGTACACGAACACTATCCTACACACTTGGAACAATTTACAATTTTACCAGGCTAATTAACCTACAAACCTATATGTCTTTGGAGTGTGGGAGTAAACCGGAGCCTCAGGGGAAAACCCATGCATGTCACGGGGAGAATATACAAACCTCATACAGACTACAGCCGTTGTCAGGAACAAACACAGGACTCTGACACTGTACTGCTGCGCCACTGTGCCTTGTAGAATATATTTTGTAACGCATCTTGGGTATTGCAGAGAATTGTGTATGAACTGATTCTTTATCCTAAAGAACTCAGCTCTTTGTTTTGACCAGCTGCTTCCAAGACAATAAATGAGGGGCTCCTAAGGATTTATTACATGCCAAAGTTCAATCATTTAAATAAAACCCTGCAACGTTTTACAAAAAATATGGAATGCTTATTGTTTTTGGAACAATTGAAATAATGTGTAACTCAGCCATTGCATGGCTCCTTTCTTCTGTGTATTTACATCCCAGAAACCTGCCAGCTTTAGCATGAACAAGGTGCAAATCTGGCCATGAAAAGTTTCGCCCTGCTGTGGGAATAAACTAAGAGTATTGGGAGAACATTTCTCTGCAATAGCCGTTTAATTATCAAATAATAATCTGCTAATTGTACAATTAATGGTTATAGGTATCGCTGCCATTCCATAGTGTTCGGTTGCATATCCATAACTAATAAAG
This sequence comes from Raja brachyura, assembly GCA_963514005.1. The sequence goes on along the minus strand of OY740800.1, from coordinate 12,717,454 downwards.
TAGTGCAGATGTTTGGCTTGCTGATGAGAGAACAAATGGAATAACAATAATGCCTGACTTGTTCTATGCTCCTGTGTGCAATTACTATTAATGGTTTCCAGCCATGAGTAATATCCACACTCAATGTGACTGCAAAAGCTGAACATTTCTTTTTTTAAATTTAAAATATGGAAGGGTACATTGAAATAAAGTTTCAAAAACAAAACATTAGCTCTTGCAAATAAAACCACAGATAGTATATATAATGGAATCCATTAATTTAAATTGGAAGTGCTCGCCAGGGAAAGGGCTTTTTTACAATGCGTTCATTAATCTTATCAAAAATAAGCAAATGAGTAAAAAAGTGGAGCAGAGAGTGTGGAATTACAGTTTATTACATTCTTTCTTTCCACTTACTTTTCTGCAAATGGAGGAAAGTAGGCCCATTATTATACCTTTATCCCATAATTAACAATGCAATTACATGAAGTTTTTTATAATTACACTCTTAATGTGCAGTGAATATTACTAAAGATCCATTGAATTATTTTTTCTAGTTTCACTGCATTTGCTAATATTTTCAATCCCAGCTCACTTCACAATTGCCAGTATGCCTGTGTTATACTACATTGGCAAAGACTCAATGTTTAGTCATCGTACCAGCAAAATGCCAAGGTTAGCTGTTCGTGTAATTTCTCCTCTGGATCTGTCTTATCTATGGCCAGCTGGCTCAGTAATTACTCAGTCTGTGGGGCAAATTATAAACACGAACCTTTACAACGGTCTGCTGTGTTATTAATGTAATCGCAATAACAAACAAGAGAAATATGAGTCAGCAGTAAAGTTATTTATTTAATAGTTTCGGTCCCAGCTGGAGCACTGTGGTCAATTGTGGATACTACTTTTTAGGACAGATGTCAAGGATTCAGGGAGAGTGTTAAAGAGATTTATTAGAACAGTACCAGTTACGTAGAGACTCAAGTGGAATTGGTAACGTTATCTGTAGAGGAGTTCAACAAAACTGTTTATAATCATGTACCATTTTTATTAAATCCAGTCCACTGACAGAAGCAAAGTAACCATTGGACACAGATTTAAGGTAATTGGCCAAAGCACCACAAATGACAGAGGAAAAAATAATAATGTGTTCTGCAAAGAATTGCTTGAAAGATAAGTCAAAGTAGTTCTCATTATAACTTCCCATTGGGAAAGGGTGATTATTTGAAAGGGAAATGTTTACAGCCCTGCAGTAAGACCAAGGGAATGGGAACTAGTGAGGAGCTCGTCAATGAGATGCCATGGATAGGAAAGGGTCTCGACCCGGTATGGCACCTATTCCTTATCTCCAAAGATGCTGTGTGACCTGCAGAGTTACTCCAGCTTTTTGTGTCTATCTTCCATCAACTTTTCTTCTTGCACTTAATGGTTGTTCATAAAAAGACACCCGAGGTAGAGAAATTAAAAGGCTTCTAAATGGCCAGATCTTTAACTTGCGATCAAACTCCCAAGCAAATTACAGAAACAGATAAGAATAATCAACATGGGTTTGGAATGGTAAATGAATAACTGCCCAAAAACGGTAGTTTGGAGATCAGATCTTACTGAAGGTGAGGAAAACAACGAGCAAGAGAATTCTACGTGTTAAAAGTCTGTTTATTAATGGTGAGTAATGGAAATTGCAGATAGTTAAACATTCACAGTAGTAGAGTACAGTTAACTGCACAGTTAACAGTGCATTGAAGTGCTTGGAACAGATATACACACTGAAACTATTGGGGCATTGGAAGGGTTTGAATGCTGGAATGAGGAATATAAGTGTGAGTAATGTGGACCAGGCAGCAAAAAGCTTATAGCCGAAGAAAAACTTCCAGTCAATGCAACCACCTGAATTTATGTCACTCGATAAAATGTTTCAAATGACGCTTTAAGTAAACGTGATCGGCCAAGTTTATAAGTGCACTTCATGTTTATTTTAAGTTTCGATAATAGAATTTTGCAAAGCCTGTGACAGCCTGTAAACAAACTGTACAAGAAACAGATGAACCTCATCTGAACTAGGTCTGAGAATTATAAAATGATTATCATTAATTAACAGGGGGAAAAAATAACATGTAGAGAGAGCCTCGCAATAATCAGAGCTTTGTGCTCCTGTCTGAATCCTCACTGAAGAGGGTCAGTAACCTCAACATTTTAAGGAAATGGTTTCCTAAAACAACAGAAAACAAGGCTGTTCCGATATTTTATACGGAAATAAGAACCTTCAACGAGTGAAGATAACCCCTTCAACACCAAATGCTGCAAAAGTCACCCTTCGTCACCCAAAAAAGGGCAAGGCATAAGCTCAGAAAATAAGGGAAAGGCATGAAGTACGAAGCAATGCCCATATTGAATTTTGAATAAAAGTCGGAGCAAATGACCTTTATGTTGGAAAAAATCACAGTTAAGTGCTCGTCTGAGATTTTGAACTCAATAAACATGCACACGCTAACACTGGAATTAATAGCAATATCATTTTGTTGTTTCTGTGTAAATAAACTCATGAACTGACATTGGGATGAAACTTGAGATGGAGAAAACGTATTGTCCCAGCAATTCTGAGTTGTATGGCCATGAGATGTTACAAAGTAAATAACTCTTCCTCTTCATAATGCGTGAATTTCTAGGATATTTTATGAATATAGGGTCATGAATGTGCTGCCAGGGGTGGTGGTGGAGGCAGGTGTGATAGTGGCATTTAGAGGCTTTTGGACAGGCACCTGTATATAGCAATGTTACAAAATTTTGAGATTTAAAAAATCAATGCTGCAATTTATTCCATCAGATAAAGCATAAAAAGTTTAATTTGACACCTAATTCACTTTCATATCTTCAGTATTAAAAAACAAATATGAAACAATCTTACTTGGCTGACCTGAAATAAAAGCATATAATTAGTTAGTTACCTAATTGTAGCTAATTACAAAATTCAATTACTAGATCTAAACATCAATCCATTTCTTAAGAAAAGATAAACATGTTTTAATTGCCTAAGTGTCCAAATAACATTCACACAATAATTCACAATAGAACATGATTTTTAAATCTCATTTTCATGAATTTATAGGCCAAATGGAAGGAATTTCATGTTTAATTCCTGTAAATTAATGGCCATTTAAATCAACTTGCGAGTGGGTTTTAGTGGAATGCGGTGGATTAGAACATTGCGGTTTGCGGTGAATTTAACCCACAGTCGGCAGGAAAAACACTGCTGGTTTGTATATTTTTTTTGTCCCCATTTCGCAACATGAAAATGTGATTAAATGCTTCCTAAGAAGCACGTTTTATGTAAAAATAAACTGTGTACTTTATTTTCTCCCCTACGTAAAATCCTTCTCGTTGTCGGCGCTCACGGCTTTAGAAGATGATTTTTAAATTACTCTAGCTAATAAATAATCTAGCGTAATTTAAAAATATCTTCATAAATCAAATGTCGGAGCGATTTTTCTTCAGCAACGAAATCCCCTGACATGGATCGATTTGCCCTGTCTGTAGAAAAACGGCACTTTAAACATGCCCCCCTCCGAAAGGCGCCAAAGTCACGCACATGAGGAGCGGCAGAACTGCAGCGTTGCTCAAGGTAAGTTTTGTAACATACCTACTGGATATGCAGGGAATGGAGGGATATGGACCACGTGCTGGCAGAGGTGATTAGTTTAACAGGCATCATATTTGTCACGGGGATCGTGGGCCGAAGAGCCTGCTCCTGTACTGTACTGGTCTATGTTTATGAAGCAGGAGAATGTACTAGCCTACCTCACCCACTGATCCATACATGTCAGGCATACGGTTCAATCATATGCTTGGGTTAACTGATCCTAGTCAAGTAAAAGCCAGTGTCAGAGTCAAAGCCGGCAGGATGGCGTAGCGGTAGAGTTGCTGCCTTAAGGGCCTGTCCCACTGTACGAGGGAATTCAAGAGTTCTCCCGAGTTCTCCCCTGATTCAAGCTTGTGTAATGTATGTAGCAGGTATGTAGGAGCTCGTGGATGTCATGTAGGGGCTTGTACGAGTAACGGTAGGTACTCGGGAAATTTATTAAGCTCGTTTTTTCAACACTGTGAAAAATGTCCACGAGTAAAAAAATACTCGTGATGAAAACAATTGTTACTTTTTATTCGTACGAGCCCCTACGTACCCACTACGTACATTACACGAGCTTGAATCAGGGGAGAACTTGGGAGAACTCTTGAATTACCTCGTACAGTGGGACAGGCCCTTTACAGCGCCAAAGACCCGGGTGCTGTCTATATGGAGTTTGTACATTCTCCCTGCGTTTTCCCCGGATGCTCACACATTCCAAAGATGCACAGGTTTGTAAGTTAATTTGTTTCTGTAAATTGTCCCTAGTGTGTGGGATAGTGCTAGTGTACAGGGTGATCCCTGGTCAGCGTGGACTTGATGGGCCGTTTCCATGCTGTAATTATAAAGTTTGAAACTCGAAAATCTGAACACAGTAGAGAGCTGCCCCCACTGCAAATGGTCATTCCCCCCCCATCTACCCCGGCCACAAGCAACCCCCACCCTCTGCCACACATACGCACACAAGCACACACACACGCACATGCGCACGCACACACACGCATGCACACAAACACACAAGTGCATGCACGCACATACACACACACAGAAAACAAACATGATGTGACTATCATAGCAGGATGTTGCCTGATAAAATAACTGTGTAGACTGTCCACCCTACTTGATTAAGTAACTGAAAGAAGCATATTTATTTTAAAAAAGATGTATCGACCTGAAAGACGCAAAAAGTGGGTTATAGGCAGGCAACTAGTTCCATGACTTAAAGTGAACATAGACACAAGGATTGTAATATTATTACTGACTAATGATGGCCACGTCTAGAATTATAGAAGAAGAGTCGCGATACCGTATAAAGAGATCTATCAGATACTTACAACATATCTGAATTGATGAGGTCTATGTTCTTTCATTTATATTTGATTATTTTAAACTGGCTTCACTTGGTCTGTTTACCTGCTATGGAAGTCTATTATTAGATTTCCTTAGAAAAGGATCATCGGCTATCAGTTAATATCTGTACTGACAGCAGGGTAAGCTGAAGCTTCATTATTGCCTGTGGAGCGATTACTTCATTGCGTATCATAAAGCACCAATAACCTTCGGATCATTGTGGTGGAGATCTGTCCTGCTGTTATGCACCTAATTGCACTCAGCCTGGTATGGGGATGCCATGGATGCATCCTCATGGATACTGAAAATAAAGGCTTTCCTAGCGGTTCAGTGTTTTATGAAATAATCAAATAGCTAGAGGCTACATGCTGTCTAGTGATTGATCAAATGGCAGCGTCACTCAGGAATTTCGCACCTCTACTGATGATGAAAGGCTTCAGGTTCCTGCTACAGTGGGTATCAGTGGGAGCTGATGCGTGGTGAGCAGGAGGAAGATTGACGGATCTAATTTTCATTTGCCATCAAAAAGAAAAACTTGTTAATAATGTTGTCCCTAATTAAATATAACAAGAGATAAATACTACAGAATAGTGAGCTGGGGGGCAATTGAAGCATATTTGAAGCACTTTTTAATTTAGATTTGAAAAATCAAATAGTTTATATGTACCATGTCAATGTCATCCTTGCTTAATTAAGATTCAAAATGAACAGAGGGTAATCACATTTGTAATGGTTTTTAAATGATGGCAAAGGAAGCACACTGTTTCAAAGTACCTTTGAAACAAAGTTCCCACTCTGGTGCCTCATCCTTTTACAGGAAACAGCAAACGTGCAGGTGCAGAAACCAACAGAAGATGGTGGTGCAGTGGTAGAGTTACTGCCTTACAGTGTCAGAGACCTGGGTTTAATCCTGACTAAGGGATGGAATGTGTATGGAGTTTATATCCTCACCCTGTGACGTGACGTCTCCGGGTGCTGCAGTTTCCTCCCACACTCCAAAGACATACAGGTTTGTAGGCTAACTGGCTTAGTAAAATTGTAAGTTGTCCCCAATGTGTGTAGGATGGTGTAAGTGCGCGGGGATCGGGGTGCTAGTGTATGGGGATCGCTGGTCCGTGCTAACTCGGTGGGCCGAAGGGCCTGTTTCTAAAAACTAAACTAAACTAAGACAAATGGGACCTAAGCGTTTAACATATATCAACATCTTCAATGTTAAGGATGGAAACACTTAGCATGGAGCATGATAACTTATTTGGCTAACAAAGAAAACTGCAGATGAGGGAATATGAAACGAAAACAGGAATGATCGAAGAAATCAGCCAGTCAGGACAGGAACCTTCCAGGACAGGAACCTTCCTCATAATAAAACTTTAACTAGTTCCTCTTCCCACATATATTGCTTGATTAGTTGAGTTTTTCCAGTATTTCTGTTCAAATTAGTTTATTAGTCTGTTTCTTATTACTTCATTGATAGCATGTGAAGCTAAGTAGTTCCATGTTGATCCCAAATAGTGTCCTGAAACATCAGAAACTCACATTAATAGATGCAGATTTATAGGGTTAATCTGGATTAGTCTGTCCAAATGGATCATCAATTCTTTATGGAATTCTCCTCATTCTAAATCCATTGATCTGAACAAAATAAAATTTAAATTGGTGCTGTAAGAACAAGAATATCTACTCCACCAGTTTACTGCTCCCTTGTTAATGTTGTAAATCTACCACTTTCCATAGACAGTATAAACATCGTACTAATGCACCGATATAGTAACTCCCACATTGATCAAGGGATAAGCATAATCAATGAATTTATTTCATAACCTAATTGATGTATTTCTTCAGTAATCCAACTTTCCGCTGCTACTTTTTAATTTCAGTGAATCTGTTTAACCACCGAAATATTATGAAAAGACAAAAATCTGAGTCTAAAGACGGGTCTCTTCCTGAGACATCACTGATTCCTTTTCTCCAGAGATGCTGCCTGACCCGCTGAGTTATTTCAGTTTTTTGTGTCTATCTTGGGTGTAAACCAGCATCTGCAGTTCCTTCTTATACACTGAAATATTACTTTCTGAATAAATCAGCAGAAATATAAAAGGTTAAGCAATGTGCTTTTATGCAAAGTCGTTCGCAGAGATACTAAAGTGCTGTTACCAATTGCCACTTTCAGAGGTTTGTTATTTCCTGACATCAGATCAACAATTCTCATGTTCATAAGACACAACAGCACATTTAGGCCATTCGGCCAATTGTGTTTGCTCCATGATTTGAAAATGGCTGATCTATTGTTCTCTCTCAAATTCATTCTCCTGCCTTCTCATGTAACCTTTGATAACCTTACTAATTAAGAACCCATCAATCTCCGCTTTAAAAATATCTAATCATCTGGCCTTCGCTGCTCTTTGTGGCAATAAATACAGATTCAGCTCACTCTGGCTAAAGGAACTCCTCCTCATCTCCAATCTAAAGGTACGTCCTTTAATTCTGAGACTGTAGATCCACTGGTAGCCATCACAAATGATAATGCAGTGTATCTGTACGTGGTGGGATGAGTCTAGACAGATCGCAATGGGATGTGAACTTGTTAGAGGAATAGGGATAAAAAGCATAGGCATATAAAGGGGAAGATAAACACAAACAGTTGGATTAACTCAGCGGGACAGGCAGCATATCTGGAGAGAAGGAATGGGTGATGTTTCGATTCAAGACCCTTCTTCAGACTGGTTAGGGTTAAGGGAAACAAGAGATAATGTAGACGATGATGTAAAGGGATAAAGAACAATGAATGAAAGATATGCAAAAACGTAATGATGATAAAGGAAACAAGCCATTGTTAGATGTTGGGTGAAAATGAGATTAAGGGGAAGTTGGACAAGGACATGAGAGAGGAGATATAAATGAATTTGTTGACAGGATTAGAGGAGGGTTGGAAGAGGCTCTAAGTGACACCAAGTGATGATATAAACCAATTGTACATCATGATCTCCCATACCCTGTGGACACAGCATAGCTAAATACATCTATTCCTATCTATGTATTGGGCCCTGTGCCATTATGATATATAATTTAGTCTGGTACTCATCAGTTTTTGTGGTAGTGCTTTGTGACAATATTCTGTGGCCCAGACTTTGCAATCAGTGAAAAGCCAGACATCTTCTTCACCACCCTGTCGCCACCTTCATGAAACTATATATCTTGAATCCTTGGTCTCTCAGTTCTACAACACCGACATGGCCTTTGACATTTACTCTGTAATTTCTGCCCTGTTGTGTCCTATCACCCTCGACCATCACCCTCTGTTTTCGACCATCAAACCAATTTTATATCCAAAGTTGTAATGAATTGACCCACTACAACTGTCTTCAGTGTTGTGCAACTCACCTTGTTGTTCCTTTTGATTTACTGGTACATTGGTGATCAAGTATGGATTCTCACTGGGTGAGGCAGCTGGAATCACTTCCTGCCAGACTTTTTCTGAGGTAACCTTCATGACTTTGCTGGGCCTCTGGAATGCAGACTCTCTATCCATGCCTTTATCTCACTCTCTCCACTGTCAGCTGTAATGTATATCAATATGACTGGCTGTCATGGGAGCTGTATTTCTTCAGGGCTGACACTTTTCACATGAAGAGGAAAAGCACATTGAAGATGTATTCAATTAAGCCTCATCACGCCAAGATGGCATGAATCCTGTTTTAGTCCCTTAGTCATATATTTCTTTATTTTGTAGCAATTTCACTATTTGTGTTGAGAGTGATTTAAGTGGCCTATGAATTAAGCATTAAGTATTATATGCTACAAATACTTGGTGCCCTAAAATTACCAGAACAAAATCTAATTTCTATGCAGGGATCCCTCTAACCATTCAGCAATCCGGAGTCTGGATTCAGAGCTTGGATTGGTGCTTGGAATAATTGATTTGTGGCCACTACTGCAACTTGGTTGCAAATAGGACACGATTAGTAGCTCAACTTGCCTGGGTTTCGATGTTTCAGATGAGATGGAGAGGAGAATAAAAGAGGTGGAGGGGTTGCTTTACTAACGAGGGAGAATGTCATGACACGAGAACACACACTGGAGGTACATCTACTGCAGCATCATGGGTTGAGCTCAAAAATGAGAAATGAACACACACTAATGGAATTATATTACAACCCACCCAATAGCCAGCAGGAGATAGAGGATCAGATATATAGGCAGATTATGGAAGGATGCAAGCACCACAGGGTTGTTGTAGTGGGTGACTTTAGTTTCCCAATATTGACTGGGATTTACACAGGGCGAGAGGATTAGACTGGAAACAATTTGTGTCCAAGAAAGTGTATCTAAGATAGTTTTCTTAAACAGTATCTGAATAGACAGTCTCAAGAAGGGGCCATTACTGGACCTTGTATTGGGAAACATGTGTGGCCAGATGACTGACGTTACAGTGGAAGAGCATTTTGGAGACAGTGATTACAACTTCATAAAATGTCAAATTGTTTTGTATAGGGACAGGCTGTATGTTGGAGGAAGGTATTTAATTGGGGCAAGGGAGATTACAATGTCATTAGACAGGAGCTAAGGTGGGTAGATTTGGAGAAGTTGGTATTGGGTAAATCCACAGATGACATGTGGGAGTTGTTTAAAGGCCAGCTGATCAAAATGCAAGATCAGCATGTTCCAGTAAGGAGGGGGGATAAGGACAGCAAAATAGATGACCAAGGAGGTTGTAAACGTGATCAGGAGGAAAAAGTAATCTCATGCCAGAGAAGGTGGCATCAGGGCTAATGAGGAATATAAAGAGAGTACGAAAGAACCCAAGCAGGCCATAAGAAGGGCCATAAGGGGCCAAGAAATATTGCAGGTGAGTCAAATTAAGGAAAATACCAAGGCTGTTTATACCTATGTTAAAAACAAGAGGGTCACCGTAAGAAGGTAGGACTGCTCAAGGATAAAGAGCGAAATTAATGCTTCTAGTCAGAGGATGTAGGTGAAGTACTAAACAAGTACTTTGCAACTGTATTACCAAGGTGAAGGATTTGGAGGACAGAGATATCAGTGTGGACAATGCAAATATGCCAAGGGATTTGAGATCAGGAGGTGGTACTGAGGTTCTTGAACAGCATTAAAGTGGAGAAGTCCCCCAGGCCTGATGGGATCTATCCCAGGTTATTGAGGGATGCAAGAGAGGAGATTCCGGGCCCTTGGCAAGGATCTCTGTTTCTTGATAAGGTCCCTCATGGTAAGCTTATCCAGAAGATTAAGATGTACGGGATCCACAATGACTTAGTCCTATGGATTCAAAACTAGCTTATTCATAGAAGAGAGGGGGGTATGGTGGAAGGTAGATATTTTGGCTGAAGATCTGTCAATATTGGAATTCGCAGGGTTCTGTGCTGGGATCCCAACTGTTTGTGATATATGCATAAATGACCAGGACATAAATGTAGATGGGTTGGGAGTAAGTTTGCTGACAATACCAAAATTGGAGGATTTGCAGATGGTGAGGTAGGTTGTCAGAAGATACAGCAGGATTTAGATTAGCTGCAAAAATTGGTGGAGACATGGCAGATGGAATTCAACCTGAGCAAGTGTGAGGTGTTGCACTTTGGGAGGTTGAATGCAAGGGGAAAGTATCCAGTTAACGACAAGATCCTTAACAGCATTGGTGTGCAGAGGGACCCTGGAGTCCAAGTCCATAGCTCACTGAATGTGGCATCACAAGTAGATAGGGTGGTAAAGAAAGGTGCAGAGGAGGTTTGCCTGAATGCTGCCTGGATTAAAGGGAGAGGTTGGAGAAAATTGGATTGTTTTCTCTGAAACATCGGAGGTCGACGGGAGACTTGATAGAAGTTTATAAAATTGTGAGCAGCATAGATTGGGTAGACAGTCAGAACCTTATTCCCTGGGTGGAAATGTCCAACACTAGAGGGATTTGTTATAAAATGAGAGGGGAAAGTTTAATGGAGATGTGCAGGAAGTGTTTTTTTACACAGAGAGTAGTGGGGGTCTGGAACGCACTACCAGGGGTGGTGGTGGATGCAGACACAATAGTGGCATGTAAGAGCCTTTTAGATAGGCAAATGGAGTACAGGGAATATAGTGATATGGATCATGTACGGGCACATGAGATCAGTCCATCTTGGTATCATGTTAGTAACAAACATTGTGTTCCTATTGCTGTACTATTCTATGTTCTATGTTCTATGTTCTAACGCAGTCTACATATGAGCAAGCTGTTGTCCTTGTTACCTATTTAAAGGCACTGAAAGCAAACTGGCATCCAGATGACCAAGCTTAAAACAGATTACAAATATGTACCGCTTACAAGTAAGTCCTGAAATGGGACTCAAACTGACGGGAATGTCCACCTTAAGCATGGCACAATGTAGGATAGCAGATCAGTCAAACTCAACCATTAGGAAAGAAAATTGGGCAAGGCGCACAGAACTTGGGGAACGCCATGCCCCCAGTTTTCTGCTCTTGTGGAAGCGAATGGGCATTAATACATCATTTTTGGTCTGAAAGACACTGGCTTACCAACTGAACCAGACTAACATATATAGATATTCAAACCATTCACAGCTGTTTTAATAAAAGTTGTACATATTTGTAATCTGTTTTAAGCTTGGTCATCTGGTTGCCGGTTTGCTTTCAGTGGCTTTAAACAGTAATAGGAATCTGCTGAGTGCAAAAATAATTTGCATGCAAAATTAAGGCATTGCTGCTAATAAGGCATCTGTGAAATCTGACCTTGTTGTCTAAAGTATTCAATGCCATAGTACGTGCCTGTGAGATTGTGCTCACTACATTGTATTGTCCAGCTATACAGTGGCAGGATTTCACCCTAGTTCACTTCACACGTTATCAGGTCAGAACAAATTACAAAGGTGACGTCCAAGATGCACGTAACTGATGCCTCTCACTTGAAGGTTTGACAAAATGCAATCATTTTTGCAGCTACAAGGAGATGAAGGAATAGTCATATGGTTATACATTTGAATAAGTTGAAACCAAGATGGTACTAGCAGTAATGTTTAAGAAAGAACTGCAGATGCTGGACCTGAAACGTCGCCTATTCCTTCTCTCCATAGATGCTGCCTCACCCCCTGAGTTCCTCCAGCATTTTTGTCTACCTAGCATTAATGTTGTTGCTTTATTTATGTAAAAAAGAAGCGTGGGAGTATAATCGTTGATTGTGCTGCCTTTAAAGGGATTGGCTTGGCACGAGAGAGAATAATATTTAGAGTTTGGAATAAGAGTAGGGAAATGTTACTGATAAGATTGTTCTGTTTGGAGCTGCCATAGACTCATTGAGCTGAATAGTTTTATGCTCTGTCAAATAATTCTGATTCTATAATCTCAGTTCCTCCTGGGTCCACTTCAGTTCATTTTGCAGTGAGAATGAAAAGAACCTAAATCTTTGTGCTAAGCCATAACTTTATCATACCCAAACATAAACCTGTGAACCTAATGAAGGGCGACATGGTGACGAAGTGGTAGAGTTGTACCTTACGGTGCCAGAGGATCAGGTTCGATCCTGACTTTGGGTGCTGTCTGTACAGAGTTTGTATGTTCTGCCTGGGACTGTGTGGTTTTCTTTGTGCTCTGGTTTGCTCCCAGACTCCAGGTGTGGGAGGAAACCTGCAGGTTTGCAGGTTAAATGGCTACAATAAAAATTGTAAATTGTCCCTAGTGTATATGATAGTGCTAGTGTAGGGGAACACATGTCGGTGTGGACTTGGTGGGCCCAATGGCCTGTTTCCACGCTGTATCTCTAAATTAAACTAAAATAAAGTAATGTACCACCCATGCAATTTCTATTACAAATGGACCAAATTATGTCCAGATTATGTGGATCTGTGGGTAGAGTTTAGGAACAAGAAGGGATTGATTAATTTGTTTGGACTTTTAGACCCCTCAATAGTCAACAGGAATGAGAAGAGCTCAATGGGCGGCACAGTGGCGCAGTGGTAGAGTGGCTGCCTTACAGCTAATGCAGCGCCGGAGACCTGGGTTCGATCCTGACTATGGGTGCTGACTGTACGGAGTTTGTTCGTTCTCCCTGTGACCTGCATGGGTTATCTCCAAGATCTTTGGCTTCCTCCCAAAGCACAATGGCAGGCAGTGACTAGTGGGGTATCGCAAGGCTCAGTGCTGGGACCCCAGCTATTTAAAATATACATTAATGATCTGGATGAGGGAATTGAGGGCAATATCTCCAAGTTTGCGGATGACACTAAGCTGGGGGGCAGTGTTAGCTGTGAGGAGAATGCTAGGAGACTGCAAGGTGACTTGGATAGGCTGGGTGAGTGGGCAAATGTTTGGCAGATGCAGTATAATGTGGATAAATGTGAGGTTATCCACTTTGGTGGCAAAAATAGGAAAGCAGACTATTATCTGAATGGTGGCCGATTAGGAAAAGGGGAGATGCAGCGTGACCTGGGTGTCATGGTACACCAGTCATTGAAAGTAGGCATGCAGGTGCAGCAGGCAGTGAAGAAAGCGAATGGTATGTTAGCTTTCATAGCAAAAGGATTTCAGTATAGGAGCAGGGAGGTTCTACTTCAGTTGTATAGGGTCTTGGTGAGACCACACCTGGAGTATTGCGTACAGTTCTGGTCTCCAAATCTGAGAAAGGACATTATTGCCATAGAGGGAGTGCAGAGAAGGTTCACCAGACTGATTCCTGGGATGTCAGGACTGTCTTATGACTCCGTTTATACTCTCTAGAATTTAGGAGATTGAGAGGGGATCTTATAGAAACTTACAAAATTCCTAAGGGGTTGGACAGGCTAGATGCAGGAAGATTGTTCCCGATGTTAGGGAGGTCCAGAACAAGGGGTCACAGCTTAAGGATAAGGGGGAATTCCTTTAGGACCGAGATGAGAAGGACTTTTTTCACACAGAGAGTGGTGAGTCTCTGGAACTCTCTGCCACAGAGGGCAGTTGAGGCCAGTTCATTGGCTATATTTAAGAGGGAGTTAGATGTGGCCCTTGCGGCTAAGGGGATCAGAGGGTATGGAGAGAAGGCAGGTACAGGATACTGAGTTGGATGATCAGCCATGATCATATTGAATGGCGGTGCAGGCTCGAAGGGCCGAATGGCACCTAATTTCTATGTTTCTATGTTTCTATGTTTCCCACACTCCAAAGACGTACAGGTTTGTACGTTAATATGCTTGGTAAATGTAAAAACTGTCCCTAGTGGGTGTCGGATAGTGTTAATATGCAGGGATTATTGGTCGGCGCTGACCCGATGGGCCGAAGGGCCTGCTTCCGCATCGTATCCCTAAACTAAACTAATCCAAGAAATTATACGTCAGTGAGCCTCACTACAGTGGTAGAGAAACTATTGGAGAGAATTCTTCAGGATTGGAGTTAGTCCCATTTGGAAGAGAATGGTTAATGAGGGACAGTCAGACAATAGACAATAGACAATAGGTGCAGGAGTAGGTCATTCGGCACTTTGAGGGTTCATGTGATCAGCTTGGCTATGTACATGGCGGGTCATAGTAAGTTAGTAAAACTTAATCATGTTTTTAAGGGGGTGATGAGGGGGATCAATGACAGGTAGAACAATGAAAGTTGTCTACATCAATTTTAATAAGGCATTTTTACATTGCCCTTCATCAGTCAGGGTACTGAGTATAGAAGCTGTGTCTTGCATTCAGTTTTGGTCACTCAGGTATAGGAAGGATGTTAAGCTGAAAAGAGTGCAGAAAGGATTTACCAAGGTAGTGCTAAGACTTGAGGTCTTGATCTGTTGGGATGGAATGAGCAGGCCAGGAATGTATTCCTTGGAGCACTGGAGATGGAGGGGTGATCTTATTGAGATGTATAAGATCATGAGGGGGAAAATATAGGGTGAATGCAGTCTTTTACCCAGAGTAGGACATAAGTTTAATGTGAGAGGGGAAAGACTTAATAGGAACCTGAGGGACAACTTTTTCATTCAGAGGGTGGTGGGTATATGGAACGAGCTGCCAGAGGAGATAGTTGAGGCATTTAAAAGACATTTGGACAGGTACATGGATAGAAAAGGTCTTGAGGGATTGAGGCCAAATACAGGCAAATGGCATTAAGTGCATCTTGGTCAGCATGGATAAATTGGGCTGAAGAGCCTGTTTGCATGCTGTAGAACATTGTGACCATGATATCAATGAGGAAAGCAGAAGGAGAGATAGAATAAGGAGGGTTAACAGATAGCAATGATAAGAAGGTATGAGGGCAAGTGTAGATCGGCTAATGTCATTTTCAGCTTAACAACATCCTTCCTATAACAGTGTGACCAAAACTGAATGCAATGCACAACTTCTCTACTCGGTACACTGACTGATGAAGGGCAATGTAAAAATGCTTTATTAAAATCCATGTAGACAACTTTCATTGTACTTACAATTTAAATGACAAAACATGTAACTATTTTGATTCATGGTTTATGGGCATATAATCAAAAACATTTGTCACAATGCTATGTCAGTATTTTTGAGGCCATTGTTCAGTGGTTTTGGTTTGCATGAAATCCAAATGTTACACAGTCCACACAAAGCTATTTCAATGCATAAATCTTCCACTTCTGGATTTAATAAGAATTAAGTGATCAACAATAGATATTGTCCAATGGAGATATTTTTCCTTTCTCTGTGAGAAATCTGCCTTTTGGTGATATTGATTGCCGTTTCTGAGCATGGTGAGGAGCGCTTAGTTAGCTACTTCTTCCTTCAACCCCATCTTTCACTTTCCACTAAAATATCTCAACTCTCTCCATCTTATATCTACTGATTCACTATGATTATTCTTTTAGACTCTTGCTTTCTAAACCTCCAAATATACTCTGCTTTTCTTTGTCTCTACCATCATTACAGTCTAAATGTGAGGATATTCAACCTATTTACTTTATGATCCCTTTTCTAAACTTGAACATTTTCAATGCTCTAACTTCAACCCTGTAGGCTTTCAAAGCAAACTTTGGAAAATTCTTTCAATTTCTTTCCATCTCTTGCTCTTTAGCAACTTGGGTGCGATGCTATACTCTGGGTCTGTCCATTTGTTTCTAACTTTGAAATAAAACTTCCCTGTCTCAGGTTCTCCAAGTTATACATTTTCCATGTTACACTAAAGCAGAAGGCTGAATTTAGCCTGGCATCTTAAAGACCAACAAAACAACTGATCCAATATTTCACTTGGCGTCTCACCAATGTTAGGATTAACAAATGCTGCCAACTTACATCGCACTATTTTTCCTTTGGAAATAAGATATTGTATTTAGCATCCTCTAGTCCCAGGGACAGTAAAGGGCCTGTCCCACTAACGCGACTTTTCAGTGACTGTCTTCGACCTTCAAGCTCGAGGGCACTCGCCTGAAAAACCTCGAGCTGGATTGACCGTCAGCGATGAAACTGCGAGCCGGATCGACCGTCTGCGCACACACACACACACACACACACACACACACACACACATCGCAAAGTCGGGGGCCAGGGAAAGCTGGGGAGCGCTGTCTGAAATTCACACCCATGATGAGCAGGAAGGTAAAAGACGGCTGGCACAGTTATGGTAAGTCCTTTAGAGAGCGTGAAAAGGGAGGCGGGGAGAGAAGGGGAGAGAGGTGGAGAGAAGGGGAGAGAAGGGGAGAGAAGGGGAGAGAAGGGTAGAGAAGGGGGGGTGAGAATTAGTGGAGACACTTTTAAGAAGCCAGACAACTTTTAATAAAGTTTAGCTGGCATTTAACATTACCGAGGGTACACAAAAGGCTGGAGAAACTCAGCGGGCGCAGCAGCATCTAAGGAGCGAAGGAGATAGAGGACATTTCGGGTCGCCTATCTCCTTCGCTCCTTAGATGCTGCTGCACCCGCTGAGTTTCTCCAGCCTTTTGTGTACCCTCGATTCTGCAGCATCTGCAGTTCCTTCTTTATCACTTTAACATTACCGGTCGGTTTACTTTCCTTTTTTTTCTCAACGAGTTTTACCTTCGATGACCTTCAATTAGCTTTGATTGCCTTTGATTACGTACAATAGTATTATGACCTACTATGACCATGTTGAAAAAAATGCCGTGACCTAGCTGAGGCCTTGAGTATGCGGGGAACATTCTCGAGCATGAAGGAGAGTTACAAAGACCTCCTAGGACCTCGTGTTGACCATGCTGCGAGTATGAGTCAAGGGCAACCTCTTCTAAACTCGAGAATTAGGCCGCCACAGTGCGACAAGCCCTTAACTGGTACCTCTTACAACTGAGCTTCAACTTTTGTTATGGAAACAAATGCACTATGATCCCAAATGAGTAATTTCTGGAATAGCTGATGCAAATGGAGAACATAAAATAAGAGAGATTATAACTGCTTAATGTGAGGATGCATTAAAATACTTTAAAAAGATTTGAGATTAGCATGGTGGGAGAGACACAGAAATGACTAGCACTCAAAAATGTAAAATGATTTCAGCATGCTGAGTTACTCGAAGGGTTATATAAACAATCAAGTTACTGCCGTTACCTATAGCTTCTATTAGTCTTAATCATAAACCGTTTCTGAAGAGGCTCTTCTTAGAAGAGTGAAATCAATCCAAAGCCTCCAGATGTACATCGTCTGTGACAGTGTTAATCCATAACACAAACATTCCTATGCATTTCAATCCAGGGCAGGCAGCTCTGTACCGAGAATTGTAACTTTCCACATTAACCACGAGCTGAAGTGTGAGTGGAAGAGGACAAATGAACCTACTATCACCCTGGCCATCAGCTTTTGTGCAGCTGTTTCCCCAGATTTGGCGCAGTAAATGAAAACAAGCCAGGTGACTAAATTTGGAGAAAGTTGTTGCAAATTCCAGCTGGTTGTGAACAAAGAATTAGACCTCAAGGGAAATCAGTCATTAGTTTCCGTCATGTCGTCTGACACGTCTTTAACCTTTCTGAAGAAATCTCCCTTGTATCTCAGCCATGTTTTTAATAGCCTCAATAAGAACTTCCTTTTGATGTTGAAAACAGGAACATTTCTCTGGCATACTGTTACCCAAAGTCGATGCCTTCCTTGACTTGTCTTTTCAAGGCGATTGCGGATAGTCCTGCAGACCATTGCTGTCTGAATGCCAGGCATGTTTCCTGATGCCTTGCAGCTGCACATAACCTTCAGTTGTAGATGTTGAATAAAACTAGTCAAGCTTACTTGTTCTCTTAGAAATGGGTCTTGAGCATGTCTTGTACATTGTTAGACAAATCTAAACTGGCACCAAAAGTGCCTTTTCTGGCAAAGGTTTACATCAAAAATATTCAAGGATTGTACTTCTATGAGGTTGATGCTGGAAATTGATATTGGTTATTAATAGCATTCAGCTGATAAGAACAAAATAAGAATGCAGTAACTGGTACATCAGAAAACTCTTCAGAAGTTATTTCCAGGTACATGATCGAGGTCGCAACCTGACTGCAGACTCCACCAAGATAACTTGGAGAAAAGGACTTAATTGTGCAATTTCACATTTTGAGAGAGCTAATTTGGGTCAGGAGTAAGGAGGGACCCACTTCCCTGAACACAGAGTCAATAAATAGGGAACATTCATTTCAGGTACTTGGAAGAAAAGGATGCCTAACTTTTCTTTCACATTAGTTCCATATGCATTTTATCAAGTAATAACATGAAAGTAAACATTTGGCTTTTCTTAGCCCATTATTGACCTAGCCATGTAAGTAATCCCATCTCTGCAGTCACTTAACATTACCAGAACAAACAAAGAATAATAAAATCAAAGCTGGTTAAAGCAAGGAAGTTGCCCATTAGGTCCATTATATTCAGGCCTAAAGAAGACCTATCAAGGCTAATTTTATTCCTCATATCTTTCTCTGTAACCTGGCGACTTAGAAAAACAAACAATTCAAGTAGTTAACCAGTAAAGAGCCTGTCCCACTGTACGAGGTATCAAACTCGTGGTAAGCACGTAAAATGTACGTAGGAGCTCGGGACGTCTCTTGACGGCTCATAATGCTAACGGCAGGTACTCGGGAAACGCAGTAAGCTCGTGAAGACTCGTGAAGATTTTTCAACATGTTGAAAAATGTTCACGAAAGCCCCGAGTACCTACGAGCGGCTATTACCGTAATTCTCTGAGTTCGAATCAGGGGAATCTCGGGAGAACTCTTGAATGAACTCGTACAGTGGGACAGGCCCTTAACTCTTTTCAATCTGATGAATATTTCTGCTAAAAAGACCCTTTTTAAGATAGAATAATTCCAAGCTTCCACCATTCTATAGGTATCTTTTCTTCCTTTATCTTCCCCATAATTATTCTTCCAAGTACCTCAAATGAATGTTCCCTATTTATTGACTCTGTGTTATGTGCTAACAGGGAGAAGGACCTTCTCACAAGGGGGACCAGCCAGGGGAGAGCAGCAGCAACAGCAATCTGGTCAGCAGTTTCAGGCTTGGTTCTGTGCCACAGATGGGATGGGAAACATTGGACAGAGTCATTGTGATAGGAGACTCGTTAGAGGGACCGATAGAAGATTCTGTGGCAGCAAATGGGACTCAAGCGTTAACTTGAAGTGAAGGATATAGAGTATAATGTTTATTGCAAGATGAATTCCAATAAAGATTAAAGATGGTTCACACGTCTCCAGTGAGGTAGATGGAAAGTGAGGAACACTCTCTAGCTGGTGAGAGGACAGTTCAGTTGCCTTATAACAACTGGTCAGAAATTGTCTGGAGGTGAATCTGGAGGTGTGCAATTTCACACTTCTGTACCTCTTGCCTGATGGGAGAAGTGGGAGTGACCAGGGTGAGACTGGTCTCCTAGACAAGTTTTGAAGAGAAGTCTACTCAGCTATACAATTAAAAACTATCTCAAACCCAAACATATTGTGGCCAAAGCCAAATGTCAGAAGAAGAGCCTCGACCCGAAACGTCACCCATTGCTTCTCTCCAGCGATGTTGCCCGTCCCGCTGAGTTACTCCAGCATTTTGATCTCACACAGAGCACAGGTATATTTTTCAATGCATCACAGCCACCCAGATGCCTGCCCAGTCATGCTTGCAACATCTATTCAGCCCATGGCTGCAGGGTCCCCAGTAACAAGCAGAGTTGTCGTAGAGGGATGCAGCATGGTAACAGTCTCTTTGGCCCACGATGTTAATGTGAACATCAGGTAGTGTTAACATCATGTTATTTCCTATTTCACAGCACTTGTCAAGTGCTCATCTAAAACGTATTGTGGTTTTATGGTAGTTTCACCCTGCTTGAAATGGTATAAAACTGCATTTGAATGTGGTGGCCTTGCACCCTGCTTGAAGTGGCATGAAACTGCACTTGAATTTGGTGGCCTTGTACCCTGCTTGGTGGCATGAAACTGCCCTTGAATTTGGTGGACTTGGACCCTGCTTGAAGTGGTATGAAACTGCACTTGAGTTTGGTGGGCTTGCACCCTGCTTGAAGTGGTATGAAACTACTTGAATTTGGTGGCCTTGCACCCTGCTTGAAATGGTAGGAAACTGCATTTGAATTTGGTGGCCTTGCAACCTGCTTGAAATGGAATTTCAAGGAATAGCCTTGAGTCAACTGCCAGCCCACCAGCCATGAGTGAGCTGCCAGCACACCAGGCCTGAGTGACTGAGCTGCCACCCCAAGAATCCATTTGGCCCACAATGTCCATCCTAGCCCTCTGGAAACCAGTTCATTCAGCCCACAACAACCATACTAGCGCTCGAGAAAGCCCCCCCCCCCACCACACCCCCCCCCCACCTCCCCCCACCCCTCCCCCCCACCACTCTTTAACTGGTTTAACAGAATTTGAACATACCAGAAGAAAAGCAGTCCATAATTGCTTTGTGTCAGTCCACCCTCTGTCAATTAATAAACACTTGTGCAACATGGCAACCCAAGGATACACTTCAAAACAAAATTCTTTACTTCCCCGAGAATATATTTTAACATGTTACATTCAGATATTCCACGAGTAATGACCATCTGAAATTTCATCTGTTGGATTGGTTGTGTTTGATATAAAAGATTAGTGGTCCCTGTAATAAAGAATAATCGTGAATTGCTGAAATTAAACACTGAAATGTTTTCTTTAAAGGGGGACAAATGTAATGGGAAACATAGCTCGAGACTGGTGAATCGACGAATCGCCGCGCCAAAAGCAGTTACTACCGAGCAGCAAAATAATCATTTTAAAATTGCCCCTAATGTGTGCAGGGCATTGTTAATGTGTGGGGATCACTGGTCGACGCGGACTCAGTGGGCCAAAGGGCCTGTTTCCGCGCTGTATCTCTAAACTAAACTAAACTAAACACTGAACTACTCCTGCATTTCGTGTCTATTTTCAGTGTAAACCAGCATCTGCAGTTCCTTCCTACAGATCATAGTTTATACTTCAGGTTTGCCTGATATGCTGACTGTCTCCAGCACTTTCCATTTTCATTCTATAATTCTAACATCCATAGCTTTTTTTTTGATTTACAAGTGATTAGATTATCCTGGTATGTCTCAAAGTTATTTACAAAGGAAAAAAATTAGCATGCTGATAGCAAATATGTTTTTGTTGAAAATGGAAAGATTACCACAGCAAATAGATGTGGTATATTACAGATTTTACCCTATTCCAATGTTGTTAGAGGTGTTTAATTGATGTGGAATGCTGTCCTGATGATGTTACACTCTGAAAAAATACAAAAGTAAGCATCAGAAAAAGTAAATCAGATAATTCTGGTCACTTTTACAATTAATGGAAAGGCTGGTAGAAGTCCCAAGTACTTGTGAACGAGTGTACATTTATAGCAATAGTATATGTAGCACTTGGAAATCTAATCATTAAAGAACCAGGCACAAAAAGAGCCTAAAGTCTGGAGAAAGAGTAGAACAGATTGAATAGTCACTGGAGTCTTGTCAAGATTGGCCTTAACCCAGAAGAAATGCCCCACGGAATAACAATTTCATTTCGGAGTCACGTGAGTGACTTCGTGAAGAGCCCGCCGGCGCGCATGCTCGACATATCGTCGTACCGCGTTGCTGCGACGGCTGGCGGTGGAGCGCGCTCCTCGCCAGCCCTTCATAAGGGGCCACAGAGGTAAGTATTCTACCTTTAGTTGGTGGTCCTTGTTGTCTGATTATGTCTTGCAGCAAGGACATGGATGGGAGTTCGAAGGGCCGGAGGACGTCAGGACGAGTTCGCCGGTCAACAGTTCCGGGGCCTTTACCATCGGCAGTACCTGCAGCGCAGGCCGGGACTCAGGCGGAGATGTGGGTAAGCCCTGTGATTACAGGTCCAGATCCGCCAGCACACCACAGCTCGGAGGAGTTCGACGAGGAGGAGTGTGGTGTGCCGCCAGAGCAGGGGGACCCTGCCATGGCAGTCAGGTCGTCAGCGGGCTCGCTGGCGGCCTCGAGCAGGGCACGTGCCGTTGCACAGCCTGTTCCACTCAGCCCTCCGAGAAGGGGGAGGGCAGGAGCCCAGAAGCCTAACCCTGTCAGGGCTAAGGCATTGCCTGCCGCGGAGGAGCGGTCAGGTTCCAGGGCGAGACCCGGGGCGGCTGTGAGGTCCAGCCGGCACACCCCGACTCTCGACGCTGGGACGGGTCGGTCGAGTCGGGTCTCGTCACGGTCGCCGAGCCCCCCATGGATGGGTGGGCGAGACCATGCGTCGGCAACGTCCACGATGTGGGCGGCCGGCAAGACTGCGCGGGCCCCAGGCAGCCATGCTTCGGCTGGTGCCGACACCTCGCCGCAAGTGCCCTTAGTGGCAGCGGCTTCAGCTCCCGCTAAACGGAGGCGGTTGAACACGCCCGCGCAGGAATCGCGCAGTTTCGCCTCGGCGGCTGTTAGCGACAACTACCGGCACCGGCAGGGCCTCGACGAGGTGCGGGCCGATGACAGGAGCCCGGTTTTCTTTTCAGAGCCGGAGGACTCCGACCACCTGAGTGTTCAGGGTGAAGGGCGTATTGACCGTATGGAGCGGCTGCTGGAGCTCCTGCTTCAACGTCAACATCAGCAGGGCAGCAACAGGCACAGGGCGTCTTCACCAACATCTACTATCAGCCTGGAGCAGCAGGAGGAGGAGGTTCTGGTGGAGCCTGTACCACCTCCGTTGGAGGTGCCAGCGGAGGAACTCTTGGATGTGGCGACCAAATTCGCGGCCCCACATACGGCTGATCTTCCTCTAAATACAAAGCTGGCAACCACAGTGGACTTTCTTAATAATCAGGTGCTGCAGGAAGAAGTCCTCATCCAGGCTATGAGCCGTCACAAGGCTCCATCAAACTGCAACTCCCTCAACGTGCCTGTGGTCAATACGCCAATATGGGGCAACATCAGTGCGGCTATCCGTCAACAGGAGCTAAAATTGCAGCGGATCCTGAAACTCCTCACGGCCGGTATTACCGCCTTTGCGCGGTCGGTGGACGGGGACGAACTGAATTTGGACCAGGAAGATGCTCTGGCCTTATTGTGCGCGACCCAGCACGAAATCAACGGGTTTCGCAAAAACAGCATCCGCCCAGCACTCAACCCGAAGTTCGCAGGATTGTGCAAACCACCGCCGCCGCCGCCGCCCCGTCAGCTCTTTGGTGAGGACCTCTCGAAGAGAGTCAAAGAGCTTGATGAACAAGCCAAAACGGTGGGGATCATGCGCTCTCAGAGTGCCCCCACACCGTCAGGCTCAAAAGCTCCATACATTAGCTCACGAGGGTCGGCCAGTGCCTCGACGAGGACTCACCCTCTAGCTCCACAACGACAACAGCACCAGAACCAGCACCAAGGGTCTTTTTTAGGACAGGGTCGGCAGAGACCTTTGTGGAAATCGAAGACGCCGCGCCCTCAAGCCAACCCAGCACCTCCACGGCCACCCACACGTGTCAAGGACCGCCGGTAACCACGGAGGTGAGGGGGTCTGGTTCTCTTTTTTCTCTCTGTTTAACTTCCCATGTTGGTGGTCGTTTACGGTCGTTTTTGGGTGCATGGGGTAATTTTACTGGTGATGAGTATGTGTTGCGGAATATTCAGGGGCATAAAATTGAGTTTATTAATGGCGACATTCCTCCATCCCAGCACATGCCTGGTCGTACGTTCAAATTGTCTGCTGCAGAACAGGCAGCAGGTTATAAGGAAATTTTAAGTCTGGAACAGAAGGGGGTGATTGAGAAAACGGTGCATGAGCCAATTGAGTTTGTTTCGAACATATTTACTAGACCTAAGAAGGATGGAGGCTGTCGTGTCATTATTGATCTAACCCGTTTGAATACGTTTGTAACATATACTCATTTTAAAATGGATAAGTTTGAAACAGCCAAATCATTGATTTCTCATGGCTGCTTTATGGCATGCATTGATTTGAGGGATGCATATTATTCAGTATCCATCCAGAAATATGATAGAAGGTTTTTGAAATTTATCTGGATGGGGCAACTTTGGCAGTATAAGGCTTTGCCTAATGGGCTCACTACAGCCCCTAGATTGTTCACTAAATTGGTGAAGCCAATCATGGCTTATTTGAGACAACGACATCATATAGTTATGGCCTATTTAGATGATGTCTTTATTGTGGGCCACACCCTGCAATTGGCTGAACAGGGTGTTGCAGCTGCTGTCAATATATTTCAACAAATAGGATTCATTGTCCATCCAGAGAAATCGAAGTTCTGCCCTGCCCAGGTAATTAATCACCTAGGGTTCACGGTGAACTCAATGAGCATGAGGATAACTATACCAATTAACAAAATTGAGGAAGTCACTCAGGTGTGCAGAGATTTAATTGGCACCAATATACCATCGATTCGGCATACAGCCACAGTAATTGGCAAGCTAGTGGCTTTGTTTCCGGCAGCACGATATGGACCTTTGCATTATCAGAATTTGCAAAGAGCTAAAATTACTGCGTTAAAACGGAACGCTGGTCATTACGATTGATCAATGCAGCTGCCGTCCGAAGCGATAACTGAGTTGCAATGGTGGGTGTGTCACATTAGCAACTCATTCAAGACTGTTAGGGAGGCTAATCCGGTGGTATATTTACAGACTGATGCAAGCTCCAATGGCTGGGGAGCTACTGATAATTGCTCTAGTTGTGGGGGCAGATGGGACACCCTTGAGTCATCGATGTTGTTGACTCAAGGGATTAACTATTTGGAGTTGCCGGCAGCATTCCACGGACTTCGTGCATATTGTTCCAAGCTTGTTGGAGCACACGTCCGTCTCCAAATAGACAACACCACAGCTGTGGCATATTTAAACCATATGGGTGGTACCAGGTCAGTTTCGTGTGACAAATTGGCTAACTCAATTTGGCTCTGGTGTGTTCAAAGAGACATTTGGATTTCAGCTACCTATTTGCCAGGTGAGCTTAATACTGTGGCGGACACCAGGTCACGCAAATTTAATGACAATATTGAATGGATGTTGCATCCTGAGATTTTTTCTAAAGTCACAGCCAAATTTGGTAAACCGGACATTGACCTTTTTGCGTCACGGTTAAACCATCAGGTACCAGCCTACGTTTCATGGGAACCAGATCCTGGGGCAATAGCGCTAGATGCATTCTCGCTGGACTGGGGGAATTGGTTTTTCTATGCCTTCCCTCCGTTTTGCCTCATCAGTCGGGTATTGCGAAAGATTCAGGCAGATGCTGCCAAGGGCATCCTTATTATACCCGACTGGCCCACACAGCCTTGGTATCCGGTGGTCTTTGACATGCTCAACGAACCCTGGGTCCTTTTGAAGGGTTGCCCACAATTGGTTACTCACCCTGTCTCAGGGGAGCCACATCCCTGCCATGGCTATTTAAATTTGTTGGCTTGCAGGTTCTGAACAGGCCGTTAGTCCAATACGGCCTCTCGGCTCGGACCATGGATACCATCGGGGCGTCGTGTCGAGAGTCCACAAGGCGAAGATACCGCTCGCATATTAAGAAGTGGGAAGCCTACTGCAGCCGCTCTCGCATCACGTACGATGACGTGACAATAACCGACGTCCTGGAATTCCTCGCGGGGTTGCACCATGATGAACACTTAAGTTACAGTGCCATCAACAGCGCCAGAAGTGCGCTATCATTCTACCTCAATATTGGGGTAGGATCCAACAGGCTAGTGTCCAGACTCATGCGGGGTATATTCAATATGAATCCGCCTACACCACGCTATAATATCACCTGGGATGTCAGGGACGTATTAACCCTGCTCAGGACGTGGTCTCCCATGGAAGGGCTCCAACTGGACCAACTCACCATGAAGCTGGTGATGTTACTAGCGCTGACTTCAGCTCAGAGGGTACAGACACTACACAAACTTCGTGTCGACAGAATGACATCTACCCCTACAGAAGTAGTATTTTTCATTGACGAGCTACTAAAGCAGCATAGACCTGGGTGCACAGGGCTGCAGCTGAAGTTCCCGGCATACCCCGCAGATGCTAGGCTATGTTTAGCCTCACATATCCGCCACTATGTCAAGGTGACGGCACGCATCAGAGGAATGGAGAGATACCTGCTTGTCACTCATAAGAGACCTCATCATCGAGTGACAGTCCAGATGATATCCAGGTGGCTTCGAGTCGTCTTGGGTAAGTCAGGTATCGACACTAATGTGTTCAAGTCTCATTCCACCAGGGCTGCATCGACGTCAGCGGCGAGGGTCATGGAGGTGCCCATGGACCTAATTCTCGCCACAGCAGGATGGACTAATGAAGCTGTGTTCCAGCGTTTTTATAACAAACCTGTTGCTGCTCCTCTACAGTTCGCAGAAGCCGTGCTGAATGCAGGTCAAGAACGTGGAGATGTCCCCGCATGAGGGGTTTTGATTTGTTATTAATAAATATGCTCTTGTTTTGCAGTATGAACTATTGAGCAAGTTTGTTCCTCCCATCCATCCCTGGTAGTGGTGTGTCAGCATGGACGTGGTCCAGGGCGTGTAATCACAGAAGCTTTGAAGTCTTCACGAAGTCACTCACGTGATTCCGAAATGAAATGGTAAGATTGAACGAGAAGTTACCAGTTCGAAGGTTGATCTTTATTTTATGAGGAGTCGAAGTGAGGGATTTCGTGCCCTCCTCGCCCAACCCTCAGTCACCTTCATCTGGTAATCTTAGTCAATTCAATCATACTATGCGAAGTCATTTCTATTGTTGGTTCTGTGATTCCACGCCGCTACTTTGAAGTATGTCGAGCATGCGCGCCGGCGTGCTCTTCACGAAATCCCTCACTTCGACTCCTCATAAAATAAAGATCAACCTTCAAACTGGTAAGTTCTCGTTCAATCTTACTATTCTACTTAATAAAAGATTCCAATAGGAATGAAGTATGCCTACTTTCTGTCTTGTAACATAACCAGCTCCCAGGTAAATCAGTTCCCAACTGCACAGAAAACCCTGAATTCTCTGCTTCAGTAACATTGCAATCGAATACATTTGACTCGTGTCTTTCAATGTCTCATAAAAGATCTGCTCAACAAAATGAGGAATATATTTTTAAAGTCTTATTCTAAGTGTGATGGAAGTATTTCTTCATTGAGACGTAAATCTTTGGTCCATTCTTCTCCATAATATTCCCAGTAGTAAATGCGTCAGGCGTACGTTTGAATGTAATGTTATACTGTTTCTCATACTTCGTAAGCAAATTCCTCTGTTTTGAAACAGGACACTGCAAGACAATCCTGAAGAATGAATGATGTAAATAGATAGTCAGATAATCCTGAGTAAACTCTCAGTACGATATATGGAAATTACCATTTGTTCTAAAAAAATATTATGTTCCGTTGGAACCCCTGCTGCATTTCTGTGAGTATTTAATTCCACCTTACATTGTTATTGAAACTGCTTATTCAGACTACAAAGAATTGAAGCAGTTCAATAAGTATCTGAGCTTCAGTCATTGCAAGACTATCGTTGGCCTTCACATTTATGTGTGAAATAGAATTTATGAAAAAAGAAACATCCATTGGTCTCAATGCCGTGCAGTGAGACCAATTGGAAACTGCAGAGTTTGAAATCTGATTCCACTTAAAGGAAGTGAAGGTGCTTGGCAGAACGCTTTAATTAGAAATCTTTGACGGCACAGAACAAGCAGGAATTAACATCTATGTAATCAGTATTTTCAAAAACTCGAGCAAAAAATAAAGATTTGAAAAGATAAAATAAGACTTCAGCAGTTTAATATTTCATGGAGAGCACATGTTGAATACGCAATGTTTAATACTCAATGGCTAACAGGTTTCACATACCACTGCTGGAACTACTTTAAAACATTTGTCCATGTGTATCTCACTCCCTTACTTACTGTATCATTTATCTCTGTCTCCCCTTTGTCCATTTTGTGTCTCCTACTTTTCCTTCCTCTATTTAATGTGGAATTTCTGTTCCATTTGGGAGACTTGTAGCATGATAACAGCAACAGTATTAAATGCTCTGTATGTGTAGGAAGAAACTGGTCTAAAACTAAGATAGACACAAATGCTGGGGCAAATCACCTGGATCGGCAACTCAAACACCCAGGAATGCAGGAGATTATGAAAAGTGGTGAACACTGCCCGGTCCATTACAGGTACTGATCTTCCCACCATCAAAGGGTTCTATGGGAGAATAATTGGGACCCATTGGGCCCCGTTCGTCTAATGCAATATTCCACGACTCACCCATTCCCTCAATGCAATATTCCCCCACTCACCATTCCTCTTCTTTCATCTCTCCTCCCCTCCTCCACTTCCCCCCTCATCTCTCCCTCCCTCTCCTTTCCCCTACCCTCAGTCTCTCCCTCCCTCCATAACCCCTCTCCCCTCCCTAGCCCCCCCCCCTATCTCTCTGCTCCCCTCTCCTCACCTCTCACCTATCCCACTGGACCACTAAACACAATGTTTGAATAACATTACTCCTCCTCCACTCCCCTCTCCTTACAAGAATGTAACAAATCTTATTACACTGGGAGTCCTGTCACCCCTCCCCCACTCTCTCTCTATCCTTACAAAAATGTAACAAATCTCTCATTGCACTGGGTGTTCTGTCATTTGGTAACATTGTAACAGGCAGGGCAAGTTTTAAAGTGAAAAGTTTGATTTTTTATAGTTTAAAATGTAAATAGCTTGTTAAATATAACATCAATCTGAATCAAACAGACTTTTTTTTAATGTAAATGAGATCCCATTGTAATGTCATTGTGGGGTGAAACACTGCTGATGGGCAGTTTATGTAAATGAGATCCCATTGTGACGTCATACCCTGCCAGTGCAAGTTTAAGTGATTTTTATTAAACTTGATTTTGAAAAGTTTAAAATGTGAATAACTTGTAAAATATGCCGTCAATCTGAATGGACCTTGATAAGAACACACGCCAGGACAATGGTGAGTAGAGTGGGCCAACATTATAGTGCCATTGTGTACCATTTTAGCATAGTTCCAGTACAGCCCGCACTGACGGACAGACAGACATAGAATCAAACTAGAAGATAGTTTTGTAATATATAGATAGATGCTGCCTCAAAATGGCTGGCAGCTTCATCAAGGACCGACACCTTACATTGTTACTGAAGCTGCTTATTCAGACTACAAAGAATTGGAGCAGTTCAACAAGTATCTGAGCTTCAGGCATCACAAACGTTTGCTGGCTTTCACATTCATGCATTAGATAGAATTTATGAACAAACATCCATGCCATGCAGAGACAGAGACTGTTGGGTTTCAAAGCTGATTCCACATAAATGAAACAAAAGTGCTTGGCCAAACACTTTAATCAGAAATCTTTCACGGTACAGAGTAAACTGAAATCAATGTCTATCTAATCAGTATTTTCAAACACGAAAGCAAATAAGAAAGTCTTGTGTGTGGAAAGAACTGCAGATGCTGATTTAAATCGAAGGTAGGCACAAAAAAGGGGTAACTCAGTGGGACAGGCAGCATTTCTGGAAAAAACGAATGGTGGCGTTTCGGGTTGAGACCCTTCTTCAAGCAAGTCTTGTTGTCAGAACAGATATGACAGAGCCTCAGGAACTGGGCGATGAAATGGATTCTTACAGAAAGCTAGGTGGGAGGAAGGAAGGCAGTCATTATTAATTAATCCCTTGAGATGGAAAGAAAGGGAAAGGAAAAATTAGGTGCGGGATATCTGAGAGTGAAAGCAAGGTGATTATATTTTGTGTTCATATACAAGTGCAGGAAGTAATGCCAATCCATTCATCAAAAAATAAATGAGGTATGGGAGTCCTGATTAGGACTGATACATGGACTGTTCCATGAATGTTACAAAAGGCTGTCATGGGTTGGGCCTTCATTGGCATCGAAGAAGATGTTATTCACAAGTTCATAGGTTATAGGAGTAGAATTAGGCCATTCGGCCCATCGCATCCACTCCGCCTTTCAATCATGGCTGATCTTTGCCTCCTAATCCCATTCTCCGTCCTTCTCCCCATAACCCTTGACACCTGTTCAAATCAAGAATTTGTCTACCTCTGCCTTAAAAATATCCACTGACTTGGCCTCACAGCCTTCAATGCAAGAAAGAACTCAAACCAGATGAATGAGGGTGCTGGTAAAGAGTTGACTGCTTGACCATCTATTTGAGGATGTAGTCAAGGATATCCTGGTCTTGGAAAGAGGGCTGGATGTTCAAAATGAAGATGAGCCACAAGGGACGAGGTAAGTCTCAGCAGTCAAAATGGCAGAGGGCACCAGCAGTGTGATAGGCACAGGCAGGAAAAGACTAAATAAGAGGAAAAGGAATTGAGTCAAAGTAGGAAGAAATTGGTTTTGCGAAACTAGAACAGGCTAGTTTAGCACTGATAATGATTCAAACTTAGTTTACATAGAAACATAGAAAATAGTGCAGGAGTAGGCCATTCGGCCCTTCAAGCCTGCACCGCCATTCAATATGATCATGGCTGATCATCCAACTCAATATCCTGTACCTGCCTTCTCCCCATACTCCATGATCCCTTTAGCCACAAAGGCCACATCTAACTCCCTCTTAAATATAGCCAATGAACTGACCTCAACTACATTCTATGGCAATGAATCCACAGATTCACCACTCTCTGTGTGAAAAATGATTTTCTCATCTCAGTCCTAAAAGACTTCCCTCTTATCCTTAAACTGTGACCCCTTGTTCTGGACTTCCCCAACATCGGGAACAATCTTCCTGCATCTAGCCTGTCCAACCCTTGAAGAATTTTGTAAGTCTCTATAAGATCCCCTCTCAATCATCTAAATTACAGTGAGTATAAGCTGAGTCTATCCAGTCTTTCATCATATGCAAGACCTGCCATCGCAGGAATCAGTCTGGTGAACCTTCTCTGTACTCCCTCTATGGCAAGAATGTCTTTCCTCAGATTAGGAGACCAAAACTGTATGCAATACTCCAGGTGTGGCCTCACCAAGACCCCGTACAACTGCAGTAGAACCTCCCTGCTCGTGTACTCAATTCCTTTTGCTATGAATACCAACAGACCATTTGCTTTCTTCACTGCCTGCTGCACCTGCATGCCTACTTTCAATGACTGGTGTACCATGACGCCCAGGTCTCGTTGCATCTCCCCTTTTCCTAATCGGCCACCATTCAGATAATAGTCTACTTTCCTGTTTTTGCCACCAAAGTGGATAACCTCATATTTATCCACATTATACTGCATCTGCCATGCATTTGCCCACTCACCCAACCTATCCAAGTCACCTTGCAGCCTCCTAGCATCCTCCTCACAGCTAACACTGCACCCCAGCTTCGTGTCATCTCCAAACTTGGAGATGTTGCATTCAATTCCCTCGTCCAAATCATTAATATATATTGTAAATAGCTGTGGTCCCAGCACTGAGCCTTGCGGTACCCCACTAGTCGCTGCCTGCCATTCTGAAAAGGACCCATTTACTCCTACTCTTTTCTTCCTGTCTGCCAGCCAGTTCTCTATCCACATCAATACAGAACCCCCAATGCCGTGTGCTTTAAGTTTGTATACTAATCTCTTATGTGGGACTTTAGCGAAAGCCTTCTGAAAGTCCAGATATAACACATCCACTGGTTCTCCCTTATCCACTCTACTAGTTACATCCCCGAAAAAGTCTGTAAGATTCATCAGACATGATTTACCTTTCATAAATCCATGCTGACTTTGTCCAATGATTTCACCACTTTCCAAATGTGCTGCTATCCCATCTTTAATAACTGACTCTAGCATTTTCCCCACTACCGATGTTAGACTAACTGGTCTGTAATTCCCCGTTTTCTCACTCCCTCCCTTTTTAAAAAGTGGGGTTACATTAGCTACCCTCCAATCCTCAGGAACTACTCCAGTATCTAAAGACTTTTGAAAAATTATCACTAATGCATCCACTATTTCTGGGGCTATGTCTTTAAGTACTCTGGGATGCAGCCTATCTGGCCCTGGGGATTTATTGGCCTTTAATCCATTCAATTTACCTAACACCACTTCCCTGCTAACCTGGATTTCACTCAGTTCCTCATCTCATTTGACCCCCGGTCCCCTGCTATTTCTGGCAGATTATTTATGTATTCCTTAGTGAACACAGAACCAAAGTAGTTATTCAATTGGTCTGCCATGTCCTTGTTCCGCATGATCAATTCACCAGTTCCTGACTGCAAGGAACATGCATTTGTTTTAACTAACCTTTTTCTCTTCACATATCTATAAAAACGTTTGCAGTCAGTTTTTATGTTCCCTGCCAGTTTTCTTTCATAATCTATTTTCCCTTTCCTAATTAAGCCCTTTGTCCTCCTCTGCTAGACTCTGAATTTCTCCCATTCCTCTGGTAGGCTGCTTTTTCTGGCTACTTTGTTTAGCTTACATTAGTTTATTATTGCCACATGTATCGAGGTGCAGTGAAATGTGCTGTTGAGTGCTGTCTAGTCAGCGAAAAGACTATATATATTCACAATCAAGCCGTCCACAGTGTACAGATACAGGATAAAGGATATAATTCTTAGTGCAAGAGTCCAGTGAAATCCGATTAAAGAAAGTTTGAAGGTCTCCAGTGGGGTAGATGGGAGATCAGGATCACCTTCTAGTTGGTGGAAGGACATTTTAATTGCCATGTAAAGGAGTTGAAACCAACAGCATTCAACCCAAATTGGTTCAAGGACTATTTTCTTTTCTCTTTGAGTTGAATTTAAAGCGGGAACTAAACTCCATAATTCTACAAAAATACATTGCTTTCTTTGCACAGCTACATGCAGGACTGACAGCTAATTTCAAGTTTAGCTGACAGCTATTCAAATCCACAAACTCTCTAGCAAATTACAATTTGCTTAGATTGCTCCAATCAGTCTAAGTCAATGTGTGCCTTTCAGCAGGCAAGATGGTAGTCATATGAGAGTAAGAAAATAAAATGTATCCATTTATAAACGGAATTATAAAGCATGTCAAGAACAACATGGAAGGGAAATTGATTTTCTTAAACTGAGTTTGAAGAAGGGTCTCAACTCAAAATGTCATCCATTCCTTCTCTCCAGAGATGCTGCCTGTCCCACTGAGTTACTACAGCTTTTTGTTAGACTGAGACCACACTTCTAGACCACACTTCTTCCCACCCTGCTTCCTGTAAATTCTCTATCCCCTATTCCCAATTCCTCCATCTATGCAAAATCTGCGCCCAGGATGAGGTGTTCCATAGCATGTCATTGGAAATATGCTCATTCTTTAGGGAACTGGGGTTCCCCTCTTCCATTATAGATGAGGCTCTCATTAGGGTCTCTTCGATATCCCGCAGCTCCGCTCATGCTCCCCCTCCCCCAATTCATAACAAGGACAGATTCCCCCTTGTCCTCACCTTCCATGTCATCAGCTGTCGCATACGGCATATAATCCTCTAATATTTTCGTCACCTCCAACGGGATCCCACAACTAAACACACCTTCCTATCTCCACCCTTTTGTAATTCCCTGGTAAATTTGTCCCTTCCCATCCAAACCACACCCTCCCTAGGTACTTTCCCCTGCAACCACAGGAGATGCAACACCGGTCCCTATATCTCCCCCCTCGACTCCGTCCAAGGACCCCGACAGTCTTTTCAGGTGAGGCAGAGGTTCACTTGCACCTCATCCAACCTCATTTACTGTATCTGCTGTTCCAGGTGTGGGCTCCTGTACATCGGCGAGACCAAGCGCAGGTTCGGCAATCGTTTCGCTGAACATCTGCACTTGGTCCGTCTAAACCTACCTGATCTCCCGGTTGCTCAACACTTTAACTCCCCCTCCCATTCCCACACTGACCTTTCTGTCCTGGGCCTCCTCCATTGTCAGAGACCCAGCGCAATTTGGAGGAACAGCTTCTCATATTTCGCTTGGGTAGCTTACACCAGAGCGGTATTGACTTCTCTAACTTCAAGTGGCCCTCGCTTTCCCTCTCTCTCCATCCCCTCCCCATTCTCCATTCTCCAACTAGTCTTACTGTCTCTAACTACATTCTATCTCTGTACCGCCCACTCCCCTGACATCAGTCTGAAGAAGGATCTCGACCCGAAAGGTTGCCCATTCCTTCTCTCCAGAAATGCTGCCTGTCCTGCTGAGTTACTCCAGCATATAGTGTCTACCTTCGATTTAAACCAGAATAGTAAGATTGAACGAGAACTTACCAGTTCGAAGGTTGATCTTTATTTTATGAGTCGTCGAAGTGAGGGATTTCGTGAAGAGCCCGCCGGCGCGCATGCTCGACATACTTCAAAGTAGCGGCGTGGAATCACAGAAACCAACAATAGAAATGACTTCGCATAGTAAGATTGAAGTGACTAAGATTACCAGATGAAGGTGACTGAGGGTTGGGCGAGGAGGGCACGAAATCCCTCACTTCGACTCCTCATAAAATAAAGATCAACCTTCGAACTGGTAAGTTCTCGTTCAATCTTACTATTTCATTTCGGAGTCACGTGGGTGACTTCGTGAAAACTTCAAAGCTTCTGTGATTACACGCCCTGGACCACGTCCATGCTGACACACCACTACCAGGGATGGATGGGAGGAACAAACTTGCTCAATAGTTCATACTGCAAAACAAGAGCATATTTATTAATAACAAATCAAAAACCCCTCATGCGGGGACATCTCCACGTTCTGAACCTGCATTCAGCACGGCTTCTGCGAACTGTAGAGGAGCAGCAACAGGCTTGTTATAAAAACGCTGGAACACAGCTTCATTAGCCCATCCTGCTGTGGCGAGAATTTGGTCCATGG
The DNA here is from genome assembly GCA_963514005.1 of Raja brachyura. The sequence continues at coordinate 12,682,391 of OY740800.1, read as the reverse complement.
GCACCTCCATGACCCTCGCCGCTGGCGTCGATGCAGCCCTGGTGGAATGAGACTTGAACACATTAGTGTCGATACCTGACTTACCCAAGACGACTCGAATCCACCTGGATATCGTCTGGACTGTCACTCGATGATGAGGTCTCCTATGAGTGACAAGCAGGTATCTCTCCATTCCTCTGATGCGTGCCGTCACCTTGACATAGTGGCGGATATGTGAGGCTAAACATAGCCTAGCATCTGCGGGGTAGGCCGGGAACTTCAGCTGCAGCCCTGTGCACCCAGGTCTATGCTGCTTTAGTAGCTCGTCAATGAAAAAGACTACTTCTGTAGGGGTAGAAGTCATTCTGTCGACACGAAGTTTGTGTAGTGTCTGTACCCTCTGAGCTGAAGTCAGCGCTAGTAACATCACCAGCTTCATGGTGAGTTGGTCCAATTGGAGCCCTTCCATGGGAGACCACGTCCTGAGCAGGGTTAATACGTCCCTGACATCCCAGGTGATATTATAGCGTGGTGTAGGCGGATTCATATTGAATATACCCCGCATGAGTCTGGACACTAGCCTGTTGGATCCTACCCCAATATTGAGGTAGAATGATAGCGCACTTCTGGCGCTGTTGATGGCACTGCAACTTAAGTGTTCATCATGGTGCAACCCCGCGAGGAATTCCAGGACGTCGGTTATTGTCACGTCATCGTACGTGATGCGAGAGCGGCTGCAGTAGGCTTCCCACTTCTTAATATGCGAGCGGTATCTTCGCCTTGTAGACTCTCGACACGACGCCCCGATGGTATCCATGGTCCGAGCCGAGAGGCCGTATTGGACTAACGGCCTGTTCAGAACGTGCAAGCCAACAGATTTAAATAGCCATGGCAGGGATGCGGCTCCCATGAGACAGGGTGAGTAACCAATTGTGGGCAACCCTTCAAAAGGACCCAAGGTTCGTTGAGCATGTCAAAGACCACCGGATACCAAGGCTGTGTGGGCCAGTCGGGTATAATAAGGATGCCCTTGGCAGCATCTGCCTGAATCTTTCGCAATACCCGACTGATGAGGCAAAACGGGGGGAAGGCATAGAAAAACCAATTCCCCCAGTCCAGCGAGAATGCATCTAGCGCTATTGCCCCAGGATCTGGTTCCCATGAAACGTAGGTTGGTACCTGATGGTTCAACCGTGACGCAAAAAGGTCAATATCCGGTTTACCAAATTTGGCTGTGACTTTAGAAAAAGTCTCAGGATGCAACATCCATTCAATATTGTCATTAAATTTGCGTGACCTGGTGTCCGCCACAGTATTAAGCTCACCTGGCAAATAGGTAGCTGAAATCCAAATGTCTCTTTGAACACACCAGAGCCAAATTGAGTTAGCCAATTTGTCACACGAAACTGACCTGGTACCACCCATATGGTTTAAGTATGCCACTGCTGTGGTGTTGTCTATTTGGAGACGGACATGTGCTCCAACAAGCTTGGAACAATACGCACGAAGTCCGTGGAATGCTGCCAGCAACTCCAAATAGTTAATCCCTTGAGTCAACAACATCGTCGATTCAAGGGTGTCCCATCTGCCCCCACAACTAGAGCAATTATCCGTGGCTCCCCAGCCATTGGAGCTTGCATCAGTCTGCAAATATACCGGATTAGCCTCCCTGATAGGCTTGAATGAGCTGCTAATGTGACACACCCACCATTGCAACTCATTTATCGCTTCGGGCGGCAGCTGCATGGACCGATCATAATGACCAGCGTTCTGTTTTAACGCAGCAATTTTAGCTCTTTGCAAATTCTGATAATGCAAAGGTCCATATCGCGCTGCCGGAAACAAAGCTACAAGCTTCCCAATTATTGTAGCTGAATGCCGAATCGATGGTATATTGGTGCGGATTAAATCTTGACACACCTGGGTAACCTCCTCAATCTTGTTAATTGGAATGGTAACCCTCATGCTCATAGAGTTCACCGTGAACCCTAGGTAATTAATCACCTGGGCAGGGCAGAACTTTGATTTCTCTGGATGGACAATAAACCCTAATTGTTGAAATATATTGACAGCAGCTGCAACACCCTGTTCAGCCAATTCCAGGGTGTGGCCCACAATTAAGATATCATCTAAGTAGGCCATAACTATATGGTGTCGTTGTCTCAAATAAGCCATAATTGGTTTCACTAATTTAGTGAACAATCTAGGGGCTGTGGTGAGCCCATTAGGCAAAGCCTTGTACTGCCAGAGTTGCCCCATCCAGATGAATTTCAAAAACCTTCTGTCGTATTTCTGGATGGATACTGAATAATATGCGTCTTTCAAATCGATGCATGCCATAAAGCAACCATGAGAAATCAATGATTTGGCTGTTTCAAACGTATCCATTTTAAAATGAGTATATGTTACAAAAGTATTCAAACGGGTTAGATCAATAATGACACGACAACCTCCATCCTTCTTAGGTCTGGTGAATATATTTGAAACAAATTCAACTGGCTCATGCACCGCTCTCTCAATCACTCCCTTCTGCTCAAGACTTAAAAGTTCCTTGTAGCCTGCTGCCTGTTCTGCAGCAGATAATTTAAACGTTCGAGCGGGCATGTGCTGGGATGGAGGAATGTCGCCATTAATAAACTCAATTTTATGCCCCTGAATATTCTGCAACACATACTCGTCACCAGTAAAATTACCCCATGCACCCAAAAACAACCGAAGGCGACCACCAACATGTGAAGTTAAACAAAGAGAAAAGAGAGAACCAGACCCCCTCACCTCCGTGGTTACCGGCGGTCCTTGACACGCGTGGGTGGACGTGGAGGTGCTGGGTTGGCTTGAGGGCGCGGCGTCTTCGTTTTCCACCAGGGTCTCTGCCGACCCTGTCTGATGTTGCTGTCGTTGTGGAGCTTGTGGGTGGGTCCTCGTCGAGGTACTAGCAGACCCTCGTGATCGAATGTATGGAGACTTTGAGCCTGACGGTGCGGGCGCACTCTGAGAGCGCATGATCCCCACCGTTTTGGCTTGTTCGTCAAGCTCTTTGACTCTCTTCGAGAGGTCCTCCCCAAAGAGCTGACGGGGCGGGGGCAGCGGCGGTGGTTTGCACAATCCTGCAAACTTCGGATTGAGCGCTGGGCGGATGCTGGTTTTGCGAAACCCGTTGATTTCGTGCTGGGTCACGCACAGGAGGGCCAGAGCATCTTCCTGGTCCAAATTCAGTTCGTCCCCGTCCACCGACTGCGCAAAGGCGGTAATACCGGCCGTGAGGAGCTTCAGGATCCGCTGCAATTTTACCTCTTGTTGACGGATAGCCGCACTGATGTTGCCCCATATCGGCGTATTGACCACAGGCACGTTGAGGGAGTTGCAATTGGATGGAGCCTTGTGACGGCTCATTGCCTGAATGAGGACTTCTTCCTGTAGTTGCTGGTTGTTAAGAAAGTCCACAGTGGCTGCCAGCTTTGCGTTTAAAGGAAGTCCAGATGAATGTGGGGCCGCAAATTTGGTCGCCACATCCAGAAGATCCTCCGCTGGCACCTCCAACGGAGATGGTATGGGATCCACCAAAACCTCCTCCTCCTGCTGCTCCAGGCTGATGGTAGAGGCTGGTGACGACGCCCTGTGCCTGTTGCTGCCCTGCTGTTGTTGACTTTGAAGCAGGAGCTCCAGCAGCCGCTCCATACGGTCAATACGCCCTTCACCCTGAACACTCAGGTGGTCGGAGTCCTCCGGCTCTGAAAAGAAAACCGGGCTCCTATCATCGGCCCGCACCTCATCGAGGCCCTGCCGGTGCCGGTAGTTGTCGCTAACAGCCGCCGAGGCGAAACTGCGCGATTCCCGCGCGGGCGTGTTCAACCGCCTCCGTTTAGCGGGAGCTGAAGCCGCTGCCACTAAGGGCACTTGCGGCGTGGTGTCGGCACCAGCCGAAGCATGGCTGCCAGAAGCCCGCGCAGGCTTGCCGGCTGCCCACATCGTGGACCTTGCCGACGCATGGTCTCGCCCACCCATCCATGGGGGGCTCGGTGACCGTGACGAGACCCGACTCAACCGACCCGTCCCGGCGTCGAGAGTCGGGGTGTGCCGGCTGGACCTCACAGCCGCCCCGGGTCTCGCCCTGGAACCTGACCACTCCTCCGTGTCAGGCAATGCCTTAGCCCTGGTAGGGTTAGGCTTCTGGGCTCCTGCCCTTCCACTACTCGGAGGGCTGAGTGGAACAGGCCGTGCAGCCGCACGCACCCTGCTCGAGGTCGCCAGCGAGCCTGCTGACGACCTGACTGCCATGGCAGGGTCCTCCTGCTCTGGCGGCACACCACACTCCTCCTCGTCGAACTCCTCCGAGCTGTGGTGTGCTGGCGGATCTGGACCTGTAACCACAGGGCTTACCCACATCTCCGCCTGAGTCCCGGCCTGCGTTGCAGGTACTGCCGATGGTAAAGGCCCCGGAACTGTTGACCGGCGAACTCGTCCTGACGTCCTCCGGCCCTTGGAACTCCCATCCATGTCCTTGCTGCAAGACATAACCAACAACAAGGACCACCAACTAAAGGTAGAATACTCACCTCCGTGGCCCCTTATGAAGGGCTGGCGAGGAGCGCGCTCCACCGCCTGCCGTCGCAGCAACGCGGTACGACGATATGTCGAGCATGCGCGCCGGCGGGCTCTTCACGAAGTCACTCACGTGACTCCGAAATGAAATCTGCAGTCCTTTCCTACACACTTCTTAAACCGAGAAACTAGTTCTGTCCAACGGCACCAACAGATAAGTGCTATTTTCTTGGAAACTGAGGAATTAAAGTTCAAGTTCCACTCTTGACACTTAAGCACAAGTTTAGGCTGGTACAGCACAAGTACTGCAATATCACTGGAGATGTCGCCTGGATGAGGTGCATGTGATGCTTTTACCTCATTCCCGAGTTGGTGTCAAAGACAAGCAAACATCCAGCTCTGTAAACCCTTCCAGCACCTCACTAGCTCCACTCCACATTCCATGTTCTGGCTAATACTTCTCTCTCATGCGATTAAGTGTTCAATTAACTGGTGCTATTTCTACAGTCTTGCTTTGCACAATTTGGCTATGAGATTTCTCAACACAACTGGGGGCACGGTGGCACAGGGATAGAGTTGCTGCCTTACAGCGCTTGCAGAGCCGGAAACCCAGGTTCCATTCTGACTATGGATGCTGTCTGTACGGAGTTTGCACGTTCTCCCCGTGATCACATGGGTTTCCTCCGAGATCTTCGGTTTCCTCCCACACTCCATAGACGTACAGGTTTGTAGGTTAATTGACTTGGTGTACGTGTAAATTGTCCCGAGTGTAGAAGGATAGTGTTAATGTGCGCAGATCACTGGTCGGCGCGGACTCAGTGGGCCGAAGGACTTGTTTCTCTAAACTAAACTAATCAAACAGAGATTGTGAAGTGTGGAATAATAAACAGGTCTTCTCCAACTATCTTTTCTTGAAAAGTAATAATATTGGCGGGGTTTTGTTGGAAAGAATGGCTCCCTTTACAAAGCAAGCTTGTATTCACTTGAGCAACATACAATCTGCTGGAGGAACTCAGTGGGCCAAGTACCACCTGTGAAGGGACAGCACCTTTATTTTCTTGGGTCTCCATTCACTAGAATTTAGAGAGGGAGGAAAATTATTTGACACATGTAAGATCCTGTGAGATCTTAACAGGGGGATGTGTGGAGTATCTGGAATAGATGTTTTGTTTAAAAAGATGAGGTTAGTCATTCAAGACAGTGATGATGTATTTTATTTTCTTTCAGAATGCACAGAGTCTATAGAACACTCTTTCTCAGAGAGCGATATAGATGAGTGCGTGAACATTTTTAAGGCCAGGTTGGGTGGGTAGATTTTTGATAAGCAAGAGGGTGATGAAGATGAGTCAATTGGGATCAGGAAAGTATAATCTGTCAAAATGGCGGAGGTCTCCGAGGTGTCAGGAAGGAACTAGATAAGGGGAAAAGGAATAGAGTCAAGGTGAGAAAAAAGATGGCCAGGAAACTGGAATCAAGTTTAAAATCAGATCAGACTCAACCATGTTAAATGGGAGACCAGGTCTGAGAGGCAGGCTGGCATATTCCAGCTCCTAATGTTTGCATGTGCTTGCTCATCTTGAATAAGGCAATAAACAAATAGCTGGAGGAACTCAGCAGGACAGGCAGCATGACAGTCCCACTGAGTTTCTCCAGCAGTTTGTTTATTGGTTAAGATTCCAGCATCTGCTGTCTCTTGTATTTCCATTATTTTTGATTAGATTAGTTTATAGACCTAGAAATTAATCTATAGTCAGTAGCAATAAACTGCTAGGCAGTGGCATGAGTGTGTTACTCTTTACTCTAGAAAGTCAGGTTCAATGGCCACTGCTATTAATTATTGTGTTTGGTGCTTCCTAGACAAGTATCTGTCATGATGTTAACCCTGCCAGTTAGAAACAGGGAGATCCAGCAGCTATAGAGTGCTGCTCATTATCAAAGGGCAAAACTACCCTGGATATTAGGCCAGGGAAGCATCCAGCACACTAGCAATCATAGTTACGTGACTCTGGAGCGCCATTCACAATAATCATTTACCACAAGTGCCAAAAGCTTACTGTCTGCCTTGCATCCCTCCAAACACATGTAGAATGATATTAGATACATAGATATAGATAGCTATTTGGGCACCCATGAGTCCTTCTATGAGAGGACAGGAGGTTCGACATCAACACGTCCTCCAACTGGTGGCTGCAGCAATTACTGCATTTGGCACTATGGTCAAAGGGACCATGATAAATCAGACACAAAAAGACATGTTGGCTCTGTTATGCAATGCATGTTTGGAAGTAAATTGCATTAGGAAAATTGCCATCAGACCAACACTTAATCAAAAATTTGCTGCATTGTGTAAGGCGACGAATATTCAAACACCTGAGTTCCTGTTTGGAACGGACCTTGTCAAACAGATATGAGATATTGATGATGAGGCAAAAACAATTGGTTTGATGAAGCCAAATACATCACGGCCACCTTTTCGCAAACCTGGGTTTGTGTATTGAAGATCGGATCCAGGTGCTGGACCAAGCAGGGGGAGGCCAGTGGGGCAACAAGGTTACCCACCAAGACAAAGTGGCTTCGACCCCAATGTTATCAGACAGCAGGCTTTCAGGCCAACTGCAGAGGTACAGGGAACTTTTGTTAAAGGTTCTGGTGCACAACCTCCTATTGGAGGTAGATTATAATTGTTTTACAATGAATGGTGCTGTATTACATGTGATATGTTTATACTAAATACTGTGTCAGGTTCTACCATTGAGTTTATCTCAGGGATAGATCCACCTCAGCAGCACAAGCCAAATAAAATGGTGGTGTTTTCTGCTCCAGAGACTGACCAGGTTAATGAAGAGATTAAGAATTTGTGCAAAAAAGGAGTGATTGAAAAAGCCATTAATCATTCTCAACAATTTGTGTCTAATATATTCCCCAGACCTAAGAAAGATGGGGGTTGTAGTGTAATTCTGGACCTCACTTACTTAAATTCTTCAGTACTCTATAGACATTTTAAAATGGACACCTTAGTTACTGCAAAACAGCTGATCTCACAAGGTTGTTATATGGCAACTATTGATTTGCAAGATGGGTATTATTCAGTGCCAATTCATTCTCATTATCGCAGGTACTTGATATTTAATTGGATGGGACAGCTGTGGCAATACAAAGCATTGCCTAATGGATTAAGCTCAGCACCTAGGCTATTTACTAAATTGCTAAAACCTGTGCTGGGGCTGTTAAGGGCCTGCAATCACATTGTCATGGCTTACTTAGATGATGTTTTAATTATCAGCAACACTAAAGAGTCAGCTGAGCAGTCGGTTGCAGTACCAAAAATGTGTTTGAATCATTAGGGTTTTTGGTGCATCCAACTAAGTCTAAATTACAGCCAACCCAAAATATTCAGTATTTGGGATTTCTTATTGATTCAGTTGATATGACAGTAACATTACCAGCAGGTTGTGGATATTGCTGAGGTCTGTACTTGTCTCACACAAAAACGTAATCCCTCCATCTGCGAAGTTGCTAAGGTCATTGGGAAATTGGTAGCAGCTTTCCCTGCAGTAAAGTTCGGTCCTTTGCATTATTAACATTTGCAAAGAGCAAGAGAACAAGCACTAAACGGGCATGCAGGCCATTTTGATTGGGTTATGCAATTACCAGCCACAGCTCTAGCAGAATTGCAGTGGTGGATTGTTAATGTCAGTCAAGCTACCAATAACATTTTGGTGCAGGAACCTTCAATGATTTTACAGACTGATGTGAGTGCTCTCGGATAGGGGGCTACGGACATTGAATCCAGCTGTGGAGGTAGATGGAATGAACAAGAAAGTTTGATTCTTCACACACAAGGGATAAATTATTTGGAATTACTGGGGGCATTTTATGGGTTGAAGGCATATTGCTCCACAATGAATAATTTACACATTCAACTCCAGATTGATAACACTATGGCAATGGCATATATCAATCATATGGGAGGAGCGAGATCAGTTTCATGTGATAGCATGGCTAATCTCATATGGCATTGGTGTATTTCAAGAAACATTTGGGTTTCGGCTATCTATCTGCCAGGGGTAGACAATGTGGTGGCAGACCAAAGGTCACGAAAATTCAATGACAATATAGAATGGATGTTGAATTCTAATGTTTTTCAAACAATTGTCACTCGATTTGGATTGCCGGATATTGATCTGTTTGCATCCAGACTGAATCACCAGTTGCCTAAATATGTTTCATGGGAACCAGATCCAGGAGCAGTGGCTGTGGATGCATTTTAGTTACATTGGGGACAATCATTCTTTTATGCTTTCCCTCCATTTTGTCTGATTACGAAATGTCTAACCAAAATAGAGCATGACTCCGCCACAGGCGTTTTGGTGGTCCCAGATTGGCCAACACAACCAAGTTTCCCATTGGTACTCAGAATGATGGTTCAGCCATTCATGATGGTTCCCAGCTGCAGTAATTTGTTGGTGCATCCGGTTACAGGAGAAAGCCACCCGTTACATGACCATATCAATTTGTTGGTCTGCAGGTTCTGAACAGACCATTCCAAGGCCTTGGATTGTCGAACAGGACCATGGAGGTTATAACTGCAGCATGGAGGAAAAGCACTAAAAAACAATATATGGTTCATATAAAGAAAAGACATTTTGTGTAGTCAAATTTATCTTATCATACTGCAAGCATAAGTGATGTGTTGGAGTTCCTTGCTAAGTTGCATTTTGATGAGCACTTGAATTATAGTGCTATTAACAGTGCTCGGAGTGCTTTGTCCTCTTATTTAGGGCAGTCCTCAGGACAACAGCCTATCGGGGCTCATCCGTTAGTACCCCGATTTATAAGAGGAATTTTTAACAAAAACCCTCCTAAACCCAGATATACAGAAATCGGGGATATCAGTGTAGTTCTCACACTGCTTCGGCAATGGGCTCCAATTACGTCATTGTCTATGCAGAGATTAACTCTGAAAGTGGTTATGCTTATGGCGCTGGTCGCAGCATAACGTATACAAACTTTACAATTGTTACGAATAGATTGTATGCATTTGTCTGTAGATGACATTACTTTTTATGTCTATGATTTAATCAAACAAAGCAGGCCAAGTATGGCAGGAACCAAGGTGACGTTTCAAGCATATCCTGTTGACCAAATGTTATGTGTAGTTAAACATTTAAGGCAATATCTTGAGTTAACAAGGAATCTCAGGGGTTCTGAGACAGGACTGCTTATTAGTCACAAAAAGCCATGTAAAAGAGTGTCAGTACAAACTATTTCTAGATGGTTGAAACAGGTTCTCAATTGTGCTGGAGTCGACACATGTGTTTAAATCTCACTCCACTCACTCCGCGGCGAAGGCTCAGGACGTGCCGCTAGACCAAATCCTCACGGTCGCAGGATGGTCTAGAGAATCAACTTTCTCACAGTTTTATGATAAACCTGTACAGACAGTGCCACGGTTTGGGCATGCTGTTTTGGGTTCCGTTTAATTCATTTGCTTTGTTTATATCATTGTTTGTAATTTCCTCCTGGGATAGAGGGGTTATTACTGATTTTTTGTTATTATTGTTATTTAAAAAATAGTTATTCAATAATTTGAAGCAATGTTCAATATATGATATATTACTACTGTGTCAACCGAAGCAGATTGTCTTATGGAGTGCATCTACGGCATGTAAACACAGAGCTTTGAAATCTTTACGTAGTCACTCGTGTGACTCCGAAGTAAAATAGTAAGATTAAACGAGAACTTACCAGTTCGAAGTTTGATCCTTATTTTATGAGGAGTTACGTTGAGGGATTACGTGCCCTCCGCTCCCAACCCTCATAATCTAAGAGATCATCTGGTAGTTCTAGTCTTCTTAAAGCCTTACTATGTCACTTCGGCTATATATGTTTCTGTGTTTTCACGCCGCTGCTTTGAAGTATGACGTGCATGCGCCTGGCGGGACTTCTTCACGTAATCCCTCAACGTAACTCCTTATAAAATAAGGATCAAACTTCGAACTGGTAAGTTCTCGTTTAATCTTACTAATAATAATCATGCCAGATTTCAGCAGTCCTCAAATGAGTGGGCCAAGAGAAACAAGAGTGGCCGGAATGGGGGAGGTGGGGTTGGGGGTGCGGGGAGCTGGGGGTTGGGGTGGGCATGGAGGTGGAAGGAGGTGGGGGTGGGCGTGGGGGTGGGGTTAGTTGGAAGAGTTTTCACAATGTTAATTTGTCTTCTTTTCAGATTAGTAACGAGTCTTCCATTCAGCAGATGGCTATCATGGGAGAACATGACAACAAGAGAATAAGAACCCAGGACAAGATCAAAATGATGCAGATCTAAAAATGAACTAGGGATGTTAATTAACATGGAAAATCAACAAAATAGTAATTTCTTTACTTACACACAAGTAAGGCAAGAAAATCAGGCTAGGAACATGACCAGAGAGAGACAACTGAGATAGAATCACAGGCATTCACAGTAAAACTGGCTGAAATATTAAATGTTCATTAATTACTTTGTTTCACTGTTCCCAAATTCAGGTGTTAAATGATGAGAATAAAACTGAGATCATCGAACTGGAAATAGAAAGAGGACAATATTAAATAACATGTTCAAATTCAAGGAGAGTAAAATCTCCAACCACAAATGCACATATTTAAAAAATGGAGTACAATAGTTAGAAAACGCATAATAATTCATGAGAAAATATATATAAGGACAGATGTTTTATGGATAGACAATATTTATATCTAGATTTATGCCCAGACAGCCATTGAAAAGTTATATCAATATTGATGAATGCAAACATGAGAAAAACCTACTAAAAAAGAAACACAAAATATCTATTGAGTAGAAACAAAAAATAGAATAATCAAATCCAACAAAGAATTAAACCAGTAATCTAATGAAGTTGATCTTGCATGCCCAACCTTATTCAATTATTGGAAAGGATGAAGGAGAGAGTGGCCAACAATAATTTATCCACATTTTCAACAACAAAAAAATCCTTGGATAAACTATCACATGTTAGATTAATGAATGATGTCAAATCATGCAGATTCAGAGGATAATTTGCAAAATAGATGGCAGAAAGAGTGGGAGTACCACAAAAAATCAACGAGGCAAGCGTGGGGAGGTTAACAAAGGGGTTCAGCAACAATCAGAGCTAAGGCTATAGTTGTTCACAATTTATAGTCTTGATTTAGATTTTCCAAATGAAAATCACAATTTCTAAAGTTGCAGACAACATCAACTTGAGAGGCCACGTGCTATTTAGAAAATAAGAATCTATATGAGAAGGGAAGGGATCTGAGAATAGAGATTGTTCAACAAGTCAACAGCAAGAGAAAACTAAGCACTAAGGTAGAATGGTAAAGTGAAAATAATGGTATGTGGTGGCCTCCAGGCTAAATTGTCGAACTAGCACCCAAATACATGGAGATATGTATACAAATATCTGTGGAAATTAAATTTCGATATTTAAATAAACCATTAGCATTTTCCTTCAAAAAACAATGGAGATTGTTGTGAAATCGTATTTGTTCCAGTCATGTCTGTCAGGGAATGGAATCTGCCATTATTATTAGATTTGTTTATACGTGACTTTGGAGACATTATTATGGCTGACCCTGAACAGCATCAGATTAAGGGAAATTAGGGATGGACAATAAATGCTGGAATTGCCATCAATACATGCATCCAAGTATAACCAAAGATAAAACAAGTTGTGATCAAACTACGATAACCCTGGTTAGATTACACAAGGCCTATATAGAAGTTATATTATGAAAAGGATAAAGTGACGCAGGTAATTTTACAAGAAATTACATAGAAAGATGTTACTAGAACTGTTTGGACAGGATAAGTAGTTTAGTTAAATTTTGCCAATCAGAATGCAATCGAGTGATATCTAACAGACATATTTAATATTACGAATTTTGAAAGGGTTCATACACAGAACATACCCACATGTCGGATAGATAAAAACCAGAGGCCATAAATTTAAGCCAGGAGTGCATTGGAATAGTTATGTCTGGAACAAACAAAGGCATGGCTGAGGGCTTCGGCAGCAGGTGAGCTGAAATAATGGCTGAGTTAGGCCATGCTATGGAAGTAATAGTCTTAATAATGCTTCGGATGTTTGAACGTCTGGCCAGCTTTGAATGAAAAAGATTGTGAACTGTTCAGATGACAGGGAGAAGAGCGCAGTGACTGTCTGGTGAATAAGGTTTGTGAGCGAGAGCAATGATTTTTGTTTACCCAATCTTTTTATTGTGGAATATCCAGAAGGAGGCACAAATATGGAATAAACTGCACAAGAAGCACTTGAGATGACTGGTATGAATATACGCAAGAGGAATCGATAAAAACATATGAGGATGAAAATAGAAGCAAATGTTAATAGATCAGAATAGAAAAGCACAAAAGATGTTCTGCATTTAAAAATGGGTGATTGTTTGCTTAAAAGTGCATAACCACTGCATCATGATTTAATCAGATTTTGAACATGATAGAAGAATCAAGGCATATATATTGTGAGCGAGGTTAGTATTTGATTAGCATCAATTTAAATGGATAGCAATAAAATTATAGCAGGTGGAAAGGAATTTGAATGTATAGCATTACCATAACTGAGGTTTGAGACAAGAATAGGTCGATTGGGTTGTATTCACTGGAATTTAGAAGGATGAGGGGAGATCTTATAGAAACATATAAAATTCTTAAAGGCCCTGTCCCACGATGCGCGTTTACCCAAGAGCTCTCGCGAGTTAAAAAAAAAAAATCAAACTCGTGGTAAATACGTGGAATGTATGTAGCGGGTACGTCAGAGCTCGTGGATGTCTCGTAGTAGCTCGTAATGCTAAAGGCAGGTACTCTGGAAACGTGGTAACTCGTGAAGTTTTATCAACAGTGTGAAAAGTTTCAAAGAATAAAAAGATAATCATGATGAAGTACCATGAGTTTGAATTCTTTTAACTCGGGAGAGCTCTTGGGTAAACTCGCATTGTAGGACAGGGGCTTAAAGAATTTGGCCGGCTAGGTGCAGGAAAAATGTTCCCTATTTTGGGGGAGTCCAGAACCAGGGGTCACAGTTTAAGAATAAGGGGTAGGCCATTTGGGACTGAGATGAGTGAATGCATTAGTGATAATTTTTCAAAATTCCTTAGATTCTGGAGTAGTTCCTGAGGATTGGAGGGTAGCTAATGTAACCCCACTTTTTAAAAAAGGAGGGAGAGAGAAAGCGGGGAATTACAGACCAGTTAGTCTAACATCGGTAGTGGGGAAAATGCTAGAGTCAGTTATTAAAGATGGGATAGCAGCACATTTGGAAAGTGGTGAAATCATTGGACAAAGTCAGCATGAATTTACGAAAGGTAAATCATGTCTGACAAATCTGATAGAATTTTTCGAGGATGTAACTAGTAGAGTGGATAAGGGAGAACCAGTGGATGTGTTATATCTAGACTTTCAGAAGGCTTTCGACAAGGTCCCGCATAAGAGATTAGCATGCAAACTTAAAGCACACGGTATTGGGGGTTCAGTATTGATGTGGATAGAGAACTGGCTAGCAGACAGGAGGCAAAGGGTAGGAGTAAACGGGTCCTTTTCAGAATGGCAGGCAGTGACTGGTGGGGTGCCGCATGGCTCAGTGCTGGGACCCCAGCTATTTACAATATATATTAATGATTTGGACGAGGGAATTCAATGCAACATCTCCAAATTTGCAGATGATACCAAGCTGGGGGGTATAGTTAGGTGTGAGGAGGATGCTTGGAGGCTGTAGGGTGATTTGGATAGGCTGAGTGAATGGGCAGATGCAGGGCAGATGCAGTATAATGTGGATAAATGTGAGGTTATCCACTTTGGTGGCAAAAACATGAGGGTAGACTATTATCTGAATGGTGGCAGATTAGGAAAGGGGGAGATGCAACGAGACCTGGGTGTCATGGTACACCAGTCATTGAAAGTAGGCATGCAGGTGCAGCAGGCAGTGAAGAAAGCAAATGGTATGTTAGCATTCATAGCGAAAGGATTTGAGTATAGGAGCAGGGAGGTTCTACTGCAGTTGTACAGGGTTTTGGTGAGGCCACACCTGGAGTATTGCGTACAGTTTTGGTCTCCAAATCTGAGGAAAGACATCCTTGCCATAGAGGGGGTACAGAGAAGATTCACCAGACTGATTCCTGGGATGTCAGGACTTTCATATGAGGAAAGATTGGATAGACTCGGCTTGTACTCGATGGAATTTAGAAGATTGAGGGGGGATCTTATAGACACTTACAAAATTCTTAAGGGGTTGGACAAGCTAGATGCTGGAAGATTGTTCCCGATGTTGGGGGAGTCCAGAACAAGGGGTCACAGTCTAAGGATAAGGGGGAATTCCTTTAGGACCGAAATGAGGAAAACATTCTTTACACAGAGAGTGGTGAGTCTCTGGAATTTCATTTCGGAGTCACGTGTTGCTGCGACGGCTGGCGGTGGAGCGCGCTCCTCGCCAGCCCTTCAAAAGGGGCCACGGAGGTGAGTATTCTACCTTTAGTTGGTGGTCCTTGTTGTTGGTTATGTCTTGCAGCAAGGACATGGATGGGAGTTCCAAGGGCCGGAGGACGTCAGGACGAGTTCGCCGGTCAACAGTTCCGGGGCCTTTACCATCGGCAGTCCCTGCAACGCAGGCCGGGACTCAGGCGGAGATGTGGGTAAGCCCTGTGGTTACAGGTCCAGATCCGCCAGCACACCACAGCTCGGAGGAGTTCGACGAGGAGGAGTGTGGTGTGCCGCCAGAGCAGGAGGACCCTGCCATGGCAGTCAGGTCGTCAGCGGGCTCGCTGGCGACCTCGAGCAGGGTGCGTGCGGCTGCACGGCCTGTTCCACTCAACCCTCCGAGTAGGGGAAGGGCAGGAGCCCAGAAGCCTAACCCTACCAGGGCTAAGGCATTGCCTGACACGGAGGTGCGGTCAGGTTCCAGGGCGAGACCCGGGGCGGCTGTGACGTCCAGCCGGCACACCCCGACTCTCGACGCCGGGACGGGTCGGTTGAGTCGGGTCTCGTCACGGTCGCCGAGCCCCCCATGGATGGGTGGGCGAGACCATGCGTCGGCAAAGTCCACGATGTGGGCAGCCGGCAAGCCTGCGCGGGCTTCAGGCAGCCATGCTTCGGCTGGTGCCGACACCATGCCGCAAGTGCCCTTAGTGGCAGCGGCTTCAGCTCCCTCTAAACGGAGGCGGTTGAACACGCCCGCGCGGGAATCGTGCAGTTTCGCCTCGGCGGCTGTTAGCGACAACTACCGGCACCGGCAGGGCCTCGATGAGGTGCGGGCCGATGATAGGAGCCCGGTTTTCTTTTCAGAGCCGGAGGACTCCGACCACCTGAGTGTTCAGGGTGAAGGGCGTATTGACCGTATGGAGCGGCTGCTGGAGCTCCTGCTTCAAAGTCAACAACAGCAGGGCAGCAACAGGCACAGGGCGTCGTCACCAGCCTCTACCATCAGCCTGGAGCAGCAGGAGGAGGAGGTTTTGGTGGATCCCATACCATCTCCGTTGGAGGTGCCAGCGGAGGATCTTCTGGATGTGGCGACCAAATTTGCGGCCCCACATTCATCTGGACTTCCTTTAAACGAAAAGCTGGCAGCCACTGTGGACTTTCTTAACAACCAGCAACTACAGGAAGAAGTCCTCATTCAGGCAATGAGCCGTCACAAGGCTCCATCCAATTGCAACTCCCTCAATGTGCGTGTGGTCAATACGCCGATATGGGGCAACATCAGTGCGGCTATCCGTCAAAAAGAGGTAAAATTGCAGCGGACCCTGAGGCTCCTCACAGCCTGTATTACCGCCTTTGCGCGGTCGGTGGACGGGGACGAACTGAATTTGGACCAGGAAGATGCTCTGGCCCTCCTGTGCGCGACCCAGCACGAAATCAACGGGTTTCGCAAAACCAGCATCCGCCCAGCGCTCAATCCGAAGTTTGCAGGATTGTGCAAGCCACCGCCGCCGCCCCCGCCCCGTCAGCTCTTTGGGGAGGACCTCTCGAAGAGAGTCAAAGAGCTTGACGAACAAGCCAAAACGGTGGGGATCATGCGCACTCAGAGTGCCCCCGCACCGTCAGGCTCAAAGTCTCCATACATTCGATCACGAGGGTCTGCTAGTACCTCGACGAGGACCCACCCTCAAGCTCCACAACGACAGCAACATCAGACCCAGCACCAGGGGTCTTTTTTAGGACAGGGTCGGCAGAGACCCTGGTGGAAAACGAAGACGCCGCGCCCTCAAGCCAACCCAGCACCTCCACGTCCACCCACGCGTGTCAAGGACCGCCGGTAACCACGGAGGTGAGGGGGTCTGGTTCTCTCTTTTCTCTTTGTTTAACTTCACATGTTGGTGGTCGCCTTCGGTTGTTTTTGGGTGCATGGGGTAATTTTACTGGTGACGAGTATGTGTTGCAGAATATTCAGGGGCATAAAATTGAGTTTATTAATGGCGACATTCCTCCATCCCAGCACATGCCCGCTCGAACGTTTAAATTATCTGCTGCAGAACAGGCAGCAGGCTACAAGGAACTTTTAAGTCTTGAGCAGAAGGGAGTGATTGAGAGAGCGGTGCATGAGCCAGTTGAATTTGTTTCGAATATATTCACCAGACCTAAGAAGGATGGAGGTTGTCGTGTCATTATTGATCTAACCCGTTTGAATACTTTTGTAACATATACTCATTTTAAAATGGATACGTTTGAAACAGCCAAATCATTGATTTCTCATGGTTGCTTTATGGCATGCATCGATTTGAAAGACGCATATTATTCAGTATCCATCCAGAAATACGACAGAAGGTTTTTGAAATTCATCTGGATGGGGGAACTGGCAGTACAAGGCTTTGCCTAATGGGCTCAGCACAGCCCCTAGATTGTTCACTAAATTAGTGAAACCAATTATGGCTTATTTGAGACAACGACACCATATAGTTATGGCCTACTTAGATGATATCTTAATTGTGGGCCACACCCTGGAATTGGCTGAACAGGGTGTTGCAGCTGCTGTCAATATATTTCAACAATTAGTGTTTATTGTCCATCCAGAGAAATCAAAGTTCTGCCCTGCCCAGGTGATTAATTACCTAGGGTTCACGGTGAACTCTATGAGCATGAGGGTTACCATTCCAATTAACAAGATTGAGGAGGTTACCCAGGTGTGTCTAGATTTAATCCGCACCAATATACCATCGATTCGGCATTCAGCTACAATAATTGGGAAGCTTGTAGCTTTGTTTCCGGCAGCGCGATATGGACCTTTGCATTATCAGAATTTGCAAAGAGCTAAAATTGCTGCGTTAAAACAGAACGCTGGTCATTATGATCGGTCCATGCAGCTGCCGCCCGAAGCGATAAATGAGTTGCAATGGTGGGTGTGTCACATTAGCAGCTCATTCAAGCCTATCAGGGAGGCTAATCCGGTATATTTGCAGACTGATGCAAGCTCCAATGGCTGGGGAGCCACGGATAATTGCTCTA
This sequence comes from Raja brachyura, assembly GCA_963514005.1. The sequence goes on along the minus strand of OY740800.1, from coordinate 12,664,381 downwards.
GTTGTGGGGGCGATGTTGTTGACTCAAGGGATTAACTATTTGGAGTTGCTGGCAGCATTCCACGGACTTCATGCGTATTGTTCCAAGCTTGTTGGAGCACATGTCCGTCTCCAAATAGACAACACCACAGCAGTGGCATACTTAAACCATATGGGTGGTACCAGGTCAGTTTCGTGTGACAAATTGGCTAACTCAATTTGGCTCTGGTGTGTTCAAAGAGACATTTGGATTTCAGCTACCTATTTGCCAGGTGAGCTTAATACTGTGGCGGACACCAGGTCACGCAAATTTAATGACAATATTGAATGGATGTTGCATCCTGAGACTTTTTCTAAAGTCACAGCCAAATTTGGTAAACCGGATATTGACCTTTTTGCGTCACGGTTGAATCATCAGGTACCAACCTACGTTTCATGGGAACCAGATCCTGGGGCAATAGCGCTAGATGCATTCTCGCTGGACTGGGGGAATTGGTTTTTCTATGCCTTCCCCCCGTTTTGCCTCATCAGTCGGGTATTGCGAAAGATTCAGGCAGATGCTGCCAAGGGCATCCTTATTATACCCGACTGGCCCACACAGCCTTGGTATCCGGTGGTCTTTGACATGCTCAACGAACCTTGGGTCCTTTTGAAGGGTTGCCCACAATTGGTTACTCACCCTGTCTCATGGGAGCCGCATCCCTGCCATGGCTATTTAAATCTGTTGGCTTGCAGGTTCTGAACAGGCCGTTAGTCCAATATGGCCTCTCGGCTCGGACCATGGATACCATCGGGGCGTCGTGTCGAGAGTCCACAAGGCGAAGATACCGCTCGCATATTAAGAAGTGGGAAGCCTACTGCAGCCGCTCTCGCATCACGTACGATGACGTGACAATAACCGACGTCCTGGAATTCCTCGCGGGGTTGCACCATGATGAACACTTAAGTTACAGTGCCATCAACAGCGCCAGAAGTGCGCTATCATTCTATCTCAATATTGGGGTAGGATCCAACAGGCTAGTGTCCAGACTCATGCGGGGTATATTCAATATGAATCCGCCTACACCACGCTATAATATCACCTGGGATGTCAGGGACGTATTAACCCTGCTCAGGACGTGGTCTCCCATGGAAGGGCTCCAACTGGACCAACTCACCATGAAGCTGGTGATGTTACTAGCGCTGACTTCAACTCAGAGGGTACAGACACTACACAAACTTCGTGTCGACAGAATGACTTCTACCCCTACAGAAGTAGTCTTTTTCATTGACGAGCTACTAAAGCAGCATAGACCTGGGTGCACAGGGCTGCAGCTGAAGTTCCCGGCATACCCCGCAGATGCTAGGCTATGTTTAGCCTCACATATCCGCCACTATGTCAAGGTGACGGCACGCATCAGAGGAATGGAGAGATACCTGCTTGTCACTCATAAGAGACCTCATCATCGAGTGACAGTCCAGACGATATCCAGGTGGCTTCGAGTCGTCTTGGGTAAGTCAGGTATCGACACTAATGTGTTCAAATCTCATTCCACCAGGGCTGCATCAACGTCAGCGGCGAGGGTCATGGAGGTGCCCATGGACCAAATTCTCGCCACAGCAGGATGGGTTAATGAAGCTGTGTTCCAGCGTTTTTATAACAAGCCTGTTGCTGCTCCTCTACAGTTCGCAGAAGCCGTGCTGAATGCAGGTTCAGAACGTGGAGATGTCCCCGCATGAGGGGTTTTGATTTGTTATTAATAAATATGCTCTTGTTTTGCAGTATGAACTATTGAGCAAGTTTGTTCCTCCCATCCATCCCTGGTAGTGATGTGTCAGCATGGACGTGGTCCAGGGCGTGTAATCACAGAAGGTTTGAAGTCTTCACGAAGTCACTCACGTGACTCCGAAATGAAATAGTAAGATTGAACGAGAACTTACCAGTTCGAAGGTTGATCTTTATTTTATGAGGAGTCGAAGTGAGGGATTTCGTGCCCTCCTCGCCCAACCCTCAGTCACCTTCATCTGGTAATCTTAGTCACTTCAATCTTACTATGCGAAGTCATTTCTATTGTTGGTTTCTGTGATTCCACGCCGCTACTTTGAAGTATGTCGAGCATGCGCTCCGGCGGGCTCTTCACGAAATCCCTCACTTCGACTCCTCATAAAATAAAGATCAACCTTCGAACTGGTAAGTTCTCGTTCAATCTTACTATTCTCTGCCACAGAAGGTAGTTGAGGCCAGTTCATTGGCTATATTTAAGAGGGCGTTAGATGTGGCACTTGTGGCTAAAGGGATCAGGGGGTATGGAGAGAAGGCAGGTACGGGATACTGAGTTGGATGATCAGCCATGATCACATTGAATGGCGGTGCAGGCTCGAAGGGCCGAATGGCCTACTCCTGCACCTATTTTCTATGTTTCTATGTTTCTATGAGGAGAAACCGTTTTCAGCCAGAGAGTTGTGAATCTGTGCAATTCTCTGCCACATAAGACAGTGGAGGCCAATTCACTGGATGCTTTCAAGAGAGAGTTACATTTAGCTCTAAGGGCTAACGGAATAAAGGGATATGGGGACAACGCAGAAATGGTGTACTCATTTTGGATGATCAGCCATGATCATAATGAATGGCGGTGCTGGCTCGAAGGGCCGAATGGCCTACTCCTGCACCTATTTTCTATGTTGCTATGTTTCTATGACTTGACTTGTGAAGCATAGAATGTCATAATTTAAATGGTGTGTCGACAATTTGGAATTATAATATCACATCCAAGGTTATTATACAGTCCCAGAGGTGCATACGCTTCAAATTTAATAAGAAACATATTTTTTCTTGCATGGCACAGTATGATCAGTTCTTTAGAGCACATCTCAGAATGGATTTTATAACAGGCGCAGCAGCAGTAACACTGACAGAATTAAAAAAAACACACTTTCCCCTTTCGTCACAGGTAGAAAATAATTCAAAATTTGCTTCCCACTCTGTGTAAATGTTATCCACTCGTTTCATTCTACTCATGTCCATATCTTTTATCCTGTGCACAGAACGCCAAGCAAAAAAAAAGGATAAATTTGAAGACCATGGTTTCTGCCATAATTTTCCAATTCTTGTTCTTGATGCATCAAATGGATTCTAAGGAGCATCAGAGAGCTCAGCTATATATATTAGAAATCTGCACGTCAACTCTCTGCATTTGTTCAGGCAATTGTTGATATGTGGTTCTGTATTCTGCCCTCTGGTTATTTTCCCTCTTCACATTGCTGCTGCACTCATGTATGGCTTGCATGTACTGATGTATTGGTCGGTGGGGGCACTGCAAGCCAGCAGCCCTGTAAGCAGCGTGTTCGTTTTTTCAACTTTTTTTGTTTTTTTAGTATGTTTTAATGTGTGTTTTTAATGTTTCTTTTTGTGTCTTGTGTGGAGGTGATGTGGGGGGGTAAAGGGGAAAACATTTCGGTCGCCTCCTCCATGGAGAGGCGACTTTTTCCAGGTCACCTCCCCCGTGGCCTAACAACGAGGATCTGGCGGCCTTTCCCGGAGACGCGCCCGGGGCTTCAGCGGAGATTCGCCCGGAGACTCGCCCGCGGACTCTCGGCGTGGAGCAGACGAGCCCTCGCCGGGGTTCGCCGGAGAGGAGCGCTCTGTTTCGCTGGCCCGCGGCAGCCGGCAGCCTAGAGCCGCGGTCTGCAGAGCTCCAGCTGGCACAGCGTCCACAGCCTGGGATCCCTCGTGGGGACCCGGGGGAAGAAGAGATCCAACTGCCGGCCTGCGGCCTACTGCTACTGCGGGCGCGGCAGGGACTTACTTACCATCAGGAGCGGGGTCCCTCGGCAGGGATCCCTGGAGGGGAGCTCCAGACCGCCGGCCCTGCAGTCTGCGGTGCTTCTGCCTGCGGCACGAACTTTCAGTCTCTGACCTGCGGCCTACACCAGCCTGAGCCGCAGTCTCCGGTGGGGAGGCACCGATTCAGGACTTACCTGGACATTTTACCTTGTCTGCATATCTGGACGCCCGCAGCGATGGCGGTGGAGGCTCCGACCAGGGGGGGAAATTTTGTGCCTTCCACCACAGTGATGAATGCTGTAGTGGATGTTTGTGTTAAATTTTTTCTTTATCATTGTACCACTGCAGGCAAATTCATTTCACTTGCACTTTATGTGCAATGTGACGAATAAAACCATATTGTATTGTATTGTATTGTATTGAGTAGGAAGGAAATATCAGACCCAGTCTGAACAAGGGTCTCGACCCTAAACGGAACCCATTCCTTCTCTCCAGAGATGCTGCCTGCCCTGCTGAGTTACTCCAACTTTCTGTGTCTATTTGATGTAAGGTATGATTTGACTGGTGAGCACTCAAAGCTACGTTTTTCATTATATCTCGGTACATGTGACAACAATGGACCCATCCCAACATCATGTTACATCTTTGGCATTAGCTATAGATTTCATCAACGTGGCCAACTCTGTCCAATTAATAGATCCTGGGATTATCTTTTCACTAAGCCCTTAACAGCATATGTCTTTCAAAAATATTTTATAATGATTGGAACAAGGTCATATTTCAGGATATTACCATAGTAACACATCACAATGATGTTTAATTTACTAATAATGTTGCCGAGGTGAAAATAGCTGGCGTTTCAAACTGTGAATTGTCATTGTTGAAACATCGCAGACTTCATCCGAAGAATTATTGTGTTTCTTTCTAAATGCTCAGACTTGATGTCACTGAACATTTTTATTGTGAGGTATTTTTTTACGTGACTGCGTGGATTTACTGTTTCTGACATTGAAGAAACCAAATTAAAACATAAATTGCCAAACTGACAAGGCCCCTGAAATCTCAAAGGTTTATGGCAATATATAATAATGTTAATTCTATTTTCACTCAGAATCTTGTCACAGTTCCTCTAATTATGTCACCAGTTCTCACGCTCAAACTTCAAAAGCAAACATTAAAGCATAAGATGTGCAATATTTAATCTTACTTTGTTTTAATGATTTGCTTTTTAAGCAGGATTCTTGCGGGAAAACTTTTCTTATACAACAGGTTAATAATCCCATTCTAACCTTGGAAAATCATTAAATAATTCACCTGAGTTGAGTCAGCATTAACACCTCATTAAAATCCAAGTACCCGAGTTTGAAAAGAGAAAATTGGACATTTTATTAGTGGAAAATCATAATAACCTATTTGTGGTTAAGTTTTTGCACTACAGATCATTCTTTCTTGAACCATACGATGCCAAGTCAATAGGCAAAACTGACAACAACAAAACAAATAGCTGGAAGAATTCAATGGGTTGAGCAGCACCTGTGGAAGGAAAGAAATTGTGGATCTTTCAGATCCAGACCCAAATTTAGGACCAAAGTCAGGGCAGTCACGGTGGCACAGGGCGGTCAGGACAGGGCGGTCACGGTGGCGCAGCGGTAGAGATGCTGCCTTAAAGCGAATGCAGTGCCGGAGACCCGGGTTCGATCCCGACTACGTGTGCTGTCTGTACGGAGTTTGCTCGTTCTCCACATGACCTACATGGGTTTTCTCCGCGATCTTCGGTTTCCTCCCACACACCAAAGACGTACAGGTTTGTGGGTTAATTGGCTTGGTAAATGCAAAGATTGTCCCTAGTGGGTGTAGGATAGTGTGTGGGGATCACTGGTTGGCACGGACCCAGTGGGCCAAAGGGCCTGCTTCCATGCTGTCTCTAAACTAAACTAAGTCCTGATGCAGGGTCTTAAACCAAAAGGTCGACAATCCCTTTATCTCCATAAATGCTGCTCTGCCTGCTGAGTCCACGCAGGGACTCTGACAGTCCTTTCAGTTGAGGTAGAGGTTCACTTGCACCTCCTCCAACCTCATCTACTGTATCCATTGTTCTTGGTGTGGACTCCTATACATCAGCGAGACCAAGCACTGAGTGGGCGATCGTTTCAATGAACACCACCGCTCAGTCCTCCTTGGACGACACACAATCTCTCGGTTGCCAAACATTTTAACCGCCCTTCCCATTTGCATTCTGACCTTTCTGCCCTGGACCTCCACTGTCAGAGTGAGACCACACATAAATTGGAGGAACAGCATCTCATATTTCTCTTGGGCAGCTTACAACCCAGTGGAATGAATATTGATTTCTCTCATTTCAAGTAACCCTTGCATTTCCTCTCACTCTCTGTCCCTCCCACATGTCCTCCTGTTAGTTTCACTCTTCGTATCTCTTCGTTATCATCTCCTCCATAACCAACAATGGACCATTGTAGGCTCTTTGCCATTGGTGGCAGCTCTGATTTGTTCCGTACCCTTTCATACCTCTACTTTCACTCTTCCCTGAAAAAAGGGTCTTGACCCGAAACATCACCTATTCCTTTTCTCTAGAGATGCTGCCTGACTCATTGAGTTACACCAGCACTTTGCGTCTATCTTCTTATTTTGGATAGGCAACTAGCTATGCAGAGAATGAAAGAATATGGACCAAGTGCAGGCAGAGGTGAGAAGTTTAAATTGGCATCATGTTCGTTGCAGGCATTGTGGATCAGATAGGGACTGCTCCTGTACAGTACTGGTCTATGTTCTATGAAACAGGAGAAGGTACTCGCCTACCTCACCCACTGATCCACACATGCCAGGCGTACGGTTAAATCATGTACTTGGGTTAACTAATCTCAGTCAAGTAAAACTCAATGTTAAAGTCAAAGCCAGTACAGTGGCACAGCGGAAGAGTTGCTGCCTTACAGGGCCAGAGACCTGGGTTCGATCCTGACTACGGGTGCTGCCAGACCAGAGTTTGTACGTTCACCCTCTGGCCGTGCGTGTTTCCTCCCAGTGCTCCGGTTTCCTCCCACATTCCAAAGACATAGGTTAATTGGCTTTGGTAAAGTTGTAAAATTGTCCCCATTGTGTAGGATAGTGTTAATGTATGGGGATCGCTGGTTGGTCTATTTCTGGACTGTACCTCTAAACTAAACTAAAAAATTGCCGCATCCACAGTATCTTGTGTCTCCGTATCAGCCAAATTGATCATTTTTACTTCCATTAACATGTGCAAGTAAAACGGTAAAGTTAAGAAAAAATCACAACACAAGATTAGGAACCATCAATTGTAACTATGATTTCTCTGAGAGAAATCATACACTTCCTTTCCAGAATCTGTTTATGTTCCTAAAAATAAAAGTAATCTTTGCCTTGAAGTCACTTCAATTGCAACCATTTGGACAAATTCCTGTTCTCATTTATCCCGTCCAAGAAACAGTTTGTCCTTTAAATGTTTTTAAGAACCATGCTAATAGGCCCTAATTCTGTCTGTTCTAGCATTTTAAAGGGCGCCCAGATATTTTTTTTTCAAAATGGATCTTTGCCAAATAATTTTCTAAAGTGGCAATAAAGTGAAACAATCTCCCAGATGTTGCCATAAAAAGCCCTGTGTCAAATGTTGCATGGGTATTCAAACCAGACTGAAATGTTTGAGTTAAGTTTTGGTAGTAAATAGGAGAGAGAACCACAATATATTTAATAAAGGAAATGTAAATGTTTAGTAGACTTATTGTAAAGCTGCTCACTTACAAAGCCAGGATAGCTGCAGTGAATATTTTAGATGTTTCTTACTCATTTGTATTGTCACAGAGACAATTACATTTATATCTAAAATAAGTTAAGATTTGAGGAATATGTCAAAATGTTAAAATATGTTGAATATTGTAAAACAACTTAAGAAAATGTGATTTCTGTTATAATTACTTATGAAATTATTGAGCACAAAAGATATGAAAGTATGGTGCAATGAAGATTTGTCTTTGCATGGATTTCTTTATTGCTTGAGACAAAAAAAATATATATATATGGGTGGGTATATGGAACGAGCTGCCGGAGGAGGTTGAGGCAGGTACTATCATATCATTTAAGCGACATTTGGACTGATCCATGGATGTGCTAGGTTTAGAGGGTTATGGGTCAAGCACGGGCAAGTGGGACTGCTGTAGATGGGGCATGTTGGTTGGCGTGGGAAAGTTGGGCTGAAGGGCCTGTTTCTATGCTGTCTGACTAAAAAGGTTGATATTAAAAGTATTCCCTGACTAATCAAGAGCATATATATGAGAAAGCTTTGTACCAACACAAAAACATTTTTAATCTTGATTTTGAACTAATTTAAAGATGGTGAAAGAAAACCTAATTAAGGTTTGTGCTAGATCAGTCATGGTTCAACTTTTGCTCCCTCAAGCTCAGAATTCATGCACCAGGGGAGGGAGTCTGCCAGGGTTACCACAAATGTCACCATCCCACATACCCTACTGGAAAGTGTTCTTGTGCAATAGTCCTGGAAGGATTTACTTCTGATTAGTTCATGCCCGAGGAATGGGATGAAGCCACACTGTTCAAGTATGCTGCAATAGGACCACTGTGTATTGGACAGAAAAGGACAGATATTTGGAATTGAAAACAGAAACATAGCTTGAAACAAAACTTGTTGTGACTCAGTTACAAAAGTGGGAGAAGATTAGTAATAATTTACTTCACTTTATAGTACAGTTGCTGTCAACTAAACGAACAAAAATGATGGCTGCATTATTATCAATGGCATATGATTGCAAGGTGGGTAAGTGGGAAATGAAAAAAAAGATGACACTACAACATGCATAATTTGTGCTCTTCTGGAAGTAGATATGTTTTAACATCTAATATTTTAGCTACTTCAATTCAGGCAACACAACCAGAGCACTCATATCACCAGTGTGATTACACAGTCAGGACAGACTACTTTGATGGAAAGGCCTGTAGCTGACCCATTTAAAATATCAATGATAGACACCAGAAGCTGGAGTTACTCATCAGGTCAGGCAGCATCTCTGGAGAAAAGGAATAGGTGGTGTTCCGGATCTAGACTCTCTTCAGACTAAGAGGCAGGAAAGAGGGATATGAGGGATATGAAAAGGTACAGAGAAACAAATGCCTGAAAAGTATGCAAAAGGATAAATCAAAACCAACACCCATGATCAAGGAAAACAGAGCCCACAATGGTCCATTGTTGGCTGTGAAGAAGGTTAAAATGAGTGATGCTAATAGTGAAACTAAGCAGGACGACAGTGAAACTGTCTGAAGACTAGGGTGGGGTAGACAGGGGATGCAAGGGTTACTTGAAGTTAGATCTGTTTGTGTAAGTCTGGGTTAAAACGTGGTGGCAGAGCTGGAGAGCAGGACGAATCATAGAGGAGGTGCAGTGAGAGAGAGTGCTGCAGAACTTTCATTCGAGAGAGGAGGAAAACTTCTTCAAAATAACCATACCTTGAGGAGATTCTGCAGTGGAGCGGACAAAATGTGCAGGAAGGAATTGCAGATGCTGGTTTACACCCCCACCAGAAGACTCATTAAAAATAGAAAGGTTAAACGAAAAGTTACCATTTGAAGTTTGATCTTTATTTTATGAGAAGTTTAAGTGTGGGATTATGTGAAGAGCCCACCAGCCCGCATGTGCATCAATCTTCAGAGCAACTGTATGAAGCCACAGACCAGTTGTACAGATTTAAACTATAGAAAGATTCACGACGCTAGACCTACCGGATGATCTTTATGCGAATCAGGGTTGGGAGTGGAGGGCACGTAATCCCTCACTTCAACTTCTCATAAAATAAAGATCAAACTTCAAATGGTATGTTTTCGTTTAATCTTTCTATTTTATATCAAAGTCACGTGAGTGACTACGTGAAGACTTCAAAGCTCTGTGGTTTCATGTAGTAACCCAATCTGTGTGTGAAACACTTAAACAGATAAACCATAAATGGTAGAAAACATGGGTTATTAATACCATGATGCTAACTTGCATACATGGTCATCGCTCTTAATCGGACCACAGTCCTAATTGGCTTTGAGTTAGACAATAACTCATGCAACACTGTTCAGAATTCTATTTGCAAACATCCAGGCATATTCAACCAAATGTTATAAATTCTGAAAATGCACTATGTAAGCCTTCTGCTGCATGATGAAAAGGAATATCCATTCTGTGGGCTGCTAATGACCCTTCAGCAATCTCTTGAGAGACTATTAAATAACGATGAATAAACTTTCCTTCATCTCATAGGTACTAGAAAGCTCAGTGTACCTGTATACATAATGACACCCCCAATCTCCGCTCTGGTGGGTATGCTGTCAACTCCAAATGTACACAACCATGCCCATTTTCTTTTATGAGATCATTCCCATAACAAGTTACCCTCATGTCAGTTATGACCCAGAGACCGAGCCAGAGATTGAGTAAAGACTGTGTTCTTTGTGCTGAAATCAGTTGCTAAAGCATAATCAACTTAAAAGATATTACTCCCATTAGGAATACAGTAGATGAATATCTGCATAATAATTTACTAATATACATTGCACACTACGATGAGTGTAGGCTTTAGAGAGGTCATATAAAAGACACCTTGCATAACGTTAGTGAACAGCGAGTGAATAACCAATCATTTATTATCCCACATGGGGCTATAGAAAATGACAAAGCAGCACAAGCAGTGTCAATTGTGCTATCACATAATCGCTTCTCTAAGCCCAAACTGAAAGCAACATAAACCTCTGTTACTTCCGTTTAAACGTAACTCACATATCTTGTTCACAAACTTCCCATACAATCGTGCAGAGCTAGCTGCCCGAGAAAAAGGCTGCACCAGCCCTCACTCATGACTTCGAGTAAATAGGAGCTTCTTCAGCCGCCTTACCATGGCCTAAATGAATAGGCAAAGTTGGCACTATTAATTTTCATGTTGCCTCATCCTTAATATCATAAGAAGCATCTACTGATAAACCCCTAAGTCTTATCAGCTGCAAATTTTGCATGTCATCTAAAAACTCGATGACACAATGCCCTTTGATCTGAGTAGGGCAGCATTAGCTTCCACCACTGGCTTTGTTATCAAAATGCCAGATATATCTGTGCCTCTTGTGTATAGATATAGCAAAGTATGCATCTTCAAGATGGATTCTCTGAATCAGCTAAATTGCTGAAAGCCTATCATCCATCTCAAACTGGGTAACCAACCACATGATCAGATTATCCAAATCCTAACCTGATTTGGCATGCTACACGTTTCTGCAATCTTGAGAACTATCAAAAATATACCCCTCTTGTTCTTGGGCAGACTACTCATCCTCTGTGAGATGTCACTGATTCCACTTGGAACCACCGTTCCTCTATAGCCCATACGGACGGAAATTTTTGGCTTCTCTTTCTGTGAAGGGTGCATTATCTAGTTATTCATACATTTCGCTGATAACATATGATCAGAACCAAGAACTGAAACACAGAATCCATTTGATGTGGGAATACGAGTTCCCTGTTAACTCTTGACTATTAGAATCACCGCGAATCCTCAGCATTCTTCCTCAGAGTGGAAATTAGCATAATGCAAGCCTGAACCAGGAATTGCTTCGCAGTCCTCTGACTGAAACCACCTGTCTGAATCGCCAGAGTGCGCAACACAATCTCTTTGACCAGCCACTCAATCAGGAATACTGGTATTGAGAGCCCACAGATTATTTTACTTCGGAGTCACGTGAGTGACTACGTGAAGAAGACCCCGTCAGACCGCATATGCATCATTAATGTCAGAATCACTGGCGCAGCGACCGGTTAGGAGGAGCAGCGCTCCTCCAGCGGTAAGTTTAAAAATCCCAAGGTAAGTGATAGCTTGGTGGGAGGTCGTTTTTTTGTTGCAGGCTTGTATTTCAGGTTCAAGTTTATATTAAAAATGCAGAAAGTGAGAAAAGTGAAGGCGAGGTGCGCCGCTAGTAAGACAGACCGCGGGAGTGCGGGTAGCAAGTGCCCGCTCAGTTCACCTAGTCCGTCAGTGGCAGGGAGGCCACCGACTGCAGACTCATTGCCTTTGAGCACCGTGGCCACGCCATTGGGGCGTAAGGCTACTAGAAAGTCTGCAAGGCCCATTGACTCTGAGGAGTCAGGCCAGGAGGGTTCCCCTTCCAGAAAAGGATGCCATTCTTACACGGTTATCCAAAGTAGAGCTCCTGTTGGAGCGGATGCTCCATCAGGATACACACACGGAGGAGGGGTGGTATCCGCGCAGGCCTACATGAGAGCCCGCTCCAGCAGCGCCTGGAATAGGGCTGCTCAATCGCTCCTTCTTGGAGGAGGAGAGCTTGATGGGTCAGAGTTATTCTGACTTTGAATCTGTGGGAGAACAGAACCCATGGGATGAAGGGCATGAGCCCGTAATACCATGTCTAGCAGCATGATTTGCTGTCCCCAGAGAGGCTGGGGAGCTGTTGGATGACGAGTTGGCAACAAATATAAATGATTTGCTCTCCCATCAGCTGCAAGAGCAGACCATGGACGAGATGGCGAAAAAATATGAAACCACGGTTAATTGTCAACTACTGAAAGTACCGGCGGTTAACCAAGTGATATGGGGCCATATGGGCATTGGTATTTGGGCACAAGAAATGAAGCTCAAGCGGGTGCTGAAGTTTCTCACTGCAGTCATTACAGCGTTCGCCAGATCGGTGGACGAGGGACCATCTGTATTACAGCAGGATGCCTTAGCCCTTCTATTCAGTGCCCACTTTGAAATAAACTGTTTGCGCAAAAGTGCAATATGCCCTACGATACATCCTAAATTTGTGGCGCTCTGCAGCCAAGCAATATTCAACCGCCATATTTGTTATTTGGGGACACCCTCGCTAAGCGAGTGAAATAGCATAATTATGAAGCAAAGACGGTGGGGTTAATTAAAGCCCCGATGACCAGCAGAATGGTTTGGCGCTAGTACCCCTACCAATGGGCTGCAGAGACCAGGGCTGGTCAAGGGACCAGCCGGGCACTTACAAATGTGCGCAGTTGGCGCACTGCTACTGGGGCACGAGCAAACGTGACTCCTCCCACCAGGAACCGGGGACAACAAATTCCACCGGTAACCAAGGAGGTACATGGGTCTGGTCCTGATAGGAACATATTAAGTGAAAGACACCTACAAGTCGGGGGGAGATTAAACTGGTTCCTAAAAGAATGGTCTGAGATAACATCAGATCCATTTATACTGTGCAGCATAAAAGGTTTTCGAATTGAATTCTATCCCAATTGAAGTCCACTCAGCATGTTCCAAGTCGGACACTCTTTCTCACAGAAAGAGAATATGGAGATACAGGCAGAACTTGAAAAATTATGCAAAAAAGGGGTAATTGAGAAGTCGGTTCGCCAACTCCACCAATTTGTGTCAAATATTTTTCCTCTGTCAAAAAAGGATGGAGGATGTAGAATCATCCTCGACCTGACGAGCCTCAACCCTACAGTATAAATATTTCAAAATGGAAACTTTCACTACTGCTAAGCACCTGCTTTCCAGACAATGTTATATGATAAGCATCAACCTTAAAGATACATATTTCTCAGTGTCTGTTCACTACGATGATAGGAGATATTTGAAATTTAGCTGGATGAGTCAATTATGGCAATTCAAAGCACTGCCTAATGGATTAACCTCAAGTCCGAGATTGTTCACCAAATTGTTAAAGCCAATACTGGGGCTACTTCGAGCTTAGGGTCATATTGTAATGGCCTATTTGGATTATATTTTTATTGTAGGTAAGACTCGGGACACAGCTGAATCATCCGTTTCAGTTGTTAAGATCACTTTTGAGAAATTGGTGTTTATCATTCATCCAGATAAGTCCAAATTAAAACCAGTCAGAGTTATTGATTATTTGGGTTTCACTATTAACTCAGATCACATGTCAGTGACTCTGCCCAGAGACAAAAGGCTGCAGATAATTGAAGGCTGTATTAAGCTTATTGAAACACAACGACCTTCAATTCAACAGGTGGCCAGCTTGATTGGCAAATTAGTGGCTTCGTTTCCAGCTGTGCAGTTTGGACCTCTGCATTACCAGCAATTACAATGAGCGAAGGAACAGGCACTGATGATGCATTCAGGTCATTATGACAGGCCCATGCAATTACCAGCTGTGGCCATTGCTGAGGTACAATGGTGGATTATGAATGTCTCAAGTTCTTCCAGCCAAATTCTGGTTGAACCACCTTCTGTTGTCTTACAGACTGATGTCAGTGTGCTAGGCTGGGGCGCTACTGATTCTATTTCCAGTTGTGGAGGCAGATGGAATATGCATGAGGCACCTCTTCTGCAATCATGAGGAATTAATTATTTAGAGCTTTTGGGAACATTTTATGGGCTTAAAGCTTATAGTTCTACTAAATGTCACTTGCATGTTCAAGTTCAGGTTGACAACACTACGGCAGTAGTGAATGATAATCATATGGGTGGAATCAAGTCGGATTCTTGTGATAGATTGGCAACTCTGATTTGGGACTGGTGTATTTCCAGAGACATTTGGCTTTCAGCTATCTACCTACCAGGTAGATTCAACATCGTGGCAGACACAAGGTGTTGCAAATTCAATGACAACACAGCATGGATGTTGAATCATGACATATTTAAGGATGTTGTTGCTCGGTATGGGATGCCAGATATCAATTTGTTTGCATCCAGACTAAACCACCAGTTGCCTAAATATGTTTCATGGGAACCAGATCCTGGGCAGTAGTGATAGATGCATTCTCGCTGCATTGGGGTGGAATGTTTGTGTATGCATTTCCTCCTTTCTGCCTCATCAGTCGGTGCTTGCAAAAAATTAAGCAGGACTCCGCCTCAGGAGTATTGGTGGTACCCGACTGGCCTACTCAGCCACGGTTCCCTCTCATTTTGCAGATAAACATACACCCACTTATCACTGTTCCCAAGCATCGAAACCTACTAGTACACCCTGTAACTGGTGGTCAACACCCTTTATATGATCGTATCAATCTGTTAATTTGCAGATTCTAAGAAGGCCATACCTGCGGAGAGGAATATCCGATCGCACTGTGGATGTTCTTACTGTAGCCTGGAGGGTTAGTACCCAGAAGCAGTACATCTCTTATATAAGGAAATGGGAGGTGTTCTGCTTCCAGCAAAATATTTCATATTACATAGTAGGCATCTCCGACATACTAGAGTTCCTGTCAACCCTCTTTATCGATCAAAGATTAAGCTATAGTACGATCAACACGGCCAGAAGTGCCCTCTTCAAATTTATGAATGGGATCAGAATAATATTCTGTGAGGTCATACCCTCTCATTTCTAGATTTATGAAGGGAATGTTTAATTCCAATCCTCCCAGGCCCAGGTATTCTACAATCTGGGATGTTAGCAAAGTACTTATGCTCCTTTGTCAATGGACTCCTATCACAGCCCAGTCTTTGGCAAAACTCTCCATGAAGGTAGTCATGCTCATGGCACTGGTTTTGGCGCAACGGGTGCAGACATTGCAGAAGCTGCAACTTGACAGGATGGAAGTATCTGCAGAGGCCATTACGGTTTCCATCTACGATCTACTCAAACAGAGCAGACTGGGGGTGACAGGGTTTAGGATTACCTTTTCAACATACCCTACGGATTCACACCGATGTGTGGTGTCACACTTATTATGTTACATCAAGGCCACCAGCGCCCTAAGAGGTGCGGAATCAGCATTATTGATTAGCCACAGAAAACTGCATAGTAAGGTGTCGGTTCAGACTATTTCAAGGTGGCTAAAGCAGGTTCTGGTTTTTGCAGGTATTGACACTGACATTTTAAAATCTCATTCCACCAGGGCAGCATCAACGTCAGTGGCCAGGGCAATGGACGTCCCCATAGACCATATCCTCGCGACCGCAGGGTGGTCAAGTGAGCGGATGTTTCAGAAATATTACCATAAACCATTTGCTGAACCAGGGGTATTTGTCCGTTCTGTTTTACGTTCAGTTTTATAGCTTCCCCCTGGGCCAGAGGGGTTGCTATTGTTTTCTTTAAAAAATTAAACCGTCATTACATTTAAATCAATGTTATGGATTAATGCATTATTGATTCTTTCCTCATTCTGAGTCAATCGATGCAGTGAGATGCCTGGATTTGAATCTACGGCATGAAATTACAGAGATTTGAAATCTTCACGTAGTCACTCATGTGACTCTGAAGTAAAATAGTAAGATTAAACCAGAACTTACCAGTTTTAAGTTTGATCTTTATTTTATGAGGAGTTACGTTGGTGATTACATGCCCTCCACGCCCAACCCTCTCTCACAAAGGTCATCTGGTGGTTCTAGGTTTCTGCTCTTACTATTATACTTAAATTACTGTTACATGTGATTTCATACCGCTGCTTTAAAGATTGATGTGCATGTGGCCTGACGGGGTCTTCTTCACGTAATCACCAATGTGAAGATGTGGGAATACGAGTTCCCTGTCAACTCTTGACTATTAGAATAACCACAAATCCTCAGGGCAGCCTGCTTGCCAACAGCTCGTTTCTGGAGCTCAAAAGCGATATTGCTGTGCAAGGCACGCCTGCCAGCATTCCTGAGCCGAATGGGACAGACTACTTCTTCGACCTACAGGCCTTGCTGGAGCTTTATTGTGCAGGCCACGCTACCAGTTTATTCCCAGCCTGGTTAAACAGGCTGTTCCTTTGGCCAGCTGCTCCTACGGAGCCTCAGCATGGCTCACTGGACAGGTCACACCTGCCATTACTGCAAGCCTGGTTCAACAAGCTGTTCTTGTGAGGCCAGCTAGTGACTCCCGACTGCTCCTTTCCGGAGCTTCAATGATGCTTCCTGCTCCTTGATTACAGGGTGAAAACCCACTGGAATACTGGAGCTTTAACCACCTAGAATGGTACTCTACCCCCGCGGCTGAGTTAAATTCCCCCTGCGAGTCGTCAACTTGCTACATAAGTTCTCTCTGAAGAGATACTATGCAAGCTGCATGTTACTGGCCCTGAAAAAATGAGCCATTTTGGGAATTATCTGATGCCATATCATTTTGCGAACGCAATAGTCCCAACTAGGTATTACAGAGAAGTGATAATGGAATTTCCTGCACTTCCGAGAGGTGAGCCCATCTACAGACTTGCAAAAGCCAAAATGACTCTAGAGCGGTTTTTGGACCTGCTGACATAATTTAGTTGCCTACATATTATCACTGGGATATCCCAACTGATGAAATTGATGTAAGGAAACATCCAAAGTCTGGCAATTATCTGGACTGGCATATATCCCGGACACGTTTAGCAAGATCTTTCTCCAGTGAATGTCCTATCCCCAAAGGGATGGCAAATATGTGACAAGAGACAGTAGCTCCTTCATATGATTAAAAAATGTAACATATCCCCCATTAGTTCAGGGATTTGATTTCCTTATCGATATCCACATAGTTGGAGTCACATATGTAAAAATCTCCAACACTCCCCTCTTCTGAGCGGGAAATATCATAACGCAACCCTGTGCCAGGCATTGTTTCCCTACTTCTGAGTGGGAGATATATAGAGCAGCCCTGAATCAGGTGTTGTTGCCACAGGCATCTGACTGACAGAGCCTGTAAATGTCTCCTGAGCTAGGAGCACATTTTCTTCCCCTTTTATTTATTCATTCATTTATTTCTCCCCTTATATATAATTTGTTTGTTTGTTTATTCATTTATTTATTGTACTTACCAGACAGGTTGCGCCTGCTAGTGACTCTGAGTCCTTGCTCCCTTCTGGAGCCTCAACAGAGTATTATAGGGGAGGAAATAGAGCACAACCCTGAACCAGGTGTTTCCTCCAGAGGTCTCTGGCCCCAATAGGATCCGGTCGAGCCGGAATCCCAAAATCGGAGTTCCCTCTATCCGATACTCCCCTCATCAGAGTGGGAGGAATACTGCAACCCTGATCCAGGTGTTGCCACAGGCATTTGGCTGAAGCCGCCTGTTAATGCCTCCGTTGCATGGAGCATTTTTCTCTGTACAGCCTGTACAGCAGTCACTGTCCGGTCCTTAGCTGACAGCTGCTAGATTTTAACGGCAGTTCCCATGGAGCTTTCACGGCGTTTAGCTATCCCGGCCGTGCCAGGCGCTGCTATTTTTAGAACGTGCTTCCGTGGAGCCTCCATAGCGTTCAGTTATCCCGTGCTATTTTTATCCTGCCTCCATGGCGGCAGCTGTGCCAGCTTCTCCGGGCCCGCTGCCCCTATTTTCTGAGGAGCGGCCCGTTCCTGAAATAAATTATTTCCCTCTTACCTGTCGTAGCAGTTTCAAACTGTTCCAATTCTCGCGCCATGCGTCAACGTATTGACGTGCATGGGGGCTGGTGAGTTGCGATGAGGGATTTCATGAAGACCCCGCCAGCACGCATGCGCGACATTCTTTAGAGCAGCGGTGTGGAATCACAGAATTAAACAAAAATGACTAATATAGTAAGATTGAAGAGACTAATTACCAATTGACCTTGTAGTAGAGGGTTGGGAGCGGAGGGCACGAAATCCCTCATGCAACGCCTCATAAAATAAATATCAAACCTCAAACTGGTAAGTTCTCGTTTAATCGTACTATTTCATTTCAGAGTCACATGAGTGACTTCGTGAAGATTTCAAAGCTCTGTGATTACATGCCCTGGATCACGTCCATGCTCACACACTGCCGCAATTCTGATGGAAGGGGTATGTTAACATATTTCAGACTTGACAAGCTGAAAAAATAAAGTAATATTTATTAACACAAAACCCCTCACTTGGGGATAAACGTTGCTGGGTGACCAGTACTTAACACTGTCTCCGCAAACATAGCAGGAGCGGCCACAGGTTTATTATAAAACCGCTGGAACGTAGCTTTGCTGGCCCAGCCCGCTGTAGCGAGGATATTGTCCTCGGGAACCTCCATGGTGCTCGCAGCTGATGTGGATGCAGCCCTGGTAGAATGGGATTTAAATATATTAGTATCAATACCTGCTGCATCCAATATCACACTGAGCCACCTGGAGATCGTCTGCACCGTCACCCTGTGATGGGGTTTCTTATGGTTGATCAGCAGTCCTTTCTCCATTATCCTGATGGTATGCGTCACTTTTATATAGTGACAATTGTAGGTGGCTATGCAGAGCCTCACATCAACAGGGGATGCTGGGAATATTAATTGCAGCCCTGTAGTCCCAGGTCTGTGCTGCTTGAGTAATTCATCAATAAAGAAAGTTACTCTCTCAGGGGTTGTGCCAATGTTATCCAATTTTATCTTATGCAACGTCTGAATCCGCTGAACCGATGTTAGCGCCATTAACATCATCATCTTCAGGGTGAATTTATCCAGCGGTAGTCCAATCATTGGCGACCAACTCCTGAGTAGGGTCAATACTACCCCTATGTCCCAGGTGATGTTGTATCGTGGTCAGGGAGGGTTTGAATTGAAGATACCCCTCATCAATTTGGACACAAGCTGGTGAGATCCTACTCCTATGCAAAGGTAGGATGATAGTGCGCTCCTGGCACTGTTGATGGTGCTGTAGCTGAGGCCCACATCATGGTGCATCCCCGCGAGTAATTCCAGCGCACGGGGAATCGTGGCAGAGTCATACATGATGTTAATCCGGCTGCAGTAGGCCTCCTATTTCCTGATTTGGGTGAGGTACTGTCGTCTAGTGGATACTCTGCACAATGCTGCAATGGTGTCCATGGTCCTAGGTGTTAGTCCATATTTCAGTAGTTGCCTCTTCAGAACCTGCATGCCAACAGGTTCAGATGACCATGGCACGAATGGGATTTGCCCTGTAGTGGGGTTAGTCATCAAATCCGGGCACCTGTTAATATGTGCCCATGGTTCTTTGTTCATCTCAAGGACCACCGGATACCATGGTTGTGTAGGCCAGTCGGGTATTATTAAAATGTCTGTTGCAGAATCTGATTTTATTTTCTGCAACACCCGACTGATGAGGCAAAATGGAGGAAATGCAAAGAAAAACCATTTCCTCCAGTGCAGCGAGAAAGCGTCCATCGCTACTGCCCCAGGATCTGGTTCTCAAGATACATATGCTGGTATCTGATGGTTCAATCAGGACGCAAAAAGGTCGATATTTGGTGTCCCATATTTGGCGATAATTTTAGCTAATATTTGGGGATTCAACATCCACTCAATGTTATCGTTGAACACTAGTAACCTGGTGTCCGCCACTGTATTGAGCTTACCTGGAAGGTAGGTAGCTGACATCCAAATATATCTTTCTATGAACCAGAGCCAGATTAAATTTGCCAATTCATCACAAGATATTGACTTAATACCACCCATATGATTTAAGTATGCCACCACAGTGGTGTTATCTATTTGAAGACGGACATGCGTACGACGTAAATTCATGCAATAGGCTCGTGGTCCGTGAAATGCTCCTAGCATCTCCAAATAGTTTATCCCTTGTGATAATAGAAGGGGAGATTTGTGTAAATCCCATCTATCGCTACAATTTGAAATAGTGTCGGTAGCTCCCCAACCTTGGGCGCTTGCGTCGGTTTGTACCACGACTGACGGATTCGGTACAATAATGGGATTGAATGAGTATCGAATATTATCAATCCACCATTGTAGCTCAACTTTTGCCTTGATTGGCAGCTGCATAAGCCTGTCAAAATGTCCAGCATTTGTTTTTAATGCTGCAATTTTTGTTCTTTGCAAATTTTGATAGTGTAGAGGGCCAAATCATGCAGCTGGAAATGTAGCTACTAATTTCCCAATTACCTTAGCAGCATGTCGGATTGTTGGTTTCCTGGCACAAACAAGGTTCTTACATGCTTCAATAACATCTATTACCTTGTTATCTGGGATTTTAACAATCATTTGATTGGTGTTAATTGTGAACCCCAGATAGTCCATGACCTGTGAAGGGTACATCTTAGATTTGGCTGGATGGATGACAAACCCTAATTTTTGAAACAATGTCTTAGTAGCTATTACTGCTAAATTTGTTGATTCCATGGTCTTTCCTACAATTAAGATGTCGTCTAAATATGCCATGACAATATGGTTTTGTTTCCTCAGGGATGCCAATACTGGTTTCAATTTTTTTTGTAAATAACATAGGGGCTGTAGTAAGCCCATTAGGTAGGGCTCTATACTGCCATAGCTGATCCATCCAAACAAACTTCAAGAACTTTTGGTGATGTTTCCGTATGGATACTGAATAGTATGCATCTTTTAAATCGATGCATGCCATAAAACACCCTTTGGAAATCAGTTTCAAACATGTCCATTTTAAAATCGGTATATGTCACAAAAGTATTCAAATGGGTTAAATCAATAATAATCCGACATCCACCATCTTTTTTAGATTTGGTAAAGATGTTAGATACAAACTCAAGAGGTTTGTGGATCATTTTCTCTATTACCCCTTTTACATGTAGCCTCAAAATTTCCTCATGTCCTTCCGCTATTTCCTTATGGGAAAGTGCAAACTTCTGATCTGGTACATGTTGAGGCGAGGGAAGTTGATCATTTATGAATTCAATTTCATACCCCTGAATACTTTGTAAAATAAACGAGTCTGAAGTCATAGAGCTCCATGCATCCCAGAATAGACGTAACCTCCCACCAACTTGTGAGGTTAAACATGCAGCACTTGCATGAGAACCAGGCCTCCTTACCTCCATGGTTACCGGCGGGGCCTGACGTTCTGGGCTTTGGGTGTTCTGTTGTGTTGCTGGATTGTGGGGTTGGCGCATCTTCCATGCCGGTCGCTGTTGGCCCTGCCCTAAAAAAGGCTTTTGTTGTTGGGGTGCGGCCGGCATGTAGGTCCTTGCTGGTCTTTCAGACGGCCCCCGAGGTCTTACATATGGCGTTTGTCTGCGCGCTGTCGGCCTGCTGGAGGGAGGGGGTTTCATCAAACCGATTGCCTTCGCGTCCTCGTCCAGGTCCTTAACCTGTTTAGGCAGGTCCTCACCGAACAACTGTCTCGGTGGTGGCTCGGTTGCAGATGCTTTGCACAACCCTGCGATTTTGGGGTAAAGAGTCGGCCTGATGGCGATTTTTCCGGAAAGCGTTGATTTCGTATTGTGTGTCACACAATAATGCCAGAGCATCTTCCTGCTCCTCCGTCATCTCCATACCATCAACCGATCTGGCATAGGCAGTAATCCCTGACGTTAGTAGTTTCAGGATCTTCTGTAATTTAAGTTCCTGTGCCCTTATTCCTGGACTGATGTTGCCTCAGATGGGCGTGTTGACTGTTGGTACATTCAATGATATACAGTTGTTCGGGGCCTTGTACTTGTTCATAGCCTCGGCTAGGACCTGCTCCTGCAGCTGGTGTGTAGTAAGGAAGTCAATACTAGTCGCTAGCTTGGGCTGCAATGGCTGTCCCGAGGGCTTGGGCTGGGCGAATTTGGAGACCACATTCAGCAGTTCCTCTTGTGCTGCAGGTCGCTCCGCCAAATCTTCCTCCATGTCACCCAGCTGCTGATCCCTGGCACTCCCCACCGATGACGGGGACATGCTAGGTGGCCCAGTAGCATATCTGCTGGAGCTGGAGGACATCCGGTCCTGCTGCTGGAGATTCTGCTCTAGGAGACGCTCCATCATGCGCTCCATACGGGCTATGCGACCTTTGCCGCAATCTGTGGGTAACAGGTCGACTTCCTCAGGTTCTCCTGAACCACTGAGGTTTCTGCCATCGGCCTGCACCTCATCGAGGTGATGACTATGGTGCCTAGGCAGGATGTCACTGCCTGCCGCTCCAGCGGGGCTTAGCGACTGTCACTGTATCAGTCACTGGTGGAGATGATATACCACCAGCCCGCGATCTGGCAGGCTCCTCCGGTGATGAGTCTGCGCCGGCCGTACCTGTGGGGCTTCCAGACTCAGGCCTCGATCCCTCACCGGTCCGTGATCTTGCGGACTGCTCCGGTGGCAAGTAGACACCGGCTGCTGCAGCGGGGCTCTCCGACTTTCGTGCGGTCCTTCCCCTGGTCCGCCCTCTGGTGACCTGTGTAGTAGGGGAGACAGAACGTGCCACAAAGCGGGTAACACGTTTACGCACCTTTTTCCCACTGTCCCTATGCTTGGGTGACAGTGGTAGGGAGTCAGGGTCTTGCCTACCCTGCTCCTGCGCGGTGCTCCACCACTGTGCAGCTCCATGGATAGCCGTGGTGGAGAGTCGGGTCCTGGTTGAGTTGGGCTCCCCGACTTCCGCGTCCTTTTCCTGGCCCGACGAGCGGGTGCTGCCGTTGTAGCGGGCAGCTACGGGGAATGCAGCCGCTGACTCCTGTCGGAAGTCCTGCGGCTGGAGGTATTTCTTGAACTCCTATCCATCGTCCCTGTGAACAAAAAATTTGATTCACAGGAACTAACCAACTCAAGGTTAGTTCCTCTCACCTGAGCAGTCCTTTTTGAAGGGCTGGTGGAGGAGCGCACTCCCCCCTCCAGTCGTCGACTGCAACTGCGAGCGACGATATGTCGCGCATGCGTGCTGGTGGGGTCTTCACGAAGTCACACTCGTGACTCCGAAAATAAATACAATGATACTAATTCTCTTCCATTGTCTAGAAAGATGCAAAAACTGGACAATTAAAATAATATTCCAGAGAGTTGCCTACATTAACTGCACCTTGCTAATAAACCAAAAAGCAACTCTGTTCACAGTAGGGGATTATGGACTGTGCATGCATGGACTATTGTCTGCAGTGTAGTCCTAAAATAATCCTAAAATTATCCTCAACAGTATTTCCCTTCTCATGGGATCAACTACTGAGAAAGACATAAACAATGTATAGGGCATTAAGTTAAACCTTACTCCATTGCGTGGTATCCTGGCACAGACAAATGTTTCTCTTCTTTTTGGTTGTAATTTGAGAATTTCATAACTAACATCATCGTAGGGTTACCAACAGCAAAATCATAAAAGGTGGAGGAGACTAATAGAGAAAGGATGAAAAGTAAAGAAAATGTAACTTTCAGTTGATTGTTATGTAAGATAACATTTCAAAGCGCTCCCCAAAGGAGCTTCCCGAACATTTGTTTCAACCGAGAAATCTAGACTTTTAAGAATAATCCGAAAAGGTTATATATGCGAGAAGAGAGGATTTTTCCATGTGATCAATTAAGATATATCAACAACAACATTATGTGCGGGTGAATATTAGTAATATTTTGATATATGATTTTCTGTTCGTAGAGTAACCAACTATCTAATATTATGGCAACTCAATAAAGCAGCCCAAAATTTTCAGCTAATGACTCTCTATGGTATTTAGATATGATAACCACCATTAATGGTATAAAGAACAAATGTGTGGCTCTGGTGAATTACTACACAGGTAGACACATGCCTCCTCCATAAGTTGAACTTGGGTGGGAAGATGTTGGAATCTATACAGAAAAGGAATAGTTGGCTGTGCAATTGATGTTATCTTTACCTGTCCTACTTACATTGGTGAGAGAGCTGCTGGGCAGTATAGAAACACCAGTCTCAATAACCTCCACTCTAGCCCCCCTTCCATGTTTTTCAAAGTCTTCTCCTTACACCTAAATTATCCTGCCTCCTCAAGAGCACAAAGGGCACCACTTAATCACATATAAGAACATAGCAATCGTTTTCCCATATCACATATGGCAGGCATATCTTTCAGTCATGTAAGCAACACAATAAATTTCCTTACATCACCATCTTTGCTTGTGTTTCCTGTTTCTGATTAAATAGAAAACAGCAGTAAGTATGTGTAATGGGAATAGTTGCTGGTGTGAAAAAAAGCAGAAAACCAGCATAGCTATGATTGATGTTTTATTGTAGCCTGTAAATGTAAAAGTACAAGTGTGCGTAATGTTTTCTATGGGTACTAGGTTGTTCTGAAGAGCGAGTGTTCAAGAACTAGTAGCAGCTGGATCAGTATTTAACATTCCTGGTTTTTAACTGAAACAGATGGAAATTTGATTTTCCCAAAGCTCCCATCATTTCCATTCATTGCTGAAAGGATGATGGCCGCCTCCAAAGGACAAACTTGTGTATGAGCGTACTATTGATTTTGGCTAAAACTAGCTTCTTCTGGCCACAGAATTCCAATTCAGAGACCACACTGTGTATAAAGGTGGTACATGTGCTTGGATAGTTATCTCAACCCCTCCCTCTCCTGTTAACAAACATAATTATTCACCTTCAAATTGCTTCAGAAACTGATTTATTTTGCTGTTGGAGACTTATAGCCTCTGCCCTTAATGGATGAACAGGTGGTCAGATGATGGAAGAACTGACAACATGCAGAATTGCATTCCAAAGTAGCCACTAATAAGCAGTCACTAATCTAAAACACTGGACACTTGTGAGCTTTAAGTGTTAAAGTAAGATTTTACTGCTATTTTTTCAGAGTTATAATCTAATGCGACATAATGGGGTTACTATCCGTGCTGTGACATAACATAACCAACATGACTTAACTAGTTGGGTTCAATTTCTGTCCTAGCGCAGAATGCTATTAAAGAGGAGTCCAAAGTTCATTTTCGTATCTGGATTATCTCTACCAATGATTAATTAGTGCTATTCTAAAGCCCTTAAAAAGATACTGACCAAAAGTTTTGTAATTTACTAGAATACAATTTAGCTCTTTGGTCGTTCATCTAATACATATATATTTACACAAAGCAAAGGTTTTCACTGTACCTTGGTATACATAACAACAATAATCCAATACCATAATAGATTCACCAAGCAATTGTTCTATTCTGTAACTGAGGAGGTTATTACGATTTAGTCAAACACAAATGTCATTTACTGTCATCATCTTGTTGCCAGTGTTGAATCATTGCAATATTAGTTTAGTTTAGTTTAGTTTAGTTTAGAGATACAGTGTGGAAACAGGCTCATAGACCCACCGAGTCCGCGCCGACCAGCGATCCCCGCACATTAGTTCTATGTTATCCCAGTTTCGCATTCCACATGAAGGATAATTTACAGAGGCCAATTAACCTACAAACCTGCACATCTTTGGAATGTGGGAGGAACACAAGAACCCGAAGAAAACCTATGCGTGTTACTGGCAGAACATACAAACACTGTACAGACGGCACTGGCGGTGAGGATCGAACCCGGACCTTTGGCGCTGAGAGGCAGAGACTCTACTGCTTTGCTATTGTGCCGCCCAATGTATTGTTTCCTTTAAAATGGCAAATTTTCACCATTCAATAAACTAAATGTTCAGATCTTCATCTGGAGATTTTAATCCAGATTACTTCAATTATTTATTGCTAATGGCAATAAACTCCTTTTGCCATTACTCCTTTTCTACTTCAGTAAACTGGGGACAATTTGCTGAGATAATAACCAATCCTGCAGTCAATTTTTAATGACCTGGTGTTCCTTTATATTCCAATATTTAATTTACTTAGTTGCGTTTATTCTCTCCTGATGATCCACACACTGTTTACACCAAGATAACAGGAACCATTAACCAAGTGACAAAGGGGCTGTACTGTTTCATGTAACCAATTATATAATGCCAGGGGCAATTGCTTGCTTCTGCAAAACATTTCACACTGTGATAACTTCCTTTGATCAAAAGCATTTAAAAAACAACCTGCAAGATGTGATTAATGCTTGTGGTTAGCAGTGTTTTGATTTACAGTCAGCTTCCACTTTCACCTTCACATTCTGCCATGTTTTTTCCTGAAAATCGAGGCTCATGCTGGGAATAAGCACCAATAACATTCCACAAACTTGATTGTTCTTCCTGTGTGTATCTAGAAAGTGTGTTTGATAAGTGAGTGCAAGTTTTACTGCCAAGTCAATCCTGTATTCATTATCCATGTGAGGATTATTGTGACTCTCTGCTTGGTGTTATGTACAAGTGGCGCGGCAATGAGAGGGAGATAGACACAAAACGCTTGACTAACTCAGTGGGTTAGGCAGCATCTCTGGAGAAAAGGCATAGGTGAAGTTTCGGGTCGAGACCCTTTCACAGACATGGTAATGTAGAGACATATCAAACATATGAATGAAAAATATGCAAAAAATATAACAATGGTTAAGGAAACATTGTAAGCTGTGTGCTAGGTGGGAATTTTAGTCAGAGACTGGTGAATCTGTGGAATTATTTGCCACAGAAGTCTGTAGAGGTCAAGTCAGTGGATATTTTTAAGGCAGATTTAGATAGATTCTTGATTAGTACAGGTGTCAGAGGTTATGGGGAGAAGGCAGGAGAATTGGGTTAGGAGGGAGAGATAAATTAGCCATGATTGAATGGCAGAGTAGACTTGATGGGCTGAATGGCCTAATCCTACTCCTATTCCTTATGATCTTATGACCTGATGAGTACAGACAATGAGATTCGACAAGACAACTTCAGTCTGAAAAAGGGTCTCAACCCGAAACGTCACCCATTCCTTCTCTCCAGGGATGCTGCCTGTCCCGCTGAGTTACTCCAGCTTTTTGTGTCAAAGATGACTTTGAAGCTGCTACGACTTGGGTGGGGGGTAGGTGGAGAGAAAGGGAATGCAGGGGTTACTTGAAGTTAATAATCAATATTCATACCAAGTCATACCAGCTTCAAAGTCGGCCTGTAGATTCTCATTGTCTGTACAAGATGTATATTGTTTAAAAATAATCTTTGGGGGAATTGAGATTTTTCTCTAAATTTCTGCCTAACACTCCCTTATTTTGTGTTATCCATATAAGCCCAAAATTCTCTTCAATGCATTTACAAAATTAATCTGGTAGGCAATGTATATTAATTCTGATGTTAAATAAGCTTTGTCATGAGTTGCGGTCATGTTTTGAATTATCTGGAATGATATTGAAAAGATTGTCATAAAGACTGTAAGATTCATGTCAGCAACCATAAATAACAATTTGGTCCCAACTCGGAGCCTGAAACATGCACTGCCAATAAGGGTACGAGTCACCTTGGCCACCAATTTCTTAAGGACTCCACCATGCGGAAAATATTCTTGAAGATTCATTAGGTGAACTATGTTGATTCAATGTTAGGGACAGAAAAAATGGGCTCATGTCCTCTCTCAATCTTGCATGTTTGAACATATATTCCAAAACATGAAAGAGTTCCCACCAGCATTGTTCAAAGGGATTATCTGCTTCTTTCAGGTTAATGCTGATTATATGCACTAATTGTTGCTTTCATTCTACAGGTTAACACTGTAAATCACTCAAAATGTGCTTACCTCAGCAGGGCTCCAAGGGGCTCCAGATCCTAAGGGCTCTACCTTGATTTCAATGATTCTGGACAAACTAGGTGCTGAGACATTGATGCATCAGTAGTAGCATGGCTGAGAGAATGAGCACAGGAAAGGCAGAGAAGGTCAAGCTAAAGGGACAAGAAAGGGGAGGAGGAAAAGGGGAAAGACTCTCAGCAGGTGTTTATATCCATGCAATGTCATCAAGGAATAATCCTCTCATTCAAACCATGGTGAGGAACATTAAATCAATTGCACACCTGTCAGGATATCTTCTCTGAAACATATATGCCCCCAAGTCCATGTAATTCAGAGTTTATTTGGAGGTTGTAATGTTTAATAGCCTGATGGTTGTTAGGAAGAACTTGCTCCTGAATCTGAGCATTGCAGTTTTCAGGCTCCTGCTTCCTGGCCAATCCCTCTTCTCCCCTCTCCCATTGGGCAAAAGGCATAGATGTGTGAAAATTCACAGCTCCAGATTCAGGGAGAGTAAAGGGCCTGTCCCACATGGGCGTCATTTGCACGTCACGCAGATGGCGCGCAAAGATTTTGTACATCGCAAAATCCTGGGGTGCCGCGCGCGAACATGCATCACTGCCTATGTCACCATGCACCATGCACGAGTAATGCATACCATGCCATGTAATGCGCACCATGCACGAGTAATGCGCACCATGCCACGTAATGCGCACCATGCACGCATCACGTGCGCGGCATGATGCACGCTTTGTGCATCGTGACGCATAAATTATGTTGCGTAAATTACACGCAAATGACACCCAAGTGGGACAAGCCCTTTACTTCCCAGCTGTTATCAGTCAACGTAAACCACCCTACAATAACTAGAGAGCAGTCCTGAGCTACCATCTACCTCATTAGAGACCATCGGACTATCTTTGATTGGACTTCATCTTGCACTAAACATTATTCACGATATTTCCTTTATCATGTATCTGGACACTGTGGATGGCTCGATTGTAATCATGTATTGTTTTTCCGCTGACTGGTTAGCATGCTACAAAAGCTTCCCACTGTATCACAAGTAAACTGAGTAACTCTGTAAACTCAAACACAAATTATACCTTCTTCCCGATGGCAGCAATGAAATAATAATGGAAAGGGTGATGTGGGTCTCTGATGGTGCTGGCTGCCTTTTTGAGATGGCGGCTCCTGTCGATCCCTTCGATGGTGGGGAGGTGAGTACCCATGATGGAGTGGACACAGCTTTTTGCAATGTTCTTTGTCCTTGGGTGTTGGAGTTGGTGATGCAATCACTCTTGTACACCTGTAGAAGTCCAAGAGAGTATTTGTCAACATGCTAAATCTCTTCAGACTTTTAAGGAAGCAGAGGCATGACTCTTCATGATTGCATCAATGTGGTTCCAGGAAAGATCTGCAGCGGTGTGCATGCCCAATAATTTGAAGTTCTAGACTCTCTCTACCACGGTTCCTTTGATGAAGACATGTTTGTGGATCTTTGGCTTTCCTCTTCCTAAGTCATCAATAAATTCCTTGGTTTGACTGATATTGAGAGCAAGGTAGTTGTTCTGGCACCATTTAGTCAGTCGATCAATTTCCCGCCTGTTCTCTCATTCATCGCTATCTGTAATTCATCCAACAATGGTGGTGACATCAGCGAATTGCAAGATGTAGTTGGAACTGTGATTGGCAGGACAGTTGTGATTACAGAGTGAGTGGAGCAGGGGATGGAGCACGGAGTTTTGAGGAGCTCCTGTGCCGATGGTTATTGAGGAGGAGGTTTTGCTGCCAATTTGTATTGATTGTAGCCTGTTGATGTGGAAGTCAAGGATCCAGTTGCAGAGATATGCAGAGACCCAGTTCAGTGAGCATTGTAACCAGTTAGGAGGAGATTGATTGATTGATTAAGGTTTATTTAAATAGGGACAGATACAAAAAGATAGATACACTTGAAACAGTCATCCAATGTATGCATCATAGTGTCTTTAGCCAAAGCTAATTCATAACACTTGTCCATAGTAGGGCTTTTGGTTAAAAATGATAATACAGATTAACATTATTAAAAATAGGAAAATGGAAATGGAAATGAGATAAAAAATGGAAAAGAGAAAAAGACATACAGAGAGAGCACAGTGTAAAAACTAAATATGAGAACAAGATTGTTGTTGAATTAGCCACAATTTTGTGATTCTTTTGAATGTGACACATTTCAAGTGGTCTGGCAGTGAGTTCCATAATTGTGTCCCTTTTACTGAAAAGGCAGTTTGAGCAAAAGATGTTACGCAGAAGGGGATACTACAATTGCCTTTTGACGCTGCTCGGATGGTGGATCTGGTACCACTTTGCAGTCTTGTTATTGTGTTGCACAGCAGCTGCGGAGCAGCGCCATTTAGGCACCTGAAGACTAAGTGTAAAGAAATAAAGTTAGCAAAACTTAGGATCTTATATTTGCTTAGAATTTGACAGTGATGATACCTTATTCTTTTTTTGTCCAGGACTTTCAAGGCTTGGTTATAGAGACACTCTATGGCCTTAATTGATGACTGGTGAGCCTAGGACCATGTGGTTAAGCCATAAGATATATGTGAGAGAATCATAGAATTCATGAAAAGAAAAGCACAGTTAAAAGTCAAACAGTTTCTTATAATCATAAAACATCCCAAGTTTGCCTTAATGGTTTTACACATTTTCTTAATATGACTTTTAAAGTTCAATTGATTGTCTATAATTATTCCCAGATACTTTACTTCAGGTACTTGTTCAATGAGCTCACCATTGACTTTTATATTGAGGAGGTTTGTTAGGGGCAGTTTTTTGATGGAGAAGCAGACAGAGTTTGTCTTTTTAATGTTTAAAGTTAAACAAGATGAGGCCAGCCAAGATGATATTTTGTCTAAGTTGGCATTTAGTTTCTCAGCCACAAAAGTACAGGTTTTACCAGATGCATATACAACTGTGTCATCTGCATACATCTGTAGACCTATATCTGGGCATACATCTGGCAAATCATTGATGTAGAGGCTGAAGAGTATAGGTCCCAAGAGAGTGCCCGGAGGGATCCCTGTTTCCATTTTGAGAAAAATGGATCTCACACTATTAATTGTAACACAATTGTTCACGGCCCTTTAAGTATGACTCAAACGAGGACAATGACTGTTTTGAAAAATTGAACTTAATTAGTTTTTAAATTAAGATTTACTGTATCAAACGCCTTTTTTAGATCTAAAAATACTGCACCAACCACATTTCCTTTATCAAGTGAATGTTTGATATTTTCGGTTAAAAAACAAGTGGCAGATTCTGTAGAATAGTTGCGTCTGAATCCGAATTGCAGGGGATGCAAATAATGGTTTGTCTCAAGGTGGTGCATCAGTTGTTCTGAGACAATCTTCTCCAGGACTTTAGAGAAAACTGGAAGAAGACTAATGGGTCTATGGTTAGAGGTCATTTCAGCATCTCCAGATTTAAAAAGTGGTATTACTTGAGCAGTTTTCCACCCATCTGGGAATTGCCCAGATTTAATAGAGATATTAAGAAGATGGGTGAGAGGCTAATTTGAATACTATATTTCTTAAGAAAAGCTGTGTCTAGATTATAAATATCTTTTGAGTAGGTGGTGTTTAGGTCATGTATAGCTTTTAGGACAGCTGTCTGACCAACCTCCCTGAGCTGAAATGAGCTATCTTGATCGTCAGGCATGTCTATTGCTGTTAGAGCAATATCATTCCTGCAGGAGAAACCCGAGGCAAGGTTTTTAACAGATTCTATGAAGAAATTATTGAACTCGTTTGTGTACTATCAGTGATTATGTTTTCTTGAATTTTAAGTTTGTATTGGCTTTGAGTGGGCTTTGGATTTAATAGGCTATTTAATTGCTTCCAGATAATTTTGCCATTTCCTTCTGCCTCTGATAGAGCGTGGATGTAATAATTTGATTTGAACGTTCTGAGTTGTTTAACCACTTGATTACGCAAGCCTTTGAATAGTTTCAGATCAATGTCACTACGAGTTTTGATAAAAGTTTTCAGGGTATAGTCCCTCCTTTTCATTAATTTTTCGAATATCATCCATGTTAGCTGGAATTTTCTTTTGGATTTTTTTTGCTTTTTAATAAATTTATCAACGATACATCCAATGATAGACGTTAGCTGATTACAGCAGTCGTTTACTTGGTCAAGATGGAGCTCATCCCAATTAACACCCTTTAATTTGTTCTCAAATTCAGTCATTGTTTTATGAGGGATGTCAAGTTTATAAGATTTCTGGTTTTGATTTATAAACCTTGTCAGTCGTTTCTTTGTGAGTTTTCTTGCTATCAATGTCAAGTTTTGATAAGATAGGTCAGTGACTAGATTATACGTTTTTATGATTCTATCAGGTTTGTTCGTGAAAATTAAATCTATTAGCGTTTGAGTGTTTCTGGTAATACGTGTGGGGGCTTCGATCTTCTGACTGAAGTTATGTTTAGACGTGAGATCCTTTCGTTTTTTCCTGCAGTTTTTGTCTAACCAATTTGTATTAAAATCTCCGAAGACAAGTACCTCACTGTTGTGCTTATAGTTCTTAAACAGCGCATCTAAATGTTCGCATAACGCCGCAGTGCACGCAGAGGGAGGGTTGTATACCACCACAATGTTAAATTGCATGTTTTGTGACAATGTAACATTAATACATAGACATTCAGTAGATATATCAGCAGTCGGGGAAATTTCCTTTGCATTGAGTGAGTCCTTAATGTATATCAGTACACCCCCTCCCCTTCCCCACAGTTCGGTCCCTTCTAAAACATTTATATCCCTGAACATTGATTATGCTGGTTGCGATTTTATCATGCAGCCATGTTTCACTAATACATAGAAAATCAATATTGGACTCAGACAACAGTATTCTAATCTCATCACACTTGGGAGCTAGGCTTCGAATGTTTAAATGGCCTCCCAAAATACCTTTAGGTTTTACCGCAGGATCCCAAACCACTTTGGCATGATTAATAGTTTGAAAGAATAGAGTCTGTCTCTGCTTCGTCCGTGCTTGTGTTTGGAGTGTTCTTACTTTAGCGGGGACAGCTGTTCCTCGCCAGCCAACGCTATCAGCTGAGCGGTCCAAGGCACTGGTTAGGCCTACTTTGTTTCCAATCTCCGTCCCGGCCTCCGTCACCTGCACTTCTAGGGCCTTCTGGTGGTGGATGAGGAGAAAGCAGCGCTGGCAGACGGCGCGCCGCAGCGCCCCAGGGCCGGCCTCGCTCAGCTGCTTGAACTTCTCGCTTTGCAGGAAGCCGGGCAGCGAGGGTTCGGCGCAGTGCAGCAGCGCGCCACAGCCTGAGCATGGGCAGTCACTGGCCGGCACCAGCGGGTCGGCGGTGCCAAACACCCGGTGCCCCCCATGCTCATCTCCTCGCCTCCGGCCAGGTCCGGTCGTCGCTTCTTCCTGTACGGCAGTTCGGGCGCCGGGAAGCCGGGAATTGCTACCATGCTGTTGCTGGCTGCTACTGTTCAGGGTCTTCACTCCCGTTCGTTCTCAGCAAGCGGTCGCAAGGTTCACCTCGGGCAGTGGAGAGGATGGAGCGGCCACCACGATTACGGGTGCTGTCTGTACCTAGACTGCAACCTAGCTTGTGGACGGACGGACTGTTCAGAAGCCTGGCACCATCCTCACCAAATAACGGTGTTGAATGCCAAGCTGTCATCTATGAACAACAGCCTATGCTTTTATTGTCCAGTGCAGATTGGAGAGCTAGTCACAACCCCCGTTGACCTATTGTATTGGTAGGCAAATTGTAGTTGGTACAGGTTCTTGTTGATGTAGGTTAATATGCGCCCTAACCAACCTCTCGAATCACTTCATCACCACAGTCGTTAGTGCCACCGGTCGATAGTCATTGAGACGTGCCTTTGTTCTTCTTGCGCACCAGTATTATTGATTCATTTTTAAAGCAGGTGGGAACCTCAAACAGTAATGAGAGATTGAAGATGTCCACAAATACTCAAACCAGTTGAGCTGCACAGGTTTTAATATTACGACCATATATACCAGACAGGTCCAGACAATTTCTGAAGGTTCATCATCTGGGAGGATCCTCTGGCATTGGCCTCTGAGACTGAGATTGTAATACCATCAGGGGCCATGGGGAAAGGCACATCAATGTTCTTCCCTTCAAAACATGCATAGAACGCATTGAGATCATGTGGGAGTGATACTTTGCTGTCGCTTGAGCTGCCCCCTGGTTTTGCCTTGTAGTTAGTGATAGTGTGCAAGCCCTTCCACAGCTGCCGGACGTCTGTCTCATCCTCTATTTAGAACAAAAGTTAATGTCATCATTAACTTTTATGCATCTGGATCCAAGGTTGGAGCAATATTTTAGTTTGCTCACTGCTGTATGAGGGAGATAGGGTTTCTAAAAGGGTTGAGTCCATTTCATACTCCTATGCAAAGACAGTATTGGTGAAGCTGTACATCAC
Organism: Raja brachyura; assembly: GCA_963514005.1. The sequence goes on along the minus strand of OY740800.1, from coordinate 12,629,990 downwards.
TCTACAGATTACCATTATGTGCTATTAACACTCAACATAAAGATGCATTGCAACAGACAGAAGTCCTGTGGTGTGGGGCTGTAATTGGCAAGAAGTGGAGGTTGAGGAAGACCAGGCAAAGGACAAATGGTGGAGGTAGAAGAGGGGAGATGGCACCTTTTCTAGGTGGCTGTCTGAAAACAACTCACCTGTACATGAACATGAACATCCATATGAAGCTCTTACTCACCTGGAAAGACTGCTGGGGTTCATGGACGGATGGAGCTATAGGGACAGATGTTGTTTCTAGCAGGCTTATCAATGCCCTAAGTATTTCACACACTTATTTTGGCTGAGCCATCAAACTTCTCATCAGAGTCACAGTATGTGTTTGGAGGATTACCAGACTTCTGAAAATACAGAGCTACTGGACATGGCACCTCCTCAATAGACAATGGACAATAGGCGCAGGATTAGGCCATTCGGCCCTTCGAGCCAGCATGTACATTCAATGTGATCATGGTTGACCGCAGAACTGTGCAATTTCCCTCTAGTAACACTCTACTCCGCATAGAGGAGTTAGTCCTCACCCTCAACAACTTCTCTTTTAACTCCTCCCACTTCCTCCAAGTCCAAGGCGTAGCTATGGGCACCCGCATGGGCCTCAGCTACGTCTGCCTCTTTGTAGGGTACGTTGAACAATCCCTGTTCCAAGCGTTCACTGCCCTATCCCAAACTCTATCTCCGTTACATTGATGACTGCATCGGTGCTACCTCCCGCACCCATGCAGAACTCATGGACTTCATCAACTTCACCACCAATTTTCATCCTGCACTCAAATTTACTTGGACCATCTCCGACACCTCCCTCCCCTTTCTTGATCTCAATAGACAATAGAAAATAAACAATAGACAATAGGTGTAGGATTTGGCCATTCTACACGCATCTGCGCCCAAGATGAAGTGATCCATACTAGAACATCCGAAATGTCCTCATTCTTTAGGGAATTGGGGTTCCCCTCTCCCATCAAAGATGAGGCCCTCACTCGTGCCTCCTTGGTATCCCGCATGCAGCTCTGACCTTGCTCCCTCTTCTCCTAGCCGCAACAGAGACAGAGTCTCCCTAGTCCTTACCTTCACCCCATCAGCCATCGTATACAACACATAATCCTCTGAAATTTCTGCCACCTCCAATGGGATCCCACCACTAGAAACATTTTCCCATCTCCACGCCTTTTGCCTTCCGCAGAGACCATTCCCTCAGCAACTCCCTGGTTACCTTACAGTATCCCTTCCCACCCAAACTATCCCCTCCCCAGGTACCTTCCCCTGCAATCACAGAATATGCAACAGCTGTCACTATACCTCCTCCCTCGACTCTGCCCAGAGACCCTGACAGTCCTTTCAGGCTAGGCAGAGGTTCACTTGCACCTCATCCAACCTCATCTACTGTATCCGTTGTTCAAGAACTGGACTCTTATATATCGACGAGACCAAACGCAGACTGGGCATTTGTTTCGCAGAACACCTTCGCTCAGCCCGCGTAAACCAACCGGATCTCCCATCTCTCTATCCCTCCCCATCCAAGATGCACTAGCTTCTCATTTTCACCCTACAAACAGCTTACAATGTCCTGTTTCCTTTATCATTGTTACTTTTTTGCATATTTTTCATTCATTGATCTTTACCTCCACATCACTGTCTATATCTCTCATTTCTCTTATTCCTAACCAGTCTGAAGAAGGGTCTTGACCTGAAATATCACCCATTCCTTCTCTTCAGAGATGCTGCTTGTCCCACTGAGTTACTCCAGCTTTTGTGTCTATCTTCAATTTAAACCAGCATCTGCAGTTCCTTTTTACACATATCAGGATTGAATGCTGATCAATGAAGTTGAGAACCAGTTGTTGACACGTGGTTGCTGACTGGATTACTCCTTGTTGAATCAAGCTACAGTGGCTTGCAAAAGTTTTCATACCCCTTGAACTTTTCCACATTTTGTCACGTTATAACCACAAACGTAAATGTATTTTATTGGGATTTTATGTGATAGACCAACACAAAGTGGCACATAATTGTGAAGTGGAAAGAAAATGATACATGGTTTCCAAATTTTTTTACAAATAAAAAACTGAAAAGTGTGGCGTGCAAAAGTATTCTACCCCCTGAGTCAATACTTTATAGAACCATCTTTCGCTGCAATTGCAGCTGCAAGTCGTTTGGGGTATGTCTCTACCAGCTTTGCACATCTAGAGACTGAAATTTTTGCCCATTCGTCTTTGCAAAATAGCTCAAGCTCAGTCAGATTGGAAGAAGAGCTAATTCGAAGGACAAATTTACTAATTAGGTGACTTCTGCAGGCAATTGGTTGCACTGGAATTTATTTAGGGGTATCAGAGTAAATACTTTTGCACGCCACACTTTTCAGTTTTTTATTTGTAAAAAAATTTGAAAACCATCATTTTCGTTCCACTTCAAAATTGTGCGCCACTTTGTGTTGGTCTATCACATAAAATCCCAATAAAATACATTTACGTTTGTGGTTGTAACGTGACAAAATGTGGAAAAGTTCAAGGGGTATGAAAACTTTTGCAAGCCACTGTACTTCAGTTCAAGGGACAGTTGAACTAATCTTTCTCAGGGAACCATGGAATGGGGATCTTAACGGCAGCGTTCTGCTGGTGCTGCTTACAATTTTAGATTGAATATACAAAAGACTATCAAATACATTCCTATATAGGAATTGAAATGATGTTCCAAGGCTTCAGCATTATGTTTCGTATATATCCACATTTTGGAATAAGTCTTTTGAATTAGCAATGACTGCCCATCACAATGTTTTTTTTAAACCATTTAATAAACAGTTATAAATGTACTTGTCCTGATAACAGCCCAAGAAAAAACTAGAAGTAAAATATTGAATTGTTTGCCACAAGAATCTATCCCTCCAGAAGTGTCGGGGTGATCGTACATGACACCAATGACCCTGAAGAACGGTCCTTAACCTGAAACTTCGTCCATCCACTTCCTTTCGCAAGTTCTACAGCACTTTGTGATTTGCTCAAGATTCCAGCATCTACAGTTTGTGGAGAAAGCAGGAACGGGGTGCTGATTTTGGATGATCAGCCATGATCATATCGAATGGTGGTGCTGGCTCGAACGGCCAAATCGCCTACTCCTGCTCCTACTTTCTATGTTTCTATGTTTCTATGTTTCTCTGATAGAAAAAATGAGTGAAATTAAAGTAGGTGGGTCACCATCTGATGGGTGGCATGCATCCTCACATTATGAAGGAAGTGTAGGGTTTACTTGAAGTTAGAGAAATCAATAGTCATACATCTTGGTTAGAAGCTGCCCAAGTGAAATGTGAGATGATGTTCCTCCAATTAGCATTTAACCTCACTCTAACAATGGAGGAAGCCTAGGACAGAAAGGTCAGTGTGGGAATGGGAAGGGGAATTAAAGTGTTTAGCAACCGGGAGATCAGGTAGGTTCAGGAGGGCTGAGCGAAGGTGTTCAGCGAAACGATCGCCCAGTCTACGTTTGGTCTAGCTGATGTATAAGAGTCCACATCTTGAACAATGGATACAGTAGATGAGGTTGGAGGAGGTTCAAGTGAACCTCTGCCTAACCTGAAAGGACTGTCGGTGTCCATGGACAGAGTCGAAGGAGGAGGTACAAGGTCAGGTGTTGCATCTCCTGCAGTTGCAGGAGAAGGTACCTGGGGAGGGGGTGGTTTGGGTGGGAAGGGATGAGTTAACCAGGGAATTGCGGAGGGAACAGCCTCTGTGGAAGGATGAAAGGGGTGGAGATGGGAAGATGTGACTTGTGGTTGGATCCCGTTGATGGTAGCGAAAAGATCCTTTCAAAGATGCTGGCTTTAAATGATGCAGTGGCATTTTATGTGTTATCAGTCACTCACAAATGTGAAGCCCCAGCTGAAGCCACAAGTTAATAACATGCACACAACCATCGTGTAAATGGATATAAATTGGGTGTGTTGCCTGCATTGAAAGTGACAAGCCTGGATCAATGCTGCATTGTGGTATTTTGCACATATTTTCATCATCCTCTCCAATTTAGTTCTTGACTTATTTTTTAGATCATGTTAAATCAGATCTTTTATCAATGTAATATCATCCTTAGATTCATCTCAACTTATTTCCTAACATATAACATTGATTGCATGATATAAACGTAATTTACCTGTGGTTTAATGATTTAAAGATTCATTGTGCGATACATGAGGGAAATGGTAAGATGCCACAATTGTTGTTCAGGGTTACATTGAAATATTTCACTGTCTTGCAGAGCTGCTGCCTCACAACCACATATCACCTTGTGATCTCATGAGTTTTCACTGAGTGCCTCCTCCATTGCCAGAATTACACCATATGCAAACAGCAGGAACAGTATACAGTATTCTACTTGGTTAGTCTACAACCCAATGGTATGAATATTGAATTCTCCTAGTTTGGGTAACTAAATTACAACCAACTCCCCCACCTTCCCCCACCTTCCCCCACCTTCTCCTCTCCCCGCCTTCCCCACCCCCCCCCCCCCTCCCCTGTGGCCCCGCGCACCCATCTCTCCCTCTTGCCTTCCCCCATCTCATAAGTATTTATATTATTTCAGATGGGTTTTTTAAGAACCACTGCAACAATGCATAACTCTCAGGAGATAAATAATTTAACAATGCACATGGTTTCCAAAGATGACATTAGTTAGTATCCGTTGGCTTAAATCTGATATAATATTACTATGCAAACAATAGCCATTGCAGAGAGGAAATAAAAACACGTTAGTTTAAACATCTACTGTCCTTTCTATAACTGACAAATTATATTGTTTCTTTTGTCAGAAGATGAGGCATGGGGCAGCAACAAAAACAACTTAATATGGGTAACATCTTGAGCTGTTGCCTTAGTAACCCTTTCAACTGTTAAAAAAAAGCTCATCTGGTGTCAAGGCACTAGCATAATATATGATATCATGATAGCTGGCACACTGTGACACCAGTGTACTTTGGCCCAGGTTCAAATCAAAATCCCTAGTACAAACAAGAATTACATTTATAAAATAGCTTTCATGACCTTACCCTGAATCTTGATTAGTTTCTAGATTTCACGGAGAATGGTTAACCCCTATATTGTAGATAAAGTCAATTAACAGTTCAAAACGTTGGATGAAATCATTTTTGCCAATAATCACTGAAAAAGATCATGCTGATATAATCAATGTGAAAAAAGATCAGCAGAGGTAAACAAAAACGATCCTCATTGTTCATCCTTACAATAGCCACAAAATTGGAGATAGACACAAAAGGCTGTAGTAACTCAGACTCGGTCTGAAGGGTCTTGACCCAAAACATCACCCATTCCTTCTCTCCAGAGATGCTGCCTGTCCCGCTGAGTTACTCCAGCATTTTGTGTCTATCTTTGGTTTAAACCACCATCTCCAGTCCCTTCAAGCTGCAAAATTGGATCGGGTAACTAGTTGTTTCAGAGGGAAATTGGACCAGACACTTCTGGGCACAATCCATATTACTGCACTTGCTGTTTTCCATTCTGCAGGTGAATATCTTATAATGCTGGGCATCATGCAAGGCAAGGTTTACCCTTTTTTGATGTAAACTGCTTCTCAAAAATGTCACTCAGTGATCATTGTGAAAGAGTCTATCTATGTGTCACACTGCAGGACATACAACAATTGCAAAATCTGGGCTTCTTGCCTGCGCCTCCTTTAATAACAATTTAATTCTTAAAATCTTATTTTGATGGTTACCAAGCTAAAACACTTCCTTTCATTGCCACAGCACCATGGAAACTACATCAGATTACCACTGATTATATAATATTATTTACATGAAGATTTTGTTTTTAATTGCAATGAAAATTCATAGGTGTACAGGAACATAGAATTTACAGTTAAATAACAAAATGAGGTTGGCATGTATTCTTCAGTCAGTGTATCTGCATTGCTGGATAACCTCAAAAGCAAGGTACGAAAACAAAAATGAGAGAGCAGAGAAAATAAATGGGATGAACACAATTCACTAGAGAGGTGCCACAGAGTAACCATAGCCAGACTCCAGCAAACAAATATGCACTGATGATTGAAGAGAAATGCAATCCATGAAGCCACCAGAAGCTATATGAAATCTCTCCTAGCTGTAGAAACAAAGGGTGTGGGGGAGGATTTGAATCAGTTGCATCTTATCTTGATTTGGCTTGAGATTTGCTTGTATCTGGAAAAGCTCAAGTGTGCATATGCTCTGGCAGAAGTAGAAGTATAAAATGCTGAAACATCCAAGAGGTCAGGCATCATCTACCGAAAGAGTAACAGTCAAGGTTTCAGGACTGAAAATCCTTTATCAGAAACCAGTAATCATAATTATGGGTTTGACAGAGGAGCTCTGACCTAAAACTTTGACTATTTCACATTCCAGAAATACTGCCTGACTGCTGAGATTTTCTGTTTTAATTTCAATTTTCAGAATCAGATTTATTTTTAAATTTTGATATCTAGCCAAATAGAGATACTCAAGACCAACATCGTGATCTATTTTGAAGTCTGGTCCAGTGGTTGTGATCCAGTTGATAGCACTCTTGTCTACGTCTAAATCTTATAGAACATAGAACAGAACAGCACAGGAACTGTCCCCTCAGCCCATAATGACCATGCCGACTGTGATGGACATTTAACCTAACCCCACCAGCCTCCACATGGTCTATAACCCTCAATTCACTGCCTGTTAGTGTGCTTGTAAATGTAATTATTGTATCTGCTTCTACTCGCCCACCAAATGTGCCTTGCAAAATTCCTTTAATTTTCCCACCTCTCACCTTAAAGCTTTGCTCTAGTCTTTGACACTTCCACACTGAGAAAGAAACTCTGACCATCTCTCCTATCTATGCCTCTCATAATATTGTATACTTCTGTCAGATCATCCTTCAGCCTCTAATGAATGAATGAATGAATGAATGAATGAATGAATGAATCAGTGAATACTATCTAATGCAGATAATGCCCAGAGAAAACAACCTCTTCTTATAGCTAATACTTTCTAACCCAGGCAACATCTTATTGAAGGTAGCCACAAAGTGTTGGAATCTCGACACAATACATCCTTTGGATCCAGAGATGCTGCCTGATCCATTGAGTTGCTCCAGCACTTTGTGTCTACCTTTGGTATAAACCAGCATCTGCAGTTTTTTGTTTCTACAATATCCTATCGAGCCTCTTTGGCACCCTCTCCAAAGCCTCCGCATACTTCCTATAATGTAGCAACTAGAATAGCACACAATACTCCAAATGTGGGCTAACCAAAGTTTTATACAGCTGCAACATAACTTCCTACCTTTAATATTCAAACCTTTTTGATATTAGGGCATTCCAAAACAAGGCATATTCAATGGTGTATTGAAAAGTAGTGACTGTTATTACATAGGGAAAAACCACAGCTGGCTTGCTCACAACTACATCTCAGAAAGAACAATCAAAAATCAAACACATTATACAATTACTATATGCGGGGCTTTTCTAGATGTAAGATGGTGTTGCATTTTCATAAGTTATAAGTATAGAGCAAGTCACTTGTTCCATTATTACCTGTACCCACTGCACTAGTACAAGCCCGCAGGTAATCTAGTCCAGGTTTTTGTCTGGAGATTTTCAGAGGCTTGCTGTGGTAAATTTGTGTACCTACCAATAAAAGTAAAACGTACCAATTTTCATGATTCTCAGAACTTTTCACCTATGAAAAGATTGTTCCACGGGTTGATTTAGTTTAGTTTAGTTTAGTTTAGAGGTACAGCTCAGAAACAGGCCCTTCAGCTCACCGAGTTCACGCCAACCTGTGATCCCCATAAAATGGCACTATCCTACACACTAGGAACAACATATAATTTTTGTTTACCGAAGTCAATTAACCTACAAACCTGTATGTCTGTGGAGTGTTGGAGGAAACCGCAGCACCTGGGGAAAACCCATGCTATCATGGGGAGAACATACAAACTCAGACAAAATGTAGAGACACCACCTATTGTCAGGATCAAACCCGGATCTCTGGCGCTGTAAAGCAGCAACTCTACCACTACGCCACTGTGCCACCCTATGATGCAAATGATGGGTAATAAAACTGATAAAAAATAAGATAGCTAAATGAATGGAAAATTGAAATTATTCCAAGTTTTTATGCTAAAAAGTATAATAAATATACACTTGCTCAAGAAGGAACTGCAGATGCTGTAAAAATCAAAGGTAGATAGAAAATTCTGGAGAAACTCAGCGGGTACATGTGGTGTCTTTGTTTAAATTAAATAAGAACAAAAGCTGAAAATACCAAACAGGTCAGACAGCATCTCTGGGCAGAAATATACTGCTTTAATATCTCACGTCAGACTTTTGATGACATGAGTGATTTTACTTCGGAGTCACGTGAGTGATTCCGTGAAGAAGCCCGCCAGCCCGCATGCGCGTCATTATGTCTAACGCATGGCGCAACGACTGGCTGGCAGGCGCGTTGCTCCTCCAGCGGTACGTTTAAAAACCCTCAAGTAACTGTTTACTTAGTCTGAGGTCGTTTTCTTGGGTCAATAATTCTTGTTACAGGAACAAGTATGAGCCGATGGAAAAAATGTCTAAGGTGAAGTCCAGGCGGGCCGCAGTTACGCAGGGAGAGCAGTTACGGAAGACCGCGGGAGTGCGGGTAGCGGGTGGCTGTCTATCTCACCTTCTGAGTCACTGGCGGCACGGCCATTGACTTCAGACTTGGTGCCGCTTGAGAGCACCCTGGCTACTCCGTTGGGATGGAAAGCCACAAAGAAGTCTGTAAGGCCCGTTGACTTGGACGAGTCGGGCCAGGAGGGTTCCCCTCCTACAAGGGATAGCGTCTTTGGACGTTTGTCCAGGTTGGAGGTCCTGATGGAAAGGATCCTCCATCACGATATGCTCCAACAAGTGGAGTCATAGAAACATAGTAACATAGAAAATAGGTGCAGGAGTAGGCCATTCAACACATCGAGCCTGCACCGCCATTCAATATGATCATGGCTGATCTTCCAACTCAGTATCCCGTACCTGCCTTCTCTCCATACACCCTGATCCCCTTAGCCACAAGGGCCACATCTAACTCCCTCTTAAATATAGCCAATGAACTGGCCTCAAATACCTTCTGTGGCAGAGAATTCCAGAGATTCACCACTCTCTGTGTGAAAATCGGCGCGGGTCTCTTCGGGGGCCCGCAGCAGCAGCACCTGTTTCCCTCTCGGAGGAGAGCATTCGGGGTCAGTTTTTTTCTGACTCCGAGTTCGGAGCATACCTCAAGGCACGAAGGGCGCGAACCAGTGGTGCCAGTTATGGCATCAAAATTTGCAAACCGGACCGAAACAGGGGAACCGCTGCATGAAGACTTGGCCATGACTATAAATTACATGGCCTCACACCAGCTCCAAGAGTACACAATGGAAGAAACTTCCAGGAAATATGAAACACCTGCTAACTGTGTCTTGTTGAAAGTGTGGCTGTTAACCACTCCATCTGGGGTTACATGGGTGGAGGTATCAGAGCCCAGGAGATGAAGCTCCAGAAGATACTGAAGTTGCTCGCCTCAGGCATCACAGCTTTCACCAGGTCGGTGGATGGAGGGCCCCTGTCTGATGTGCAGCAGGATGCCCTGGCCCTAATGTGCAATGCACATTTTGAAATAAACTGCCTAAGAAAAAATGCCATCCATCCTACTCTGAACCCAAGTTCGTGGCACTGTGCAAATCCAGCAATGTACAACCACCAAATCTCTTGGTCGGTGAAGATCTATCAAAGCGGGTCAGGGAGCTGGACGATGAGGTAAAAACAATTGGGCTCATGAAAGTCCCGTCAATCAGCAAAACTTCATTTTGGCGGCAGCAGACCTACAAACGGTTCGCTGAAACTGGTTCAGGCCAAGGACCAAGCCGGCCCTTCCTAAACATGCGCAGTTGACACACTCCAACAGTCCTACCCCCCAAAACCCGGGGGCAGAATTATCCACCGCTAACCATGGAGGTAGGTGGGTCTGGTTCTTTTCGGAACATATCATGTATGGATCAGTTACAAGTTGGTGGGAGATTACACTTGTTTTTGAATGAATGGTGTTGGATAACATCAGATTCGTTTATACTGCACAGTATACAAGGGTTCCGAGTCAAAATCTTTCTCAATTTGCGTCCACCCACACAGCATACACGATGCCAGATATAGTTTTTTTCACAACAAGAATGTTTGGACGTACAAGCTGATATTGAAACGTTATAAAAAAAGGGGTAATTGACAATCTCACCAATTTGTGTCTAATATATTTTCTAGGCAAACGAAGGATGGTGGATGCTGAGTCATCCTTGATTTGACTCAACAACTCCTTTGTGCAGTATAAACATTTCAAAATGGAAAATTTTGTTACTGACAAACAACTGGTTTCCAAAGGATGTTATATGGCATGCATAGATCTTAAAGATGCATACTATTCAGTACCCATTCATTGCGATCACCTGAGATATTTGAAGTTTAGCTGGATGATGCAACTATGGCAGTTTAACGCATTGCCTAATGGGTTATCTTCAGCCCCTAGATTACTTACAAAATTGTTAAAACCGGTGTTGGGGCTACTCCGGGCTCAGAATCATATTGTAATGGCTTATTTGGATGATATCCTAATCATAGGAAAAACTTTGAAATCAGCTGAATTATTTGTTTCAGCTACTAAACTCATGTTTGAGAGATTGGGGTTTCTCATCCATCCAGTTAAATCCAAATTGATACCGTCCAGAGTTATTGATTATTTGGGATTCACCATTAACTCAACTCACATGTCTGTGTCTCTGTCTAGGGGCAAGTGATTAGAATTAATAGAAGCCTGTAACCGTCTCATTGTTGAGGAACAACCTTCTATTCGACATGTTGCTAGTATAATTGGCAAATGAGTGGCTGCTTTTCCAGCTGCACAGTTTGTGCCTTTACATTATCAAAATTTATAACGTGCAAAGGAGCAGGCACTCAAAATACATGCAGGTCACTTCATTAGACCCATGCGGTTACCAGTTGAAGTCATTGCTGAGTTACAGTGGTGGATAGCGAATATTTGGCACTGCTCCAGTAAAATTCTGATTGATAAACCTTCAGTTATTTCACAAACTGATGTTAGTGCTCTAAGATGGGGAGCTACTGATACCATCTCTAGCTGCGGTGGCAGATGAAATATGCATGAGGCATTAATTCTTTAATCACATGGTATTAACTATTTAGAGTTGTTGGGAGCACTCTATGGCCTAAAGGCTTATTGTACTAGTATGCATCACTTGCATGTTCAGCTTCAGATTGACAACACTGCAGCGGTGGCATACGTTAATCATATGGGTGGAATCAAGACGGTATCCTGTGATAAATTGGCTAACCTTATTTGGTGTATTACAAGAAACATCAGCTATCTACTTACCAGGTAGATTCAACATGGTGGCGGACACCAGGTCATGAAAATTCAATAACAACACAGAATGGATGTTGAATCATTAAGTATTTAATGATATTGTCTCTCGGTATAGCGTACCAGATATCGATTTATTTGCATCCAGACTCAATCACCAGTTACCAAAGTATGTTTCATGGGAACCAGACCCAGGGGCCGTGGCGGTACGATGAGCGATTACGTGCCCTCCGCTCCCAACCCTCGTATCATAAATGTCATCTGGTAATTCTAGTCTTCTCTAATCTTACTATGTTACTTCAACTACTGTTATCTGTGATTTCACACCGCTGCTTTGAAGATTGACATGCATGTGAGCTGGCGGGCTTCTTCACATAACCGCTTATCGTAACTCCTCATAAAATAATGATCAAACTTCAAACTGGTAAGTTCTCGTTTAATCTTACTATTTATTCTGCTTCACTGCTTAACCCATTGAGTATTTGCAGCATGAAATCAGGCCTTTGTTTCAGATTTCAAGCACCTCTAGTTTTTTTCCTTAATGTTTAAAGCTTCTTTACTCAAGAGTAAATATCTGCATAAATTAAGATAACGATAAGAAATAAATGATCAATTCACTAAGAAATAAGTCAACGATAAGTCGTTATACTTCTATCAGGGTGTATAATGAATGATGTTGCAGTTGTTAATGTTCCAGTGATATTGTTACTGGAAGAGCTGGTTCTACTTGGGTATGCTCAAGTGCCAATTACCATTGTAGTTTCAAACAGACCTCTGCATGTGCAGACACAAAATGCTGGAGTAACTCATTGGGTCAGGCAGCATCTCTGGAGAGAAGGGATGGGTGACGCTTTGGGTCGAGACCCTTCTTCAGACTGTATTCTGTGTTGTGCACAGAGGGAAAGATAATTTTAGTTAAAGCTGCAAAACTATATGCCTCATCCTTGCTCATGGGAAATTGAAAACCTAAATAGCCTAGAAATGTAATTGAATTATTGCCAGAATAAAGAAAGCAATCATACTTTGGTGTGTTCCTACTAACCACACGAGCAAACAATGACAATTTTAAGTCTGAGGTGGTTTTAAATTCAGCCCTCATGAATCAGCAGTAACTTTGAGGTTTCAAGGTTTGTTTATTGTCACATGTTAATTATGCTTTTTCTCACTATAGATGTTGACTGACCAGCTGAATATATGAAATATATTCTGCCTTTATTTCAGTTATGTCCTATTTTGATTCTGGTTTTAAAAATACAGACAAGCATAAAATAATAAACATGTGGCAACATTACCACACATGTATACTTCAGTCTTTCAACATCCAAACCCGACCATTTTAGTGACCAGTCGTGTGCAAGTTTGCAGTTTTGTTTAATTATTCAATAGTTAATTGCTCCCTTCAGATGCATTATTTAAATTGGCACTTAGCTACATGAGGTATGAAAATAAGTATTATTGCAGCCTTATCAAATCGTATCTAATTAATTCCTAGCACCCAATTTTAACTCAGCCTGTGACCTGGGAATGAAGTAAGTAACCACCCTCAAAATTAGAGCATTGCATTCAGTGCATGCAGCCTCAATGTTGCTATTTGTTCCAAAGCATTGGTCGCCACTTGAATCATTAAATAATCCAAATTATCCAAATAATCCAAATAATCCAAATAATCCAGGACATAGATTGATCCCCAAATACGATTCCAGGAAATTAATACGTTCTCTGTGTAAAGTAACAGCACAGGCAGTCATTAAACTGATTACTGCAGATCACCTGATAAAATAAATAAATTCCACAAGTCCAGGCGTTACAAGAGATCCAAAGTGCTGATATCCTAGCATGTAGAACATCTGCCAGTCCTGTGTCATGTCCTCACACCCACTTTACTTCAGGAGACTTCAGTAAGGTCTTCAGATAGAGTTTAAACTTGATAAATGTGAGATGATCCAACTTGAGAGTACTCGTGTGTATGAGGAACAGAGGGACTTTAGTGAGCAAGCCTAAAGTTTCTTGAAGACAGATAATGTAGCTAAGAAGACATAAGGAATATTGGCCTGTATTAATCAGGGCACTGAATAGTGGAGCGCAGAGGTTATGCTCCTACTTTATAAAACACCAATCAGACCGCTTCCAAAATACTGCATGCATTTCCCGTCACCACATGGTGAGAAGGATGTAAAAGTGCTGCAGAGAGTGCAGGGGAGATTCCCCAGGATGCCATCTGGGATGGAGCATTCAACATGACGAGAGAGTAGAAAGGCTAGCTCTGAGTGGTGTGGATAAGTATACGAGGAGATATGATAAATATATATTAAATTATGAGATATATAGACAGCCGGAATCTTTTCTCCTAATCAAAGATGAATAAAACAAGAGGATATGGATTTAAGGAGAGGAGGGAACCTGAGAATGGTGAGTATACATAATATTCTGCTGGAGAAAGTGGTGAAAGCAGAGCGGGTATGCCAGGGAGGACTCTTAAACTTCTACAGTGGAAAGCATATTGACAGGTTGCATCATGGCCTGTTTCAGCAACTTGAATGGAGTGAAGGAGACTGCAAAATTTTGTGAACACTGCCCAGTCCATTACGGGTTCTGACCTTCCCATCATCGAAGGGATTTAGCAGGGTCGCTGCCTCAAAAAGGCAGCCAACATCATCAGGTACCCATACCACCCTGGCCGCACACTCATTTCACCCCTGCCATCGGGAAGACGGTTCAGGAGCCTGAAAACTGTAACATCCAGGTTCACTGTAACTGCTTCTTCCCTATCAGGCTATTAAACATTACAACCTCAAACAAGCTCTGAACTACATGAACTATTATTGTTATTATTGCACTATTATTGTCTGATTGTTTTTTATGTGTGCATGCAGGAGCATGTGTGTGTATATTTGTGTATATATATATAATGTGTGTGTGTATCTATATAACAAAAAGTCTCATCTTGACCACTGTCTGCACTGTATATTTATTTTAGAAAAAATGCTACCCTATATCGCTATGATTTTTGGCCATCTTACTCACAGTCCACTTTAAAACCCCGGATGCCTGGATGAGAGTCAGTCACTCTGGAAGATCGTGAGAGAGAGTCCACGACTGTGATTCTAAGCTGTGAATCAACTGAACTGTGAGTCTGCAATGTACTTGCAATAAATAATTTGTTAGGAGGTTGCAATGCTATGAAATTAAATTTGCTGGCCTGCACTCTGCTTGAAATGCTATGAAATTGAACTTGCTGGCCTTGCCTCTGCTTGAAATACTATGAAATTGAATTTGCTGGCCTACAATCTGCTTGAAATGGAATTTCAAGGAATAGTCATAAGTGAACTGCCAGCCCACCAGCCCTGAGTGACTGAGCTGCCAGCCCACCAGGCCAGAGTGACTGAGCTGCCAGCCCACCAGGCCTGAGTGACTGAGCTGCCAGCCCACCAGGCCTGAGTCCGGGACCAGCCCCCCCCCCCCCCCCATGTGAACGTGGGACCCAACGTATATATATATGTGAATGTGTACACACATTGAATTTTTTTTCTCATTTATTATATTGTTTACAATGTACCATGTTTACATATTCTTTTGCGCTACTGTAAGTAAGAAATTCATTGTACTATCTGGGACATATGACAATCAAACACTATTGACTCCTGACTAATAGCATTTCAGAATGTCCAGATGAGCATCTAAATAGCCTTGGCATTGAAGGCTATGAGCAGAGTGATGAAGAAAGCTATCAATACTGATGGGTGCTCAATGGTCTGTACGGATATGGTGGGCTAAATTACATGTGACTGACTCTTTTCTAAGAAAGTGCACACAGCAGCTAAAAATTAATGCTTGATTGTTTCCATCCATATAGACCCCAATACAATTGCAGAAGCAGGTATTGCAGGTATGGACAGTGTTCCTGATCAGGGACGCGCGGTCAGGGGAGGCAGGGGAGGCAGAGCCTCACCTGTCATACCCCCAATGAAAATAGCTGTTAAGAAAAGTAAAGAAAAATAATAATAAAATAAAATAAATATAAAGATTGTTCCACTGATCTGTTATAAATGTCATTTCTATATGATTTTTTAATAGTCAAAATCACAAAATTTGCGCAGCTCTGCTGCAAATACATGGAGATGAGAGGTGATGCAGCAATGAGCTGAGCCTCCCCTCTGATTGCGCAACCCCTCAGAAACTGGATGGAGCGCGGGCAATAAGCGTGTGCCTGTTACTATCTCTATGTATGTCACCAATGTAATGTTTGTAAACCCCTTCATTACATGTCCTCGCCTTCCATAATCCACGTAGCTTATTTCACATATAAATATATTAAATTTAGGCTCGCTGGTCTCGTCATAAAACTGCAATGAAAAAGCACTAGGAGAGGCAGCGATCACATCTGCCTCACTGAGTGGGCGTGTCTTGAGCCCAGTGGAGGGAGAGCGAGTGTCAATGACGTAGGCTCAGCCCATGTAATTGACGCTACCTCACTGTCCCTCCACGTTAGCTAGCTTCAGCAGCGGCGGCACAACACTGGATTCCACCGCTGGTGGCGCTAACTGTCCAGCCACGGGCGGCGTTGAATGGTAAGTTGATTTGTTGATTTGTAGCGGCCGATTCAGAGGCTCTGCGCTGCTGAGAGCTCCCAATTGGGTCCCACGCCTAAGGGGGCCCCGCACTGGAGTAATGTACTCTCTGCTCGGGTAGATCTACCCTGGGTGGAGGGTGGAGAGAAGGGTGGAGAGAGAGTAGAGGGGTAGGGGGGAAGCAAGGGGTAGACGGGGAGAGGGGGGTGTGAGGGGAGAATGGAGAAGGGGGAGAGGGGGAGGCGGGTCGTTCCCTCACAGTCCCGGGGCAACGCTCCCGCCCCTCCAGTCACTGTGCTTCACGCACACAGCCCCGGCTCCACCCCTCTCTCTCCCCGGGGGAGACATGGTGATCAATACAGGGAGGGCCGGGCCACTGATACTAGCCAGTGTCTCCCCAGCCATTGACCTCACCGCACGGCACTGTTCCTGATGTATCCCACACAGTGTGAAGCAGCTCGCTGCATTTTGTGATACCACTCTTAACATGTTTGGAACCGTTTTATGATTCTGGGATTGGATCATAACAATGGTTCACCAGTGTGCAATTCAAACCTCATCTGAGAGCAAAAATAAAATGTTTGCTGCAACTGGCCCCACGCTTCTAATGTTGCATTTGTGCCAACACAAAATATAGGTTCTTAACTGTTTTTTAAATCCAGATTACTATGGTAAATCCCATCTACAGTCTAATTACAGTTGTAGATATCCTGAATTAATCCCATATTATTTTGAATATCTGAAAACTCTAATCAAATACAAATTTAAATGCATTTCAACAACTAACCAGAAAATGCATTGAGGCTTTGAGAAATAATCAGCGCCAGATTCTACATCCATCAACAATTCCAAAGATCAAATGGTGGGTTTGAACAAGTAACAGATATAGGAACAGTAAACCCCCATAGGCTGCAATTAATCTCACAGGATTTGACACTAGAAGTAAAATGTCTTGTAAAATGTACTCATTGAGCAATTATTTGTAATTAACTAAACAAATGTCTGCTACAAACAAAGCATGTGGTCAGTTCCATTCTTCAGCTGTGTTGTTGCTTCATTCTATAGAACTGTACTAATCATCAAGACAAAACAGTTTTGATCCATACACCTACTCTAGCCAAACTGATTTCTGTTTGAACAGTGTTAGAAATTCGATTATAAATCACTTAATACATTTAATAACAGCAGAGCACCATGATGGACTATGTCAATCTCATTAGCTCCCTATTCCTCAATCATCTGCCATTGCATTAGTGAACCAATAGAGTAGATCTTTCCAAGACAACCAACCCATCACTGCACATATCCTCAAGCAACTAAAGATGTGGATGTGGAGAGTCTAGGACAAGAGGTTAAAGCCTCAGTATTAAAGGACATTCCTTTAGGAAGGAAGTGGAATTTCTTTAGTCAGAGCATGGTGAATCTGTGGAATGCTTTGCCACAGAATGCTCTGGAGGCCAAGTCAATGGATATTTTTAAGGCAGAGATAGATAGATTCTTGATTAGTACGTGTGCCGGGGTAATGGGGAGAAGGCAGGAGAACGGGGTTAGGAGGGGAAGATAGATCAGCCATGATTGAATGGCATAGTAGAATTGATGTGCTGAATGGCCTAATTCTGCTCCTATCACATGACTTTATGACCTTATGTATACACAACATTATTGATCATACTCAGCCTACTTGTTCACTGCCTTTCCCTTCGTCTTTCTCCTTCCACATTAAGGGACATAATTTCCATATCACATGCACAAAACAGATTGTTATTTGCATGTTCAAGGTCTTCAAGGACTAGATGAACGTGGCTTGGCCCAAGACTGAATGGCAAGTACTCCTTACCACCCTGCCCTAGGCCACTCCAGTATTTGACAATCATGAGGACTGCTGCCATTCAGATGAACTGCACTATGTTTGACAAAATGCCTGTGGAGCCGAAGCCTGAAGATCTATTTCCATCGGGCTCTGGGCCTTCCATTCAGACATGCATGAGATTAATAATTTGACTCATCCTTTTAAAAGAAACAAACTGAACTGAAATATCACGACACATGTCCTTCACACAATTATTAGTTCAGAATCTTCACTGTTGACACCACAGTGATGACAAACACATTTTAGTTTAACCTATTAAATATAAAAAATATTGACAATGAGCAGGAACCACTGAGTTTAAGAAACAAATATTATAACTCCTGAACCTTTAAGGTTGGACAAAGGCTAACGAAGAAGGGTCTTGACCTGAACCGTCACCCATTCCTTCTCTCCAGAGATGCTGCCTGTCCCACCGAATTACTCCAGCTTTTTATATCTATCTTCGGTTTAAACCAGCATCTGCAGTTCCTTCTTACATATTTTGTCTGCTAATAATATAAATGGCCGGCAGATGCAGAATCACATTTGAAGGTTGCAATTGATGCTCCAGTTAAACCTCCAAGCAGTAGCATCCACAAAAACCCCACTCCAACACTATAAAGAATAAATGTTCTCTGCAAACTTCATCACTCCTAGCACTGATAACAAGATTGACCATAACTTTCATTTCACTGACATCTGAGGAAAAACATTTTTGCCGATTAAGATCTCAAAACCAGCACGATCTCCTGATTATATATTGTTGATACGTAACAGGGCGGCCAGGTTGACGCAGTGGAAGAGTTGCTGCCTTACAGCACTTGCAGCGCCGGAGACCCGGGTTCGATCCCGACTACGGGTGCTGTCTGTATGGACTTTATACGTTCTTCCCGTGATCGTCCGGGTTTTCTCCGAGATCTTCGGTTTCCTCCCTCACTCCAAAGACGTACAGGTATGTGGGTTAATTGGCTTGGGGTATGTGTAAATTGTCCCTAGTGTGTTTAGGATAGTGTTCTTCTTCTTCTTGGATGTGGCGTGTACAGGCTAAAGTTGTAGGACAACTTGTTCTATTTGATCTTATTTGATTGTGCACGCCGGGTTGATTGCATTCGTCGAAACAGGGCGGGCCACGTGAAGGTTGCAACCTTCCACCCCAGGCTATTGTTTATGTGTAGGGATTGCTGGTCGGTACGGACTTGGTGGGCTGAAGGGCCTGTTTCCGCGTTGTATCTCTAAACTAAACTAAACTGGCATTAAAAGTAATCAAAAAGACTATATAGATAAAGGATCCTGTGAACAAAACAGTTGAGAAATGATGGTTCAGTTGCACTGAACATTGGCCAGATCCCTTCTAGGGGACTGTATTTAGTTCCAGTGTATTTTACTTCCGGAATGATGGGCTTAGTAACACCAAACACAGCAGCTGCAAATTTCATTTCGGAGTCACGTGAGTGACTTCGTGAAGAGCCCGCCGGCGCGCATGCTCGACATATCGTCGTAACGCGTTGCTGCGACGGCTGGCGGTGGAGCGCGCTCCTCGCCAGCCCTTCAGAAGGGGCCACGGAGGTGAGTATTCTACCTTTAGTTGGTGGTCCTTGTTGTTGGTTTTGTCTTGCAGCAAGGACATGGATGGGAGTTCCAAGGGCCGGAGGACGTCAGGACGAGTTCGCCGGTCAACAGTTCCGGGGCCTTTACAATCGGCAGTACCTGCAACGCAGGCCGGGACTTAGGCGGAGATGTGGGTAAGCCCTGTGTTTACAGGTCCGGATCCGCCAGCACACCACAGATCGGAGGAGTTCGACGAGGAGGAGTGTGGTGTGCCGCCAGAGCAGGAGGACCCTGCCATGGCAGTCAGGTTGTCAGCGGGCACGCTGGTGACCTCGAGCAGGGCACGTGCCGTTGCACGGCCTGTTCCACTCAGCCCTCCGAGAAGGGGGAGGGCAGGAGCCCAGAAGCCTAACCCTGTTAGGGCTAAGGCATTGCCTGTCGCGGAGGAGCGGTCAGGTTCCAGGGCGAGACCCGGGGCGGCTGTGAGGTCCAGCCGGCACACCCCGACTCTCGACGCCGGAACGGGTCGGTCGAGTCGGGTCTCGTCACGGTCGCCGAGCCCCCTATGGATGGGTGGGCGAGACCATGCGTCGGCAACGTCCACGATGTGGGCAGCCGGCAAGACTGCGCGGGCCCCAGGCAGCCATGCTTCGGCTGGTGCCGACACCTCGCCGCGAGTGCCCTTAGTGGCAGCGGCTTCAGCTCTCGCTAAACGGAGGCGATTGAACACGCCCGTGCAGGAATCGCGCAGTTTCGCCTCGGCGGCTGTTAGCGACAACTACCGGCACCGGCAGGGCCTCGACGAGGTGCGGGCCGATGACAGGAGCCCGGTTTTCTTTTCAGAGCCGGAGGACTCCGACCACCTGAGTGTTCAGGGTGAAGGGCGTATTGACCGTATGGAGCGGCTGCTGGAGCTCCTGCTTCAACGTCAACAACAGCAGGGCAGCAACAGGCACAGGGCGTCTTCACCAACATCTACTATCAGCCTGGAAATCAGGTGCTGCAGGAAGAAGTCCTCATCCAGGCTATGAGCCGTCACAAGGCTCCATCAAACTGCAACTCCCTCAACGTGCCTGTGGTCAATACGCCAATATGGGGCAACATCAGTGCGGCTATCCGTCAACAAGAGCTAAAATTGCAGCGGATCCTGAAACTCCTCACGGCCGGTATGACCGCCTTTGCGCGGTCGGTGGACGGGGACGAACTGAATTTGGACCAGGAAGATGCTCTGGCCTTATTGTGCGCGACCCAGCACGAAATCAACGGGTTTCGCAAAAACAGCATCCGCCCAGCACTCAACCCAAAGTTTGCAGGATTGTGCAAACCACCGCCGCCGCCGCCGCCCCGTCAGCTCTTTGGTGAGGACCTCTCGAAGAGAGTCAAAGAGCTTGACGAACAAGCCAAAACGGTGGGGATCATGCGCTCTAAGAGTGCCCCCACACCGTCCGGCTCAAAAGCTCCATACATTCGCTCACGAGGGTCGGCCAGTGCCTCGACGAGGACTCACCCTCTAGCTCCACAACGACAACAGCACCAGAACCAGCACCAAGGGTCTTTTTTAGGACAGGGTCGGCAGAGACCTTTGTGGAAATCGAAGACGCCGCGCCCTCAAGCCAACCCAGCACCTCCACGGCCACCCACACGTGTCAAGGACCGCCGGTAACCACGGAGGTGAGGGGGTCTGGTTCTCTCTTTTCTCTCTGTTTAACTTCCCATGTTGGTGGTCGTTTACGGTTGTTTTTGGATGCATGGGGTAATTTTACTGGTGATGAGTATGTGTTGCGGAATATTCAGGGGCATAAAATTGAGTTTATTAATGGCGACATTCCTCCATCCCAGCACATGCCTGGTCGTATGTTCAAATTGTCTGCTGCAGAACAGGCAGCAGGTTATAAGGAAATTTTAAGTCTGGAACAGAAGGGTGTGATTGAGAAAACGGTGCATGAGCCAATTGAATTTGTTTCGAACATATTTACTAGACCTAAGAAGGATGGAGGCTGTCGTGTCATTATTGATCTAACCCGTTTGAATACGTTTGTAACATATACTCATTTTAAAATGGATACGTTTGAAACAGCCAAATCATTGATTTCTCATGGCTGCTTTATGGCATGCATTGATTTAAGGGATGCATATTATTCAGAAATATGATAGAAGGTTTTTGAAATTTATCTGGATGGGGCAACTTTGGCAGTATAAGGCTTTGCCTAATGGGCTCACTACAGCCCCTAGATTGTTCACTAAATTGGTGAAGCCAATCATGGCTTATTTGAGACAAAGACATCATATAGTTATGGCCTATTTAGATGATGTCTTTATTGTGGGCCACACCCTGCAATTGGCTGAACAGGGTGTTGCAGCTGCTGTCAATATATTTCAACAATTAGGATTCATTGTCCATCCAGAGAAATCGAAGTTCTGCCCTGCCCAGGTAATTAATTACCTAGGGTTCACGGTGAACTCAATGAGCATGAGGATAACTATACCAATTAACAAAATTGAGGAAGTCACTCAGGTGTGCAGAGATTTAATTGGCACCAATATACCATCGATTCGGCATACAGCCACAGTAATTGGCAAGCTAGTGGCTTTGTTTCCGGCAGCACGATATGGACCTTTGCATTATCAGAATTTGCAAAGAGCTAAAATTATTGCGTTAAAACGGAACGCTGGTCATTACGATCGATCAATGCAGCTGCCGTCCGAAGCGATAACTGAGTTGCAATGGTGGGTGTGTCACATTAGCAACTCATTTAAGCCTGTTAGGGAGGCTAATCCGGTGGTATATTTACAGACTGATGCAAGCTCCAATGGCTGGGGAGCTACTGATAATTGCTCTAGTTGTGGGGGCAGATGGGACACCCTTGAGGCATCGATGTTGTTGACTCAAGGGATTAACTATTTGGAGTTGCTGGCAGCATTCCACGGACTTCGTGCATATTGTTCCAAGCTTGTTGGAGCACACGTCCGTCTCCAAATAGACAACACCACAGCTGTGGCATATTTAAACCATATGGGTGGTACCAGGTCAGTTTCGTGTGACAAATTGGCTAACTCAATTTGGCTCTGGTGTGTTCAAAGAGACCAAGAAATCATCCAAATGATTTCAGCTACCTATTTGCCAGGTGAGCTTAATACTGTGGCGGACACCAGGTCACGCAAATTTAATGACAACATTGAATGGATGTTGCATCCTGAGATTTTTTCTAAAGTCACAGCCAAATTTGGTAAACCGGACATTGACCTTTTTGCGTCACGGTTAAACCATCAGGTACCAGCCTAAGTTTCATGGGAACCAGATCCTGGGGCAATAGCGCTAGATGCATTCTCGCTGGACTGGGGGAATTGGTTTTTCTATGCCTTCCCTCCGTTTTGCCTCATCAGTTGGGTATTGCGAAAGATTCAGGCAGATGCTGCCAAGGGCATCCTTATTATACCCGACTGGCCCACACAGCCTTGGTATCCGGTGGTCTTTGACATGCTCAACGAACCTTGGGTCCTTTTGAAGGGTTGCCCACAATTGGTTACTCACCCTGTCTCAGGGGAGCCACATCCCTGCCATGGCTATTTAAATTTGTTGGCTTGCAGGTTCTGAACAGGCCGTTAGCCCAATACGGCCTCTCGGCTCGGACCATGGATACCATCGGGGCGTCGTGTCGAGAGTCCACAAGGCGAAGATACCGCTCGCATATTAAGAAGTGGGAAGCCTACTGCAGCCGCTCTCGCATCACGTACGATGACGTGACAATAACCGACGTCCTGGAATTCCTCGCGGGGTTGCACCATGATGAACACTTAAGTTACAGTGCCATCAACAGCGCCAGAAGTGCGCTATCATTCTACCTCAAGATTGGGGTAGGATCCAACAGGCTAGTGTCCAGACTCATGCGGGGTATATTCAATATGAATCCGCCTACACCACGCTATAATATCACCTGGGATGTCAGGGACGTATTAACCCTGCTCAGGACGTGGTCTCCCATGGAAGGGCTCCAACTGGACCAACTCACCATGAAGCTGGTGATGTTACTAGCGCTGACTTCAGCTCAGAGGGTACAGACACTACACAAACTTCGTGTCGACAGAATGACATCTACCCCTACAGAAGTAGTCTTTTTCATTGACGAGCTACTAAAGCAGCATAGACCTGGGTGCACAGGGCTGCACCTGAAGTTCCCGGCATACCCCGCAGATGCTAGGCTATGTTTAGCCTCACATATCCGCCACTATGTCAAGGTGACGGCACGCATCAGAGGAATGGAGAGATACCTGCTTGTCACTCATAAGAGACCTCATCATCGAGTGACAGTCCAGACGATATCCAGGTGGCTTCGAGTCGTCTTGGGTAAGTCAGGTATCGACACTAATGTGTTCAAGTCTCATTCCACCAGGGCTGCATCGACGTCAGCGGCGAGGGTCATGGAGGTGCCCATGGACCAAATTCTCGCCACAGCAGGATGGGCGAATGAAGCTGTGTTCCAGCGTTTTTATAACAAGCCTGTTGCTGCTCCTCTACAGTTCGCAGAAGCCGTGCTGAATGCAGGTCCAGAACGTGGAGATGTCCCCGCATGAGGGGTTTTGATTTGTTATTAATAAATATGCTCTTGTTTTGCAGTATGAACTATTGAGCCAGTTTGTTCCTCCCATCCATCCCTGGTAGTGTTGTGTCAGCATGGACGTGGTCCAGGGCGTGTAATCACAGAAGCTTTGAAGTCTTCACGAAGTCACTCACGTGACTCCGAAATGAAATAGTAAGATTGAACGAGAACTTACCAGTTCGAAGGTTGATCTTTATTTCATGAGGAGTCGAAGTGAGGGATTTCGTGCCCTCCTCGCCCAACCCTCAATCACCTCCATCTGGTAATCTTAGTCAATTCAATCATACTATGCGAAGTCATTTCTATTGTTGGTTCTGTGATTCCACGCCGCTACTTTGAAGTATGTCGAGCATGCGCGCCGGCGGGCTCTTCACGAAATCCCTCACTTCGACTCCTCATGAAATAAAGATCAACCTTCGAACTGGTAAGTTCTCGTTCAATCTTACTATTCTACTACACTATTGCAATTCTTCTACCATGGAGCACAATTAGCATCATCGACTGGGTATAAACTTTTAGCCATAATGGTCCAGGAAAGGGTACATTGGAATGGCATTCGAGTGTAAAGAAATAATTTATGAGAACTCATTTCATAATCTTGAGTATCAAGGGATTAAGAGAAGAAGTGCATTAGTGGGATTGAGATATAAATCAGCCATATTTCTAATTGAATGTTAGTTCAGGCTCAATGCTCTGAATGGTGTTAACCTGTCTGTCTCATCCATCTGCCTCTAAAAACAGAAGGCCAATGCATTTGCATATTATGACTGAATCTCATTATGGTCTGAAAATCAGATCCTGTGACTTCAGTAGGGCCCTGTTACAATTTAGAAGTACTAATGAACACATCAAGAATCAAGAATATTTGTCATGTTCTGCACCAGATAATGAACCGCAACAATGAACTTCTTACTTGCTGCAGCTGTACAGGCACATTAACTACAACAATAACAATAATAAATATACAATTAATTATCAGTCATTCTAAGTAAACTAGACTATAAAAGAGCAAATGCCAAAATACATAGAGCAACTATAGTAGTGCAAAGTCCGTGGTGGTTTGGAAGGGATTAAGTAATTAAGGGAAGGTTGTGGTTAGGATTGTACAGGAAGGTTCAAGAACCTGATAGTTAGATCATATACCATTTCACAGTATAGCGCAGTTAGATGTCCTTTGGCCCAGTATATCTGGACAAATATAATGCCAAGACCAACTCTTATCTACCTGCATATATTCCACATCCATCCATTCCTTACATATCCATCTGCCTAGCCAAAAGATTCTCAAATCCCACTATCATATCTGCCTCCACCACCACCCCTGGCAGCATGTTCCAGGCACTCATCACCCTCCATGTAAAAAAGTTATCCAGCACATCTCCTTTAAATGTTGTCCCTTTCGCCTTATAGCTATGGCCTCTAGCATTAGATATTTGCATCCTATCCCCAAAATGCTCTTTCACTGAAACATCAGTAACCTGGCCAGGCTCATTTCCCAACAAAGGATCCACTATGTTCCTTTCTCAGGTTGGACTACACATGCTTTTTTTTAAGACACCATCTCAGAGACACTTAACAAATTGTGCCCCATCTATATCAAATTGTGCCCCAGTCTGAAGAAGGGTCTCGACCTGAAACGTCGCCTATCTCCTTCGCTCCTTAGATGCTGCTGCACCGGCTGAGTTTCTCCAGCTTTTTGTGTAACCCTGTGCCCCATCTATGCCTTGGTACTGAGCAAGTCCCCGTCAATAATGAAGAAGCTGAAATTACCCAACAAGAAAACCCTAAAGCCTTGACATTTTTCAGTAACCTGTCTGCATATTTGGTTCTCTATCTCCTGCTTGCTATTGAGGGGACTATACTACAATTCCATTGGCGAGGTTGCATCTTTCTTATTTTTAAGCACCACCCACACCCTAAGGACGTAAAGCTTTGTAGGTTAATTGGCTTTCTATGAAATAAATTGTCCCTAGTGTGTGTAGGATAGTGTTAATGTGTGGGGATCACTGGTCGGCATGGACTCAGTGAGCCGTAGGGCCTGTTTCCGCACTGCAGCTCTAAATTAAACTAAGCCCATATCGCCTCAGCAGACAAACCTTTCGCAATATACTCTCTGATTGATGCTGTGCCAGTCTCCCTGATTGGTAAAGCAACTCCATCGCTTTTTTCCTCCATCTTGGAAACATTGAAACCCTGGAACATTGAGCAGCCAGTCATGTCCCTCCTGCAACCGTGTGTCTGCAATGGCTACAACATCATAGTTCCTAGCATTGATCCAACCCTTAGTCCATCTGGTTTCCCCACAATACTTGCATGGGGTGATGAGAAGAAGCTATTCTTGAGCCTGGAGGTAACAGTTCTCAGGTTCCCATACGCTTTTCGATGATCATAGCATTAAGAAGAATGTGTAACCAGTGAGTTGTGAGTCTATGAAGGTATTAACAGAGACATTGATGAGCAGCCTTTGTGATTGCATTAATGATTATCAGACCATAAGTCATAGCAGCAGAATTAGTAGGTATGTTACAATACCTACCTTTAGCAGCACTGCAGTTCGGTCGCTCCCCGTGTGCGTGACTTTGGCGCCTGTCAGAGGGGGGTGGGCTTAAAGTGCCGTTTTTCTGCAGACTGGGAAAATTGATCCATGTCGGGCGATTTCGTTGTGGAAGAAAAATCGCTCCGACATTTCAGTCATGGAGGTATTTTTAAATTACGCTAGATTATTTATTAACTAGAGTAATTTAAAAATCACCTTCAAAAGCCGTGAGAGCCGACAACGGGAAGGATTTTGCGGAGGGGAGAAAAAAAGGTACACAGTTTATTTTTATATTAAAAGTTGGTTTTTAGGGAGGCTTTAATCACATTTTCATGTTGCGAAATGGGGTCCAAAAAAATGTATGAACCAACAGTATTTTTCCTCCCGACTTCACCGCAAACCGCAACGTTCCAATCCACCACATTCCACTAAAACCCACTCGCTAGTTGATTTAAATGGCCATTAATTTACATGTATTAAACACTAAATTCCTTCCACTTGGCCTAGAAATTCATGAAAATGAGATTTAAAAATTATGTTATATTGTGGATTGTTGTGTGAATGTTATTTGGACACTTAGGCAATTTAAAAAAAGTTTATCTTTCCTTAAGAAATGGATAGATGTTTAGATCTACTCATTGAATTTTGTAATTAGCTTCAATTAGATAACTAACTAATTAAATGCTTTAATTTCAGGTCATCCAAGTAAGATTGTTTCATATTTGTTTCAGAATGCTTCAATCTATAATAACTGAAAATTTCATTAAATTCTCTTAATTTTTAAGAAAGTTATGGGCTTTTGACTATTCTGGATCACAGCTTTTGAGTTAAGTCAATTGAAAGGCAATGGGGAACAAGATGCTAATTTCCGAGTATGAAAATGGTCATAACTTTTTTAATACTGAAGATATGAAAGTGAATTAGGTGTCAAATTAAACTTCTTTTTATGCTTTATCTAATGGGATAAATTGCAGACTTGATTTTTAAAATCTCAAAATTTTGTATCATTGCTAGAATTAGACCATTCAGCATATCATTCAGCATCATCATAGTTGATATGGTTTTGCCTCTCAATCCCATTGGCCGTTTCCCCGTAACCTTTGACACCCTTGCTAATCAAGAAGTTATTATTCTCTGTATGGAGTTTGTTCATTCTCCCCATGACCAAGTGGATTTTCTCCAGGTGCTCCAGTTCCTTCCCAAACTCCAACAGGTTTGTAGTCTCTGTATCTGTAGCATCTTGGCCTCAGTAAAGATTCTAAACTGTTCCTAGCATTTAGGATAGTGCTAGTGCACAGGCATCGCTGGTCGGTAAGGACTCGTTTTGCCTAAGGGCCAGTTTCCGCACTATATCTCTAAACTAAACTAAACTGTTTTAAGAGCTGCAAATGCCCAGGAACCTGACACTATTGTGTTAAAGAAGGAACTGCAGATGCTGGAGAATCGAGGGTTACACAAAAAGCTGGAGAAACTCAGCGGGTGCAGCAACATCTAAGGAGCGAAGGAGATAGGTGACGTTTCGGGTCGAGACCCTTCTTCAGGAAGAAGGGTCTCGACCCGAAACGTCGCCTATCTCCTTCGCTCCTTAGATGCTGCTGCACCCGTTGAGTTTCTCAAGATTTTTGTGTAACCTGACACTATTGACTTTCTCCACTGCCATCCCACCAATGAAGGCAGGTGCATGATTCTTTGGCTTTCCTTTCCTGAAGTCAATAGTCAGCTCCTTGCTATTGCTAACATTGACAGCAAGATTTTTGTTCTGACACCACTCAATCAGATTGTCGATCTCCCTCGTATACTTCAACCTATTGTTACCTGTTATACATACAAGGAAGGTGGTGTCATTAGTGAATTTAAACATAGCATTGAAGCTCATCACTGAAACCCAGCTTGAATCTGACCACCTCCTGGCATTCAAAACCAGATGAAGAGATGCTTATGATCATGTTTATGTGGGCAGAGGAATCAGGCCCCTTCTGCATGCTTTGCACCAGGATGCCCTTATCCATTTACTCTCCAAACCCTGCACCCACATTTGATTCCAATCCCTTTCCAGGCTCTCCTTCAGGTTTGGCCTCAAGGGGAGACGTTAATTTCTGTGGCCCCCTAATTAAAAGCAGGGTTGCCAGGTTATGTGTTCAGGCTTTCCAAAACCACACATTGTATTCATAAAGCCCACACATAATGTTTACTGCAAACTAAAATGAGCTAAATCGCAGATCCAGTTGTTAGTCCATGCTCATACACAGGTTTATAAAGAGCTAATAACAGGAGCACCCTGTCTCAGCAGAAACACTGTGAATGGGATTTCTACAATGTTCCTTCTATTGGCACTGAAGATGCAATGCTCTGTTGCTGGTACCCATAACCAGCGACATAGTGATTCCAACCGCTATGCCGGCTTTACCTTGCACTAAACGTTATTCCGTTATCATCTATCTTCACACTGTAAATGGCTCAATTGTAATCATGTATTGTCTTTCTGTTGACTGGATAGCATGCAGCAAATGTTTTTCACTGTACCTCGGTACACGTGACAATAAACAAAACTGACTAGCCATAGCGATATTCATCCTTAATTGACTTAAATGTTTTCCATCTGCAGTACTGATAAAACAACCAAACTCAGTTTGAAACTGTACAGATTGACTACCACACTAGTCCCATTGTTATAAATTTGTATAACATATGGATACAACTGAAAATAAAACAGCCTAACAATATTCTCTGGTTTCAATCTATTATGTATCCCATAACGTGCACCAAACTGCGTAACATTCATGGAAGAGGCAATTTATTACTAGTTCTTTGGGACGTACTATTGAGTGCTAGTTGTGATTTAGTGAGTGGTCCTCATGTCTCTGGATTGGAAATTTGTAGGTTCATGTATCACACTTGAGAATTAAATAAAAGTAGTGAGATTTCCGCGCAGCACTGGGAGAAATCTGCACTGCTTGATATGCTGGCTTCTGAATGAGGTAATCAACCAAGGTATATCTTTCCTCCACCCTGCATAGGATTGTTGCCCTTAGTAACCTAGTCAATATTTATCTACATTCCCGTTACATTGGCAAATTATCTGGCTATTATCATGCTGCAATTGATGAAAAATTATGGAACATGAATCACACTGTTCTGTTTCCAATAGCAACTGCAGATGATGGAGGACTTCATTGGCACTAAAGTGCTTTCAAATTATAATAAGCCATGAACAGTGCTGATTAGATCCCCCCTTGCTTTCTTTATCTCCAGTTGGTTGTTCAAAAGACAAAGTGCAGCAACCTTAATGACATTAGGTAGCATGAGGTTACTATGGTGAAATACACCAGCCCTTGTGGGTACAGTCACCTTGCCCAGGGTAGAAAACGTGCATCTGATTTTGCAAGCTTTGCTACAGTTAATGGTGAGGAAAAGTTAATTGCTATTTTACACTCATCTTCTCATTAACTCTATCACCTGAGTTAGAGTTCATCCTGATCTAATTATACCTTCTAATTGTTTTGAACCTCTGACATTTTACTAAGGTCTATGTCCTACGAATACCGTGGTTTAAAGCTGCAGATCAAAAGGGAATAAACCAATATTGCAGTCAGCATATCCAGGTCCGGCACCATCTAGTGCAGAGCTGAGCAGACTGCCAAAGATCCAAATCAATTGTCCAATTTCAATTCAATGAGTCCAAAAGATTTTCAACACAAGAAAACGACAGAAGAAAATGAGAGGATTCTGGGGGGCAAGTTCTATATGCAGTTGGAGAGATAGGTCTAATTAGGTATGCATGGTTTTGTACAATGAGATAATTTCTCATGAATCTGATTGAGTTTTTTGAAGAAGTGACCAAAAAATTGACAAGGGCAAAGCTGTAGACAGTGTCTATATGGACCAGTAAGGCCTTTGATAATTTCCACCTGGTAGGCTGCTATGAAAGGTCAGATTGCATGGGATCCAGGAAGTGCTGTTGGAGAGCTATTAGGTAGAGAATTTACTTCATAGAAGTAAGAAGAGGGTGATAGTGGAAGGTTGTTTTTCATACTGAAGGCCTGCGACTGGTGGTGTGCCTCATGGTTTGCTGCTCGGCCTATTGCTGTTTGATGATGTGGATGAGAATGTGTAGAAGGCATGATCTGTAAGTTTGCAGATGACACTAAAGTGTACTATCTTAGACAGTGAAGATGGTTATCAAAAATCACAGCAGGATCTTTCTCAGCTGGGCAAGCGGGAGTAAAGGGCTGGTCCGACGTACGTGTCCTTGGCACGCAAACTACGCGACCTTGTGGTCGCATTGAGCCGCGACAGTCCCACGAAGGTCGTGCGCGACTTCATTCGACCGCACAGCAATCTACAGCGTGTGACGTCATTTGAAGATAGACACAAAGCTGGAGTAATTCAGCGGCACCGGCAGCATCTCTGGAGAGAAGCAATGGGTGATGTTTCGTGTCGAGACTCTTCTTCAGTCTGAAAAGAAGTGTCTTGACCCGAAACGTCACTCATTGCTTCTCTCCAGAGATGCTGCCGGTCTCGCTGAGTTACTCCAGCATTTTGTGACTATCTTCAATTTTCTTAGCCCCGCTCTGGGAGTAGAAGTGGGAGCGGATCCGGCCGCAACGGCCGTGAGCCCCAGGCCGAGTTCGGCGATCGTTTGCCAGCTTCTGCTGCTGTTGCAGGTGAGACGTTGCATTGCGCCAGGGTCTTAGGCCTGTCCCACTTTGGCCGTCAGTTCTGCGACAGGCCGTAGGCGCGCGAAGACTACGTTCGCTACAAACATTTCGGAGCCCTGCACGATGTCACGCACAACTACATACCCCTCCGTGTTTCTCAGTGGGACCGGCCCCGCGTGGCCATACGATGCCCATGTGCCTCAATGCAACCACGAGGTCGCGTAATTTGTGTGCCAAGGGTATGTAAGTGGGACAGGCCCTTTAGAGCTTAATGGAGTTCAATGCAGGTACGTCTGAGGTGTTGCAGAACCCCTGGGGAGCATTACAGAGCAGAGGGATCGAGGGGCACAGGAACATTTTACTGAAAGTGATGTCACATGTATATGGAATGGTTAAGACAATTTTCAACACATTTG
Organism: Raja brachyura; assembly: GCA_963514005.1. The sequence goes on along the minus strand of OY740800.1, from coordinate 12,598,380 downwards.
CTTATATCAGTCAAGGTAATGAGTATAGAAGTTGGGATGTGTAGGTAGGAAATGCAGATGCTGGTTTAAACCGAAGATAGACACAAAAAGCTGGAGTCACTCAGTGGGACAGGCAGCATCTCTGGAGAGAAGGAATGGGTGATGTTTTGGGTCAAGACTCTTCTTCAGATGTAAAAGTTGGGATGTTATGTTATAGTTGTACAGTACATCGGCGAGACCGCATGTGGAGTATTGTGTTCGGTTTTGGTCACCCCACCATTGAAGGTTGTCATTAAGATGGAAATTATTTCATGAGAATGTTGGCAGGAATTGAGGGCCTGAGCTGCAGGCAGTGATTGGTCAGGTTATGACTTTATTCCTTGGAGTGCAGGAGGCTGAGGGGTGATATTATGGAGATGTAAAAGATCATGAGGGGCATATATAGGGTGAATGCACAGTCTTTTACCCCTAGTAGGGGAATGTGGAAGACAAAGGGTTAAGGTGAGGGGAAAGATTTAATAGGAACCTAAGGAGTAACTTTTTCACACAGAGGGTGTTGGGTATATGGAACGAGCTTCCAGAGGAGCTTGATGAGGCAGGTAGTATAATAATATTTAAAAGACATTAGGACAGGTACATGGATAGGAAAGCTTTAAAGGAATATGGGCAACGCAGTCGGTGGAACTAAGCTAGATGGGGCATCTTGGTTGGCATGGAGAAGTTGGGTCAAAGGGGCCATTACTGTGCTGTAGGACAAGGACAACCCAGAGTATCCCTAAAAAACATGAGACAATTACAAGGAAACAAGCTTGGTCCTTTTCCTTCTGCTATTTATTTAACTCTGTGTTCCCTTGTGTGAATCAGTGGAAGATCTTCTATATAATATTCTCCCTTGGAGAGAATATGCAATCTGAAGATATATCTCCATGACAGCAGGGTTGCTAGTTGAAAAGGAAAATGGTATCAACCCAAAGAAAACAACACTACATTCAGTTTAGAAAATCCAGATGACATACCTTTTCCAGATTATGTAAAGACTAAAACATATAGAGTGTTCCAAATCACACACTTGCTTTTCACAAATTATTGCAGTTATTTAAGAAAGCGAAAAAAAGTGTTTTTCAATTTAATAAGAAAACATTATTCAGCTATTTTGCAGTCTTTTATTAGTGAATTGTTATATCATTTTGCAGATTTAGCAACCTTTCCACTGAAATCAATAAATTCATGCTCTTGGAAAATTATATCAGAAGATTGACACAATTAGGCAATCTGCCACATTGACAAAACTGCAGCCTCGAAAACGGAGAGCAGAATGCTGTTCTTTTCATTAATGCCTGGAGTAGACCATGCTAATAATTGTTTCTGAGTGAAATGTAACCAAGTGTTAAATTAGGCATATACCTAATAATGCCACCAGTCACATAAACCCCATTTGTACCAGTACTGATATAAATTCTGATATTGGCTTCACACTATCTCGTGGAACAATCATACATGGACAAGGAGCACATTGCACTGCTTTGTAGTGTCCATGGCTTTTAAAGGGGCTGTCAATGGAAGAAGCGAATGGGCAGCACCACAATTTATTGCAGGCAGCAGAAACACTATTCACATCTATAAAGTGTGCATTTTCCAGTACTTAGCTTTAAAATGCCCATACAGTGGCTGACATAATTAACAATGTTTGCAGAATTGAATTATTAGCTGGATCATTGTGGACAGAGTTAGCCACTGATGGGTGGGCCAGGACAATGGAGAAAGAAATAAAGGCATGTCCATCATTGCAACATTCCTTTATACCTGCAAACTGTGAAATGCTTATGTGAATCCTGTTTCTATTGGGAACAATCTGATTGGAAATGGCATTTTGCTATAGCATCTTGATTAGTACACATCAGCGTCAAGGGTTATGGGGAGAAGGCAGGAGAATGGGATTAGGAGGGAGAGATAGATCAGCCTTGATTGAATGGCAGAGTAGATGATGGGCTGAATAGCCTCATTCTGCCCCTAACATTTATGAACTTATGATCTTATGAACTAATTGAAGATCTCAAGCTACTCACTGGTGGAATATGATTGTTCCTTTTGCATTTCAAGGTGTCCTTGTGTGTCAGAGACCAGAGTTATAGCTGGAGCAGGATGAGGCATCATAGAAACAGAAAGATACAAATTTCTTATCGTCTCCTGGATTTGGTCAAACAGATTTGCCAATCATCAAATTATGCCTGGCCATGGAATATCATTCAGTGTGGGTGTTTGCTCAACACTGGGTCCTCTATGTTCTATGCAACTTCTAATGCTCCGTGTATCTCCCAGCAAAGCATGGATTGCTCATATGCTGCTCATATGTTGAGCATCAAGTCTCTAAGGTTATGCTATGTGTATCAAATGCCACAATGGACTTTGTTCTTTCTTTAAAATGTCTCTATATTAAAATGTCAAAGGAGAGGGACACAGGGGAACTTGCTATCTACAAAGACAGAGGCTGGTGAATTTGTGGACTGCTCCCATCACATTTTGGACTAATTGTCTCTTTTAAATCTTTCCCCTCTTACCTTAACCTAATGCTCTGTAGTTATCTACCCTGGGAAAAAGACTGTGATCATTCATCTTACCTAAGCCTCTCATGATTGTTGTATAACTCTATAAGGTCACCCACTCAGCCTCCTATAGTCTAAGTGGAGAAAACAAATCCAGCCAATCCAGCCTCTTCTTATAACTCAAGTCCTTGTCCTGATAACATCCTTAAGTTCAGTTTAGTTTATTATTGTCCCGTGCTCTGAGGTATAGTGAAAAGCTTTCGTTTGCTTGCTGCCCAAAGGAAAGAATATGCATGATTGCAATGAACCCGTCAACAGTGCACAGATTAAGGATAAAGGATACAGCATTTAATGCAAGATAAAGTCCAATTAAAGATAGTTCATAGCTCTTCAATGAGGTAGATGGGAGGTCAGGATCACACTCTACCTAATGAAAGGATGTTCATTTGCCTGATAAAGGCTGGGAACAAACTGACCTAAATCTGGAGGTATGTATTTTCAAATCTTTTCTGCAACCTTTCCAGCTTGTATGTTCATAAAGGTTCTTACAGCCTTGCTGTGTGGTGCATGGATATTCAACTCTGGAAGTGATTACTCCATCTGCTTCCTGCTAGTTTTTACTTATAGTGGAAGTGTAGAGCTCCCTCATGCCTCGTGTCTCATTAACCCATACTTATTTCTCCTTCTCCCTGAATCTGCAATCTCTCTCCTTCCTTCCAGATTCTTGTTCTTCCCCAAAGGATGTTTTTGTTGCATGACTCCACATTATGCTACGCTGTATTCCATCTGCCTCTTCTCAGCCCACTCTTCCAACCTGTCCATGACCTTCTGCAGAGTCCCTGCTTTCCCTACACTACATGCCCCCCCACCTATCCTTGTATCATCTGCAAACTTTGCCACAAAGCATTTAATTCCTCCATCCAAATCATTGCTATACAATGTGAAGAGTATTGGCCCCAGCACTGACCCCTGTAAAACACCACTAGTCACCCGATGGTCCTTATGAATTAGTTTTGCACAGGTCCAAGGACATTAGCACCAAACAAACATTTCCTCATCGAAAATATGTGAAATTAAATTTCTAGTTATATTATGTTTAATGATGAAATGCAAAGAGAACATTTATCTATGTGTTATTGAGATTCTCTCTGACCTAAATCTGGAGGTATGTATTTTCAAATCTTTTCTGCAACCTTTCCAGCTTGTATGTTCATAAAGGTTCTTACAGCCTTGCTGTGTGGTGCATGGATATTCTCTCTGAGAATCTCGAAAAATAGCATCTATTAAATATCTGAAAAGTATCAGCCAAATAATGCACATAAATAATCATATGACTGTTACAAAAATAAGCAATTAATCTACAACTCCAAACATATGGGAAACGTCAGATGAAAATCCTGATAGCAAGTTACCACAAAGTCACATTTTACTAATATTGTGTTTGAGTTATAAAATTGTCATTCAACACCAAGTTAATTTCAAATCTTGAAAGAGTCCCAAAGAAACAGAGATGAAACACTTGTGCTTTTGGGTGGAGTGGTTATCATAAAATGCGATTGTGTTGTTGAGAGGGTCGGTTCTTTAAATGGGTTAGTAGTTGTAAAGAAACTGTGCTTGTAATGGAGCTGACAATGTCCCAGACATGAACTCTCTTTACCATGTCTACTGATCCCTATCTCAAAGAAAGACACATTTATTAACACATTGTGATAGAACATTGTCAAGCATTTCTGCTTCACCCAAAAGCACCTGGTATAAATTTAATGTACTCTTCAAAGCAAAACAAACAGTCCTGATTCCTTGATTTACTCTGACCATTAGCTTTACAACCAAAAATGTTAATGAATGTCAGCATTAAGGGACATAGGTAGCATAGACACCAAATGGTGCAGCTGTCTCACAGCTCCCGCAATCTGAGTTCAATCCTGCCCCCTAGCACTTTATATGTGGAGTCTGCATGTTCTCCCAGTGATCATGTATATTTCCTTTGCAACTCATAGATGATGCTGCCTGTCCTGCTGAGTTACTCCAGCATTTTGTGTCTATCTTCAGTTTAAACCAGCATCCGCAGTTCGTTCCTACATGGATCAATTGTTGTTAGGTTATTTGCCTACTGTACATTACCTTTAGCTAGCTGGTGATGGAAGCAATCAGACAGAGGGAATGTGAGCAATCAGATTAGTGGGGGAATCAGTGTAGGAAATAACTGCAGATGCTGTTTTACACAGAAGATAGACACAAAATGCTGGAGTAACTCAGTGGATCAAACAGTATCTCTGGAAAAAAGGAATAGGTGACATTTTGGGTCGAGACCTTTCTTCAGACTGCGAGTCAGGGGAGAGGGAAACAAGAGATACAGATGGTGATGTAGATAAATTTAGAACGAATGAATGAAAGATATGCAAAAAAGTAATGATGATAAAGGAAACAGGCCATTGTTAGCTGTGTGTAAGGTGAGAAGGGTGCAGACTGTAATGTATCGAGTTTCTACAAAGATGGTATCTGACCCACTGAGTAACTGCAGTTTTTTGTGTCTATCTTCAAGGGAATAGGATTATCCTGTACGACAGTATACATTCAATGAACTGAATAGCTTCATTCTGTGCTCCATGGAATAAAGAATAGGTTGTAATTGAATTTGGCCGCTGAATCTACAACACTCCAATGACCATACATATGGCCTAGTAAAGCTTAACTTAAAAATGTGATCTCTTGTTTAGAGGATATTTAATTTCTTGTTTATATATTAACTCAGTTATTCAGATATTATTGTTTATTTTTAGTATTAAACTCACAATGAAATATTCAATTGTGAATGTTTCTGGGAATCAGAATAATTTCACAATCCTCGAAAATGCATCACATCATTCCAAAACACTTTCTGGTATTGACCAAGTGGTTCTCAGTTAAAACAAACCAGGCCTCAACTCAAAGAGATTGAATTACAGCGAAACACTTCAACAAAATGTTGACATTACTTTGGCAGAAAAGCTGCAGGAAACTCATGAGAAATGGTAGGAAATACATTTATGCCATTTTCTTGGCATCTTGCTGAGAATGCGAGTCAACTTCAAAATTAAGCACAGAACTGCTATTAAATGAAGATGTGTTGAGCACTGCCATGGAAGATATAACGAAGCCGAGGGAAAAAAAAGCTGTAACACCATGCTTACATTTTAACAATCTGAAGATTTAAGAATAAGGAGTAAGCCATTTAGAACAAGACGAGGAAACACTTTTTCTCACAGAGAGTGGTGAGTCTATGGAATTTCATTTCGGAGTCACGTGAGTGACTTCGTGAAGAGCCCGCCGGCGCGCATGCTCGACATATCGTCGTAACGCGTTGCTGCGACGGCTGGCGGTGGAGCGCGCTCCTCGCCAGCCCTTCATAAGGGGCCACGGAGGTGAGTATTCCACCTTTAGTTGGTGGTCCTTGTTGTTCGTTATGTCTTGCAGCAAGGACATGGATGGGAGTTCGAGGGGCCGGAGGACGTCAGGACGAGTTCGCCGGTCAACAGTTCCGGGGCCTTTACCATCGGCAGTACCTGCAGTGCAGGCCGGGACTCAGGCGGAGATGTGGGTAAGCCCTGTGTTTACAGGTCCAGATCTGCCAGCACACCACAGCTCGGAGGAGTTCGACGACGAGGAGTGTGGTGTGCCGCCAGAGCAGGGGGACCCTGCCATGGCAGTCAGGTCGTCAGCGGGCTCGCTGGCGACCTCGAGCAGGGGGCGTGCGGCTGCACGGCCCATTCCACTCAGCCCCCCGAGAAGGGGCAGGGCAGGAGCCCAGAAGCCTAACCCTGCCAGGGCTAAGGCATTGCCTGACACGGAGGAGCGGTCAGGTTCCAGGGCGAGACCCGGGGCGGCTGTGAGGTCCAGCCGGCACACCCCGACTCTCGACGCCGGGACGGGTCGGTTGAGTCGGGTCTCGTCACGGTCGCCAAGCCCCCCATGGATGGGTGGGCGAGACCATGCGTCGGCAAGGTCCACGATGTGGGCAGCCGGCAAGCCTGCGCGGGCTTCAGGTAGCCATGCTTCGGCTGGTGCCGACACCACGCTGCAAGTGCCCTTAGTGGCAGCCGCGTCAGCTCCCACTAAACGGAGGCGGTTGAACACGCCCGCGCGGGAATCGCGCAGTTTCGCCTCGGCGGCTGTTAGCGACAACTACCGGCACCGGCAGGGCCTCGATGAGGTGCGGGCCGATGATAGGAGCCCGGTTTTCTTTTCAGAGCCGGAGGACTCCGACCACCTGAGTGTTCAGGGTGAAGGGCGTATTGACCGTATGGAGCGGCTGCTGGAGCTCCTGCTTCAAAGCCAACAACAGCAGGGCAGCCACAGGCACAGGGCGTCGTCACCAGCCTCTACCATCAGCCTGGAGCAGCAGGAGGAGGAGGAGGTTTTGGTGGATTCCATACCACCTCCGGTGGAGGTACCAGCGGAGGATCTTCTGGATGTGGCGACCAAATTTGCGGCCCCACATTCATCTGGACTTCCTTTAAACACAAAGCTGGCAGCCACTGTGGACTTTCTTAACAACCAGCAACTACAGGAAGAAGTCCTCATTCAGGCAATGAGCCGTCACAAGGCTCCATCCAATTGCAACTCCCTCAACGTGCCTGTGGTCAATACGCCGATATGGGGCAACATCAGTGCGGCTATCCATCAACAGGAGGTAAAACTGCAGCAGATCCTGAAGCTCCTCACGGCCGGTATTACCGCCTTTGTGCGGTCGGTGGACGGGGACGAATTGAATTTGGACCAGAAAGATGCCCTGGCCCTCCTGTGCGCGACCCAGCACGAAATTAACGGGTTTCGCAAAACCAGCATCCGCCCAGCGCTCAATCCAAAGTTTGCAGGATTGTGCAAACCACCGCCGCCGCCCCCGCCCCGTCAGCTCTTTGGGGAGGACCTCTCGAAGAGAGTCAAGGAGCTTGACGAGCAAGCCAAAACGGTGGGGATCATGCGCCCTCAGAGTGCCCCCACACCATCAGGCTCAAAGTCTCCATACATTCGATCACGAGGGTCTGCCAGTACCTCGACGAGGACCCACCCTCAAGCTCCACAACGACAGCAACATCAGACCTAGCACCAGGGGTCTTTTTTAGGACAGGGTCGGCAGAGACCCTGGTGGAAAACGAAGACGCCGCGCCCTCAAGCCAACCCAGCACCTCCACGTCCGCACACGCGTGTCAAGGACCGCCGGTAACCACGGAGGTGAGGGGGTCTGGTTCTCTCTTTTCTCTCTGTTTAACTTCACATGTTGGTGGTCGCCTTCGGTGGTTTTTGGGTGCATGGGGTAATTTTACTGGTGACGAGTATGTGTTGCAGAATATTCAGGGGCATAAAATTGAGTTTATTAATGGCGATATTCCTCCATCCCAGCACATGCCCGCTCGAACGTTTAAATTATCTGCTGCAGAACAGGCAGCCGGCTATAAGGAACTGTTAAGTCTTGAGCACAAAGGAGTGATTGAGAGAGTGGTGCTTGAGCCAGTTGAATTTGTTTCGAACATATTCACCAGACCTAAGAAGGATGGAGGTTGTCGTGTCATTACTGATCTAACCCGTTTGAATACTTTTGTAACATATACTCATTTTAAAATGGATACGTTTGAAACAGCCAAATCATTGATTTCTCATGGTTGCTTTATGGAATGCATCGATTTAAAAGACGCATATTATACCGTATCCGTCCAGAAATGTGACAGAAGGTTTTTGAAATTCATCTGGATGGGGCAACTCTGGCAGTACAAGGCTTTGCCTAATGGGCTCACCACAGCCCCTAGATTGTTCACTAAATTAGTGAAGCCAATTATGGCTTATTTGAGACAACGACACCATATAGTTATGGCCTATTTAGATGATATCTTAATTGTGGGCCACACCCTGGAATTGGCTGAGCAGGGTGTTGCAGCTGCTGTCAATATATTTCAACAATTGGGGTTTATTGTCCATCCAGAGAAATCAAAGTTCTACCCTGCCCAGGTGGTTAATTACCTAGGATTCACGGTGAACTCTATAAGCATGAGGGTTACCATTCCAATTAACAAGATTGAGGAGGTTACCCAGGTGTGTCAAGATTTAATCCGCACCAATATACCATCGATTCGGCACTTAGCTACAATAATTGGGAAGCTGGTAGCTTTGTTTCCGGCAGCGCGATATGGACCTTTGCATTATCAGAATTTGCAAAGAGCTAAAATTGCTGCGTTAAAACAGAACGCTGGTCATTATGATCAGTCCATGCAGCTGCCGCCCGAAGCGATAAATGAGTTGCAATGGTGGGTGTGTCACATTAGCAGCTCATTCAAGCCTATTAGGGAGGCTAATCCGGTGGTATATTTGCAAACTGATGCAAGCTCCAATGGTTGGGGAGCCATGAATAATTGCTCTAGTTGTGGTGGCAGATGGGACACCCTTGAATCAACGATGTTGTTAACTCCAGGGATTAACTATTTGGAGTTGCTGGCAGCATTCCACGGACTTCGTGCGTATTGTTCCAAGCTTGTTGGAGCACATGTCCGTCTCCAAATAGACAACACCACAGCAGTAGCATATTTAAACCATATGGGTGGTACCAGGTCAGTTTCGTGTGACAAGTTGGCAAACTCAATTTGGCTCTGGTGTGTTCAAAGAGACATTTGGATTTCAGCTACCTATTTGCCAGGTGAGCTTAATACTGTGGCGGACACCAGGTCACGCAACTTTAATGACAATATTGAATGGATGTTGCATCCTGAGATCTTTTCTAAAGTCACAGCCAAATTTGGTAAACCGGACATTGACCTCTTTGCGTCACGGTTGAACCATCAGGTACCAACCTACGTTTCATGGGAACCAGATCCTGGGGCTATAGCGCTAGATGCATTCTCGCTGGACTGGGGGAATTGGTTTTTCTATGCCTTCCCCCCGTTTTGCCTCATCAGTCGGGTATTGGGAAAGATTCAGGCAGATGCTGCCAAGGGCATCCTTATTATACCCGACTGGCCCACACAGCCTTGGTATCCGGTGGTCTTTGACATGCTCAACGAACCTTGGGTCCTTTTGAAGGGTTGCCCACAATTGGTTACTCACCCTGTCTCAGGGGAGCCGCATCCCTGCCATGGCTATTTAAATTTGTTGGTTTGCAGGTTCTGAACAGGCCGTTAGTCCAATTCGGCCTCTCGGCTCGGACCATGGATACCATCGGGGCGTCGTGTCGAGAGTCTACAAGGCGAAGATAGCGCTCGCATATTAAGAAGTGGGAAGCCTACTGCAGCCGCTCTCGCATCACGTATGATGACGTGACAATAACCGACGTCCTGGAATTCCTCGCGGGGTTGCACCATGATGAACACTTAAGTTACAGTGCCATCAACCGCGCCAGAAGTGCGCTATCATTCTACCTCAGTTTGGAGGTAGGATCCAACAGGCTAGTGTCCAGACTCATGCGGGGTATATTCAATATGAATCCGCCTACACCACGCTATAATATCACCTGGGATGTCAGGGACGTATTAACCCTGCTCAGGACGTGGTCACCCATGGAAGGGCTCCAACTGGACCAACTCACCATGAAGCTGGTGATGTTACTAGCGCTGACTTCAGCTCAGAGGGTACAGACACTACACAAACTTCGTGTCGACAGAATGACGTCTACCCCCACAGAAGTAGTCTTTTTCATTGACGAGCTACTAAAGCAGCATAGACCTGGGTGCACAGGGCTGCAGCTGAAGTTCCCGGCATACCCCGCAGATGCTAGGCTATGTTTAGCCTCACATATCCGCCACTATGTCAACGTGACGGCACGCATCAGAGGAATGGAGAGATACCTGCTTGTCACTCATAAGAGACCTCATCATCGAGTGACAGTCCAGACGATATCCAGGTGGCTTCGCGTCGTCTTGGGTAAGTCAGGTATCGACGCTAATGTGTTCAAGTCTCATTCCACCAGGGCTGCATCGACGTCAGCGGCGAGGGTCATGGAGGTGCCCATGGACCAAATTCTCGCCAGCGCAGGATGGGCTAATGAAGCTGTGTTCCAGCGTTTTTACAACAAGCCTGTTGCTGCTCCTCTACAGTTCGCAGAAGCCGTGCTGAATGCAGGTCAAGAACGTGGAGATGTCCCCGTATGAGGGGTTTGATTTGTTATTAATAAATATGCTCTTGTTTTGCAGTATGGACTGTTGAGCAAGTTTGTTCCTCCCATCCATCCCTGGTAGTGGTGTGTCAGCATGGACGTGGTCCAGGGCGTGTAATCACAGAAGCTTTGAAGTCTTCACGAAGTCACTCACGTGACTCCGAAATGAAATAGTAAGATTGAACGAGAACTTACCAGTTCGAAGGTTGATCTTTATTTTATGAGGAGTCGAAGTGAGGGATTTCGTGCCCTCCTCGCCCAACCCTCAATCACCTTCATCTGGTAATCTTAGTCAATTCAATCATACTATGCGAAGTCATTTCTATTGTTGGTTCTGTGATTCCACGCCGCTACTTTGAAGTATGTCGAGCATGCGCGCCGGCGGGCTCTTCACGAAATCCCTCACTTCGACTCCTCATAAAATAAAGATCAACCTTCGAACTGGTAAGTTCTCGTTCAATCTTACTATTCTCTGCCTCAGAGGGCGGTTGGAGACAGGTTCCCTGGATGCTTTCAAGAGAGAGCTCGATAGGGCTCTTAAAAATAGTGGAGTCAGGGAATATGGGGAGAAGGCAGGAACGGGGTACTAATTGGGGATGATCAGCCATGATCACATTGAATGGTGGTGCTGGCTAGAAGGGCCAAATGGCCTACTCCTGCACCTATTGTCTATTGTCTAAGATGAAAGAAGAATGAAGACAGTCGACGGAGCTTAAATCGTTCACTATGGGGCTGGGACAAACCATCAAACCAAAGCATCAGATTGGTTCAGTCACCATATTGTCACCTGTGATAATAGGTGTCAGTTGGCAAAAATAAAGGTGGGGACCTAGAATCATTGACATGTGAAATTATATTGCTGAGTAAAGTAATAACTGGGGGCATTCAGCATATCCTATCTTTACAGCCGAAGAAACATGTGGTAGAAAATAAATGAAGCTAATGTCTACTGGCATTGAAGACCTCAAAGCAATATATATTCTCAGTGCAAGGAAAATATAAAGAAATGCTGATGACAAAAATGATCAAATCCCTCATAGCCCATAGCCCAGGATTCTAAAAGTGAAAAATACAACAAAACTGGATGGATTAGTTATCATCTTCTAAAATTCTCTAGATTCTGTAACATAAGGAGACAAATGTAAACTACTGCATAAAAAAGGAGGTAAGATTTGGAATGCAGGTTTCAGTTTGGTCTCTCGATCCAAAATGGATACTTTTTTAACATTAGAGTGAGTACATGTAGTATGTACACGTACCGGATGGATTCTGCCGATATGAGGTTCACTTAAACAATAACAATTGAGTAGATTAGCCAGAACTCACTGAAGTTTAGAGGAATGAGATGATATCTTTAGTCTTTACAACTTAACAATTGCTGAAAGCAACTGAGGAATTGTTTCCTCCAACTGGAAATTGGTGAAATTGTTTCAGGGTAAGCCGTTGGTCAGTTGGAATTGATGTAACGATGTCTCTCCAGGGGGTGCCGTCCTGTATGGTATGGCTACCCAGCCTGCAGCTGTATGTTTTTCACCCTTTTCTTTATTTTAGTGTGTTAAAGTGTTTTGTTTTTGGAGCCTATTCTTTTTTATGTGGGGGATGAGGGGGGGGGGGAAGGGGGAAACTACTTTTCCTGGTCCCTACCTGGTCGGAGAGGCAGCTTTTCTCCGGGCTGCACCTTCGACCCATCCTCACGGCCTACCAGCGCGCCTGGAGCGGCGTTTCCTGAGGGGACCGCCCAGAACCTTGGCTTCGGCAGCAGTGGAGCGCTGGAGCGCCATCGCGGGGCGGAGCGGGTAATGCCTTGCCTGGGTCGCCGCGCTGGAACTCCAGTGAGCTGAGACCGCCGAGACAAACATCGCGGAGCTGCGGGTCTGTGGAGCAGCCGGCTGCGGGCGGCGGCGCTGCACTTTAACATCGGGAGCCAGTGGGGGAGCTCCATTCGGCGCGGCCTTGTCGGCTTTGGAAGCCACAGACTCCAGTAAGAGGCGGCCGTTCCAGGTGTCTCAAGCCACTGAGAGGATTCTCCCGATGCCGGAGCACCATCACCCGGCGAGAACGGCCTGGAATATCGGGCCACCGTGAAGGCGACTGTGGAGGCCTCAATAGGCCCGACTATGGGTGGACATGGGATGAGGACTGGACTTTGTGCCTTCCCTCATAATGGGAACCATTGTGGGGGGATGTTTTTTAATGTTTAAATCTCTTTATTAGTGTTATGTCTGGATTCTTTATTTCATGTGCTGCATGGCAAGAAACATTTCACTGCACCAATTGGTGTATGTGACAAATAAACTAACCTTGAACCTAACGTAAAATTTACTTCACGAGACAACTTTGAAGGTTTCAAATCCCAGACCTAGTAGATGCACAGTTATTGAATATTTAAGTTTGAGATCAATAGATTTTTTGAAATTAAAAGAAGCAAGGAATAGCGAAGTAGATGAGCTAAAACACGAGCCATGTTAACATTGAATGATGGGGCACACCATCATTCAATCTTAACAATGAACAACCTCACAGATCGGCTTCAGTTTATAGTTCTGATCTTCTGTTCATTGTCTCAGCATAGGTCTTGGCAACCTCTGGAATGAATGAAATCTTGCAGACACAATCTCAGAAAGAAGAAAAGCAGAATAAACGTCTACAAGCACAAATAGGCTCTTTGTGAGAAATCTTCTTTGGAGATTAGAATTTATATACTGTATACTTATCAAGCTCAGTATTTATTCAAGGTAAACCTTGCAACCTATCTGAATTGCATACTCCCTATTTTAGAGAATGAGTTGTAATGAGGTAGCATTCAACTAAGGGAAAACTAAAGGCAGTGCAGTGGCACAGCGGTAGAGTTGCTGCCTTACAGAGCTGGCAGCACCAGAGATCTGGGTTCAATCCCGACGAAGGATGCTGTCTGTACAGAGTTTGTACGTTCTCCCCACGACCTGTGTGGGTTTTCTCCCAGATCTTCGGTTTCCTCCCATACTCCAAAGACGTACAGGTTTGTAGGTTAATTGGCTTGGTATAACTGTAAATTGTCCCCAGTGTGTGTAGGATATTGTTAATGTGCGGGAATCACTGGTCGGCCCGGACTCGGTGGGCTGAAGGGCCTGTTTCCGCACTATTTCTCTAAACTAAACTAGAACAAAACACTTTTAGTGTAGTTAACTTTAGAGATATATCATGGATTTAGGCCCTAAGGCCCATTGAGTCCACCCTGACCATGTATCACGCATTCACACATGATATGTTACCCTACATTTGCATCTACTCCTTACACACAGTTTACAGAGGACAGGGGACAGTTTGCAGAAGCCAATTAACCTACAAACCTGCACATCTTTAGGATGTGGGAGGAAATCGGACCACCTGGTGGAAACCTACGCGGTCACAGGTTTAACGTGCAAACTCCACACAGACAGCACCTGAGATCAGAATTGAACCCAGGTGTCCAGTGCTGTGAGGCAACACCTCTACCAGCTCCACCACTCTCGATGCCGCCCATGATCAGAAATAATTATTTTTCTTAAATCTCTATATCTTTTTCAACATTAATGACTTTGGCCATAGTAGTGATTTTTATAGGCATGGGTTATAGATCTGGGCTTTTCTTGTCTTAAGGCAGTTTCTCGGAGAATATGACCCATTGCAAATCCTCTGTCCCTCCTCTAATTACACATATTTCTTTGCATGCTTTTGCTTTCTTTGTATCTACAATTCCCTCATGTTCATTTATAACCACATCAAACTTTTCATCATTCTGTAAAACAGTGGTTTAATTGACCCAATCTTTCTTCGTGGTTCTGTTCTTCCAATGAGTCTGGTGAATATTCACTGCACTTCCTCCATAACAAGACCATCCTTTCTCAGCGAAGCAGAATACAATTGCACACAATATTCAAGGTGTGGTCTCTCTAAGGCCCTATATGATTTCAATCAGACATCTCTGCCGCAGTTTTCATTTTCTCTCACTATGAAAACTAACATACAATATGCCTTCTTTACTGTCTGTAGAATCTGTGTCTAGTTTCTCCTTTTTCCCCGATCTATCACCATTATGATAATGATCTGCCTTCCTGTTTTTACTATCAATGTGAATAATCTCACATTTGTCCATATTATACTACATCTGCCATCCATATGCCCACTCCCTCAACCTGTCCAAATACAGCTGGAACTTCTCTGTGTCCTCCTCACAGCCCACACAACCACTCTGTTGTTTCATAGGGCGGTCACCAGTGGAGGTCTCTCTATAAGGGAGTCCACCTCTGTTCATCGGGGAACCGGAGTGGTGGGCGTTGCATAGAGCAATGGTGTGTAATCGATATTTAAGTCAGTTCACAGACTCACCAGCCGCCTGTCACTTCTGCGACGTGGAAGGGACTGCGTTTCATGTGTATAAGGAGCGTGAGAGGTTGCAGCCTGTGTGTGAGTATCTGAAGGAGCTGCTCAACAGGTTTTGGCTGCATTTCAGCCTTACAATTTCGATATTTTGGCCACCCAATACGGAAGGACGAGGGTCAGTCAGGAGTGGGGAATCTCCCTGTCGGTTTGCTCCTGGTTTTGGCCAAGATGGCCATCCACAGGTCCAGGCAGCGTGCAGTCGAGGGTTCTACCACAGTTAACCTCCTGCCCTTTTCATTTCACGGGAACACCGGAGGCCAACCATGAACGCTGGTCACCAAGGATGTCGAGTGTATTGCGGAAGAGGGTGACAAGATTGTAATTTGATAACTATTTGATTGGTGTTTGTAAACTGCCAATAGCAGTCTTGATCATTGCAGTGCTTTGTATCTGGGATTAATTAAATAATAGCTCCTGTTTAAGGAAAAAAATGTTATTCATCTGCAAATGTATATATTACCCCTAATTATATCATTTAAATCATTGATACATATTTTTAGTACACATGAAGGATCCGCCTATGAAGTGTCAGGCTTTCCTTGTGGTTGCTGCAAGTCACTATTAGTGCAACATGGTATGATCCAGCAGACAATAGATTTTGTCTATTAGGACTGGTGTCAGATTAGGAAAAAATGAAGTGCAGCAAGACCTGGAGTTCCTGGATGTCCTTGCACACCTGTCACTGAAAGTAATGCAGGTACAGCAGGCAATGATGAAATGGCATGTTGCCTTCATAACAATGAGGATTTGAGTAGGTCCTTCTGTAGTTGTACAGGGCCCTGGTGAGACCACATCTGGAGTATTGTGTGCAGTTTTGTTCTCCTAACTTGGGGAAGGACATCCTTGCTATTGAGGCAGTGCAGCGTAGGTTCACGAGGTTAATCCCCGGGATAGTGGGACCGTCATATGATGAAGGATTGGAAAGATTGGGCTTGTATTCACTGAATTTAGAAGGATGAGAGGGAATTTTATTGAAACATATGAAATTATAAAAAGACTGGACAAGCTGGGTGCAGGAAAAATGTTCCCAATGTTGGGGAGTCCAGAACCAGGGGCCACAGTCTAAGAATAAAGGGGAGGCCATTTAAAACTGAGATGAGAAAAAAAAAAATTTACCCAGAGAGTAGTGAATTTGTGGAATTCTCTGCCACAGAAGGCAGTAGAGGCCAATTCACTGGATAAATTTAAAAGAGAGTTTGATAGAACTCTTGGGGCTAGCAGAATCCAGGGATATGGGGAGAAAGCAGGCACGGGTTACTGATTATGGATGATCAGCCATGATCACAATGAATGGCGGTGCTGGCTCAAAGGGCCAAATGGCCTCCTCCTGCATCTATTTTCTATGTTTCCATGTTTAATTATGGTGCACTAAAACTATGGTGCATTGCTCTTCGCACCTGTGTCATACCAGATACCCTTCAAAACATCATGAAATAATTCTAAAAGATGCTTGGACCCACATTAGAATGGTTTAACCCCAGAAAAAAATGCAAAAAAAAACGTGCAGTTTCCAATGCGATCAGCCTTAAATAAACACAATTGCAAACACTTTACTGTGTGGCACTCATGCCTCTTAAAGACTAATTTCCTATTGGTGGCCATGATAACAGAGTGATAACGTTTCATCTGTGGCTGAACAGAATAGCATTCCCTGGCATTTTTTGATGCCAACTCCTTGGAAAGAACAATCATATACACCAAATCAAACTTCAACTGGAGATAGACAAAAAAAGATGGAGTAACTCAGCAGGTCAGACAGCATGTGTAGGAAGGAACTGCAAATGCTGGTTTAACCCACATATAGACCTTCTTCAGACTGAGAGTTAGGGGAGAGGAAGTTACAGAGATAAGGAAGTGTAAAGGGCCTGTCCCACCAACATGCGATTCCATGCAGTGAGCGCGACCAAACCGGCAGCGGGGGCCGCGCAGAGTTCGGGTGATCCCCGTACAGGGCCGTTCCCAACAGCATGCGCCTACATGCGGCAAGCGCAACCAAACTGGCAGCAGGGGCCGCGCGGAGGTCGGGTGAGTGGCGCAACGTGGCACAAAGTGAGGCGAACTTGGAGCGAAGTCTTAAAGGTAAGTTCGCCAGGACAGAGAGGGACACACAGAGAGGGGCACAGAGGCACACACAGAGAGGGCCACGGAACCACACACAGAGAGGGTCACGGAGGCACCTACAGATAGGTTCACGGAGGCACGACGTCGAGGCGGTGTGTAATGTGTCGAGGCAACAGCGAGCCGACAAGCCATGGCCGCGCAGAATTTTTGAACACGGTCAGTTTTTCGGAGCCCCGCGCAATGTCGGGACGAACTCCGCACAATTCCGCACGGCTCCGGCGATCGAAGTGGGACCGGCCTCGCGACGCCGGACGGCTCAAGCGACCACGTTAGGTCGCGCTCATCGCATGGAGTTGCATACTGGTGGGACAGGCCCTTAACAGATCAAAAGAGATGCAGATCTCTGGAGAAAAGGAATAGGTGACATTTTGGGTCGAGACCTTTCTTCAGACAGTGAGTCTGGGGAAAGGGAAATGAGAGATATAGACGGTGATATGGAGAGATATCAATTGGATTCTTGTAGTTTCTGTACCATATATAAACCTACGTTTGGTCTTTCAATGCAACAGTGTAACCGCTCACAGCTTCTCTCAACTTCTGTTGGCATTTGCAGAACTTACCTGGAGATGTGTGTGGAATAGACACAACAATCTGGAGTAACTCAGTGGGACAGGGAATATTAGGGATAAGATTGGCTGGTAGGGGAGACCAGGCCAAGTGTTCATTGATGGTACACATCCAAATGTAGAGCAAGACAAAGTGGGACAGGGGGGAAGCAAGTACAATTCGGGTAGATCAATGATCCAGGCTCCATGGCCATGAAATGGGACACGTCCATCCTCAATAAATCTAGCAGAAGCCTGCCAAGTTTAGGATCAACATCCGGTCCTGCAAATATTTATATAAGAGAAAGCTCACAAAGGAAAATGTACAGCAATGATAAACTACTGGGCCAGAACCTTGGACTGTTCTCATTGGTATTTTGCTGATTAAGGGGTAACTTATAATTCACAATGCCACAGTGATAAACCTGTCATGGATTTAGAATTCATATTGGAGCCAGCAGACTAGTCTCATGGAAGAAGATAATAACAAAGAAACATATTAGAGATGTTCTGTCAGTAGGGAGTACATGTGATGTAGGAACTGAGCAGACAGCTTGTATGTTCCAACAGCAGTGAACAAAAGGTTAAAGAGTGGGTGGTATAAACATCGGTAGTGAAGTCAGAGGAGGCATCTGCTGAAGTTTAGGAAGTATTTTCAGCCAAACTATCTGGGCAACATTGGTACACAGCAATTTTCAGCTAAGTCGGGGACCGATGGGTGGAACAGTTCAAGAAATTTGAGGGTGCTTGCATAGAATGCCCAGCTATTGCAATCTTCATCTGAAGCGCGGGGTTGTGAAGTGCTTTGAATGAAGGACCAGCTGTTTATAATTTTATTTTTCTTTATAGGCTCTAATGAGTGAGATGTATTAGATTTGCCATGTTGAATGAATTACATTCTCAAAAGAGGTCGGAAATACTTAGTCTGCAAAGACTACCTGAGGTAAATTATCCTTGCAAAACTACCACGTAAACAAATGCAAGTGAGAACTTTAATAAGGCACAGGGTGGAAATTGACCTTACGTGATTGAACGGTGGTGCAGTGGAAGGAGTGCCAGTGTCTGTTGTGAAGTGTCATAAAAAAAGGCTTCTCCTGATGCATCTAATATAAGGTATACATTTAACATGCCAATTTGAATCTGTTGGCAGTATTAAACATGATCAAATTTACTTTATGGGCAGATGTGTATATCTGCTATGTCTCTACAAAAGATTGCTCAATTTTGAATCAGATTAATTTGGTGCTCCTCTGTGTTGATGCTTCATTGCAACACTAAGGGAATATGATGTTGTCAAAGGCGCTTTTTGACAGATAAGATGTTGAACTGTAATTGTGTCAGAGTCCAGGAGCAATGTGAAAATTCACAAGGGAATATTCAAATAAGAGCAGGTGGATTTGGTCATTTATTCTATTAGTCATCACTATAATATTGGCTGTTTTGTTTCCCCACATAACAACGTAACGCGTTCTTTATCGAATACCATCAGTTCACGTTTGTGGAAGTAAAGATACTGGACGTCTGTGCCTTGGCAATCCTGCATGTTAAACAATAACCTGAGACATGTGTAAACATCCTGTGCAATGTAGTTGCAAAAAGTAATTTGCACAGAAGGACTGTTATTTTCCAATCAACAGTAACTCAATACACTCTTAGTTTTAAAAAGCATTTTTGCTGAGGAAACTGCAATTGTAAAGTTGTAGTGTACTCTACCGCAGCTCATATTGAAATTGCAAACTTTACAGAGTTTTTGTTCATCCTTTTAATACATTGCACATGGTTCTAAATGTTTGCAGCAATACCATTATATTTATCTAGCTAGATAGTCTGTATACAAACCTTGTACCACTTTTAAGTATATATGGACATATGAAACAATCCCTTTCTTTAGGATAAAGATTTGTCCTTGATAATGTGTAGAATCAATCACGTCGAGTACAATGTATTCCACTTCTCAAATTCAATCCCATTGATTTACCGATGTATTTTCACTATTATAGAGTAGGTATTTTGATTGGACGTTTTCCGGATGATTAGGGAACAGTCATTTTTAGAAGAAGTCAAACAATAAAATGCAAGCTGACTCCTCACATCATTTGTGAGACCCCAATGCAATTTTTAAAGGACTCTGCCCTGCCCATACTGTACACGCATGGAGCAAATAATTTTAAAATGACGTACAATAATTTCAGGAAAACATATTGAACAGGCCCATCATGGAATTTTATGAAGGCAGAATATCCCTCAAATTTTTATTTGTAGAATTCAACTTTCATATACAACTTAAACAAAGCAGCTTCACTGTCCAAACCAATCTATTTTTTAGTAGTGAGGAATCAGAATGGAATTCCATCATGAAATGAGTACCTGGTTACACGTGAATCCTTAACCTGAACCACCTGAAGTGTGTGATAGTTCCATGAATTGGTGTTTCATTGAAACAACATGGCCAGAGAGCACATTTGCCAATGTGGTAAAATAAAATCACAAATGTTACGGAATGCACAGACCAAAGCAGAACATAATGGTCATTGATTATTTACAGCACAAAATAAAACTATTCCGTCCATTATGGAACCTGTTAGTTCCATCAAGTGTTCATTCACCATAGCCTTGCAACTGTTTTTGTGCCATACATTTAGTTTAGTTTACAGATACAGCATGGAAACAGGCCTTTCAGCCCACCGAGTCCGCACCGACCAGCGATCCCCGCACATTAACACTATTAGGGACAATTTACAATTATACCAAGCCTGTTCATCTTTGGAGTGTGGGAGGAGAACGTACAAACTGCATACAGATAGCAGCCATGGTCAGGATTGAACCCGAGTCTCTGCTGCTGCAACTGCTGTGAGGCAGCAACTCTACCACTCCACCAACGTGCCGCCCTTTTATCCAAACCTTTCCTGAAGACCACATGGAACCTGCCTTCACCTACAGTGCATTGCAGATTCCAACATATACTCTATATGGGGGATTGTCTTCAATTCTCCCCCTTACTTTATACTTGTGACCTCCAGTCTTCCAACCCTCCACGAAAAGGAACTGCCTCCCATGATTCTTTTTTTCCAGATCCCTCATGATTTTCTATATTTTGATCAAATCTCAACTCAAGCTTTTTTCTCAAAGGAGAACACTTTCGGTGTCTCTAACCATTTACTTGTAACTGTAGCCCCTTATCTGAAGAAACATTCGCATAAATCATTTCTGAACCCTCTCGATGGTCTTCTCATATAATATGGTACCAAAGTTGAAACCAAAGCAATCACAGGGATGACACAGCAAACTCTATATTGACAGTAGCTAAGGATAGGACCAAATTTAGATCACAGGAGCTCTGATGCAGTTGTGCTAATTGTTATACAGCTCTGCCATCTTTTCCCGCCAAATCTGAACTGACCATGATAATCGAATTGTGTTCAATTTGAACCAATAGCAGTGTTTTACGAAGGTTTCGCATTTTCTTCCCTGCTTTTATCTTCTGTGCCTCTATTGAGAGAGACCACCATTTTGTATGCCTTATCCACAGTTTTCTAACTATGTCCTGCCATTTTCAATTATTTACATGCACATTCTCCAGGTCCCTCTGCTCCTGCACTGCTTTTAGAACAGTATCTTTTATTTTCTATTGCCTCTCCTCATTCTTTCCACCAAAATAAATAATCTCACATTCTGCTGTGTGAACGTTATCAACCACATTGTCCTTAGCCAACAATCAGCCTATCAGGGAACCTCCCTGCTTGAGGTCATCTTTTGCCGGCCCTGATTTGTCCTGGTCTTTTCTTGCTTTCAGTTCGCCCTCCCCTTCCCTCGCCCCCAACAATCAGTCCGAAGGAGGTTCTGACCCAAAAGGTCACCTATCCATTTTCTCCAGAGATTATGTCTAACATGCTGTTACTCCCACATTTTGTGTCTATCTTAGGGGGGAATAAACAGTATCTGCAGTTCCTCTCAATTACGTTATCTGCCAAGTGTTTGTGCAGTTCACCAAGCTGTTTATATCTTGCTACAACCCACTACTACATACCTCCAGTTCACACTATTGCCATGTCATGAGTCATTTAGAAATTGTGGCTTACACTCCCATAGCCTACATAATTTATAGATATCAAATAGAACAATTGCCTTAATATCAAACCCTGGGAAATGCAACTATTCATCTTTAATCAGACTGAGGAAATGCCATTCACCAAAACCCTCTTATTGCTTGTTACTTATTACATTTTGTGTCTACTCTATCAATATCCATTTTATGCCATATGCTTAAAATTGTTAAGAAGTGTGCTACTTGGCAACTTATCAAAAACTGTCTGTGAAATCATGTATACCACGTCAACTACATTACCCAAATCAACTTTCTCCTTTACCTCATGAAAAAAATTGAGCAAACACAATTTGCTCTAAAAAAAATCCATAGCTGCTAACTTTGATTAATCCACTACCCACCTGGTGAATATCCTGTCCCAGATCATTCCTTCGAAGATAATTTATATTTTGTACATTTCATAACAATGCAGAAGAATGTTATTTCTTCTGGACCTGTCAAGTCCATGCTATTTTTTGGAGCCATTCCCATTATTCACACATTTTCAATGGAATGAGAGTGGATCTGGCCAAAGCGAATTGGAACCAAAGCTGACAGGCAAAACTATGACTGAACATGTCTCGGTATGTTTGAGGGGCATTCCCATGAGAGGGGAAGGAAGATTCAAATTCAGAGATCCTTGGACATTGGAAAAGATACCGGAAGAGAAAGAGAAAGAACAGCCTGTGTATGACAAGTGTAAAACTCTTCCTTTCTTCTTCCAGCAACCCCCCACCCCCCCCAACCAGCCCCACTCTCACATCAGTTTGAAGAAGGGTTTCGACTCGAAACGTTGCCTATTTCCTTCGCTCCATAGATGCTGCCTGACCCGCTGAGTTTCTCCAGCATTTTTGTCTACCTATGACAAGTGTAAGGTTGTCCAACCTATTTCTCATTAACTTGCCCTCCAAGCTCTTGCAACACACATATAAATAGGAACAAATTGTAAAAGTCAATTAATCTGTAAGAACATCTTCAGAATATGCAATAAAACAAGTTCACTCGGGGAACCCAATACAATCACAGGGAGAACATGCAAACTCCATATTGACAGTAGACAAGGCTGAGTTTGAACCAAGATCACAGGAGCTCTGAGGCAGTTGTGCCAACTGCTCTGCCGTTGTGCCATCATTTTCCACCAAAGGGTTATCTCGTCTTTTTTTTAAGAAGGATGTAACATTTGCTACTCTCTCTTCCTCTGCCACCCTCCAATCTTAACAGCACTGCAAAATCATAGTGCACCTGCAATTTCTTCCTACACTTCCTTCATAATGTGAGGATACATGCTAACCATCAGATGGTGACCTACCTACTTTAATTTCACTCATTTTTTCTACTACCTGTGACCTATCAGAGAAACATAGAGACATAGAAACATAGAAAGTAGGTGCAGGAGTAGGGGACTCGGCCCTTCGAGCCAGCACCGCCATTCAATATGATCATAACAGATCATCCAGAATCAGTACACTGTTCCTGCTTTTTCCCCTTATCCCTTGATTCCGTTAGCCCTAAGAGCTAAATGGAACTCTCTTTTGAATGCATCAATTCATAATGTCTCAACTATCTTCTCATTCACTAATAATTTGGAAGCACCTCCTTCCCCTGAAATCACAGTACCCATTAATATCTTAATAGTGTCCTTCCAACGGCGGGGTCCAATTGTAGTGGGCTGGACGAGGTCAGGAAAAGGCTAGACGACAGGCAGATTCAGAAGTCCTTTAATGAAGCATGGCAAACACACAGAATGCCCCCGAGCAGCAACCCGGAAAACCCCGTGGGCAGACAACCGACCCTGTCCCTAAAGAGCCGAGGGGGATGACCCAAGGAGTGGCCTAATCTCCAGGGACTGCCACAGGAGAACCCCCCCCCACCCCCCACAAGAACCAGAGGCACGAAACGGACAGGAGGGCGAAGGTGACGACCAGCCCGGGTGCGCACCATGCCCAGCCCAGGAACTGGCAACCGACCAACATGTGCAGGGGATGGAATAGCCACTGCAGGAGGCGCCCTAGACGGAGGATGCCCTCGCTTACGGGGCCGCGCGGCCAGCACCAGCCGATCAATGTCAACATGCACCGGCTTCAGCCGCGCAACCGAAACATTCTCACGACGATCCCCCATGTCCAGGACGAAAGTGGACGAGCCAGAAGGGACCCTTGTACGGCTGCTGGAGTGGTGCTTGATGAGCATCCCCCCACAGGAAGACAAACTGGCAGTCCTCCAGAGCAGAGGGAATGTGCGGACGGAAGGACCCATGACAAGACGTGCCCACCATCTGCCGAAGACGTTGCAGAGCGTCTGAAGGCTGCTCCACCTGGATTGATGCCAGTGGGATGAACTCCGCGGGCACAGTTCTTTAGTAACTTGTCAGTTTCTTTGTTGAACTAAATTAAGGCGCATGTTGCAATCAAAAGCGCTTGAACAATGGGGACCCATACACTAACTCGGCGGAGGAGGAGGCCAAGCGGAATGGCTTCAGGCCACCGCGTGAAGCGGTCCACCACGGTGAAGAGGTAGGTCATGCCCCAGGACGGCGGCAGCGACCCCACGATGTCCACGTGAATGCGATCGATCTTCTGCCGAGGGATAGCAAACTCCTGCAACGGCGCACACACATGTTGCTGCACCTTGCCGGTCTTGCACGGGATGCAGGTGCGCACCCAATGTCCAACCTCCTTGCGCAACCCGTGCCACATGAAGCGGGAGGCTACAAGGGCCGTCGTCGCCCGGATGGAGGGATGGGCAAGTCCGTGGAGCACCTCGAACACCCTGCGCCGCCAGGCGACGGGGACGATGTGTCGTGGAAGTCCAGTGGAGACATCGCACAGCAGCGTTGCGCCACCTGGACCACAGACAATGTCCTCCAATTCCAAGCCCGATACCGCCGTGCGATAGGCGGCCATTTCCTCATTTACCAGCTATGCGGCTGCCATGGCAGAATAATCAATACCCTCAGCGACTTGAAGAATGACGTGGACCACAGGCCATGATAAGGTGTCGGCCACCCTGTTGTACTTGCCCTCGATGAAGCAGATGGAGGTGGTGTACTCCGACATGTACGCCGACTGCCTCTGCTGCTGAAACCAGATATCAGACTCTTCGGTCCACAAAGTCGGGAGCTTCAGCGCAATGGCGTTGTTTTCTCTCACCGCGTGATGAGCGGCGGGGTCCAATTGTAGTGGCCTGGATGAGGTCAGGAAAAGGCTAGACGCCAGGCAGGTTCAGAAGTCTTTTAATGGAGCATGGCAAACACACAGAACACCCCTGAGCAGCAACCTGGGAAACCCCGTGGGCAGCCAACCGACCCTGTCCCTCAGAGCCGAGGGGGATGACCCAAGGAGTGGCCTAATCTCCAGGGACCGCCACATCCTTACAATTTTTGTGCGAAATCACTTTTTGTTCTTAATATATTGCATTCCTCCACATAATACCCTTGCACTGTCTATATGCCTGTAGAATATTTCTGGATTCCCATTTAATCCGTTCTCATGTGCACTTTTTGCCTCTCATTTTAATTTTCCCTTCTGCTGTGATTTATTTTGCAATTCAGATTTATTCTCATTGGTATTAGCAACCTTACACTTGTAAGGTTACACAGGCTGTTCTTTCTCTTTCTCTTCCGGTATCTTTTTCTTATATCCAAGGATCTCTGAATTTGAATCGTCCTTCACCGCTCATGGGAATACCCCTCAAATATACCAAGATATGTTTGGTCACTGTTTTGCCTATCAACTTTTGTTCCAATTTAGCTGGGCCACACTCATCCGATTGAAATTGGCCCCATTCCAATTAATTATTCTTACTTTGAATTGTTGCTTTTCCTTTTTTATAGCTAGTTTGCCTTTGAAAACCTGAAATTCCTGTGTTGCTACATTAGCTGATTCATGGTTAAAAACGATCCAAATTTATGCTATGAGCTCTGCAGACTGGGATTAAAATAAATAGTTACCCGCAGTTGCCTGCCAAAGATTTGTCAATTCTCTTTTGCATCAAATGTAGCCCAATAGTAACATTTCCGATCTAAGTTAAAACAACATGAATTCACACCCTATGCCAGTGCCGACTCATAATCTGCGCTGAGACTTCAGTACACTGGGGGTTAAGTTTCGGAACAGAAGTCAAAATGAATTTTTCTCCACTCTTTGAGCATAAAAATCTTGTGGAACTTATTCAGTAAAGCCATAAATATTTTATGCGTGCTGATCTCTCAATCGTCTGACCATTCATCCCACCTGTGCGACCGTACTGATATTATTAGCTCAAGGTTCATCTTTGAGATACTTGAGCCACTTATACATTAGATAAGAAGATAGACACAAAAATCTGGAGTAACTCAGCAGGACAGGCAGCATCTCTGGAGAAAGGAATGGGTGATATTTTGGGTCGAGACCCTTCTTCTAAAGAATATTCTCGATCAATAACAATCAGCCATTCCTTTGCTCCAGAGATGCTGCCTGTCCCGCTGAGTTAGTCCAGCTGTTTGTGTCTCTCTATGGTTTAAACCAGCATCTGCAGTTCCTTATTATACATTAAATAATCTGCTCTCACAAAACTTTACTCAGCTGAAAAATAAAGTTTGAGGTAGCTTCGCCACAACTAAATCATCCTATTTACATCCATCTCACCCAGTGCATTGAGACAGAATTTATTTGCTTGAACTGTCCATCTGTAAAGTGGGACTCGAACATTGCACTTCTGGTCCAGCGACTGGGGTGCTGCCACTAGGTTCATGGCTCACGCCCACAATACCACATATAAGGAATGAACTTGATATTCATAAAAGATAGACACAAAATTCTAGAGTAACTCAGTAGGTCAGTCAGCATCTTTGCTGAAATGGAATAGGTGATATTTCTGGTTGAGTCCCTTCCTCAGACTGGAACATTCATCATACTGCTTTTTGTGGCATCTTTCAATGTATGAATCAGCTGACACAGAAGGCCAATTATTGATGTTGAAAATAGCTGGCGTTAAGCAAGTTGGGATGTCCTTAGGAAACAAAATGCATAAAACAAGTGCAAAATTGTTTTTTTATTAAATTGTTTTTTTAATAAAAGTGTTTCTCCAGCATTTTTGTCTACCTAAAACAAGTGCAAGTTCATTCTGTACTCTAAAACCACTACATTTAATCTACCAACAGAAAACGGAACTGCTAGAGAAGTAATGATGAAATGTATTGTCTATGGTAAGATGGAATTTGATAAACCTCTTTGGATTTGTTACTGTATGATTTTTTAAAACTCCTGAAGAGCATAATGAATACATACATTGTGGTGTTGACTCACATTGCGTCGTAGTTTATACGATGTAAATCATATTCGATCATAATTGATTTCATATTCTCTCATTATGAAGTGGGATTTATGGTTTAGTTAGCAGCTTTACTAGGATAATTTGCCATTAAAAAAAAACAGAGACTGGTGTCCAAAATTCCAAAGGCTGGTGTGTTTCTAATCTAAAATAAGACAGGTGCAGATGTGAATTGGAGGTCTACTTTACATACCGGCTGGTAACAATGAAAATAGAATAATCGGCCAAATAATCTGCAGTATATCTGAGATGTCCTCCTTTTTCTGGAGTTAAAGAAGGAACTGCAGATGCTGGAAAATCGAGGGTACACAAAAGGCTGGAGATCCTTCTCCTTCACTCCTTAGATGCTGCTGCACCCGCTGAGTTTCTCCAGCCTTTTGTGTACCCTCCTTCTTCTGGAAATGGGCTTTCCCCCCACCCCAACAGGTTTTTTGGTGCTACAGTGGCATCTGCAATCCCTTGTGTTTTTCTGTCAACCAGCTTGGACGAAAAGAGTTTTACCCAGTTATAAAAGTTATATGTAAGATGGCAGAAAATCTTTCAGCATGTGTAATTACTTGGAATTTTAAAAAACCCTTAACTTTATATTCAGTCACCATATGGCCAGGGAGCAGAGCCTTGATAGATTGTAAGGCAGCCAGCAACACAGTTTGTCATTAATGTTTCATTCACATTCTTAACATACATTAATGAGGTTAACTTTGATAGCTCCCCAAAACAGGCACAGGGATCGCAATGCATTATTAACCTTTCCCATTTATTGCAGTGTGGGCAGGATGGTAATTTTCCGCTAGCTGCTCATTTCTGTGATTGCTGCTCAAAACCAGCGCTCCCTGAGCTGTTCATTGAATGCACACATCAGCAGGGGCTCGACACAATGGGTTACTTAATAATGATGGTCTTCACCACTTGAAAGGGAATTGTATTGTGGCTGCAGGCAATGCTGATGTTACCCTGAGTACCTAAAGGAGAAGTAATAGCTCAACATGGGACACTGTATTCTACAACGTTTTCAAACTATGCTCAACCAAGACTAGAGATCTTGATAGAAGAGATGCAAAGGAGATATATCCTACAATAGTGAGCAAAGGCTTGCCAGAGGCTGAACAGACACCAGTGAAAGAAAGAAATCATGAAATCCCCCCAAAACTCTAAAATTAAGGAGGCCATTCAAACTACCATCTACGCTGGTTGAAATGGAAGGACAAGAGACTGCAGATGCTGGAATCTGTGGCAATAAACTATCTGCTTGGGGTGAGGGGAGCCCCATGTTATGAAAAAGAAAGACATCATAGATGTACTGGTGTGGAAGGTCTCATCTCGAGAACACAAGAGAAACTGAGAGAAAGGCACAAAAAGCTGAAGTAACTCAGCGGGACCGGCAGCATCTCTGGAGAGAAAGAATGGGTGACTGAAAAAGGGTCTCGACGTGAAACGTCACCCATTCCTTCTCCCCAGAGATACTGCCTGACCCGCTGAGTTAATCCAGCTTATTGTGTCTATCTTCAGTTTAAACCAGCATTTGCAGTTCCTCCCTACACAACTGAGCAAAAGGATTGGCAGTCTTACACGAAAGAGAGTGGAAGGAGGAGTAGTCTTGGTGGCTTTGGGAGTCAGTGAGTTTGTAATAAATGTTAGTGGAAGATTTGTCTAAGGAAATTGAAACAGAGATCAAGAAAGGGCAGAGAGATGTTCCCTAGTTCCTTATCTTTCACCCCACCAGCCTCTATATCATTCTGCAGCCCTTAGTTGCTTCCACATACCGCCTCCCAGTCTCTGTCGCTATTTCCACCTTTCCCTCCCCCACGTGTTTGTACCCCTTCTCACTGGATCCACCTTGCACTTGCCAGCTCTTGTCCCACCCCTCCTCCTCTCCTCTTCATACTGCCGATCTCTACACTCTCAGTGCAGAAGAAGTGTCTGACCAGAAATGCCAACCGTTCATTTCCATCCGCAGATGTTGCTCGATGCACTGACTGCCTCCAGCAGATTGCTTGTTGTGGGTCATAAGAGAGCTAATTAGCCCACATCCCTCCTTCCATCACTTCATCTGGCACTCTGAATCTAAACATTCTTGTACACCAAGGCATGTGGTGAAAGTTCCTACCTCTGCTCCCTTTCAGGCACTGAGTTTCTGACCCACACCGAAAACTAGGTGAAAAGATGAGAGCTGCACCATGGCATAGCAGGTAGAGCTGCTGCCTCGCAGCGCTAGAGGCTCAGGTTGGATCCTTACTTCGAGTCTTGCCTGTGTGGAGTTCGCACGCTCTCCCTGTGACCCCCAATGGATTTCCATGGTCTCCTCCCACATCCCAAACACGTGTGGGTTTGTAAGTTAATTGGCCTCTGTAAATCCCGCCTGGTGTGTCAGTAGTGAATGAAAAAGTGGGATAACTTAGAGCTAGTGTGAACAGTTAATTGATGGTTTGGTCGGATTTGGTGGGCCGAAGTGTCTGTTTCCATGCTGTATTTTTAATTTTTTTTTAAATTTACTTTAAATATTTTTATAAGCCAAATTAACTAAATGTACAGGCAGAATGTAAAGGAGAATGCCTTAACTCACTGTTAACAGTGATTATGGAAGTGGTGATGATCAATACAAAACAGGTACTTGGATACAGGTACAGGGGATGGTATAAAACAGGAAATTAGAAATGCGTGCGACAAAGGCAAAACAGTTATAATGGGTGACTTCAATCTACATATAGATTGGGTGAATCAAATTGGCAGGGGCGCTGAGGAAGAGGATTTTTTGGAAAGTATGAGGGATAGTTATCTAAATCAACATGTTGAGGAACCAGCGAGAGAGCAGGCTATTTTAGACTGGGTATTGAGTAATGAGGAAGGGTTAGTTAGCAGTCTTATTGTGCATGCCCCCTTGGGCAAGAGTGACCATAATATGGTTGAGTTCTTCATTAGGATGGAGAGTGACATTGTTAATTCAGAAACAATGGTTCTGAACTTAAGGAAAGGTGACTTTGAGGGTATGAGACGTGAATTGGCCAAGATTGACTGGCAATCAATTCTAAAAGGGTTGACGGTGGATACGCAATGGAAGACATTTAAAGACTGCATGGATGAACTACAAAAATTGTTCATCCCATTTTGGCAAAAGAATAGATCAGGGAAGGTAGTGCATCCGTGGATAACAAGGGAAATCAGGGATAGTATCAAAGCAAAGGATGATGCGTACAAAGTAGCCAGAAAAAGCAGCATACCAGAGGACTGGGAGAAATTCAGAGACCAGCAGAGAAGGACAAAGGGCTTGATTAGGAAAGGAAAAATAGATTATGAAAGAAAACTGGCAGGGAACATAAAATCTGACTGCAAAAGTTTTTATAGATATGTGAAGAGAAAGAGATTAGTTAAAACAAATGTAGGTCCCTTGCAGTCAGAAACAGGTGAGTTGATCATGGGGAACAAGGATATGGCGGACCAATTGAATAACTACTTTGGTTCCGTCTTCACTAAGGAAGACATAAATAATCTGCCGGAAATAGCAGGGGACCGCAGGTCAAAGGAGTACTTGAGTGAAATCCAGGTTAGTCGGGAAGTGGTGTTGGGTAAATTGAATGGATTAAAGGCCGATAAATCCCCAGGGCCAGATAGGCTGCATCCCAGAATACTTAAGGCAGTAGCTCCGGAAATAGTGGATGCATTAGTGATAATCTTTCAAAACTCTTTAGATTCTGGAGTAGTTCCTGAGGATTGGCGGGTAGCAAACGTAACCCCTCTTTTTAAGAAGGGGGGGAGAGAGAAAACGGGGAATTACAGACCAGTTAGTCTAACATCGGTAGTGGGGAAACTGCTAGAGTCAGTTATTAAAGATGGGATAGCAGCACATTTGGAAAGTGGTGAAATCATTGGACAAAGTCAGCATGGATTTACAAAAGGTAAATCATGTCTGACGAATCTTGTGGAATTTTTCGAGGATGTAACTAGTAGCGTGGATGGGGGAGAACCAGTGGATGTGCTGTATCTGGACTTCCAGAAGGCTTTCGACAAGGTCCCACATAAGCAATTAGTATATAAACTTAAAGCATATGGCATTGGGGGTTCAGTATTGATGTGGATAGAGAACTGGCTGGCAAACAGGAAGCAAAGAGTAGGAGTTAACAGGTCGTTTTCACAATGGCAGGCAGTGATTAGTGGGGTACCGCAAGGCTCAGTGCTGGGACCCCAGCTATTTACAATATACATAAATGATCTGGATGAGGGAATTGAAGGCATTATCTCCAAGTTTGCGGATGACACTAAGCTGGGGGGCAGTGTTAGCTGTGAGGAGGATGCTAGGAGAATGCAAGGTGACTTGGATAGGCTGGGTGAGTGGGCAAATGTTTGGCAGATGCAGTATAATGTGGATAAATGTGAGGTTATCCACTTTGGTGGCAAAAATAGGAAAACCAACTACTATCTAAATGGTGGATTAGGAAAAGGGGAGATGCAGCGCGACCTGGGTGTCATGATACACCAGTCATTGAAAGTAGGCATGCAGGTACAGCAGGCAGTGAATAAAGTCAATGGTATGTTAGCTTTCATAGCAAAAGGATTTGAGTATAGGAGCAGGGAGGTTCTACTTCAGTTGTATAGGGTCTTGGTGAGGCCACACCTGGAGTATTGCGTACAGTTCTGGTCTCCAAATCTGAGGAAGGACATTATTGCCATAGAGGGAGTGCAGCGAAGGTTCACCAGACTGATTCCTGGGATGTCAGGACTGTCTTATGAACAAAGACTGCATAGACTCGGTTTATACTCTCTAGAATTTAGGAGATTGAGAGGGGATCTTATAGAAACTTACAAGATTCTTAAGGGGTTGGACAGGCTAGATGCAGGAAGATTGTTCCCGATGTTGGGGAGGTCCAGGACAAGGGGTCACAGCTTAAGGATAAGGGGGAAATCCTTTAGGACTGAGATGAGAAGGAATTTTTTCACACAGAGAGTGGTGGGTCTCTGGAACTCTCTGCCACAGAGGGTAGTTGAGGCCAGTTCATTGGCTATATTTAAGAGGGAGTTAGATGTGGCCCTTGTGGCTAAGGGGATCAGAGGGTATGGAGAGAAGGCAGGTACGGGATACTGAGTTGGATGATCAGCCATGATCATATTGAATGGCGGTGCAGGCTCGAAGGGCCGAATGGCCTACTCCTGCACCTAATTTCTATGTTTCTATAAGAAAGGTTTAGAGGGTTTGGGCCAAACATAGGCAAATGGGACTAGCTTAGATAGGGTGTCTTGGTCAGCACGGTAAAGATGGGCCGAAGGGCCTGTTTGCATGCTGTATGACTCTAATAAGTTCTCTTATAAAAATGCTTTACTCTATAGTCTAGACTCACACATATCAATCGCCACCTGTCAGCTGCCTGAACTCCAAAGAAAACAAGCCTGGTCTATATAATCTTTCTTTGTAGTTAAAATCTAAGACCATGATCCAGTTGTTCAGGTTAGAGGTTACATCTTCAAATACCGTAAGGTATTATTTTCACCATCAGCCAGCATGGCCAATTCAGTCCACTCCATCTGTCATCTCTCAACGATCCAAAACAATAAAAACTCATGAGCAATTTTCTATTGCTTTACATTTCTCTTCTTACTTCTCCGTGGATTGTCACCTTGCCGTGGTGGAGAAGCTTGTGTGGACCTGAGAGCGATGCCGTCTGGAGCTATGGTGGTAAGGTCGAGGGGGAGGTCTCTGACAAAGAGCAATCCAACCAAGACCTCAACGGTGGAACAGGCGGAGAACGATGGCTGACCTTAGTGGAGCGTCACAACGGCTGGAAAGGCGGATGAAGACTGCAGCAGAAAAGTGTCCCCAGTCGTCTTGGACTCCATGCCACTGGATCCTGACCCAGATCTGTCAAGGACCGTGGGGTGGCTGTCTGTGCACCAGTCTCCCCACGTTAAACAGTCATCCACAGGCGTCCTCCATGTAGGGAATAGCACCCTGGAGACACCCATGGTTATCCATAACCGAAGCGGGCCGAAGAAGACATTTCTCTCCCAGGCTAAGCCTTGTTGCCTGCCAACCTACACACTGTGCCAGCAATTCACCCACATCAACCAGACATACTGTACTAAAGTGTGAGGCCACCTCTTTGTTGAGGGAGTAGCAGAAAAGATCCTTGATGGGAAAAGACACTGCCGATGCTCACCCTCTGGAAAAAGCTTAAATAAATAAAGTTGAAGTTATTTGTATTCCTGACCTCTTTTTCATATCCCATTTCTACTTCATCCCACAACGTTTCCTGAAATAAGAATATGGAGCTTCTTTTTACCTCTCCACAAAACCCAAACTTGTCATTGAACCAGCCTTGCTGAGAATGAATCTGCGGAAAACAACTTGCCCGGATGGAGTCCCCAGCCATGTTGGCATGGTGAGCAGTGGTTGAGTTGCTGCCTTAAAGCGCTTACAGTGCCAGAGACCCGGAATCAATCCCGACTACAGGTGCTGTCTGTACGGAGTTTGTACATTCTCCCCGTGACCCCGTGGGTTTTCTATGAGATTTTTGGTTTCCTCCCACACTCTAAAGACGTACAGGTTTGTAGGTTAATTGGCTTGGGATAAATGTAAAATTGTCCCTAGTGTGTGTAGGACAATTTTCGTGTGCGAGAATTGCTGTTCGGTGTGAACTCATTGGGCCAAAGGGCCTGTTTCCGCGCTATATCTATAAACTAAACTAAACGCCCTCAGGACGTGTGCAAGTGTGCTGGCCGAGGTAATCACAGAAACTAATGTAACCTTCCACTACTCCAAGAGGACCACTATATATCTGGTGCCAAAGAAAATCAAGGCTTAATGACTAATTAGCCTAAAGAAAATTAGCCTTAATGACTAATGTCCTGTGGCTCTGACAACCACCATCATGAGGTGCTTCGAGAGATTGGTGAAGGCACACATATAATTCCAGCATCCTAGACAGCCTTGATCCACAGCAATTTTTTTTTACCATTGCAACAGGTCACAATTTTCCTTTCATTGCAGACACCATGTCCCTGTCACCTCTGGGACACTTAGACAACAAGGTCACCTATGTTAGACACCTACTTATCAACTCTAGCTCTGCCTACAACATCATAATTCTATATTAACTCATCATCAAACACCTGGGCCTAGAAGTAAGCACCAACCTCTGCCCTGAATTCTTGACTTTCTAACCCACAGACCACAATAAGTGAGGATACATGACAACACATCCTCTACGATAATCCGCAACACCAGTGCCCTGACAGGATATGTTTTCAGACCTCTACTATACTCCCTATACAATCACAACAGTGCAAACAAATTTGGCTCTAACTCCATTTACAAGTTTGTAGATGACAGCAGTGGGTCGTATCACGAACAATGATAAGGCAGGGTACATGAAGGAGATAGAGAACCTAGTAACATGGTGTCAGGATAACAACCTTTCCCTCAATGTCAGCAAGACATAGGAGCTGGTTATTGACTTCAGGAAGCATGATAGAGTCCATGCTCCAATTTGCATCAATGGTGTTAAAGTGGAAATGGTTGAGAACAACAAATTTCATTTCGGAGTCACGTGAGTGACTTCGTGAAGAGCCCGCCGGCGCGCATGCTCGACATATCGTCGTATCGCGTTGCTGCGACGGCTGGTGGTGGAGCGCGCTCCTCGCCAGCCCTTCATAAGGGAACCACTGAGGTAAGTATCCTACCTTAAGTTGGTGGTCCTTGTTGTGTTACTTTGTGTTTTGCAGCAAGGACATGGATGGGAGTTCTAAGGGCTGGAGAACGTCTGGACGAGGTCGCCGGTCAGCAGTCCCGGAGCCATTGATATCGGCGGTACCTGCAGCGCAGGCCGGGACACGGGCGGGAATGTCGGTAAGCCCTGTGTTTACAGGTCCGGATCCGCCAGCACACCAGAGTTCGGAGGAGTTCGACAAAGAGGAGTGTGGTGTGCCGCCAGAGCAGGAGGACCCTGCCATGGCAGTCAGGTCGTCAGCAGGCTTGCTGGCGACCTCGAGCAGAAGGGTACGTGCAGCGGCACGGCCCTTTTCACTCAGCCCACCGAGTAGGGGAAGGGCAGGAGCCCAGAAGTCTAACCCTGTCGGGGCTAAGGCTTTGCCTGCCGCCGGGGAGCGGTCAGGTTCCAGGGCGGGACCCGGGGTGGCTGTGAGGTCCAGTCGACGCCCCCCAACTCTCGACGCCGGGACGGGTCGGTTGGGTCGGGTCTCGTCACGGTCGCCGAGCCCCCCATGGATGGGTGGGCGAGACCATGCGTCGGCGAGGTCCACGACGTGGGCTGCCGGCAAGCCCGCGCGGGCATCAGGTATCCATGCTGCGGCTGGTGCCGACACCACGCCGCAAGTGCCCTTAGTGGCAGCGGCTTCAGCTCCTGCTAAACGGAGGCGGTTGAACACGCCCGCGCGGGAATCGCGCAGTTTCGCTTCGGCGGCTGTTAGCGACGACTACCGGCACCGGGTGGGCCTCGATGAGGTGCGGGCCGATGATAGGGGCCCCGGCAATTTTTCAGAGCCGGAGGACTCCAACCACCTGAGTGTTCAGGGTGAAGGGCGTATTGACCGTATGGAGCGGCTGCTGGAGCTCCTGCTTCATGGTCAACAGCAGCAAGCGTCCAGCAGCGACAGGCACAGGGCTGTTTCACCAACTTCCACCTTCAGTCTGGAGCAGCAGGATGAGGAGGTTTTGGTCGATCCCATACCACCTCCGTCAGATTTTCCAGCGGAGGAACTTCTCGATGTGGCCGCTAAGTTCGCGGCCCCACACTCATCTGGGCTTCCCCTGAACTCGAAATTGGCAGCCACAGTGGACTTCCTCAACAACCATCAGCTCCAGGAAGAAGTTCTCATTCAGGCCATGAGCCGTCACAAGGCTCCATCCAACTGCAACTCCCTCAACGTGCCTGTGGTCAATGCGCCGATATGGGGCAACATCAGTGCGGCTATCCGTCAACAGGAGCTGAAAATTCAGCGGATCCTGAAGCTCCTCACGGCCGGTATTACCGCCTTTGTGCGGTTGGTTGATGGGGATGAATTAAATTTGGACCAGGAGGATGCTCTGGCTCTATTGTGCGCAACTCAACATGAGATCAATGGGTTCCGCAAAAGCAGCATCCGCCCGGCGCTCAACCCTAAGTTTGCAGGGTTGTGCAAACCACCGCCGCCGCCCCGTCAGCTCTTTGGAGAAGACCTCTTGAAGAGGGTCAAAGAGCTTGACGAACAAGCCAAAACGGTGGGAATCATGCGTCTCACAGTGCCCCCAGGCCGTTGGGCTCGAAAGCTCCGCTTGTTCGTCCACGAGGGTCTGCCAGCACCTCTACAAGGACCTACCCTCCAGCTCCACCCCGTTACCAACAGCCCCAGCAGCAGGGGGCTTTTTTAGGACAAGGTTGGCAGAAATCCTGGTGGAAGATGAGGACGCCGCGCCCTCAAGCCAACCCAGCACCTCCACGTCCACCCACACGTGTCAAGGACCGCCGGTAACCACGGAGGTGAGGCGGTCTGGTTCTCTCTTTTCTCTTTCTCTAACCTCACATGTTGGTGGGCGCCTTCGGTTCTTTTTGGGTTCATGGGGTGATATTACTGGTGATGAGTATGTGTTACACAATATTCAGGGTCATAAAATTGAGTTTCTTAATGGGGACATTCCTCCATCCCTGCACAGGCCTGGTCGAACATTTAAATTGTCTGCTGCAGAGCAGGCAGCAGGCTATAAGGAAATTTTGAGGCTAGAACAGAAGGGAGTGATAGAGAAAACGGTTCATGAGCCAGTTGAATTTGTTTCTAATATATTCACTCGACCCAAGAAGGATGGAGGCTGTCGAGTCATCATTGACCTGACTCGTTTAAATACTTTTGTAACATATACTCATTTCAAAATGGACACTTTTGAAACAGCCAAATCATTGATTTCACATGGTTGCTTTATGGCATGCATTGATTTACAAGATGCGTACTATACTGTATCCATTCAAAAATGTTATAGGAGGTTTCTGAAATTTATCTGGATGGGTCAACTCTGGCAATATACGGCTTTGCCAAACGGGCTTACCACAGCCCCTAGATTATTCACTAAATTGGTGAAGCCAATTATGGCTTATTTACGACAACGACATCATATAGTAATGGCCTATTTAGATGATATCTTAATTGTCGGCCACACCCTGGAATTGGCTCAACAGGGTGTTGCAGCTGCTGTCAATATATTTCAGCAGCTGGGGTTCATTGTCCATCCAGCCAAATCAAAGTTCTGCCCCTCCCAGGTAATTCATTATCTGGGGTTTACGGTGGACTCTATTCGCATGAGGGTCACCATACCAACTAATAAGGTTGAGGAGGTCACCCAGGTGTGTCAAGGTTTAATCAGCGCTAGTATACCATCGATTCGACATACAGCTACAGTAATTGGCAAGCTTGTAGCATTGTTTCCGGCAGCCCGATATGGGCCTTTGCATTATCAGAATTTGCAAAGGGCCAAGATTGCTGCGTTAAGACAGCACGCTGGTCATTATGATCGACCAATGCAGCTGCCGCCCGAAGCGAAGGATGAGTTACGATGGTGGGTGCGTCACATTAGTAACTCATTTAAGCCTATTATTGAGGCTAGTCCGGTGGTATACTTGCAAACTGATGCGAGCTCTTCTGGCTGGGGAGCTATGGATCATTACTCTAGTTGCGGGGGCAGATGGGATACCCTTGAGGCTACTATGTTGTTGTCTCAAGGGATAAACTATTTGGAGCTACTTGCAGCATTCCACGGACTTCGTGCTTATTGTTCCAAGGGTTTTGGAGCACATGTCCGTCTCCAAATAGACAACACCACTGCGGTGGCTTATTTAAACCATATGGGCGGTACCAGGTCAGTTTCATGTGATAAATTGGCTAACTCAATTTGGCTCTGGTGTGTTCAAAGAGACATTTGGATTTCAGCTACCTATTTGCCAGGTGAGCTTAATATTGTGGCGGACACCAGGTCACGCAAGTTTAATGACAATATTGAATGGATGTTGCATCCTGAAATTTTTGCCAAAGTTACAGCCAAATTTGGGAAACCGGATATTGACCTTTTTGCGTCATGGTTGAACCATCAGGTACCAACATGCGTCTCGTGGGAACCAGATCCTGGGGCTATGGCGCTAGATGCATTCTTGCTGGACTGGGGGAATTGCTTTTTCTATGCATTCCCCCCGTTTTGCCTCATCAGTCGGGTATTACGAAAGATTCAGATGGATGCAGCCAAGGGCATCCTTATTATACCCGACTGGCCTACACAGCCGTGGTATCCGGTGGTCTTTGACATGCACAGTGAGCCTTGGGTCCTTTTGAAGGGTTGCCCAGAATTGGTTACTCACCCTGTGTCAGGGGAGCCACATCCCTGCCATGGCTATTTAAATTTGTTGGCTTGCAGGTTTTGAACAGGCCGTTAGTCCAATACGGCCTCTCAACTCGGACCATGGATACCATTGGGGCGTCGTGTCGAGAGTCCACAAGGCGAAGATACCGCTCACATATCAAGAAGTGGGAAGCCTACTGCAGCCGCTCTCGCATCACGTACGATGACGTGACTATAACCGACGTCCTGGAATTCCTCGCGGGGTTGCACCATGATGAACACTTAAGTTACAGTGCCATCAACAGCGCCAGGAGCGCGCTGTCATTTTACCTCAAGATTGAGGTGGGATCCAACAGGCTAGTGTCCAGACTCATGCGGGGTATATTCAATATGAATCCGCCTACACCACGCTACAATATCACCTGGGATGTCAGG
Organism: Raja brachyura; assembly: GCA_963514005.1. The sequence continues at coordinate 12,559,538 of OY740800.1, read as the reverse complement.
GACGTATTAACCCTGCTCAGGACGTGGTCTCCCATGGAAGGGCTCCAGCTGGACAAACTCACCATGAAGCTGGTGATGTTACTAGCGCTGACTTCAGCACAGAGGGTACAGACACTGCATAAACTACGTGTCGACAGAATGATGTCTACCCCTACAGAAGTAGTCTTCTTTGTTGATGAGCTACTAAAGCAGCATAGACCTGGGTGCACAGGGCTGCAGCTGAAGTTCCCGGCATACCCCGCAGATGCTAGGCTGTGTTTAGCCTCACATATCCGTCACTATGTCAAGGTGACGGCATGCATCAGAGGAATGGAGAGATACCTGCTTGTCACTCATAAGAGACCTCATCATCGAGTGACAGTCCAGACGATATCCAGGTGGCTCCGGGTCGTCTTGGGTAAGTCAGGTATCGACACTAATGTGTTCAAGTCTCATTCCACCAGGGCTGCATCGACGTCAGCGGCGAGGATTATGGAGGTGCCTATGGACCATATTCTCGCCACAGCAGGATGGGCTAATGAAGCTGTGTTTCAGCGATTTTATAACAAGCCTGTTGCTGCTCCTCTACAGTTCGCGGAAGCCGTGCTGAATGCAGGTCAAGAACGTGGAGGTGTCCCCGCATGAGGGGTTTTTGATTTGTTGTTAATAAATATGCTCTTGTTTTGCAGTATGAACTATTTGAGCAAGTTTGTTCCTCCCATCCATCCCTGCTAGTGGTGTGTCAGCATGGACGTGGTCCAGGGCGTGTAATCACAGAAGCTTTGAAGTCTTCACGAAGTCACTCACGTGACTCCGAAATGAAATAGTAAGATTGAACGAGAACTTACCAGTTCGAAGGTTGATCGTTATTTCATGAGGAGTCGCGGTGAGGGATTTCGTGCCCTCCACGCCCAACCCTCAATCACCTTCACCTGGTAATTTGAGTCTCTTTCATCTTACTATGCCAAGTCATTTCTGTTACTGGTTTCTGTGATTCCACACCGCTACTTTGAAGAATGTCGAGCATGTGCGCCGGCGGGCTCTTCACGAAATCCCTCACCGCGACTCCTCATGAAATAACGATCAACCTTCGAACTGGTAAGTTCTCGTTCAATCTTACTATTCCTTATCGTGAATATCACCAATTATCTGCCGTGTATCAACTCCATCGATGCAACAGCCAAGAAGGCACACCAATGCCTCTACATCCTCAAGAGACTGAGGAAATTAGATATGTCCAATGACCCCTATACAGTAAATGCAGATGGACCATAAAAATCCTGTTGGGTTGCATCACAGCTTGGTCTGCCCAAGATCGCAAGAAATTGCAGAGAGTTCTGGATGTTGCCCAGTCTGTCACCCAATACAGACTCCCCACCATTGGTCTGAAGAGTCTCAACCCGAAATGTCACCCATTCCTTCTATCCAGAGATGCTGCCTGTCCCACTGAGTTACTCCAGCATTTTGTGTCTATCCCCATCATTGACTCCATCTACACTTCACGCTGCCTCAGAAAAGCAGCCAGTGTAATCAAAGAGGTGTCACATCCCAGTCATTCCTTTATGTCAAGTGATAGAATTCCAATAGATTTTATCCCCAAAGTAACTTCTCATCGATTCTGGGAATTATATTCTCAGAAAATAATGTCAAGCATCCTGAAAAGAGTTTAGATACAATCAAGTTTCCCTGCTTGAGCAAAGGATGTTCAATTTAGGTAACTGTGTGAACAAAATTATATAGAATGAACATTTGTGGGCCCGATGTCCATTAATGTTGGCTGCGGTGAGGTTGTTTCCCCTGTTTGAGGAAACAAGAACTACACAGCATGGTCTCAGGATCAAGGGTGGCTCAATTAAAATGGAATTTGGGAATGCATGATGGAATGCAGAGTAACGGAGTAGGGCAGGGAAATGATTTGAAGCCAATTATCAGAATTCTGGAATTTAGAATTCAAATTTATTGGAATAATTGAACAAGATTCCAGCATCAGATGCATGGAGTTAGCAATGGAAGAGCCTAATTACTTTTCATCTCACTATTCAAATGATTGTACATTTATTGACAGTTCTATATGCCAGAGATCGAAAGAATGTCTCCATCATCTGAATTGGATTTAGTCCAACATTGCAGTGTGACAATCTCGCAAATGTTGTTTCAAGTCATCAATTAAACTGCAACTGAAAGTTGAAAGGGGTAGGGACACAAATTCCTTGAACCATTAACAGAGGCCATCCTCATACAACTGACGGCCTGATGAATGCATCTGTTTCTACTTTCATTCATCACCAATGTATTGGAGATGCTTATATGTTGTACTCTGCTGTAATTAAATCAGCATTGCTAATGTTAATGGTGCAAATAGGTCTTCGGCTGTGCCAACCTCAAAAGGAACTCCCAGGGAGAGGATTTTAGTGCTAGTAGCTAACTCGCCAATCTTCAACACATGACATTCAACATAAATTGGTTTAGAGTTTGGTATTATCCAAAACCAAAGGTCTGGTGTGAATTATCACATGCAAAAACCCTCCCAAAGAGGCAAATAATCCATCCAATAAGTCAGCATGAGCCAAGTAGGTCAGGCCCCCCATGCGACAGCAAGACATTTTTATACATGGGACATGGAACTAGCCATAAGTAGCTCATATTCTGTTGCACAATGGAAGATTTAAGCTTTTGTTAGATCATGATATTTAACAAAATCAAGCTGGATTATTTCAATATATGTACATAATTAGTGCTGCAAAAATCAGTGCATTTTAATTACGAAGACTTACTTATACTATATTATCTTCAAACAGTTCAGAAATGTTGAAAGAAACTAATCCCTATTAAAACAGCTTGAATTATCTGTTGAATGTTAAAAGACAGAATAACAGTGATTATCATATTGGACAAGGGGGTTAAGTGATATATTTGCTTTATTTATTCAGAGAACACGCTTTCTCCACGCACTTCTCCTCAGCTAGAATTAATTAAATATTTTAAACTGTTTTACCCCGAGAGTTGCAAATCTGTGGAATTATCTGTCACAGAAGGCAATGGAGGCCAATTCACTGGATGTTTTCAAGAGTTAGATTTAGCTCTTAGGGCTAAAGGAATCAAGGGATATGAGGAGAAAGCAGGAATGGGGTACTGGTTTTAGATGATCAGCCACGATCATATTGAATGGCGGTGCTGGCTCAAAGTTGCCGAATGGCATACGCCTGCACCTATTTTTCTATGTTTTTGAGGGATGCGCGGGTGTCATGAATCTGTCTGGGGTGACAAGGCTCTTGGGTTAGGCTGGGATCATTCTCTGCAGGATGATCTTAGTGCAGGAGACATGTAGGAGAGGTGTACTGACTGTGTGGGCAGACACTTCGGTAGAGATTGCCCACCAGTCTCAAAAGCCGCTGTGTCTCCCTGTCCCTGGGATAGCAGGGGGCGATCAAACAACAGAATACCCTCCCTCCTTCTCCATGCCAACATGAAGGGCAATGATCCCAAGGCATTAGCGTCAGAAACAGCGGGCAGGTGACAATCACCCGCCATAACGCGCTAGAGATCATGCACTATTGTAGGTCTCCTTCGGTGTTTCTGTCTTTCTCCATCTCATTGTTGGCCCTGTCTGTCACCACCCCCACCCCCACCCCTCTGCTTCCCGGCCATGTGTGTGACTCCTTCCCTCCCCGGCTCCCCGCCCATTGCACCGGGCGCGGGGGCTTCGCACTGTCTTCTCGTCGGCGACGCCAGCAGGTCAGTGCCAGTCGCCCCGGGGCAGGTGCTCGGGGGCTCTCTCCCAGCGTGGCCCCGGGGAGGGAGGGGGGATGGGAGTCAGCGGGCACGCCGGCTCTGCCACACCACGGGCCGCCGCCAACCAAGCCACCCGTCCACGTCCACACGATCGGTAGAACAGGAGCTGAGACGGGGAACTGTACCACCCTTGCCCCCTCCCTCTGCAACTGCAAACAACCCCACTCTCCTGTTCACCTAATCCGCCCACCCCTTCTCTCTGGGTATTGAAGGCGCTTCTGTCTGCAGTGTGCAATAGTCACCAAAATACACTGCATCTTTAGAAAGGAAAAATACAAAATATGTCAATCCCACTGGATAGGCCTTCGTCATGGTGCTGTACAACACGGAAACAGGTCCTTCGGCCCAGCTTGGCCGTGCCGTCCAAGTTGGCGTCTTGGGGGAGTCCTATTTGCCTGCATGTGGCCCATAGCCCTCTAAACCCTTCCTATCCATTTATCTGTCATTAATAACCTCAAGAAAATTCCTGCCTCAGTTTCCTGGGTCCAACTCAGAGAGAAGTCTCCCCCCTTTCCAGCATTAATCGCTCCACTGTTTATAATGCTCTCTGCATTATGAATCCCTCGACAGTGAACTACCAAAGTGTCTGCTCACACAGTCAGTACACTAGTCTCCTGTACTAAGTCACCGCACCCCACCCCCCCTCCCCTCCCCTCCCTCCTCCCTCCTCCCTCCTCCCCCCTCCCCACCTTTCCCTCCCAACTCCAGTCCCGTCCCGACCCCCTGGGAAACTGAAGGGAGCGACAATCAACTGCCATGGATACAAATAATGCTATACACAAGAAAGGGCAGATGCTGATTGACAAAACGTGAACACATGGGGCTGGAGTTACACAACCTCAAACCAATTAGGAGTAGACGAGGGCATTCGATCCAATTTGTGGTCCCAGCCTCAAAGACAGATGTGTACAGCAATTCGTTCTTTCCACGCACTATTAAAGCATGGAATAATCTCCACCAAGCCACGGTTGCCCAGCCAGATGCAACTAAATTTAAAGTGGCATTTTCTTCCCAATAACCCTCTCTGGCTAAACCCCTCCCTTCACCACCTCCAGTTTAAATTACAGTTGGAATGTTTTGGAGGACCAAGTAACCAAGAACCAAGAACGATGCAGCAGAAATATGGAAATGTCATCCCGTCACCCATTCCTTCTCTCCAGAGATGCTGCCTGCCCGCTGAGTTAAAGAGTGCCCACGGTACACTCACGAGTCACTAATGTAAACTCACGGGCCACTACGTTCTTACAACAAGTTTAAATGTTTCAATTTTTAACTTCAACAGTAAATTTGACTCGTGGAAAACTTTAAACATATCTGAATTTTTTCAAGAGTTAACAGGTTTCACGGGTACCTGCCGTTAGCGCCACGAGTCGCTAAGTTGCGTCTGCGAGTTCCGACGTTCCCGCTACATTAATTGTACATGATTACACACGAGTGAAAACTCGGGGTCACCCATGGGTCGACTCACACCGCGAGACAGGGGTTTCAATGAAAATTAGTTTCGTTTTCACTCTTGTTTAAAAACCTTACTGGGCCACAATCATGTCACTTTACATAAATAATCTTTCCAAATTAAAAAAACAGTATTTCTTCAGTCTTTTCACCGAGCATGAACCGTCCTGCCTTACTGACTGAACACAGTAGTAAAGTTATTGTCTGATTACAGAGTTATAAACTTTCATCAAGAAAGAGCCTAATGACATTATTGTTTGCTGCTCTGTATTGGCAGTAGATGTTTAGCTTCAAACATTTTAGATCTCTTTTTACCATAAACTTGTAGAATATCAATATTGTCGTGCATGTCTTTTTTTTTTGCTCCCTATACTGTATGTGTACGTTGAAATTCTAATGCAGAATGATGTAATCTAGTTCAACTCATTCCATAGTTCCCAAAATATATCTTCTGTGTTTCATTTACTACTTTGGAATAATGAACAAACTTAAGAACTTTTATTGAGTGTCTGAAGTCAGTTCATTTGTTGAAATGTATACAACAGTAGTTTCATCACTAAACAAGAGGAACAGAAATGTAAGATTCATTTTGTACTCGACAATTATTTTGGTCCCTTTTATTGTTGTTTTGTATATCTCTGTATATATCCTGTATTTACCTAGTTTTTACTTTAATTAAGGGGCGGCACGGTGGCACAGCAGTAAAGTTGCTGCATTACGGGGCCAGAGACCTGGGTTCGATTCTGACTATGGATGCTGTCCGAATGGAGTTTGTACATTCCCCCGTCACGGGTGGGTTTTCTCCAGGATCTCCGGTTTCCACCCACACGCCAAAGACACACAGGTTTGTAGGCTAATTGGCTTGGAAAGATTGTAAATTGTCCCTAGTGTGTGCAGGATAGTGTTAGTGTATGGGGATCGCTGGTCGGCACAGACTTGCCTGAAGGGTGTATCTCTAAACAAAACTAAATGAAACTAAATAACTTTATTGTGGAAATGTTGTCCAAAATGTTTTGGTTATGAAGCTGAATCACATTATGGTAGGTAATTCAGTAAACTTGTTTTGTCAATTCCTCAAGACTGCTGACGAAATCAGGCAGGATTATTCCATCCAGAATATTGTTGGCTCATGTTAAGAGAGTTATTATTATATCCTCAAATTAACTGATGAGAATCAAAAACCACGTTCCTCTTATTACCTGTGAGCAGATATCTGCAGTGATCCTGAGACCAAAGCAAGGCGCTCATAGCTAGACCAGATTATGTGTGTCTATGTTTTGGCAGATTTTTAAACCAGACCTTGCAGTGGAGTTAGTGTCAATCAGTTGTTATCAGAAACTAGATGACCCTGAAGTCCATAACAAGCAAGTCAGCTCTCATCCATCCTCTAGAATTACTCAGGAGCAAAGAAAGTTTGAAACGTTCTCAAGCTTTAGGAATTATTAACGCAGAATATCCAGATGATCCGATAGCTGGATTTGGGCTCTGTTCTTCAGCCTAATTCATGTCATAGTGTAGGAGCAGGATCTAGCCTTTTGGCCCACTGAGTCCACTCCACCATTCAATTATGGCTGATCTATTTTTCCCTCTCAACCCCATTCTCCTGTCTTCTCCCCGTAATCTTTGACACCCATACTAATCAACAACATGTCAATCTCCGCTTTAAAATATCCAATGACTTGGCCTCCACTGCCATTTGTGGCAGTGAATTCCACAGATTCACAACACTCTGGCTGTAGAAATTTCTCATCATCTCCTTTCTAAAGGCACGTTCTTTTAAGAAGTGTCTCGACCCGAAACGTCGCCTATCTCCTTCGCTCCTAAGATGCTGCTGCACCCGCTGAGTTTCTCCAGCTTTTTGTGCAACCCCCCCCCCCCCCCCTTCTTTTAATCTAAGGCTGTCTGACCAGTGCCTTATAAAACCACCGCATTACATCCCTGATCTTATATTCCTGTCCTCTCAAAATGAATGCTAACATTGCATTTGCCTTCCTTAAGGGCCTGTCCCACTTGGGCGACCTAGTCCGCGAGTTCTGGCGAGTTTACCCTCAATTCATAATCGCAGCATGGTCACACGAGGTTGTAGGCGGTCTTCGTAACTCTCCTTCATGCTTGAGAGTGGTCTCCGCGTACTCGAGGCCTCAGCTAGGTCACGGCCTTTAAAAAAATATGTTTTAAAATGCCCCCGAGTAAAAAAAAGGTCTCCATGGAAAAAATCGATACCTTTTTTACTCGTAGGCTTAGTCGTAGTAGGTTGTAGTAGGTTGCCATGTTAGTCATAGGTAATCGACGGTAGTCGAAGGTAGTCGTAGATAGTCTTCATCATGGTCGACGGGAGGTCAAAGGGGATTGAAGGAGGTCGTCTTCACTCTCCACTATTAGGTGTCCAATTTTTCCGAAGTTAATTGTAGCTAGTCATAGCTAGTCGAAGCTAGTCTTCAACATAGTCGAAGGAGGTCGAAGGAGGTCTTCAACATGTCATTTTTTTAAACTCTTCTAAACTCACAGATTAGGTTGCCCAAGTGGGACAGGCCCTTCACTACTAAATTAACTTGCAAACTAACCTTTTGGGAATCCTGCACCAGCACTCCCAAGTCCCTTTGCATCTCTCATTTTTGAATCCTCTCCTTATTTAGAAAATAGTCTATGCCGTTATTTCTACTACCAAAGGGCATGACCGCACACTTTGCTGCAATGTTGCCCATCTGCCACTTATTTGCCCGCTGTCCTAACCTCCCAAGTCCTTCTGCAGTCTCTCTCCTTCCTCTATACTACCTGCCCTTCCATGTATCTTCATATCATCTGTAAACTTGGAAACAAAGCCAATAGTTCCATCAGATGTCCTTCTCCTAGTCTTATTCTCAGATAGAATAATTTTAACTATTCCAGATCAGATCAAATTCCACAATCCTGCCATATTTTATAGCAAATGCTGGTGAGCAAATAAACAGTGAACAAGAAGCGAAGGCTCCAAGAAGAAATAATTTTTCAATGTGAAATCCAGCATTGCAATAATGAAAACAAGAGGAGAAGCAATTGCAACGATATTGAGCCAGAAGACTCAAAGTAGACCATTCATCTTGACTTCTTTTACAGATCCTCCACATCAACAAAGAAGGTCTTTAATCAAATTGATTCACTCCACGTATAATACCAAGAAATGGTTGAGTTAGTGTCAACAGCTGATCTTACATTAGAGTCTACAGCACATTTTGTAGCCAATCTACAGCACATTTTGTAGCTTGAACTCTGCATTGCCACCGCGTGCTTTTGGTGGAGGGAGTCAATAAGGTAAAGAGTGGAAAAAATGCTGGCTATATTTCTGATGATCTATGTTCTAGATACTAGCTCAAGTCAATCTGTTCCAGTACAGTTATGACAATGGCATCTCATGTCAGTGTGGAAAATTGCCTGTATGCTTTCAAAAATCAGGCTAAATGCAATCTAGTTTTTCATGATCCAGTTAATCATCCAAAAAATGTGTCATTAACAGTGCTATCCAGCTGTGCTAACTCATTAATAACCAACTCATTGATGTTTGGTTTGGATATCACCAAGACAACTGCATGTCAGACCACATTAGAACCTTTCCCAAACAAAATCCATTTCCAGACATGAGATGATATTGACTGTCCTTGACATCATTCATTTGTTTATTTGTATCTTTTCATATCTTTTGTTTCCCTCTCCCCTGACTCTCAGTCTGGTGAAGTGGTCTCAACGTAAAACGTCACCTATTCCTTTTCTCCAGAGATGCTGCCTGTGCAACTCTATGATTCTCAAAGGACGGCACGGTGGCATAGCGGCAGAGTTGCTGCCCTATAACACCAGAGACCTGGATTCAATCCTGAATTTTGTCTGTATGGTGTTTATATGTTTTCCCTGTGGTCACAAGGTTTTTCTCGATGTGTACCGGTTTCCTCTCACACTCCAAAGTCGTACAGGTTTTGTAAGTTAATTGGCTTCGGTAAAAATAGTAAATTGTCCCTAGTGTATTGGATAGTGCTAATGTACGGGGTTTGCTGGTCAGCTTGAACTTGGTCTGCCGAAGGACCTGTTTCTGTATTGTATGTCAAAACTAGATATAGGGTGGGTGTCCTGCAGCAATGGGTGCAGTGGCTGGGTGTTCTGCAGCAATGTACTCACCCCCTGACACTTCAAAGCCTTTCCAACATCTACAACGCACAAAAAGGATGTGATAGACATACCCAAATGAATGCATGTGCAGTTCCAGTAATTTAAGGAACTTAAACAATTTGCTTAATTAATATCCCATACCACTATAAACATCGTCTCCCTCCAAGACAAGCACAAAGGAGTTCAAACTACAAAAAAACACTGGAGTTACTCAAAGAGCTAATCTGACAACAACTCTTAAACTTCTAACCACTGCCACCAAGAAAGGCAAGTATTTCAGGTGCATTTGAACCCTACCACTTGTGTGTACCCCTCCAAGTTTTACACCACCTTGTTTTGGAAATATCTATCCATTCCTTCATCGTAGCTGGGTCTAAATCCTGAACTTCCTGGAGATTACCTTTACTACTGAGGTTGCGGCAATTCCAGAAGTCAGCTCACTATCTCCTCCTGAAAGGAATGGGTAATAAATCCCAGTTTTGGCTAAATCTCAAAGAAAATAAAACATTAAAAAAATGTTACCCTTTCCTTTTGCTTTGTGCAGAATTAGCGCACATATCTTTACAATCCAGATAGCAACATTTTCTTCAGTTTAGTTATTAGACATTGGGTGTCGGCCTCATAAATCCTCAATAGCATGTCCAGCACCCAAATTACTCACTGAGCCTTTGCAGATAGATTTGGCAGCTGTACTCTTGTTCTGGTCCCAGTAGTGCACTGTAAAGTTTGGTAACAGCTCTTCCTGCAATGTAGTGTGACATTAAATTTATTGCTTGGCTTATTGCTTCCCTACATTGATGAGATGGGTAGGCTAGGGTATTCCAAAGCATTGTTTGCCGGTCTATGATTTTTCATCTATTTCAGTAAATGGCCAGGGTACGTGTAGAAGTGAGAAATCCCAGATGTTTAACATTGAGTCTATTAAGATTCCTAAGTCTCTTTCAACTTTATCCTTAAATATTTCACCAGGCGCCTAGTTTTCCTTCCTACGTGCAGGTCTTCAAATGTGTCTGCAATAAATTCCATCTGCCTTTTGTTGCGAACTACATATTTTGACCCAACTAATTCTGTAATTTTTGAAATACCTCTTCAATTCAAGACCACCACCTTTTTCAATATCATCTGCAAATCATTAAATCATAGGATCTTGCGAGTGAACATCAAACCACTAACATCTGTGATTTAAAATTTTTACAAGCTAAAATTTTTTTGTGAAATAATATGATGTGGAATATTAAATCATTTTCAATTTATTAAACAAAAATATAATGGACTTCAAAACTGTTCACTGGAAGGTAAAAAACAATGTAATGTAGACTATTGTTAAGTAACACTCAAGCAATAAAAGGTAGACAAAATTGCTGGAGAAACTCAGCGGGTGAAGCCGCATCTATGGAGCGAAGGAATACATGATGTTTCGGGTCGAGACCCTTCTTCAGACTGATGTGAAGGTGGGGGGACTGAAAGAAGAAAGGAAGAGGCAGAGTCAGTAAGCTGTGGGAGAGCTGGGAAGGGGAGGGGAAGGAGGGAGAAAGCAAGGACTACCTGGAATCAGAGAAGTCAATGTTCATACCGCTGGGGTGTAAACTGCCCAAGCAAAATATGAGGTGCTGCTCCTCCAATTTGTGGTCTGATTCACTCTGGCCATGAAGGAGGCCCAGGACAGAAAGGTCGGATTCGGAATGGGAGGGGGAGTTGAAGTGCTTGGCACCGGGAGATCAGTTTGGTTAGTGCAAACCGAGCTGAGGTGTTGGGCGAAGCGATCACCAAGCCTATGCTTGGTCTCACCGAAGTAGAGCAGCTGACACCTAGAGCATCGGATGCATAGATGAGGTTGGAGGAGGTACAGGTGAACCTCTGCCTCACCTGGAAAAACTGCTTGGGTCCTTGGATGGAGTAAAGGGGGAGGTAAAGCGACAAGTGTAGCATTTCCTGCAGTTGCAAGGGAAAGTACCAGGGGTGGGTGTGGTTTGGGTGAGAAGGGACAAATTGACCAGGGTAGGAAAGAACTGCAAATGCTGGTTTAAACTGAAGAGAGGCAAAAAAAGCTGGAGTAACTCAGCGGGACAGGCAGCATCTCTGGACAGAAGGAATGGGTGACATTTCTCCGAGGATGAATAAAGTATTATATCATATCGTATCGTTTTGATTTGGCTCGAGACCCTTTTTCAGACCCTTTGTCTGAAGAAGGGTCTCGACCTGAAACGTCAGCCATTCCTCTCCAGAGATGCAGCCTGTCCCGCTCAAACTGTAAATATTATTATAGATTGTGATATTTTTTTAGTATTCTGCACCGTGGTGGTACAAATAATTATACTGAAGTGACCACTTTTGTTCTAAGTCGGGGTCTGTTTGTCCTTGATTTGTTACTAACTGAAGATGATTTGCATGGGCTAGCACCCATGCATTATGGGTCTATTAATAAAATATATGTAATCACAGCACTTTACCTTGTATCTGGGGATCTGGGAAGCAGCACAAATGAGCACATTTGTTGCACAAAATAAAATTGGAACCCTGTGCACAGCTCTATATAAGGCTTGCAAGTCTGTGCGAGTTTTGTTTATGTGGTTTCATTTCTATGTAGAGAAACATATTACCCTCTCATTCTTCCCCTTCAGAAATTCAGATTTGAACTGCATGGCATTGTATGATATTGCATCAACCACGACGATCCATTGTTGTTGGCTCAATGTAAAAACAAGCTAATAATAGCCACTTTGATCTCAGGCTCTATTATTGAGGAGACTCATTTGAACATGCATCTATGAAGCATACACAACCTCACTCTCTTAATTCGAAATACGAACGGCACGGTGGCACAGCAGTAGAGTTGCTGCCTTACAGCGCTAGAGACCCAGGTTCGATTCCAACTACGGGTGCTGTCTGTACGGAGTTTGTACGTTTTCCCTGTGACCACGTGGGTTTTCTCCAAGATCTTCGGTTTCGCCCCACACTCCAAAGACGTACAGGTTTGTAGGTTAATTAGCTTGGTATTAAGTGTAAATTGTCACTAGTGTGTGTAGGATAGTGTTAATGTGCGGGGATCGCTGGTCGGTGAGAACTCGGTGGGCCGAAGGGCCTGTTTCTGCACTGAATCTCTAAACAAAACTAAAAACTAAACTAAATTGCACCAGAAGGAATAGAAAAGCAGAGTTATTTACCCTGCCATATGTGAGACTTTATCAATGAGACATGAGTGACACTTTATTAATGCAAGTACTAAACCCACAACAGTGCTGGGTGATGCAGACCGTTCCAGTAAAATTGCTTTGACAAACGTTGCATGTTCAAAATGACATGTCAGGCCTGACAGATGCAAGGAAACTCAGGAATGTGAGCTCTGCTTTCTTATATCAATTGATATTAATGTTCAGTTCAACATCGTTTAATGTTGCTAGTTTTTGCCAGGCCTTAAATCATGCAGGACATTGTATAATGGTGCAGTTGTATCAGCGTCATGAAATATTGAAATCTTGGGTTGATAGCTAATTTCCTTTTGTGGTGCTACTCCAAAATTATTAAAAACATTTTCCTCATGTTATGCAAGTGGATATGTCAAAGAAGATGAATTTTATTTCAAAACCAGACTTCAGGTATCTGGTTTATATTTGTGGAATTTCCAGCCGGTCTAACAGGTACAGAAGCAGACAACTTTCTACAATACTACAAATATTAGCTTTACCATAATTATGGTTATGAATATTACTCATATCAACACCCAAAGTCCCGATAGAGGTACAGAAAGGGCATTTCCCTCAGCCAACCAGTGTTAGGAGTTGTTAAATAAAAGGTTTAATTCTGAGTAGACGAGGGCTTATTGAAGTATGAAAGAAGCAGAACATACTGGAGATAGAAACATAGAAACATAGAAAAATAGAAAGTAGGTGCAAGAAACATAGAAAAATAGAAAGTAGGCCATTTGGCCCTTCGAGCCAGCACCACCATTCAATATGATCATGGCTGATCATCCAGAATCAGTACCATGTTCCTGCTTTTCCCCCCTATCCATTGATTCCGTTAGCTGCACACAATGTGCGAGATGCACGTGGAATCATGCAGCATCTGTGAAGAGAAAAAGTGATTCTTACTTTAGATTATGACTTCAATCAAAACTGGTAGAAGGCAAAGATGAAACAAGTTTGTAACAGGGTAAAGCAGCAGAGATTAAATCAGGGAAGCTGATTAAGGATTTAGTGATGAACAAAAGGTAGAGTTAAAGGAAGTATATAAAGAAGAAGCAATATCATTCCCCCATCTTGCTATAAAAAAAACTACTATTGCTGGATTCTGAAATGCAAAAGCTGAAATGGTGATAATCTGAAATTGCTGTGCTCAAAGTTGTGTGCTGAGGGTTGTAATGTGCCTAATTTTAATTTGAGTTTGCCTTGGATATCAAGTGACATTATAGGATGCAAAGTATAGAGGGATCAGAGTGGGTGCGGGATGTAGAGGTCAAGTCACATGTGACTGGAAGTACAAGGTCACCCTTGCGAACTCAACACAGGTATTCTGCAAAACATTTTCCTGATCTGCGTTAATTTACTCGTAGACATAGAAGTAAACTGCTGGAGAAACTACTTGGGGCCCTGGATGGTAGGAAGGAAGGCAGAAGACCAAAGGACAAGTGTTGTATCTCCTGCAGTTGCATGGGAAGTTATCATGAGAATTAGTGGAGACGGTATCATATTGGAAGTGATGGTTTCAGTGGATGAATAGCAGCACTATATTAACAGTACAAAGGTAACAGCAAAACAGGGAGAAAGAAATGGAGCGTTTATAACAAAATTAGGTTGCGAGAAAATGTATTCTGAGTGCTTGTGGTAGTCCATGGATCTGTAGCGAATTCTGGTCATTATGTATCCCTGGAGACGTGAATCAAGAGTAGGGAAACGTCAGATATGGACCATGTGAAAGTGACAGCAAGGTCAGGTTTGGAAGCAAAATGATAAAGCTCTCATTCAGGATAAAACAACCAAATAGCACCATTATTAACATCAATGTTTTGAAAATTAATTAGAGATAAGGGGGAGCATAAGCCAGATTTAAATATCATGGTATGAAATATCAGTACTATGAATCCAAGTTAGCATTAAATGATGTTTAAGGGGAGAAAATATGGTTTGATTGGAATGAAAAATTGTCAGAATAGATTACAACCAAGTACCCATGGGATCTGTGGAATTTAATGTTAGGTGCTCTTTACGATTTTCCTTTATCTGTTTCCTACCCAGCCATTGACAAGATACAAGTTAGTTTGGAGCAGGCTAGCTGAACCAGCAATGTGATGTGTAGCAAGGAACTGCAGTTACTGGTTTAAATTGAAGATAGACACAAAAAGCTGGAGTAAGCGGATCAGACAGCATCTCTAGAGAAAAGGAATAGCTGACGTTTTGGATCAAGATGGAGGGTCTCGACCCGAAATGTCACCTATTATAATGGGAAACAAGGAAATGGCAGAACAGTTAAACGAGTACTTTGGTTCTGTCTTCATTAAGGAAGACACAAACAATCTCTTGGAAATACTTGCCGTTTCCTTACCGTTTTGTTATTCGTAATTCGTTATTATTTATCTGATACGTTGGAGCTCCGGTCGGGCAGTGCGCCTGAAATTTTGTTGTATGTATTTATAACGACAATAAAGTGCATTATTACTATTATTATTATTATTATTATTAGAGGTCCAAGGATCTAGTGGGAGAGAGGAACTGAAGGGAATCCACATTAGTCCGAAAAAGGTGTTAGGTGAACTTTTGGGAGTGAAGGCAGATAAATTCCCAGGCCCTGATGGTTTGCATCCCAGAATACTCAAGGAGCTGGCCCTAGAAATCGTGGATGCATTGGTGATCATTTTTCAATGTTCTCTCGACTCTGGATCAGTTCCCATGGACTGGAGGGAAACAAATGTAATTCCACTTTTTAAGAAAGGATGGCTAGAGAAAACGGGGACCAGTAGACCAGTTAGCCTTACATCGGAAGTGGGGAAGATGCTTGAGTCAATTATTAAAGATATTATAGCAGCGCATTTGGAAAGCTGTGATGGGATCGGTCAAAGTCAGCGTGGATTTATGAAGGGGAAAATGCTTGACTAATCTTTTGAAATGTTTGAAGTACAAGTACAATGGATAAGGGAGAGCCAGTGGATGTGGTTTATCTGGACTTTCATAAAGCCTTTGACAAGGTCCCACACAAGATATTAGTGTGCAAAATTAGAGTACATGGTATTGGGGGTAGGGTATTGACATGGATAGAGAACTGGTTGGCAGACTGTAAGCAAAGAGTAGGAATTAACGGGTCCTTTTCAGAATGGCAGGCAATGACTAATGGGGTGCCGCAAGGCTCGGTGCTGGTACTCCAGTTGTTTACAATATGTATTAACGATTTAAACGAGGGAATTAAATGCAACATCTCTAAATTTGTGGATGACACAATGCTTGGTGAACGGGGGGGGGGGGGGGGTGCAAGGAGGATGCTATGAGGCTTCAGGGTGACTTGGATAGGTTGGGTGAGTGGGCCGAAGCATGCAGATGTAGTATAATGTGGATGAATGTGAGGTTATCCTCTTTGGTGGCAAGAACAGGAAGGCACATCATTATCTGAATGTTGTCAAATTAGGAGAAGTGGGGGTACAGCGAGACTTGGGTGTGTTTGTACATCAGTTACTGAAAGTAAGCATGCAGGTACAGCAGGCAGTGATGAAAGCGAATGGTATGTCGGCCTTCATTGAGAGTGGATTTGAGTTTAGGAGCAAGGAGGTTCTACTGCAGTTGTACAGGGTCCTGGTGAGACCAGGAGTATTGTGTGCAAGTTTGGTCTCCTAATTCGAGGAAGGACATTATTGCTATTGAGGGAGTTCAGCGTAGGTTCACCAGGTTCATTCCTGGGATGGCGGGACTGATGTATGATGACAGAATGGGTCAACTGGGCTTGTATTCGCTGGAATTTAGAAAGATGAGAGAGAATCTTATAGAAACATATACAATTCTTAGTGGATTGGATACGGTAGATGCAGGAAATATGTTCCCGATGTTGGGGGAGTCCAGAACCAGGGATCACAGTTTAAGAATAAGGGATAGGCCATTTAGGATTGTGATGAGGAAAAACGTTTTCACTCAGAGAGTTGTTAATCCGCAGAATTCTCTGCTGCAGAAGGCAGTGGAGGCCAATTCACTGGATGTTTTCAAGAGTGTTAAGAAAGTAAGTTTATTGGCCAAGTATTCACATACAAGGAATTTGCCTTGGTGCTCCACCCACAAGTAACAACATGACATACTGTGACAGTTACGAATGACTCAGAAAACACTAAACATTAATAATAATAAAACATTAATGATAAAACACCATTGATTAAGCATGTGAACCAACAAAATACCAGATCAAAGCAGGCTACAGATTTTTGGCTGTTGAGTAGAGCAACTACTTGTGGATAAAAACTGTTTTTATGTCTGGCTGTG
Source organism: Raja brachyura (assembly GCA_963514005.1). The sequence continues at coordinate 12,542,724 of OY740800.1, read as the reverse complement.
GCAGCTTTGACAGTCCGGAGTCACCTTCCATTTAGCTCCTGGGGCTAAGGGATATGGGGAAAAAGCTGGAAAGGGGTACGGATTTTGGATGATCAGCCGATCATATTGAATCGTGGTGCTGGCTCGAAGGGCCGAATGGCCTATTTCTGCATCTATTTTCTTTGTTTATATTCCTTTTCTCCAGAAATGCTGTCTGACTCACTGAGTTACTCCAGCTTCTTGTATCTATCTTCAGCAATGGGATGTCCCACTAGGAACCGTGGGGTGTGGTCACAGAGATTCAGAATGAAGCAGGCACTTGGAAGTGGCTGGAGAAGTTGAGGCTTGGAGGATCTGAAGAATTGTGAGACATGGCATCAGGGCAGGAAGCAAACGGTGGGGGTGGGAGATCGGTGCCCATTTTAAAGAAACAGAGGAGACAGATCATGATCTAAGGAAGGAAGGCTTCCTCAAGATATTGGGAGACAATTTGCGCTGTTTCCAGGTCACAATGAGTGCTGCATTCTGCACAAATCCTGAGACCATACTCTCTTTAACAGCAGCTTCCTGGAGCCCTAGGAAGCTCATAGCCATTGTTAATTTAAATTATGCTCCCAATTACAGTGCAATTTAAACTTATATCATGCAAATGTCAGATTAAAAAGTAGACTCGTACTTATACAGCATATTTTATAACTTCAGGAGGTCTCAGAGAGCTTTACATTCAATTAAGTGTTGTCACCATTCAAGAGTTCTTCAATAGCTGTAAGCACTCAAAATATGCTGAGGTCATGAAAGACCAACATTACTCAATGCTTGAAAGAGAAGGAAATCTTATTGCTGAACATTGTAAAGAACAATCTGGCTTTTCTTTACTGATGTGTGTGACCTGACTCTCCTGCAGAGCAAGGGTTTCCCGTGATTTTTGATTTATTTAATCCATTTTAAACAGAATTTACATCTCTGAAGATCTGAGGTGTATATTACTCTGACAACTGTGGTAGGATTATTCACCTGACCTTTTAATTCATCCAGCCATTCGTGTTCCTTTGCAAGTGAATCCCTTCACAGCACAGACCTGTATTTACGCGGAGTTGAATGGTCGTCACCAAAGGGCTTGAATTTCATTTACTTAAGGTATCAGCAGAAAGATGGTTATGTGGAGAGAAGTCACAGAAATTCAGCAAAAATAATGAATGAATGGGTTCCTTTTGTTTACTGTTGTGAAATATGTAAAGGGGCAGTTAAGTGAACCCTGCTGCCTTTGGGAGCAAAATGTCTCAAATCAAAATACAGAGCACATTACGGGAAATCTCCATTAGAAAGAAATATTTTGCATATCTAAAAGAAAAGCAATTCATAAGTACTGTGGTAACTAGTAAAATACCAGCCCCCGTTCAGTTTTATTTGATTTAAAATCCAAAATCCTCTGGTAGGATCCAATATCTGTAACACACACAACTGCCTCTAATTACAGGGACCTATCAAGCAGCAGACCTACTTTCAAAATTGCTGTTTCAAAAGCCTACAAAATGGTCTCCATGTGGTAAAACATGACACACTGTAGCATATTCATACATGCACAGGTTTAATTTGGCTTTGAAACATGAAATTCAACCCCAATCTCCATATGGTTAATAACATTTCATATTTCAGCAGTTTTCGCTCGCTCAGGGAAGAGTCATTATTCACAATATCAGTGAAGTTCTTCCACATGTGAAAATAGGTAACGTTTCTAACTTCAAATATGTGCTGGATCACTGAAATACCGAACTATCATGCTTTGTGTTTTTATGACCTTTATGACAACTCAGCTGAAAATGAATTCGGCAGTCGGCTAATTAACTTATTCCGTGCTAGATTGTTAACAAGACAGACTCTCTGTCTGCATGTAATTCTTTTGATTTTTAAATCATACAACATCAGAAAATCCACGCAGTCAAAGGGAGAACATGCAAACTCAATACAGACAGCACCTGTAGTCAGGATCAAATCCAGTTTTCTAACAGCGCCAGAGACCCGGGTTTAATCCTGACTATGGGTCTCACAAATCTGATTGCGTTTTTTAATGATGTGATCAAAGAGGTTGATGAAGGCAGAGCTGTAGATATTGTGTATATATTAGTAAACATGGAATTTAGCAAGGCATTCAACCAGGTTTTACATGGTAGGCTGCTCTGGAAGTAGATCGCATGGGATCCAAGGAGAGATCGCTGAATGGCTAGAAAATTGGCTCCATGGAAGGAAGCAGAGGCTGTGGGCCGAAGGTTGCTTTTTGGACTGGTGCCCTGTGACTAGTGGTGTGCCTCAGGGTTCGGTGTTGGGTCACTCGTGGCTAGGCCAACACTGCTACACAGCCAGGACAATGGGCCTTCATGGACAGGCCAAGAACCTGCACTTACAACAACAGGGACTTGAAAATAGCGCCAAACTGGCAACTCTGTACACTGCCTCAGCATACTATTGCTATACACTTGCACTGGGTCTGTGATGTTTATCTAAGATGTAACTAAGTGCTTATGTATAGTGTTATTGTACTGAGCTGTATACAAAAATATATTTCACTCTATCTCGGTATATGTGACAAATGAAGTACCATAAAAGTACCATAATTGCTGTTTGTCATCTTTACCAATGATTTGGATGTATGTTCTGTACATGGCACGGTTAGTAAGTTTTCAGATAAGACAACGTGGGTAGTTGTAGATAGTGAAGTTGGTTGTCAAAAATTGCAGCAGGATCTTGATCAGTTGGGTAGGTGGGCTGGGGAATGTTTGATGGAATTTAATACAGAGACATGTGAGGTGTTGCATTTTGGGATGACTAACATGGGCAGGACCTACACAGTGAATGCTAGTGAATGATAGGGCTCTGGGGAGTGATCTAGGAGTGCAGGGACGTAGTTCCTTGCAGGTTGTGTCACATATAGATATGGTGATCAAAAAGGTTTTTGGTACATTGGCCTTCATCAGTCAGAGTACTGAGTACAGAAGTTGGGAGATCTTGTTTCAATTATAGAAGACATTGGTGAGGCCACATTTAGAGTATTGTGTTCAGTTATGTGCACCGCGTTATAGGAAAGATGTTGTCAAGCTTTAAAGGGTGCAGAGAAGATTTAAGACGATGTTGCCAGGATTCAAGGGCCTGAGCTATCAGGAGAGGTTGAATAGGCTCAGACTTTATTCCTTGGAGCACAGGGGGATGAGGGGTGATCCTATAAAAGTGTACAAAATCATGAGTGGAATAGATCAGGTAGATACACAGAGTATCTTGCACAGAGTAGGGGAATGATGAACCAGAGGACATAGGTTTAAGATGAGGGGGGAAAGATTTAATAGGAAACTGAGGGGTGGCTTTTTCACATAGAGAGTGGTGGGTGTTTGGAATGAGCTGCTGGAGGAGTTAGTTGAGGCAGGTGTTATTGCAACAGTTAAGAAACATGGGGACAAGTACATGGATAGGACATGTTTGGAGGAAAATGGGCCAAACACAAGCAGGTGAAACTAGTGCAGATGGGACTTGTTAGTTGGTGAGGGCAAGTTGAGCTGAAGGGCCTGTTTCCACACTGTATGACTTTATGACTCTATGGGTGCAATCTGTTCAGAGTTTGCACGTTCAAGTAGGGGTGATCGTCGTTCAGTATGGCCTCCAAAGGGCCTGCTTCCATGCTCCATATCTAAAAAAATCTAATTCAAGCGATTAGCATTGCTGGATCGGATACCTTTTCCTCAGCCCTGATTTTGAATTTAATAGCACAGAATGGTTTTTCCATCAAAAGAAAGCAATGTTTCTTGTGGCCCAAAGGGACATGGTTGCAACTAATCTATGTGCCTCTTCCTCATCTTAAACCTCCCGTATGTTCTTTAACACAGACAAAACATAGGGTATTGCTACTAAGACAAAAAAAAACCGTTGAGCATTCGACTTTGATAAAAACATAAGAGCTCATAACATCTGAAGAGAGAATCAGTCCAACCAGCTAAAATACCTGATATTAGGTAACTGATGATTAATACCAAAGAAATATATATCCCCTCTTCGGTTGCTATGAATTAAATGTACGTTTTCCAGGCTAGATGACAAGTAGTAATAAAACATATAAATTCTAAATCCCTAAATCCCAATGACACCTACATTTTTAAGACAGGGAACAGCAACTCATGTTTGACTTGGCAAACCAGTGTGAAAACTTGGAATACGGCAAAAAAATGGCAAAACCATTGGGCCCTAATCAAGTAGGAGTCATTAATTCACAAATCACATATAAATCTCTATGGATTACTCCAGATTGGACTTTCCATTAGGTATGGAATGGTAGACTGAGTTTTTGACGTTTAAAATCTGGGATTTTTTATGGTACATTTTCACCAAGGAAAGGAAATAGGACGATTTCATGTTTTGCCCCGTGATGACTTAAACAGCCACGTTTCAAGCTGAGTGTTTATGCGAGTCCAATAGGTTCCAGGTTTTGGTGATATTTATTTGTCTAATATAAGCAGATGAGGAATTGCACAAAGGTATTACAACTTCCTTCATAAAAGCAAAACTCTAATTTTAATTGTTCAAAAATAAATGAATCTAAAGGGATTCAATAAGAATACATGTTGTTACTTTTCTTTTAGGTAGGGTAATGTATGCCAGTCTTCAATTTCCTGTTCTCTCGAAACAGCTCATTTCCTCAAAAGAAGTAACAAGTCAGGTGCAACATGTTACTCGATGCCTGACTAATCGTTTTAAGTGCCTCGACAATAAATGAAAATAAATTGCTGTTACCAGTGCACAAACCACACATGTGCTTCTGCTAACCATGCTACCAAAAGGGACAAAAAATGACTAACAGAGTCGTTGTTATATAGGTCCATAATTTACAAAGACTATAATGGAAAGTGGCATGTTCGTGACTTGTGCTGGCGTAGAAGAAAAAAGTAACAATTGGTGTAATGTGATTTTTGCAGGGCTATGCATTAGGGTTATGGGAAAGCAAGCATTCACCTTATGTTCCTCAGAATCTCACCCAAAATTCAGAGATCAAGCTTTTTATTTAACTGATTGTGCTGATTGAAAGATACTGCATGAAAACAGATCATTTGGTCCATCGGGTACACGCTGAGTATTAATCACCCGTTCATACTAGATCGATTTTATTGCATTTCGCATTTATTCCCAACACACTCACAGCAATTTTCAGAGGCCAATAAACCTACAAATCCGCACGTCTTGGGATGTGGGAGGAAACTGGAGCACTTGTAGGAAGCCCATGTTCCTAGGGTAAACGTGAAAACCCTACGCAGACAGCACCAGCAGTCAGGATCAAACCCAGGTCTGTGGTGCAGCGAGGCAGCAGCTCTACCAGCTGCACCACTGTGGTACCCTTCTGTATCAGAGAAAAGAGTGCACCACTGAACATAATATAAAGGTTTAGAGCAGAACTGTTTAGCGAAGAATTGTGGGGCCCCAATATATATAGGAGTTAGAAATTGAACCTCGCACTAAATGGTGGAGCAGCGGTAGAGTTCCTGCTTTACCTGGGTTCGATCCTGACTACCAGTGCTTGCCTGTACGAACTTTGTACATTTTCCCTGTGACTTGCTCAAATGTTCTCCAAATTTTAGATTTCCTCCCATACGCCAAAGATGTACAGGTTTGTAGATTACTTGGATGGTATGAATGTAAAATTATCCGTCGTGCGGGTAGGGTAGTGTTAGTGTGCGGGGATCGCTGGTCGGTGCGGACTCGATGGGACAAAAGGCCTGTATCAACGTTGTATTCTCTTCCTACAGCTAAACTAAATGGGCATTTTGTTGTAACCTGCATAGGTGTCTGAAGCAGAGAACAACAAGAGAAATGGGAACAAGGTAACACATAGAGTTAAGTACAACAATCATGTAACACCCACACAGCATAGTTTAACTGAAAAACCTATTCCAAAATTGGACCCAATATGTAATTTAGAAATTTGGCATATTGGTGGCATTTTGAGCAATCTATTTTGGTTGCGTTTCAACCAAATTTCACCAACCTTGGCATGTCATGCATCATAATGTAGAGTCCTAGAGCCATACAGTGATCCAGTGTGGAAACAGGCCCTTTGGCCCAACTCGCCCACACCGGCAAACAATGTCCCAGCTACCCTCATCCCACTTGGTCTATAACTTTCCAACCCTGTCCTATCCATGTACCTGTCCAACTGTTTTTTTAAACGATGGGATAGTCCCCGCCTCCTCTGGCAGCTTGTTCCATACTCCCACCCTCTGTGTGAAAATGTTACCTCTCGGATGCCTATTAAATCTTTTCCCCTTCACCCCTCTGGTCCTCGATTCCCCTACTCTGGGTAAAGGACTGTGCAACTACCCGATCTATTCCTCATGATTTCATACACCTCTATAAGATCTCCCCTCATCTTCCTACGATCCACGGAATAGAGACCCAGCCTACTCAACCTCTCCCTATAGCTCACACCCTCTAGTCCTGGCAACTTCCTTGTAAATCGTTTCTGAACCCTTTCAAGCTTGACAATATCTTCCCTATAATAAAATATTACTCCCTTATATTGTCTGCATTTCTAAAAGTGAGATGATTAATAGGGTACTAACAAAGAAAATGTGGTGTGATTATTGACAACTGCATGCCAGACCACTAATTTTTCAAGACTGCACAGCAGAAGATATCACTGTGGAATTTAATTTTAGCATAGACTTTCTGCCTTGCCCATTTACCATTGATTTCTACGCCCAGTATTCCTTCAAAGCTATACTTCTCTCAATTGTCAAGTTGTGAAGGGAAAGTAAAACATTCCAGATTTCAGATATCTGAAACAAAAGTAAAACATTCTGAAACACTCAGTGGTCCTGGCATTAAATGTGGAGAAATATAGATGGACAAAATAATATTACGGTTGAATAGCATTAAGAACAAATGGAGCAAAGATAGTTTTAATGTGACACAAACGCTCAAGTAAGGAAATGAACAGAAAGGTATTTACAGAACTAAGAAGACAATTAGATTGCAGTAAAGTAAAGCATAGAATATTGATTGTGACAAGTCCTTGCTGATGATGTTGGGGCCTGGTGAAGTGTAACAAGAGGAGGATCAGATAACTACTGAGAAACTTAAAAATGGCACTTTATCCCCAATCTTGCTCAAAAATTGCCTCAGCAATCTGCCTGCAATTTTCTTCTAACACAACAGTGCCAACTTCTGGCTGACGTTTTCCCAAAGGAATATTTGCATAAACAACCGTGCACTTTTTGCCATACTGTATACTCAATATTAATAAAGTATTCCTGACTTAACCGAGTATCTTTACCCCCCACCCCTCAACCCACCAGCACCACATCACCACCACAGCCCCCAAATTATTCTCTACCGAATCCAGGGGTTATGGAAGAAAATGGAGCAACACTAGTATTTAGAACTGCAATATTTTGGAAGTACCATTTCCCCATGTCCAAAACTCATTGTCAGATCATTTGGCTATTACCAAAACACAGGCACACCATTGAGCCCAAAGAAAAGGTGAAAGGTGCACACAAAATTAATTGTGTAGCTTCATTAACATGAACGTTAATGACTGTTCAGCACCTATTATTTTGTTTATTACTTTAGCGTCTAATCACGGAGTATTGTGAAAGGTAAGCCAGCAATTGATAAGATCCATACCCACAACTTCATGATTAGAAACATAGAAACATAGAAAATAGGTGCAAGAGTAGGCCATTTGGCCCTTCGAGCCAATATGATCGTGGCTGATCATCCAAATCATACCTCATTCTTGCTTTCTCCCAATATCCCTTGATTTTGTTAGAACTGTGGTGGAATTCATTCTGAATGAGATGGGTGTTACTGACTGCAATAGGTGTTCAATTTTCCAATGTGACTGTAGAAGCCATTCTAGATGAAATGGAGGAGGAAGGTCCTCTATATTCATAGTCAATCCTTTGTCTCACCTGCCAATAACCCTATCCCCCACAATTGCAAGTTCACTATACATTGCTTTAGAGGTTGTAGTTCATGTATGAAACAGTACAGAAACATAATGGTTAAATTAAATTAATAATTCAAGGGCTGAGTTTAAATCCCTCATTGGCAGCTATGGAATTTAAATTCACTGAATAAAAATAACAAAGAATAAAAAGCTAATACTGGTAATGGTGATCATGAAACTTCCAGATTGTCATTAAAAGCCATCTGGTTTACAGATGTTCTTCAGGGAAGGGAATCCGTTATCCTAAGCTGTCTAGTTTCTAAGCTATGCCAGATCCACAACAATGAGGTTGACTCTTAACTGCCCAGTTAACTCTGACAATTAGGAATGGCAGACTGGATCGGCAATTCCTATGAACAAATCAAAAAATCTTACACCTTTCACTTAAAATCCTAAGAGGTCAGCATGGGAATGGGAGTGAAAATGATTAGCAACCTGGAGACCCTATAGGCGTGGCGCCTGGTATCGAATCCTGCAATCCACTGATAAAACTGAGTTGCAATAGCCATCATGGTTCTCCATACTACGATTGCTAGGATGTGACCCAGTAGTCTAGAACATTTGTATTTAGATCCAACCATCTCACCAGTACTTTTGCACTTGCACATCACCCTGGAGAGTGGGATTTAGAGTAGGCTCAACTTGGTAGAAATGTCTTGAATAACTCAAGGCTTTGCAAGGTAGACTGCTTCAGAGGGTTTGATCGCATAGGAACCAGAGCAAGGTAACCAATTGGATACAAAATTGGCTTAAAGGTAGGAGACAGGAGGTAGTGGTAGAGGGTTATTTTTCACATTGTGGGCCTGTATCTTATGGTGTGCTGCAGGAATCTGTGCCGGGTCAACTATTTTTTGTGATTTTTATGAATGACTTGGATGAGAATGTTTATGCATAGTTATTAAATTTCCAGGTGCCTTTAAAATTGGTGGATCCGCAAAGAAGCTTATCTAAACATTGCAATGGGATCTTTATGAAATGGGTCAATGGGCTGAGAAATGGCAGATGGAGTTTAATTCAGATAAAGGCGGGGCATTTTGGTGATACGAACCGGGGCTGGACTTAATCAGTAAATGGTAACGCCCTGCAGAGTGTGATAGAGCAGAGAGACCTCGGGGTTCAGGTACAGAGTTACTTGAAAGTGATAATACAGGAAGTCAGAATGGTGAAGAAGGAATTTGGCACTTGCTTTCATTAATCAGGAACTGGATCATCATGTTACAGCTGCACAAGATGTAAATAAGACCACAATTTGGAATATTGTGCACAGTTCTGGCTGCCCTGGTATAGGAATAATGTCATTTAATTGGAAAGCATGAAAGAAAAGATTTCTGAGGATGTTACTATGATTAGAGGGTTTGCATTATAGGAAGAGGCTTGAGAGGCAAGGACATTTCACTTTGGAGCATAGGAGGCTGAGGCATGACCTTGTTGTGCTTTATAAAATCATAAAGGGCATAGATAAGATGAAGAACCACAGTTTTATCCCCAGTGTAGAAAAGCCATAGGTTTAAGGGGATAGGGGGAATGATTCAATAATAAGCTGAGGGGCAACTTTTTTCAAAGAATAGAATAGAATAGTAAGATTAAATGAGAACTTACCTGTTCGAAGTTTGATCTTTATTTTATGAGGAGTTACGATGAGGGATTACGTGAAGTCGCCCCGCCAGGTGCATGCGCGTCATACTTCAAAGCAGCGGTGTGAAAAACACAGAAACCGATAGTCGAAGTAAGATAGTAAGTAAGGCTTACAGAAGACTAGAACTACCAGATGATCTTCTAGATTATGAGGGCCAGGAGCGGAGGGCATGTAATCCCTCATCGTAACTCCTCATAAAACAAAGATCAAACTTTGAACAGGTAAGTTCTCATTTAATCTTACTATTTTACTTCGGAGTCACGTGAGTGACTACGTGAAGATTTTGTAGCTCTGTTATTTTCATGCCATAGATTCATTCCATACGACACACTGCTTCAGTTGACACAGTAGTGAGTAAATAATATATATTGAACATTGCTTGAAATTATGCAATAAGTATTTCAATAATAATAATAAAAATAAAAGAAAAGTAATAACCCCTCTATCCCAGGGGGAAATTACAACAAAGAATATGAAAGCAATGACATAAAAGAAAGCAAAGAATCAAACAGAACCCAACACTGCGTGTCCAAACCCTGGCACCGTGACAACAGGTTTATCGTAAAACTTGGAAAAAGTTTCTTCTTAAGACCATCCTGTGGCCTTTAAAATTTGGTCGAGCGGCACGTCCTGTGCCTTCGCCATGGATGTGGATGCTGCCCTGGTGGAGTGAGATTTAAACACATGAGTGTCTACTCCAGCTAAATCCAGAACCTGTTTTAACCATCAAGAAATAGTCTGTACTGTCATTTTTTTATATGGTTTCTTGTGGGTAATAAGCATTGCTGCCTCACAACCTCGGAGACTCTTGGGCACTTCAATATATTGAGTCAGATGCTTAACTACACACAATGTTTGGTCGACAGGGTCTGCTTTAAAGATTACCTTGGTTCCAGCCTTCCCTGGTCTGCTTTGTTTGATTAGATCATAAACATAAAAAGTAATGTTATCTGCAGACAAATGCATACAATCTAAACGTAACATTTGCAATGTTTGTACTCTTTGTGCTGACACTAATGCCATGATCATTACCACTTTAAATGTTAACTTCTGAAAAGACAGTGACGAAATTGGAGCCCACTGCCAAAGCAATGTAAGAACTACACTGACATCCCAAATTTCTGTATATCTGGGTTTGGGAGGATTTTTATTAAAAATTCTAATAAATCGGGACATCAATGGATGAGACCCGATAGATTAACGTTCTGAATAGGAGGACAAAGCACTACGAGCACTATTAATGGCACTATAACTTAGGTGTTGATCAAAATGCAACATAGCAAGGAACTCCAATGCATCCAATATGTTTGCAGTATGATAAGATATATCTGACTGTATACAAAAAGCTCCCCATTTTTTTATATGAGACATATATTGTTTCTTAGTGCTATCTCTCCAAGCTGCAGTTATGACATCCATGGTCCTATCTGACAGTCCAAGCCCGTGTATTGGTCTGGTCAGAACCTGCAGATTAACAAATTAATATGATCATGCAATGGATGAACTTCTTCTGTTACTGGCTGTACCAACAAATTACTGCAGCTGGGAATCGTCATAAATGGTTCAGTTATCATTCTGAGCATCAATGGGAACCATGGCTGTGTAGGCCAGTTTGGAAACACCAAAACGCCCATGGCGGAGTCTTGCTCTATTTTGGTGAGACATTGCCTAATCAGGCAGAATGGGGGAAAAGCATAGAAGAACATATTTCCCTAATGTAGTGAGAATGCATCCACCGCTACTGCTCCTAGGTTAGGCTCCCATGAGACGTATTTAGGCAACTGGCGATTTAATCTGGATGCAAACAGATCAATGTCTGGTAACCCATACCGACTGACAATCTTTTTGAAACCTATGGATTTAACATCCATTCTGTATTGTCTTTGAGCTTTCATGATCTGTTGTCTGCCACAATATTGTCTCTCCCTGCTAGATAGATAGCTGAAAGCCAGATATTCCGAGATATACACCAGTGCCACATCAGGTTAACCAGATAATCACATGATACTGATCTTACTCCTCCCATGTGATTGATATATGGCACAGCTGTGGTATTGTCTACTTGTAATTGAACATGCAAGTCCTTCATTGTAGATCAATAAGCTTTCAATCCATAAAATGCTCCCAATAACTCCAAATAATTGATACCATATGTTTAGAGAGTCTATCTACCACCACAGTTGGTGTCATCGTCTGTAGCCCCCCATCCGAGAGCACTCAGATCAGTTTGCAATACCACTGAAGGTTGCTGAACAAAAATGTTTTTAGTAGCTTGTGCAACATTCCCAATCCACCACTGTAATTCAGCTAAAGCTTCCGTTGGTAACTGCATGGACCTATCAAAATGACCTGCACATTCTTTTAGTGCTTGTGCTCTTGCCTGTTGATGACTTTGATAATACAGAGGACCAAACTCGACAGCAGGGAATGCTGCTACTACTTTACCAATAACCCTAGCCACTGCTCGCATGGAGGGATAAGGTTTGTCAGCAAGGCAACTACAGGCATGTATAATATTCCCAACTTTATCTGTTGGCAAAGTTACTAACATAGCAACTGAATTAATGACAAACCCCAAATAACCAATTGTTTGAAATGGCCATAGCTTAGATTTTGTTGGATGGATCAGAAACCCTAGCCTTTCAAACAGGCTTATAGTTGCTGAAACTGATTCTTCAACTGATTCCTGAGTGGCATTTACAATTAAAATATCATCAAGATAAGCCATGACAATGTGATTTTGAGCTCTTAATAATGCCAGTGCTGGTTTCAATAATTTTGTGAACAGCCTGGGAGCTGAAGTTAATCCATTAAGTAATGCTTTAAATTGCCACAGCTGACCCATCCAATTAAACTTCAAGTATCTACGATAATGGTGATGAATTCAATTTTGTGAGGTCCAGAATGACTCTACAACCCCCCTGGGGGTTGTTTCTTTGGCCTGGGGAATATATTGGACACTAATTGTTGCGGATGATACACCGTACTTTCAATTACTCCTTTATCAAATAAATTTCTAACTTCTTCTTTTATCTGAGAAGTTTCAGGTGCAGAAAACACCAAAACCCGATTAGGTTTATTCTGTACAGGTGGATCAACTCCTTCCATAAATTCTATTGTAGAACCTGACACAGTAGCTAATATAAATCAATCAGATGTTATACAGCACCATTCATCATAAAACAATTGTTATCTACCACCAACCGGAGGTTGTTCCCCAAAAGTTTTCTCTGTGATGGAATGAAGGTTTTGTACTTCAGCAAATGACCGTGACAGTCTTCTTCCAACAAATGGGTTGACATTGGGCTGTGATGGGTAATAATACCTTCTCACCACTCCCCTGCCTCTGCTTGTTCCTGCTCCGAAATCAAACCCCCTTCTCATACAGCCAGTTCTTTGGCCATACATGAAAGGTTTCATGATAGTCTTTGCCTCCTCATCAATTTCTTTAATTTGCTTAGGCAGGTTCTCTCCGAAAAAATAAGCGAGAGCTTGAACATTACTTGATTTGCACAGACCTGCAAATCTAGGGTGTACTATGGGCCGAATGGCAATTTTCCTCATACAATTGATCTCAAAATAAGAATTACAAAACAACTCCAACATGTCTTTTTGTAGTTTAGACATTGCACACCCTTCTACCTGCTTCCCAAAAGCAGTGATGCCAGCCGCAATAAGCTTGAGGACCCGCTGGAAACTTATTTCCTGTCCTCGCATCGTTGAACTCATCGGTGTCCAAATTGCCGGATTCACCGTCGGCACCCTGAGTGACGCACAATTCACAAGTGTTTTATAAAGGTGTACTGTCTCAACCATGACAGTCTCTTGAAGCTGGTGAGAAACCAAATAGTTTATGTTGGCCGCCAGATTTTCTTCCATGGCCTCACCGCTCCCTTCTGGTACAGCAAAGGATTGTGCTACATCAGGTACACCTGGAGTTTTACTCTTGTACTGTGGTGGGTATTAAATACCAAAAACACCACCTTCAGGGTCAGTCTCCTGCCGCCCTGGTACTCCTGAGACTTGCTCAAAGGAGACTTCTTCCAGACCTAAACAAGGCTCTGGAGTTCACATTCCCATGTTGTATAGGCACCATATTCTTGATATGGAACCCCCTCAGGGGCTGCCTGGGAATATTCTGGGTCTTTGGACCCTTGGTTGATCAAGTTTTGGAGCATTTTAGTCTTACTCTAGGGAGCCTCATCCAGACCTAAACAAGGCACTGGAGAGTCACATTCCCATTTTTAACAGGCACCATACTCAGTGTATGGAACTCCTTCGGAGGCTGCCTGGGAAATCTTTGGGTCTTTGGACCCTTGACTGAGTAAAGTGTGGAGCATTTTCTCCCATTTCCAGTCTCCCCCACATCTTGTCCTGTCTTGGAGGAGAGTTACTTTCATCTACATTTTCTTGTGTATTTGTGCATAAAACTAAGAAAACTGCATCTGGTAACACATACTCAGAGCAGACCGTGTATGTACTTTCCTATTGTTGTGGCCTCAGTGCCCTGCGACACTAGAGCAGCTGGAGGGTTATTAACTATGGAAATAACGGCCACCGGTATCGGAACCGGCACTGCACTTATCTATTTTCCCGATCGCTGCAATGGGACCGCAATGCTGCGTGACCTACGCTTGCTCCTCCCGCTGTACCACAGGCTCCTGCTGACTCGCAAGCCAGCCTTACGGAGCTTAACTCTCGCTGGAAAGTTTTTTAAAAACACTTAACTGCGAGGTTTTCTACTCACCACTGGTGGAGCTGCACTCTCCAGCTCTGTTCAAAGCGACATGCGTCGACGTAATGATGCGCATGCGCATGGCGGGGCTTCTTCATGTAGTCACTCACGTGACTCCGAAGTAAAATAGAATGCCTTTTATTGTCATTCAAACAGAAAAGATTTCAGAAATGAAGTTTCACCCATCCTCCTCTATTCCAATACATTTTCAAATCCTGTGTTGCACATAAGGAGCAAACTGCCAGAGGAAGAGTTGGAAGCTGGTGCAATTATGACATGTAAAAGACACTTGGATAGGAAAGGTGTGGATGGCTAAGAGGCAGGCACAGGTAAGTGGGACTAGCTCAATTAGGCAACTTGGTTGACATGGATGAGTTGGGCCAAAGGACCTGTTTCCATAAACACAATTTATGCAGTGAGGGCAATGATACTGGAAATAAAATCACAGTTGTGCTTCTAACAGAATGATTCTACAATTTCTTATTCCTTTTACCTCCATTCTTCTGCAGTATCTTATAACTCTAAATATCTTAATAATTTAACAAAAGCGATTTTATCCATGCTGACTGAAGCTGTTATGTGAAGATGCTCCTGAATCTTTCCTGGTGTAAAGCAAGAAATCAACCTTGACTAAATATACACAGTGAAGAAGAGTTTCAGTTCAGGAATGTCCTCAATTATTCATTTTGGTTGGAAGAACAAGGAAAGGCATTAAAACACAAAGGCTGGAATTCTAAAGGGGGACATAGGTATAAATAGACCTTGGTGAATTTGCATACACATTTTAAAAAATGGCATGTTGGGTTGAGAAAGTGATTAAGAGGACATGCAGGATCCTGGGCTTTATAATTAAAGACACAACATATGAAAACAAGGACGTTTTGTTGAACCCCTGTAAAGTCTGTGTCTGATGGAATACTTCCAATTCTGAATTGGAAAGATGTGGTGAGGGTGCAGAAAAGATTTATTAGAATGGTGCTCTGGTTGAGAAACTTTCAGTTATTTGGATGGACTAAATAAGCTTGAATTGTTTTCCTTACAGCACAGAAGAGCGCAGTAGAGAGGTGATATTATGGTGAAATTCCAAAACCACAAAAGTGTAAACAAAGTATCAGAAATGGCTTCCATTGGCAGAAGGCTTGAGAACTCAAGGAGACATGTTTAAAGTGAACGGCAAAAGAAATAGGCGAGGCTTGAGCTGAAATCTTTTCACATGTTGAAGCGTGAAGATCTCCAATGCACCGTCTGAAAGTAGGTTCAAACATTTCATTTAAAAGGGATACTTGAGGAAGAGAAACATTGCAGGACCACAGGGAGTGATCTGGGGAATCTAACTGACTACAATTTTCCTGAAAGCTAGCAAATAATTCCATGATTCCCAATTTCATTTCGGAGTCACGTGAGTGACTTCGTGAAGAGCCCGCCGGCGCGCATGCTCGACATATCGTCGTAACGCGTTGCTGCGACGGCTGGCGGTGGAGCGCGCTCCTCGCCAGCCCTTCATAAGGGGCCACGGAGGTAAGTATTCTACCTTTAGTTGGTGGTCCTTGTTGTCTGATTATGTCTTGCAGCAAGGACATGGATGGGAGTTCGAAGGGCCGGAGGACGTCAGGACGAGTTCGCCGGTCAACAGTTCCGGGGCCTTTACCATCGGCAGTACCTGCAGCGCAGGCCGGGACTCAGGCGGAGATGTGGGTAAGCCCTGTGATTACAGGTCCAGATCCGCCAGCACACCACAGCTCGGAGGAGTTCGACGAGGAGGAGTGTGGTGTGCCGCCAGAGCAGGGGGACCCTGCCATGGCAGTCAGGTCGTCAGCGGGCTCGCTGGCGACCTCGAGCAGGGCACGTGCCGTTGCACGGCCTGTTCCACTCAGCCCTCCGAGAAGGGGGAGGGCAGGAGCCCAGAAGCCTAACCCTGTTAGGGCTAAGGCATTGCCTATCGTGGAGGAGCGGTCAGGTTCCAGGGCGAGACCCGGGGCGGCTGTGAGTTCCAGCCGGCACACCCCGACTCTCGACGCCGGGACGGGTCGGTCGAGTCGGGTCTTGTCACGGTCGCCGAGCCCCCCATGGATGGGTGGGCGAGACCATGCGTCGGCAACGTCCACGATGTGGGCAGCCAGCAAGACTGCGCGGGCCCCAGGCAGCCATGCTTCGGCTGGTGCCGACACCTCGCCGCAAGTGCCCTTAGTGGCAGCGGCTTCAGCTCCCGCTAAACGGAGGCGGTTGAACACGCCCGCGCAGGAATCGCGCAGTTTCGCCTCGGTGGCTGTTAGCGACAACTACCGGCACCGGCAGGGCCTCGACGAGGTGCGGGCCGATGACAGGAGCCCGGGTTTCTTTTCAGAGCCGGAGGACTCCGACCACCTGAGTGTTCAGGGTGAAGGGCGTATTGACCGTATGGAGCGGCTGCTGGAGCTCCTGCTTCAACGTCAACAACAGCAGGGCAGCAACAGGCACAGGGCGTCTTCACCAACATCTACTATCAGCCTGGAGCAGCAGGAGGAGGAGGTTCTGGTGGATCCCGTACCACCTCCGTTGGAGGTGCCAGCGGAGGAACTCTTGGATGTGGCGACCAAATTCGCGGCCCCACATACGGCTGGTCTTCCTCTAAATACAAAGCTGGCAGCCACAGTGGACTTTCTCAATAATCAGGTGCTGCAGGAAGAAGTCCTCATCCAGGCTATGAGCCGTCACAAGGCTCCATCAAACTGCAACTCCCTCAACGTGCCTGTGGTCAATACGCCAATATGGGGCAACATCAGTGCGGCTATCCGTCAACAGGAGCTAAAATTGCAGCGGATTCTGAAACTCCTCACGGCCGGTATTACCGCCTTTGCGCGGTCGGTGGACGGGGACGAACTGAATTTGGACCAGGAAGATGCTCTGGCCTTATTGTGCGCGACCCAGCACGAAATCAACGGGTTTCGCAAAAACAGCATCCGCCCAGCACTCAACCCGAAGTTTGCAGGATTGTGCAAACCACCGCCGCCGCCGCCGCCCCGTCAGCTCTTTGGTGAGGACCTCTCGAAGAGAGTCAAAGAGCTTGACGAACAAGCCAAAACGGTGGGGATCATGCGCTCTCAGAGTGCCCCCACACCGTCAGGCTCAAAAGCTCCATACATTCGCTCACGAGGGTCGGCCAGTGCCTCGACGAGGACTCGCCCTCTAGCTCCACAACGACAACAGCACCAGAACCAGCACCAAGGGTCTTTTTTAGGACAGGGTCGGCAGAGACCTTTGTGGAAATCGAAGACGCCGCGCCCTCAAGCCAACCCAGCACCTCCACGGCCACCCACACGTGTCAAGGACCGCTGGTAACCACGGCGGTGAGGGGGTCTGGTTCTCTTTTTTCTCTCTGTTTAACTTCCCATGTTGGTGGTCGTTTACGGCTGTTTTTGGATGCATGGGGTAATTTTACTGGTGATGAGTATGTGTTGCGGAATATTCAGGGGCATAAAATTGAGTTTATTAATGGCGACATTCCTCCATCCCAGCACATGCCTGGTCGTACGTTCAAATTGTCTGCTGCAGAACAGGCAGCAGGTTATAAGGAAATTTTAAGTCTGGAACAGAAGGGTGTGATTGAGAAAACGGTGCATGAGCCAATTGAATTTGTTTCGAACATATTTACTAGACCTAAGAAGGATGGAGGCTGTCGTGTCATTATTGATCTAACCCGTTTGAATACGTTTGTAACATATACTCATTTTAAAATGGATACGTTTGAAACAGCCAAATCATTGATTTCTCATGGCTGCTTTATGGCATGCATTGATTTGAGGGATGCATATTATTCAGTATCCATCCAGAAATATGATAGAAGGTTTTTGAAATTTATCTGGATGGGGCAACTTTGGCAGTATAAGGCTTTGCCTAATGGGCTCACTACAGCCCCTAGATTGCTCACTAAATTGGTGAAGCCAATCATGGCTTATTTGAGACAACGACATCATATAGTTATGGCCTATTTAGATGATGTCTTTATTGTGGGCCACACCCTGCAATTGGCTGAACAGGGTGTTGCAGCTGCTGTCAATATATTTCAACAATTAGGATTCATTGTCCATCCAGAGAAATCGAAGTCCTGCCCTGCCCAGGTAATTAATTACCTAGGGTTCACGGTGAACTCAATGAGCATGAGGATAACTATCCCAATTAACAAAATTGAGGAAGTCACTCAGGTGTGCAGAGATTTAATTGGCACCAATATACCATCGATTCGGCATACAGCCACAGTAATTGGCAAGCTAGTGGCTTTGTTTCCGGCAGCACGATATGGACCTTTGCATTATCAGAATTTGCAAAGAGCTAAAATTACTGCGTTAAAACGGAACGCTGGTCATTACGATCGATCTATGCAGCTGCCGTCCGAAGCGATAACTGAGTTGCAATGGTGGGTGTGTCACATTAGCAACTCATTTAAGCCTGTCAGGGAGGCTAATCCGGTGGTATATTTACAGACTGATGCAAGCTCCAATGGCTGGGGAGCTACTGATAATTGCTCTAGTTGTGGGGGCAGATGGGACACCCTTGAGGCATCGATGTTGTTGACTCAAGGGATTAACTATTTGGAGTTCCTGGCAGCATTCCACGGACTTCGTGCATATTGTTCCAAGCTTGTTGGAGCACACGTCCGTCTCCAAATAGACAACACCACAGCTGTGGCATATTTAAACCATATGGGTGGTACCAGGTCAGTTTCGTGTGACAAATTGGCTAACTCAATTTGGCTCTGGTGTGTTCAAAGAGACATTTGGATTTCAGCTACCTATTTGCCAGGTGAGCTTAATACTGTGGCGGACACCAGGTCACGCAAATTTAATGACAACATTGAATGGATGTTGCATCCTGAGATTTTTTCTAAAGTCACAGCCAAATTTGGTAAACCGGACATTGACCTTTTTGCGTCACGGTTGAACCATCAGGTACCAGCCTACGTTTCATGGGAACCAGATCCTGGGGCAATAGCGCTAGATGCATTCTCGCTGGACTGGGGGAATTGGTTTTTCTATGCCTTCCCTCCGTTTTGCCTCATCAGTCGGGTATTGCGAAAGATTCAGGCAGATGCTGCCAAGGGCATCCTTATTATACCCGACTGGCCCACACAGCCTTGGTATCCGGTGGTCTTTGACATGCTCAACGAACATTGGGTCCTTTTGAAGGGTTGCCCACAATTGGTTACTCACCCTGTCTCAGGGGAGCCACATCCCTGCCATGGCTATTTAAATTTGTTGGCTTGCAGGTTCTGAACAGGCCGTTAGTCCAATACGGCCTCTCGGCTCGGACCATGGATACCATCGGGGCGTCGTGTCGAGAGTCCACAAGGCGAAGATACCGCTCGCATATTAAGAAGTGGGAAGCCGACTGCAGCCGCTCTCGCATCACGTACGATGACGTGACAATAACCGACGTCCTGGAATTCCTCGCGGGGTTGCACCATGATGAACACTTAAGTTACAGTGCCATCAATAGCGTCAGAAGTGCGCTATCATTCTACCTCAAGATTGGGGTAGGATCCAACAGGCTAGTGTCCAGACTCATGCGGGGTATATTCAATATGAATCCGCCTACACCACGCTATAATATCACCTGGGATGTCAGGGACGTATTAACCCTGCTCAGGACGTGGTCTCCCATGGAAGGGCTCCAACTGGACCAACTCACCATGAAGCTGGTGATGTTACTAGCGCTGACTTCAGCTCAGAGGGTACAGACACTACACAAACTTCGTGTCGACAGAATGACATCTACCCCTACAGAAGTAGTCTTTTTCATTGACGAGCTACTAAAGCAGCATAGACCTGGGTGCACAGGGCTGCAGCTGAAGTTCCCGGCATACCCCCCAGATGCTAGGCTATGTTTAGCCTCACATATCCGCCACTATGTCAAGGTGACGGCACGCATCAGAGGAATGGAGAGATACCTGCTTGTCACTCATAAGAGACCTCATCATCGAGTGACAGTCCAGACGATATCCAGGTGGCTTCGAGTCGTCTTGGGTAAGTCAGGTATCGACATTAATGTGTTCAAGTCTCATTCCACCAGGGCTGCATCGACGTCAGCGGCGAGGGTCATGGAGGTGCCCATGGACCAAATTCTCGCCACAGCAGGATGGGCGAACGAAGCTGTGTTCCAGCGTTTTTATAATAAGCCTGTTGCTGCTCCTCTACAGTTCGCAGAAGCCGTGCTGAATGCAGGTCAAGAACGTGGAGATGTCCCCGCATGAGGGGTTTTTGATTTGTTATTAATAAATATGCTCTTGTTTTGCAGTATGAACTATTGAGCAAGTTTGTTCCTCCCATCCATCCCTGGTAGTGGTGTGTCAGCATGGACGTGGTCCAGGGCGTGTAATCACAGAAGCTTTGAAGTCTTCACGAAGTCACTCACGTGACTCCGAAATGAAATAGTAAGATTGAACGAGAACTTACCAGTTCGAAGGTTGATCTTTATTTTATGAGGAGTCGAAGTGAGGGATTTCGTGCCCTCCTCGCCCAACCCTCAATCACCTTCATCTGGTAATCTTAGTCAATTCAATCATACTATGCGAAGTCATTTCTATTGTTGGTTCTGTGATTCCACGCCGCTACTTTGAAGTATGTCGAGCATGCGTGCCGGCGGGCTCTTCACAAAATCCCTCACTTCGACTCCTCATAAAATAAAGATCAACCTTCGAACTGGTAAGTTCTCGTTCAATCTTACTATTCTGCTTCCTATCTAGTCTTGTGCTGGAACAATATGTGTGGGGTGCCAGTGAAGAAGAAATATGTTTTAGTTGTGATTTGAACGGCAACACCGACTCTCATAACCCATAGTATGTTGTCAAGTACTAGCATCAGTGGGAACATAACCTTGGCAATCTATTTTTGTGTTTAGGGAGGGAAATTGTTCCAGAGGAGAAAATATATCATCTTAATAGTTAAACCACATTTTCAAAGAAGCTATAAAAACCCTCTGAGAAAATTAGAGGATTAACATTTTATTCATTTTTGCCTCAACCTGGATAATCAGCCAATTTCCTGCGATTTAATGTGGAAATCCATATAGTACATTGTTAGATGATATTTCAATATCCAGTTAAATATGTTTAATTGCACGTACTGGGCAGCACTCAATATAAAACGTCAGTGAAAGACATTTATTAGAGTTACACTTGACAGCACAATTTTCCATTCTACCTTTTTGATATTTCACACATAGTTAAAGTAAATTCCATTCCTCTTAACCTGCTACTTTCCTCGCTCCAACTGGTCAGATAGTAACATAAATATTATTAGGAGTCTGATAAAGCTCAAAAGTACATAATCCTCGACTTCTCCTAAAAGATAATAAAAGTCAGCATCACTAAAACGTTAAATCACAAATGAGCTTGTACAATGTTCTCCATCACCCTGCAAAACAATGCATTTAAGTTGAAGTATGCTGTGAGTCTCTGGACAAAATGAATTGTAAATTGATCCCTTGAATCCCCAGAGGCTGGAGACTCTCTGCCCTTGGGTTGACTGCTTATTTGTCATTATTCCATTGTGAAGGTCAATGAAAGGTCACAGAACAGGTAATGCTATTTCTCAACCCCTTCAATATGCACAGATTTGCAGATCACTTTACCTGCATTTATTTGGCAACAGCTAGTAGCAGACATTGAAGCAGTAGGTTACTTCAGTTGTCTGTTTTTTTTACCAGTAATTTACATTAATCCTGCTCAGGGAAAAAGATTATGCATGCATGCTTACATGTAAGCATTGATTGGAACTTAAATATTTAGAGAGGGCAGAAATGGCAGCATCTATAAATATTTTGCAGGGTAGCTTTAAGAAATGCCCTGGAGAACCAAGAGTCCCCAATCCCTCCTTAAACGTAGCTCATATCACTTTAAAGTCACACTCCATGTGCAGTTGAAAGGCTATCCGCTCAATAGGGTTGCACTCTGTTTCTGTCCACCATCAGGTCAAGCCCTAGCTCTGGACACAGATATAACATTGCAGTATAAACACACCATTAGAAGAACATCACTGCAGGGGTCTTAGCAAGAGAGGAAATTGAGCTGGGGAAGGGATGGCCTCTGACTCTACAGGGTACTTGAAAAACAGTAAATTGGTTCAAGTAGCTTCCAACTAAGATAGCTATGTTTTCTTGGAGATTGTACGTAATTAGATCAAGATAAGATACTATCAAAAAAAGCTTGTCAAAGGTGTTTCTCTTGGAATTCATACAACTCCAATAGTAAGAGTTAACAGTAATTAGTTAACTAGTAAACAACACAACCCAGCGGTATAAATACTGATTTATCTAATTTCAAGTCACCCTTGCATTACCTCTCCCTCCATCCTTCCCCACCCACCCTAGTTGTCCTGCTAGTTTCATTATTCATATCCCTTCGATATCACCTCTTACACAGCAACAATGGACCATTGTGGGCTCCTTAGCCATTTGTGCTGGCTGATTTATTCTGTGCCTTTTCAAAATTCTAGTTTCACTCTCCCCTGACTTTCAGTCTGAAGACGTGTCTCGACCCTATTCCTTTTCTCTAGAGATGATGCCTGTCCCACTGAGTTACACCAGCATTTTGTGTCTATCTCCGGGACTCACAGTTGTGCTAACAAGGCCTAAATAAGTTTTTCCATCACCATCCTCAAATTGTTACAGAACTATATTCATACTTTGCCCAAGATCAGGTAAAAAAAGCGATGATTCTGAACGGTCTTCAAATTAATACCAGAACTATCTTGGTTTAAAAAAAATCAGAATTGTGAACTCTAACTTGGTATCAACCCCTAGTGAGTGAAACCTTGATTGTGAGGACTTTTTACCCTGTTTGTCACCATTGATGCTTCAAACACAAAACCTTATGCATTTTTCAAAACTATTACCCATTTCCCATACACAGTCAGAAGAAGGGTCTCGACCCAAAATGTCATCGATTCCTTTTCTCCAGAGATACAGTCTGACCCATTGAGTTACTCCAGCATTTTGTGTCTACCCATGTCCACAACGTTGCCTGCCCCAATTACTGGAATAGGTATTGGTATTAGTTTATTACTGATATATGTACTGGGATGCAGTGAAAAGATTTGTTTGCTTGCTATCCAGTTAAACCTTATCATGCATGTGTATATTCAAGCCACACACAAGTACAATGTGGAGCATAGAGAAAAATATCATCGTGGAATACAGCATTGGATTATTAGTTACAGAAAAATAACGTCAAGGTCTGCAGTGTAACAGGCTGGAAAATTGAAACTGCACCCAAGATTATGGGAGGACCATTCAGAAGTCTGATAACAGTGAGGAAGAAGCTATTCGTGAATTTGATGCCCCCTTTCATATCCTTAACCACTACCTAATTTATTTCAAAAATGTACTTGCCAAGCATGTAAAATTCAGACTAATCCAATACACTGTGGTGATCTCACTAAAACATACACAATTATTCTGGGACCCGACAAGGTAGTTGCAGGGCTAATGTTGTCCCTGACTTGGCCATCGAGAAGCAAGCATCAAAAATCAAATAAAGTCAAGTCAAATTAAGTTTATTGTCATGTGTACAAGTACTGTGAAGTACAGATACAGTGAAAACTGCGCTTGCAGCAGCATCACATGTAAATAGACTTGGACAACACAGAAAAACATAAATCATACATAAATTATACAAATCCTGTAAGGCAGTAAAATGAAAAAAAGACTACAAAAAAACAAGACATTCATTGGCAACACATTGAGGAAAAAGTATATATAGGGTTGTACAAGAGGTTCTGTGGTACCCTAGGTATGATTTATCCATATCTGCCACTAAATTAACTTTGAATTTTAACTGCAAGGTAAGGTACTGTTTTATATATGTTTTTTATAATGAAATGGAGATTTCCAAAGCAAAACAAAACGTCTGCATCCATATTTGGTGAGTTAAACATTTGCTCTTCATGGATCCCTGGCCCAACAATTTTTGGTCAGAAGCAAGCTCCTCTATAGAAGAAGGGTCTCGACCCGAAACGTCGCCTATCTCCTTCGCTCCTTAGATGCTGCTGCACCCGCTGAGTTTCTCCAGCCTTTTGTGTACCCCCAGCTCCTCTATAATCTTTGGTTGTGACTCCACACTCATTGTGTAGTCTTCCTCATTCCATTAACAGCGTGGCCCGTTTTAAACATTTTCTAGCACACTTTTACTCCAGTGACTTTTCGGCTCAGTATAATTTTTCAAGGCCTCCTTGTCTACCAGATTAACATGTTTTGCTGCCTTCCTCCCTCAGGCAGGGTTCAAATTAAACCAAGTTTAACTTTCTGCTGCGGTTCCATTCGGTCAGGCTTTTAGCCTGCGGAATCTAATCTTATTTCCTGTGGATTAACTCAAAAATTTAAGATCATTGTCCCCCACGCTTGCATAAGACCACAAAATAAACTAACTTCCGATTGTATGTGTAATAATGAACACACGCTAATCATATTTGCCACAAAGAGGAAATAAATAGTTTGGGTCACGCACCACTTAAAAGTGTGGGCAGTACAAAGGAATTAAGAATTTCTTTGTAGTCGCTGGAGTAACGCTACAAGTTTCTGTCTGTTGATGAGGCAAGTCAGCCACCAGCCCTGTCTGTCTGACCCCAAACAGTTGTTTGAGTTCCCTCGCAATCCGGGATCTACGCAGGATCCGCCTGCGCTGTCGTCACTGACCTATTTCTGCATGGGTCAGAACGAGAGCCGATGGCACAGGACTCAGTGCGTTTCCGGACTTTGCACAGCTGCTGTGCTCGGGGCAAGTTGCACTCAGTTCAATGAGAGCCAGCTGCACTTGATATCAGCTGTTAAAGGTGGAACTGAGGAGTTCTTGACAGAGGAGAGGCTGGAGATTTTTACAAACAGATTTCAGCCAGCAGGAACCAAATTTGTAGGCAGCTTTTTTTTCCGTTGTTGTTATTCTGCCTCAGGACAGAGGACTGTTCCCACGGCATCAGAATACAAACAGATTTAAGAATTGTCCTCTCACTAACCTTCATTAGGTTAAACAACACTTAGGAATAAGGAATATGATATTTCCTATGGCCATCTACTCTTATGCTTCTTCTAGGTCTCGTCTCAGGGTCACAGGATATTTTTCAGGATGTGGCGTGCACTGCATTTATTGCCCCTGCTTAAATTGCCTTTGATAAGGTAAAGTCGAGCTAGCCTCATGAACCAGTTCCGTTGCAGGTATCAGCACAGTTCAGTGCAGTTTAGTTTACTTAATTTCACGTTATTTCTACAGTGAAAGGCTTCTGTTGCATGCGAACCAGCCAGAGGAATTGAGCCATTCACAGTGAACAGATACATGATAAGGAAATAATGTTCGGTGCAAGGTAAAGCCAGTAAAGTCCAATCAAAGAGAGTCCCAGGGTCCCTGATGAGGTAGATATCAGAGACGTGCGGTCAGGGGAGGCAGAGCCTCACCAGTCATACTCCCAATGAAAATAGCTGTTAAGAAAAGTAAAGAAAAAGAATAATAAAGGGACAGATGAGAGGTGAGGCAACGACCAATTTGAAAACCATGATCATTTTCCTTCCACTTCACAAATATGCGCCACTTTGTGTTGGTCTATCACATAAAATCCCAATAAAATACATTTATGTTTGTGGTTGTAACGTGACAAAATGTGGAAAAGTTCAAGGGGTATGAAAACTTTTACAAGCCACTGTAAATATATTAAATTTGTGCTCGCTGGTCTCATCATAAAACTGCAATGAAAAAGCTCCAGGGGAGGCAGCGATCACATCTGCCTCACATGGGGGAGTGTCTTGAGCCCAGTGGAGGAAGAGCGACCGTCAATTACGTAGGCTCAGCCCACGTAATTGACGCTACCTCGCTCTCCTTCCATGTTAGCTAACTTCAGCAACGGCGGCGCAGCACTGGATTCCACCGCAGGTAGCGCTGACTTCCAGCCACGGGCGGCGTTGACCTTAACATCGCAGAGGTTGCCAGTGTTGAATCTTGGCCCAGCTCGGCTCGTGGACTTCGGAAGCCGCAGGCTCCGGTAGGGAACTGGCTGATTCGGAGACTCTGGGTTGTAGCGGCGACTGCAGAGGCCTCAATAGGCCCCGACCACGGGTGAACAGAGGAAGAGGACTGAACTTTGAAAGTTCAGCCGTGGTTGGGGTCTGTTCAACTTTAGTGCCTTCCCCCACAGTGGGAAATGTTGATTCCATTGAGGGGGGATTTTTTATGTTTAATGCTAAATTCTAAAGTGTTGTGTTTATCTTTTTTGTGTGCTGCATGATAACTCAAATTTCACTGCACCAATTGGTGTATGTGACAATAAATGTCCTTTGTCCTTTGTCCTTTAGCTCTATCAAAAAATTTCCCTCAGCTGCAAAAATAGAAGACGTTATATCTAACCTTAAAAATGTCTCAAAATTGGACTTTCAATCAAAACAGGGAGTGATAAACACTGGAAGACCAATGCCTGAGCTTAAAGGGCCTGTCTCACTTATGTATCCTTGGCACGCAAATTACGCGACCAACGTGGTCGCATTGAGGCGTAAGGGATGCATATGGCCGTGGGGGGCCGGTCCCACTTAGAAGTGCGGAGGGGTATGTAGTTGTGCGCGACATTGCGCGGGGCTTGCAAAATTTTTGTAGTGAACGAATTTGCACGCCTGTCGTGGAACTGACGGCAAAAGTGGGACAGACCCAAGACCCTGGCGCGACGCAACGTCTCACCTTCAACAGCAGCAGAAGCACGCAAATGATCGCATAACTCGGCCTGGGGCTCACGGCCGTTGTGGTCCAGATACGCCCTCACCTACTCGCAGAGCGGGGACAAGAAAATTGAAGATAGACACAAAATGCAGGAGTAACTCAGCGGGACCGGCAGCATTTCTGGAGAGAAGCAATGCTCCAGAAGGCTGTGTGTACGCATGTAATCGCGCCTGACCTTCGCCGGACCATCGCGGCTCAACGCGAGCACGTGGTCGCGTAATTTGCGTGCCAAGGATACGTAAGTGGGACAGGGGCTTAAGGACCTACTTCAAATCACGGGACAGAAAAAAAACCCACGGTCGTTTCAAATGGAGTGTGTAACAAAAAGACTGGATATATGGCTGTGTTACAAAGAATAACCTTTACTGCTTTCCCTACCTTCTGTTTTCCACTGCCGACAACATTTGGACTAACGCCGGATTTTGTGACTTGAAAAATCTACCAAGGAGCCTCAAAACGCATGAAAAATCAACAACTCACATTCAAAACCAAATTGCTTTAAAAACGTTTGGAACTTCAAGGATAGATCTGGCTTTGAATGAACAACGGAGATTGGCGAATGGACTTCATTTATAAGTAAAGGTAAGACCATGCAATATTTATTTCCATTTGTGTTGAATGAGTATGAATAGTGGAACTGCATTTGCCTATAAAACATGAATCGAATACGTAACATACCTGTATGCATGTGTTGTAAAGAATGGTGATATGAAATATGAAACATAGTTGCCTATCCAATAATCATTGTGCAACCTGCCAATTGGATGGTGAATTTAAGCTACCTCTATCGGGTTCATATGTGTTTAAATCTGGCTCTGATACTAGCCAGTGCATCCCCAGCCATTGACCTCACCGCACGTCACTGGTAGATTCAAGACTGCTCTCTAGTTGTGGTAGGATGGTTAAGTTGCCTGATAACAGCTGGGAAGAAACTGTCCCTGAATCTGGAGGTGTGCGTTTTCACACTTCTATACCTTTTCCCCAGTGGGAGAGGGGAGAAGAGGGAGTGGCCAGGGTGTGACTAGTTCTTGATTATGCTGCTTGTCTTGTCGAGGCAGCAGGAGGTATAAATGGAGTCAGTGGAAGGGAGGTTGGTTTGCGTGATGGTCACAATTCGCTGTACAGGGCTACAGTGGAGCTCCAGGATGGGCTACTAACCATAGTTCAATGGGATACATTTTCAAGTCAGGCTTGTATGCAATGTGATCAGATGGAGTTTCCTGTGCTTGCTGATGTTGTCCATGAGAAGTGGTTTGCTCTTGGCACTATGCAAAAGGGACATAGGATTAATGTGATGCTCATCTCTTGCCACCTCACAAGAAGCTGTTTACTGCTGAATTGCTGGAACGCTGAGCTGGATGGACAACAGGCTGAGCTGACTACCATGGTTTCAAAGGCTCTGGGTGAGATGGCAGGATACCCTGTGGGTGCCTTTTCTGAGGCATGACAAATAATGCAGCTGACATCAATACACTTAATTCACTTCACCATCATCTTCCTCATTGCAGGTCACATCCTGCTGTAAGGGATATAGGTTCTACCCGCTTCGGATTAAGGAGACAAACATTAGGGCAACATAGTGGTGCATCTGGTAGAGCTGCTGCCTCACAATGCCAGAGTCTTGGGTTCAATTCTGATCTCAGGTGCTGTTTGTGTGTAACTTACACATGTTTCCCGTGACCACGTGGGTTTCCTTGGGGTGCTCCGGTTTCCTCCCACATCCCAAAAACATACGGGTTTGTAGGTTAATTGGCTTTTGTAAAATTGCCCCTAGAGGAAAGGGAGTGGATGAGAAAGTAAGATAACATTGAAACTAGTGTGAACGGAGATCGATGGCCAGTGTGGACTCGGTGGCCAAAGGGTCTGTTTTAATGCTGTATCTCGAAACTAAACTAAAGAAAGAGGATAGCACAAGAACCTGTCTATGAGGTATTCAGAGAACTGCCAAGGCAACAGTACAGTTAGTCTGCACTCTAGTGCCAGCAAGACATCACATACATCACCATCCTCTACAACAATGATACGATACGATAGAACTTTATTTATCCCAGGAGGGAAATGTATCTGCCAACAGTCATAAAAACACAATATACATGAAACATGAAATTAAAGGGACGAGTTCAAAAGGCTTGGGGGATGTGCAAAGATTGGTGAAGGCGGGGTTAGGGGAGTCAGTCTCAGTTTACCCCACCACAGACGGGGGAGGAGTTGTACAGTTTGATAGCCACAGGGAAGAAGGATCTCCTGTGGTGTTCTGTCCTGCATAATGGTGGAACCAGTTTGTTGCTGAAGGTATTCCTCAGGTTGACCAGTGTGTCATGGAGGGGGTGAGCTGGATTGTCCAGGATGCTCCACAGTTTGAGGAGCATCCTCCCCTCCAAGACCAACCTCCCATTAATCCAACTGCCCCCTGAATGGAGCCAGCCTTCCTGATGAGTTTGTTGATCCTATTGGCATCTGCAGCCTTTGCCCTGGTGCCCCAGCACACAGCAGGGAAGAAGATGGCACTGGCTACCACCGATTGGTAGAACATCTGCAGCATCTTACTGCAGACGTTGAAGGAGCGGAGCCTTCTCAAAATGTACAGCCGGCTCTGTCGCTTCTTGTACAGGGCCTCAGCGTTCCTGAACCAGTCCAGTTTACTGTCCAGGTACACTCCAAGGTATTTGTATTCCCTGGTAAACTGCACATCCACACCATTGAAGGGAACAGGGGTGTTCCTCTCCTCCCAAAGTCCACCACCAACTCCTTAGTCTTGTCGTTGTTGAGTTGAAGGTGATTTAGTCCACACCACTCAACAAAGTCCTTGACTACACCTGAGTATTCAGCTTCCCTCTCCTCACTGATGTAGCCCACAATTGCAGAGGCATCTGGAAAGTTCTGCAAGTGGCAGGAGACGGAGTTATATCTGAGGTGTAGATGGTGAACAGGAAGGGAGAGAGGACAGTCCCCTGTAGGGCCCCTGTGTTGCTCACCACCATGTCCGAAACAGTTCTGTAGCCTGACATATTGTGGTCGTCCAGTCAAGATTTGCGTTGTGCCTTGGGAGGTTGTATCTTTCTCTTCCACACTGTGGCAGTGATGGACTCTGGGCACAGTTGAGGTGGATTGTTGCATGTAACAGTTAACAAAGATTATGCCAAATCTCTGCACACATTCAGCCCATCATCTTCATTTTAGTTTTTTAGTTTTGTTTGTTTTAGTTTAGTTTTAGAGATACAGTGCGGAAACAGGCCCTTCAGGCCACCAACGTCGTGCTGACCAGCGACCCCCATACACGAGCACTATTCTACACACTGGGACACAATTTCCAATTTTTACCAAAACCAATTAACCTATAAACCAGTACATCTTTCGAGTGCGGGTGGAGACCGGAGCACCCGGGGAAAACCCACACAGTTACAGGGAGAACGTACAAACTCCGTACAGACAGCACCCGTAGTCAGTATCGGACCCGGGTCTCTGGCGCTGTAAGGCAGAAAATCTACCGCTGCACTACCGTGCCAATCTGGAAGAATGATGAAGTAAGCTACTGAATATAATATTGGTAAAATAATTTGCCTTTAAACAGAAAGAGTCCAGGTGCACTCATACCATTGTTCCCCACTGTACTGTTGAGTAACACAAGATGAATAATACATTTTATCAGCTGCACTAGAATCTCTTGATGCTTATTCCAGTTGGAAAACAAATGTGTGTGCACCTTTGCGCATGAGAATGAGCATATACAGCAGATTTGTGTCTGTAACTCAAGAGGACGTCAGCAGTCTCACTTCTAGTATAAACCACATTTCTCTGTAATCCAGAATTAAGCTTTAGTGTCACTTTTTTCATTACCGTGAAAAATGTAACAGTACATGAACAAAGGGACTATGAATTCTGTTGTCAGCTTACAAGTACGGGACTTGATGCTTTGTCTCTGCTATTTCTTTGCCAATAATAACATGTGCACAAATTCTGTGTGATGTGTCAAAATTGAATGGCTCTAATGATTTGTAATTGAATGTGATTACCACGGATGTCCACAGAGAGGAAAAGGAAGTCTTTTATCTAGTTTCCTGCACAAAGATATAGTTTATTTCTCGTCACATCAGGGGTTACAAAACAAGCAAGGCTCAGGGAATAAGAGAAGGAAATGACACATGACTACTCAAGCTTTTATCATCATGAAAATCTAAATTGTAGAAAATGAAAGAGGACACTTCAAATGGAGCCTAAACTGTGAAGCATTTATGATAAGGGTTTTTATTTATGTGTGAAAGGCAAGGAGGTCTTCTGCATTTGAATTGCCCTTCAAAGCAGCAACCTTATGTATTGAACATGATAGAGTCTTTCATATCAGCACAATTATCTTGTTCTTGATCTGCATCTACTGGTTACTTATCTGGATCACATAATTAAAAGTGAAAATTACATATCTTTATATTTTACATTACAGCATGGATTTTCAATACTAATTTTGCATTATTTAATTGTAACCTTTAAGTGCCACATTAAATTTTAAATATATTTAACTATTTGCATTTTTTACATCTAGCAACACAACTTTATATGATAGCATAATCAAGTTGGGTAAAACATTAAGACATGCAATATCAAACTTCTATTCAACTAAAATAAAAGGTTTGTGAAATCAATAGGAAATTAGGGTGCATGAAGGTTTCATATAATTCATTATAAAAATGCCGACACATTTAGTTCTCACATTATTTAAGTTCCACCTTATTTTTCAGAATAATCACTCTAATTTTTTGTTAAATTATGGTATCTTATGGTATCTGTGCTCTTCTAAATTTAAAGTGTACAAAGACTCATGCAAGGTGCGTCCTGTACTGTCGCACTAGTATTAAATATATGACATTTGAGACTTGAGTTGTTAGCATGATTTGGCATTCATTTTTGTAAAACATAAAGTTAGGCAAAACATTTCTGAACTTCAAACGCAGTGGAAAGTAACCACCCTGGTTAGCTGCCACTACTAATACAATGGATCCTTCTTCTTATCAAAGATAGACACAAAATGCTGGAGTAACTCGGCGGGATATGCAGCATCTCTGGATAGAAGAAAAGGGTGACCCATTCCTTCTGTCTAGAAATACTGCCTGTCCAGTTGTTACTCCAGCATTTTGTGTCTATCTTCAGTTTAAGCCAGCATCTGCAGTTCCTTCCTACACATTTCTTCTGTTTATCAAAACTGATCAATGAAGATGACATCAATAGAATATTATAAACAGGTATTGATTAGGTGATGATTTTGCAAATGTGGAAATAAATGTTTATTCAGACATGCATCATCAACCTTATTTATCCAACACAATTCAAGTTCAAAGCTCTTCCTGCACTCCTTATGATCTTACTTTTACTTGTTAACATCTGGATTAGTCAAACATAATTGCCCATTGAAACTGATTCCTGTGGTGTAATATAAAAGTTGACATCAGCAAGCAGGAGCACTTGCATCTCACCAAATCAAATATCAAGGAAAAGCTGCAAGCAAAACATGCAGGTGCAAGGGAACTACGTCAGGGGCCAAGGGATTATAACAATCTAAAACTTTGAGATAAAATTTAACAACTAATAACCAGAGCACTCCAAAGCACAAGCTCCAGATTTCATGAATGAAGCCTAAATTGGTGACAAGCTGAAATTCTAAGGAAGTGCAATTTCTGGTCAAGGCAAGGATGTTCTGAATCAGAGACTTTAGCCAGACAGTTAATTCTTTGTTCTCTTCTCTGTACTGATGCCATCTCTGGCACAAATCTATCCTGACTGCTAGTTTCCTGTTATATACTGTGAAAGGAACCAGTAGTGTCCAGTGAGATCTGGCATGTACCCAAAAACAAAGTACATATGGATCAAATAAATATACAATATATTATTATACAAAGGTAATTGAAGCCATTCTTGGCTACGCCTTTCCCTACAGAAGATGGCAGATCGTTTCCTGATATGTAAAATAAGTTCAGATAATCTCCCACGGAAAAAAATTGTAATCAGATTCCTTTCAAGTTTTTAACTTAATTACTAATGAGACAGCAAACGGATTTTTTTGTTAAGCGTTTCCAATCCTCAGTGAGCAACTTTACTCTTGCTGCTCAACTGTTCCATTGTATTGAGATGACCGTCTATCGCAATGTTACCATTATTTCATTCTGTGTCATCTGGAAGATAGGCTACACAAAACAATTTATGCAAACAGCAAACACATGTACCATGAGCTGAGCATTACAGCTCACCTACAATTTGCACATAACTGACAAAGAGATATTGCCTAGAAAGTGCATGTTAAAGCAAAACTGCAAGAAGGACCTGGATCAATTTTGAAAAGTGGTATTCTGACATACATTTTATGTAATAGGCAGTACCTGTTAGCATTGTGAATCTCAGGTCTTCTATGTGTATTTACACTGAAAAAGGTACATCGGTTGCCAAGTCACAATTACTCCAAGGCAATCCCCCACCTCAATGGGAGTTCTTAAAGCAGATCTATTGGTTCAGGTAGTAAGGCCATTTCAGATAGATTTACCTTTCCATTAATGTGGATGATGGATATGTACACCGTGTAGCCCTGACAACTGATGGGACTTAATCCTGACAGAAGTGGGAAGCCCCAGCCAAAACAAAAGATGCACTGGGAGGTGGTAAACATCCTATGGAAAATATTCTTGAGGATGAATTGAGTTACTTCATTGAAGAAAATTCAGCGAATACCGGGATTGCTCAGCAGGTCAGACAGCATCTGTGAAGAAGGAACACGAGTTAATATTTCCAGAAAATGGTCCTTCAACAGAACTCTGTGTTCTCGGATTTTGGATGGCGACTCAGGTCAGGAAAGGCCCTTGAACTATCATTAACATTGAAGGCCATGTTCAGCATTTAGGCCATACTCAAAGCATATGTTTATGCTTGTGGATCACAGCAGCGATGTCAGTTGTATGTTGCACACTATTTACATCACAGCTGTGGCCCCACAGACCTGTACTCCTGTCATTCACATGGAAGAATGAAGTATAGCTTTCCTATTATGCTGTATAAATCCTTGATTTTTACAATATTCAGATTTTTTTTAAATCTGGTTAATTAAATGATTGGGCAACTGTATGGAATTTATAGCCCACTACATTGTGGGAGGCACTAATATTAAAACTCTACGGAAATAACATGAGTTGACTGAAGTATACAGATTAATGTAGGTACACCATCTCTCAGAAGCGTATGCGAGCATGAGAATGTAAGAACAGCCAAGTTTGCAAAGCATACTCCACAGTCCAGATGATAAACACAAAATGTTGGAGTAACTCAGCGGGCCAGGCAGCATCTCTGGAGAAAAGGAATAGGTGACGTTTCAGATCAAGCCCCTTCATCAGCCTGATCCGCTGAGTCACTCCAGCATTTTGTGTCCATCTTCAGTGAAATCCAGCATCTGCAGTTCCTTCTTACAAATCCACAGTTCATCTTGATTGATGAATCAAAGGCTTTGGTGAAGTCAAAAGGCTGTAATTTGTGTTTGATGCTGTTCCTTGCATACTTTTGTCGTTTTCAGGAGATGAAGAGCATGTCCAATGTGATTCAAAATGGACAGAACCAATACTGCAGCTCTGGGAGTTTGCCCTCAGCCACTGAAAGGTGTACCCAGGCAAAGACTTTCCCAATCAACAGACACCATAGCAAATGGCCTCTGCCAACACTCCAACCCCACTCCCCACTATACTCTTCTCTGTCCAGGTGTGAGTGATAATGCTGTACTGATAATTGTGTCTGATGTTCCTCTCCATCAAGGTTTAGACCTTCTGCAGGGATGCTGCCTGTTCCCAAGGCCTGGGCGCTTGGTGCAGAAGGCATCAAACATCCTGATGTGTAAGAAGGAACAGCAGATACTGGTTTAAACCGAAGATAGACACAAAAAGCTGGAGTGACTCAGCGGGTCAGACAGCATCTCTGGAGAAAAGGAATAGGTGATGTTACGGGTCAAGACCCATCTTCAGACCTTCCTCAGGGATGCTGCGGAGATATTTCGCTTGAGGGCCTTACAACCCAGCGGTATGAATATTGACTTCTCTAACTTCAAGTAACCCTTGTTTTCCCTTTCTCTCCATCCCTCCCCATCCTATTTCTCCAACCAGTCTGACTGTCCTCCTGATTAAATGTAATCTTTGTTTGCCTCGTAGTCAACGTCCCCTTGCTAACATTGATCTATTCTACATTTTCCTTGACCCTCGAAACTTTGTGCTCTCGTTTTCACACATTACCCTTATATCCATAACTCTAGTTTCCCTCTTGCCTAACTCTCAGTATGAAGAAGGGTCTCGACCCTAAAAGTCAACCATTCCTTCTCTCCAGAGATGCTGCCTGTCCCGCTAAGTTACTCCAGCATTTTGTGTCTATCTTCGATGTAAACCAGCATCTGCAGTTCCCTCCTACACACCCTCCCAAGACCTGGTTGCTTGATGTAGGAGGCATCAAGCCTACTGATGTCAGCTCCACAACAGCAAGAGCTCAGCTGCACAGTTAAATTGCAGTTATAGTTCTCATCCGTGGCACAATAGCAGCCCTCATGAAGAACACGTACTCGGGGGAGGGAAGTAATGTGACTGTAATGGAATATCCTGTCCAGGGTTTATTTTCCTTGACCATATCTTAGTTTAAATTAGTTTTGAAACATCACTCTCAACATTGAAATTATAATTCATTTAAAAGTTCACATGTTTGGCAGACAAATGTTTCATAGTCAGGACCAAGTATTCGTCAAGTGTGAAATTACTGACTGCTGATGAGATAACTATTCGGCCAACCATTTCATCTGCCACTATCTCAATCCAAAAAACCAAGTATGTTTTGAAAACTGACCAAATGTGAGATGGGTTTTCCCCATGCCATTTACCATTGATGGGTTTCAAAGACTGTTGACATTATTGTTGCTGATAGTCCATGCATTCTCCGAGTTTATGAACACGATAAACCACCACACAGCAAAATACCAGCTGTTCTAATTCTTGCAGGTAAAATGCTGGAATATAATCCCTCTCTGGGATAATGACGTTGCTCCAACTGAATTTAAACGTGGGTTGCCCAGTGTTCATCTGAATAGAATTTGGACGTCAAAATTTGCAAGGTGGCTTTCAGAGGATTATATCTGGCAGCTTTAATTTTAACCCTTCGTGAACTGGCTCCAAACTGGTGTTATACTAATTTCAAGGCCTCATTTACACAGGCAAGTGGTGAGACTACCAAAGATTTGAAAGCGAAGATTGACACATTAAGCTGGGGTAACTCAACGGGACAGGCAGCATCTTTGGAGAGAAGGAATGGGAGACATTTCGGGTCAAGACCCTTCTTCAGACGTCATGGGAAAGAGAAATTAGAAGTATAGATGATGACGTAGAGAGATAAAGAACAATGAATGAAAGATATGCAAAAAAGTAATAATGATAAAGGAAACAGGTCATTGTTAGCTGTTTGTCGGATGAAAACAAGAATCCGGTGTGACGTGGGTGAGGGAAGGATTTAGAGAGAGGGAATGCCGGGGCTACCTGAAGTGAGAGAAATCAATATTCATACCACTGGGCAATGAGCTGCCCAAGTGAAATATGAGATGCTGTTCCTCCAATTTGTCTTTAGCCTCACTCTGACAATATAGGACACCTAGGACAGAAATGTCAGTGTGGGAAAGGGAAGGAGAATGAAAGTATTTTCTACCCTGGAGATCAGGTGGGTCCAGGCGAACTGAGCGAAGGTGTTCAGCGAAACAATTGCCCAGTCGTTGAAAGATTTGAAAGCAACAGGTTTATCTCAGTGGGTGACTTTAACTGCCCCGAATATTGACTGCGACTTGGACAATGCCAAAGGCACTGAAAGGGGCAGAGTTTGTTAGCTGTATCCAAATGGATCCCTGAAACAGTAAGTGGATAATCCAATCCAAGAAAGGAACCTACTAGACCTTGCGTTGGGAAATGGGCCTGGCCAGGTGACTGGTGTTTCAATGGAAGAGCATTATGAGAAAACTGATCAAAACTCCATAAATCTTTACCATGGCCCAAACTCCATTAACTTGGACCTTGCAGAAAGGTGCCAAATTAGAGTAAGGCAAATGACAATGTTAGTAGGGAGGACCTCAAGAGGGTATATTGGAAGCAATTACTATTGGATAAGCCCACATCTGACATGTTGGAGTCATTTGCTGGCCAGGTGATGAAAATTCAGGATTGGTATGTTCCATTAAAGAGGAAGGATAAGAATGACAAAGTACGGGAACGTTGGATGACTTGAGAGGTTGTAAATTTGATCCAAAAGAAAAAGGAAGGGCATGCAATGTTTAAGGAGGTAAAATGAGACTTTCAGCAATATAAAGCAAGGATGAAATAACTCAAGCTAGTGATTAGAAGACCAAAAAGAGCCATCAAATAACTTTGGTGAATCAGATTAAAGAAAACCCCCAAAGCGTTTTATACATACATTAAAAACAAGAGTGTAACCATGGAGAAAGTTAGACCAATCAAGAATAAAGGAGGGAATTTGTGCTTGGAGTCAGGGCATGTAGGCATTGCTCTGTTTTCACCAAGGAGAAGGACACAAAGGACAGTGAGATTTGTGTGCAGATTACTAATCCATCACCGACTTAATCGACTCCGGCTTCCTGCCCCTCCGAGCCTCCAACCTCATCGTTCCCCAGCCCCGCACGGCCCGATTTTACCTTCTCCCCAAAATCCACAAACCTGACTGCCCCGGCAGACCCATTGTCTCTGCCTGTTCGTGCCCCACCAAACTCATTTCCACATACCTTGACTCCATCCTATCCCCCTTGGTTAAATCCCTCCCACCTATGTTCAAGACACTCAGACACTCTCCGTCGTCTCCGCGCATTCCACTCTACAGCCCCCCATCCTCTCATCTTCTCCATGGACGTCCAATTACTCTACATCTCCATGCTCCACCAGGATGGTCTCAAAGCCCTCCGGTTCTTCTTCGACCAGAGGAGCAACCCATACCCGTCCACTGATACTCTCCTCCGCCTAGCGGAGTTGGTCCTTACCCTCAATAACTTCTCTTTTGACTCCTCCCATTTTCCGCCAAATACAAGGCGTAGCTATGGGCACACGCATGGGCCCCTGGCTACGCCTGGCTCTTTGTCGGGCACGTCAAACAATCCTAGTTCAAGGTGTACCGGGGCCCCATCCCCAACCTCTACCTCCGTTACATCGACAACTGCTTTGGGGTCACCTCCTGCACCCACACACAACTGACTTACTTCATCCGTTTCACCACCAACTTCCATCCGGCACTCAAATACACCTGGACCATTTCCGACACTTCCCTACCATTCCTTGACCTCACCATCTCCATCGCAGGAGATATACTCATGACCGACATCCACTATAAACCCCTTACGCCAATGGTAGGAAAACTGTTGAAGAAGGCTCTCCGGAATAGGATTGACTCCCATTTGGAAGAGGGGCAGTCGGCATGGGTTTGCATCAGGCACATGCCTGGTTTGTATGCAGCTGGTCATTCAGCTTCTGAGGAGGTGACAAAAGTGATTGATCAGGGTTCGGCAGCAGATGTTATCTATGTGGATTTTAGTAAGGTATTTGTTTAGTTCTCCAATGGTAGTCTGATCGAGAAGATTAAGATGCATAGGATTAACAGTAATTCAGTCACAATAGATTCACAACTAGCTTACTGATAGAAGACTACTGACAGAGGGTTGTGATGGTAGGACGATATTCAGGCTGGATGTCTGTGATCAGTGAGTTATGTCTACGGAAACAGTTCAATATGGATTTATGTCGTGATATAATTTGAAAATAATATCTAATAATATTTCTGAAGGGAAATGATGAAGAGAGAGATCCAGGGGGCCCATGCATTATTTCCTACCAAGGTTGATTATTAAGATAACATCCCTGGTGTTAAAACACTGGCAGGATTGTTTTGAGTTCCAGGGTAAATGTTGCATTATTCAATTAGTTAGCTTCCTTCCCGAAGCTTCCCCGAGAAACAATGTATGGGAGGCTCTGTAATTGGTTTGGGGAACTGTCTATAATATATTGATGTAATTAATATGTTTGATTGGACTGTAAAGAGACCACCCCTATGTAGTTCAGCCCCTCAAGGTTCGTGAAACTATAGAAGGTGGCTCCATCTTAGATCGATGTCGATCTTCTGGAGGAACGCTTGGGACTGCATGACCTTTTGGATTGTATCTGCTTGCACGAGGCTGAAGGGCTTGGCCATGCAGAGACAAGGATCGAACCCGCAGTGGTTTAGGTATCGTATAGGGAAAGTTGCTGTTCAATCTAAAAATAAAGTTTAGTTGTTCCAGAGCTTGACTCAGAGTAGTTTACTGAACTAGACTAGGGGGGTAAGCTTGAGAAGAGCTTATTTACACTGTCTGTGTGGCGTTTGTACATTCTCCCTGTGGCCGCATGTGTTTCCTCCAGGTGCTCTGGTTTCCTCCTTCATCCCAAGGACTTGCAGGTTTGTAAGCTGATTAGCCTCTATAAAATGCCCCTAGTTTGTAGAGGGAGTGGATGCAAATGTGGGATAACATCAAAGAACGACAGAAAAAGCTGGAGTAACTCAGCAGGTCAGGCAGCATCTTCGGAGAAAAGGAATATGTGATGTTTCAGGTTGAGACCCTTCTTCAGACTACTGTGAACAAATGATCGATGGTCGGCGTGGACTTAGTGGGCCAAAAGGCCTGTTTCCAGCTATACATTACAGTCAAACAAAAAGTGGATAAAATGTTGGAACACTGGGTAGGTCCGGTAGCATATGTGCAAAGAAAAACAGTATTCATGCTGCAGGTCGTATCACTGAACTGTGAACAGAAACATTCACTCTATTTCTCTTTCCATCGATGCTAAATGATATTCTAAGTATTCCCATCATTTCCGCTTTTACTTGACATTTCCAGAATCCGCAATTTTATTTTTTAATTTCTCAACTGGCATCAGAAATGTTAATCATAATATAGGCTGGATATCTGATGGCTTCATATTATGGTTGATTGCATCTGAGTCAACAAAATGAATGAACAAAACTGATTCCAAATTCGCTAGTCAAATCCATTTTAGACCTGAGGATAAAGCAAACTGCTGATGGATCTCAGTGGGTCAGAGAGCAAATCTGTGAGAAGGGCCATGAACAGACAATGTTTCAATAGGAAGGGTACACTGAAGACAGACACAAAATGCTGGAGTAACTCGGTGGACTGTCAGCATCATTGGAGAGAAGGAATGGGTGACATTTCAGGTTGAGACCCTTCTTCAGACTGAGTCAAGGGAGAGGGAAACATAGAGATATGGAAGGGTAAGGTGTGAAAACAAGATATCAAAGGGGACAAAGTTGATGGAAAATGGAGAATGGATCAGGACGGGATACAGACAGGAAAAAGGAAATCCACTGAGTTCTTCCAGCAGTTTGTTTTTTGTTCAAGATTTTAACAACTGCAGTCTCTACTTTCAATTTATTTCTCATTGTTTGTGAGGGTGCTACAAGTTTTGGAAGGTAGATTGGAGTTTGCCTCTAATTTTTACAATCTGAAAATAAACAACTTAAATTGTAACATGGGGAATAGTTTTTTTTTTAGTTTAGTTTAGAGATACAGCCCATCGAGTCTGTGCCAACCAGTGATCTCACCCCACACTGACACTATCCTACACACACTAGAAACAATTTACACACACACTAAGCCAATTAACCCACATACCTCTACGTCTTTGGAGTGTGGGAGGAAACTGAAGATCTCGGAGAAAACCCATGTGGTCATGGGGAGAACGTGCAAACTCCATACCGACAGCACCCATAGTCAGGATCGAACCTGGGTATGCAGTGCTGTAAGCACTGTAAGGCAGGAACTCTAATGCTGCGCCACCGTGGCCACCCGGTGAGGGGAGCGCTAGCTCAAAGTTTGTGACAAGGGACAATCTTGGCTTTACAAAGTTTGATAAAAATATAAGATGCACCTAACTCTCCTGAGGCCAAAGATAGACACAAAAAGCTGGGGCAACACAGTGGGACAGGCGGCATCTCTGGAGAGAAGGAATGGATGATGTTTCGGGTCGAGACCCTTCTTCAGACTGGTTAGGATAAGGGAAATGAGAGATATAGATGGCAATGTGGAGAGATGAATGAAAGATATGCAAAAAAGCTTTTTCACAAACTCACTGAATCTCCAAGCATTTTGCATTTTGTATAGGTTTAGTTTTAATATAGGGGGAAAGGCATAATGAAACTATTTAAAACATTGGGTTCCTAAATTAAGCCAACAATAACAAACATAATCAGTTTATTTTTTAAAAAGACAAATGAAAAGAATAGACAGTGGTGTAAACAATTTTGGGTACCTGTATAAAAAACACATCAAAGACAATAATAAAATATTCATACGGTTACCAGTTAATCGCCAAGGACAGATCAGTATCACAAAATGTCACCTGCATTTAATACAGAGGTATAAAAAGAGTGAAAATTAATACTGAGCCAAAGATTAAAGTATTATTGTTCAGTAGTGAATTTTAAGGATTGTCTTAACAGGGCAAGAGGAATGTGGACAGGTGGTGGATTTGTTGAGCTGAGATGGTGTTTGGGGGGTGGGGGAAGGGGTGTCAGAGGGGTGTGTCGGAGGTCAGTAGTCATTGCCATCACATTTCACTCCTACATCCCTGCCACTGATTCCATCCTCATTCATAGCCATTGACTTAGGTTGCAGCTGGCTCTAAGTGATCACTGTCTTTATTGGTACATAACATTAATGTTTAGCATTGAAGGAAAACAATGCTGGACTCCTTTGTTTAGGAAGGAATTTGCTGCAGATGCTGGTTTAAAGTGGAGATAGACACAAAAAGATGGAGTAACTCAGCGCGACTGGAATGGGTGACATTTCAGGTCGAGGAAGAAGGGTCTCGACCCGAGACTGCACCCATTCCTTCTCAACACACACTAGGGATGATTTACAATTGCACCAAGCTAATTAACCTACAAACCTGTACATCTTTGGAGTGAGGGAGGAAACCGGAGCACCCGGACAAAACCCGTGCAGGTCACGTACAAACTCCATACAGACAGCACCTGTCGTCAGGATCGAACCTGGCTCTCTGGTGCTGTGAGGCAGCAACTTCACCGCTGCACTAGGAAATATCAGAAACTCCATGTTATTTCTCCTATTTTCAGGAGTTCCAGGGTAAAATCATTGCTTAAATGCCTTCATGGTAG
Organism: Raja brachyura; assembly: GCA_963514005.1. Next base: position 12,500,453 of record OY740800.1, on the reverse strand, counting down.
TGAAAAGCTCGACAGAAGTGCAGGAATTTATTGTTTGCACGTTTCCATGGTCAGATCATCTGCATAATTGTTCATAATTCCTGTAGGGGTTTTGGCCCCGTGCAGGGGGCAAGCCTGATGGGAGGATCAGTAAATCACATCAGCCAAAACTCAAAAGGATGCATCTACTTAAAGTCTAAGTTGTCAACATTTGGCTTTGGAAGGACTCGAAAAGCATTTCAACTTGTTGGCAGCTCTTTCTGAGCTGGAGGGGAAGAGGTGGCTCAAGCAGAAATAAAGTGAAAGGAAACACTTTGAGGTTTTGAAATCTGCTGGCAGATAATTAAACGGTTCTGTACAAAACTTTCTGTTTCAAGGTTCAAGAAAGGGCACAGTAAAGCTTGAAGTGATTCTAAGAAGGGTTGCCTTGTTTGGCACTGCTTGGTGTGCTCCCTAATGTACGTCATTTATGGAAAGAATAGTGGAATAAAATATTCGGCCAATCTTTACATTTTCATTAACAGTGACATATTTATTGCATAGATTAGCTGCAGGTCAGATCACACCATTTTACACAATTGAGCCATTGATTTGAAAATTATTCAACAGCCATTCACATTTACTAACACTCCTCAAAATGCTCCTGTGTTTGTGTTATGGCGTCAGGGATAACGTTGGGTTCGGCAATGACTACACCAACACTCGCAGTCGGGTGAACTCAAGTGATAGGTTTTGTTTACAGAGATAAGGGAGTCCAGGACCACATGGAGGCGTTGTCCCTCACATGTGCAGTGGCACTGGTGATCTCGGGCTTGGCACGGCAGCTCAGTCCTGATTTCCAGGGAGGAGGCAGGATGATCTCAGGTTTCTCCCTGCAGCACACCCTTGCCTCAAGGAGGCGCTGGCGGTCTCAGGATTTTCCAAGCAGATTAGTTTTGGGCTTGAAGAGGCGATCTCTGGATTATCCTGGCAGCTCAGTCTTTGCCTCTGTGTGTGGGTGCAGTCCCTCATTGCCCGTGGGCAGGAAGAGGCACTGGAGTCTTAGGCTTACCCTGGCCACTCAGTCTCAGCCTCAGTAGAGGCGCTGGATGTCCAGGACTTCTTTCGGGCAGCGCTGATAGTCTCAGCTTTGTCCCAGTGACTCAGTCTTCCTCAAACCTGTGATAGGGAAACACAGCTAGCATGGCAGGCGCTATCTCTCTGGCCCAAGACTCATCTCTGGAACATCCTACTTATTGGTGACTATGGCTCCACCTACAATACCATAATCCCAACCAAACTCATCTCCAAACCCCCGGACCTGGCAGTCAGCACCTCTCTGTAATGGATCGTTGACTTTCTGACTCATAGACCACCACCAATGAGGATTGCTAACAAAACATCCTCCACAATAATTCTCAACACTGATGCCCCACAAGGATGCCGTATTAGACCAGATCTCATACAATGATGAGACAGAGTGCAGAAATGAGGTGGAGAGCTTAGTGTCATAATGTCAAATCAACAAACTCTCCCCCAATGTCAGCAAGACTAAAGAGCTAGTTATTGACTTCAGGAAGTGAGGTGAAGCCCAATCAGCATTGATGGTGCCAAAGTGAAAATGGTTAGATCATCCAAGTTCAGAGGGATAAATATCACCAACAATTTGTCGTGGACCAACCACACCGGAGCTATGGCCAAAAAATTGCACAAACACCAGCATCTTTCCAACAACTATTACAAACTATTACAAACTGCACCATAGAAAGTAAACTATTGGATTGCCTGACAGTTTAGTGTGGTAACAAGACCACAAGAAATTGCAGTTTGTGGATGTCGTTCAATCTATCACACATCCCAGACTTCCCACATCGACTCCATCTACACTTCATACCGCCTCAGGAAAAGGTCCAACATAATCATGGACCTTTATCAATGTCGTTCCTTCTTCTTCCCTTTCCCATCTGGCAGATTATACACAAGTATGAAACCACATACCACCAGATTCAGGAACAGCTTCATCACCACTGTTATCAGATGTCTGAATGATCCTCACTTGGGATAAGATGTAGTTCCAATCTTCCAACCTACTTGATTGCAAACATTGGTCTTTTCATCTGTAGCTGCAAAACGACAATGGCACAACACTATATTCTGCACTGGTATTTTTTTTGTACTACCTATTGTATTTGTTAAAGACTTGATTCTATTCATACACAGCATCATTTGGTTTGACAGGACAGCATGCATTCATCATATTATGCAGGGATCAGTGCAGACTCGTTGGGCCAAAGGGCCTGCTTCTGCTCTGCATCTCTAAACTAAACTAAACCATCTTTTCCCCATTACCACCTTCACTGAAATAAGATAATAATCCCTTTGTCCTCTTCCAGCAAGAGTATCCAAGTAGTCGTAAATGAAATATGACTGCTCTGGCCTGCTTCATCTAAGAATCTGAATTGAAGCCAAAGCATCAGAAGGTTGTGCAAAACCTCTTGTGGAGAGGCCAACTTGACATGAGAAAGGCATTTTATTTTTACATGGCTCTCATAAGAAATCTGTTATATTTTTGGCATGCAAACTTGGAGAACGGTGTTTCTTGTCACAAATAGGAAGAATGGCTATGCTTCTGATTCCTACTAACCTTTTCCATTTATTTAAAATAATTCTATCAGCTGTCCTGAGGATTTTTGTATAGGGTAAGTTTTTGATTCAATCAGCATTTCATCAATATTTATAATTTTACAAATTAAATTATATTTGATAAATGATAGCAACTAATTCTTATTCCAGATCGATTAGATTTTGTTTCACTGCTTCTGGGAGATAATTATCAGCCTCTATGTTTAATGTTACCAGTTGCATTACAACTTTAAAATTATCATCAGAGATCTAATTCCATAATTTTGGTCTGTTCAGATTCAGTAGTTCTGCAAATTGACAAAATGAACTTCATCATTACATTTTAAGTTCAGAGGTTTTTCAGAGTCAAGGCATAGTAGCAATGTTACAAAATGTTGAGATTTTAAAAATCAAGTCTGCAATTTATCCCATCAGATAAAGCATAAAAATAAGTTTAATTTGACACCTAATTCACTTTCATATCTTCAGTATTAAAACAGTTAGGGCTATTTTCATACTCGGAAATTAGCAACTTGGTTCCTATTGCTTTTCTATTGACTTAACACAAAAGTTGTGATCGAGGACAGTCAAAAGCCCATAACTTCCTTAAAAATTAAGAGAACTTAAAGAAATTTTCAGTTATTATAGATTGAAGTATTCTGAAACAAATATGAAACAATCTTACTTGGATGACCTGAAATTAAAGCATATAATTAGTTAGTTATCCAATTGTAGCCAATTACAAAATTCAATTACTAGATCTAAACATCTATCCATTTCTTTAAAAAAAAATTTAAAACAATTTAAAGCCTAAGTGTCCAATTAACAGTCACACAATAATTCACAATATAACATGATTTTTAAGTCTAATTGTCATTAATTTATAGGCCAAATTGAAGGAATTCAGTGTTTAATGCCTGTAAATTAATGGGCAGTTTAAACAGCTTGCGAGTGGGATTTTCTGGAATGCGCTGTATTGGAACGTTGCGGTTGCGGTGAATTTAAACCCAATATCGGCAGAAAATTTTCTGCCGGTTCGTACGTGGGCTAAATCACCGTTTCGCAACATGAAATATTGATTAAAGTCCCCTAAAAAAGCAAGTTTATATGTAAAAATAAACAGCTTTCACTTACCTGTCCTCTACATCAAATCGGTCCCCGTTGTCGGCGTTCACGGCATTAGGAGCTAATTTTTATTTTACTGCAGTGATTAAGTAGTCGGGCTATTTATTAAAAAAAACAGACTTACCGGCAGTCGGAACGCATCTCCAAAAATAGCGCGCACTCAGACAACAGAAAGCTCCGGATTGCAAGGGGAAAAACCGCATTTTAACCCCCCCCCCCCCCCCCCCAAAGGCGCCAAAGTCGCGCACACGGCCAGTGACAGAACTGCAGCACCACTAAAGGTAAGTTTTGTAACATACCTAGGCATGGAGGCACAGATTGATACAGCATGGAAACAGGCCGTTCAACCCAACCTGTCCACACCCGCCTGCATGTCCCACCTGCCCCAAGCTCGGTTCATATCCCTCCAAACTTGTCCTATCCATATACATGTCTAAATGTTTCTTGAATGTTGGGATAGTCCCTGCCTCAACTACCTCCTCTAGCTACTTGTTTCATGCCCCCGCCACCCTTTGTGTGAAAAAGTTACCCCTCAGATTCCAATTAAATCTTTTCCCCTTCATCTTAAACCTGTGTCCTCTCGTCCTCAATTATCCTATTCTGGGGAAGAGACTCTGTGCATCTACCGGATCTATTCCTCTCATGATTTTATACACCTCTATAAGATCAACCCCCAGCCTCCTGCGCTCCATGGAATGGTGTCCCAGCCTACTCAAGCTCTCCCTGTATCTCACACCCGGTAGTCGTGGCAACATCCTCATAAATCTTCTCTGTACCCTCTCCAACACATAGAAGCTGAGAAAAAATGTAAACAATAATTGCAAAAGGTGGAAATTTAAATAAATAGACTGACCTACTGGGTGCATCGAAAAATGTTCATTTGAGAAACTGAGCAAACTTTCTTTGTAGCTTTTCAAATGAAGTGTTTGTCCAACATCGCTGACTGGGCGTAATTACGGCCTCAATACTGGGGATGGGAAAGAACAGCATCATTGGTTTAGTTGTCCTCCAGAATATCTTCTATTATTGTGTTTATCATGAGTGATGCATGAATATATTTTAAGTTAATGTGGTTGGGTCTACAGATTGTTTTTGAAGTTGACAGGAGACGCACCAATATTAATTAAATGTTCCTGGATTAGAAGGTATCGGCTATAAGGAGAGGTTGGACAAACTTAAATTATTTTTCCTGGACCATTTGCGGCCAATGGGAGACCTGATAGAAGTATATAAAATTATGAGAGGCTTAGATACAGTAACAACCAGAACATTTTTTCCCCGGATGGAAATGTCAAAGATTAGAGCTCATAGGTTTAAAGATGAGAGGAGCTACATTTAAAGGACATTGCAGGACAAGTTTTAAACAGGGGATGGTGTGGGCTTGGAATGCACTGGGGTGGTACATAGATTCATAGATACTGAAAATAAGTGCAGGACAATAGACAATAGACAATTGGTGCAGGAGTAGGACATAGGGCCCTTTGAGCTAGCACCGCCATTCAATGTGATCATGTCCAATCATCCACAATCAGTACCCCTTTCCTGCCTTCTCCCCATACCACTTGATTCCACTAGCCCTAAGAGCTCTAACTCTCTTTTGAATGCATCCAGTGAATTGGCCTCCACTGCCTTGTGAGGCAGAGAATTCCACAAATTGACAACTCTCTAGGTGAAAAGATTTTTCCTCATCTCAGTTCTAAATGGATGACCCCTTATTCCTAAACTATGGCCCCTGGTTCTGGACGCTCCCAACATCAGGAACATGTTTCCTGCATCTAGCGTGTCCAATCCCGTAATAATTTTATATGTTTCTATAAGGTCTCCACTCATCTTTCAGAATTCCAGTGAAATCAAGCCCTGTCGTTCCATTCTTTCATCATATGACAGTCCCGCCATCCCGGGAATTAACCTTGTGAACCTACGCTGCACTGCCTCAATAGCAAGAATGTCCTTTCTCAAATTAGGAGACCAAAACTGCACACAATACTCCAGATGTCATCTCACCAGGGCCATGTACAACTGCATAAGGGCCTCTTTGCTGCTATACTCAAATCCTCTCGCAATGAAGGCCAACATGCCATTCACTTTCTTCACTGCCTGATGTACCTGCATGTTTACTTTCAGTGACTGATGTACAAGGGCACCCAGGTCTCGTTGCACTTCCCCATTTCCTAATCTGACACCATTCAGATAATAATCTACCTTGTTCTTGCCACCAAAGTGGATAACCTCACATGTATCCACATTATACTGCATCCGCCACGCATCTGCCCACTCGCACAACCTATCCAAGTCACCCTGGATCCTCCGAGCATCCTCTTCACAGTTCACACTTCCACCCAGCTTTGTGTCATCTGCAAATTTGCTAATGTTACTTTTAATTCCTTCATCTAAATCATTTATTTATATTGTAAATAGCTACGATCCCAGCACCAAGCCTTGTGGCATCCCACTTGTCACTGCCTGCCATTCTGAAAGGGACCCGTTAATTCCTACTCTTTGTTTCCTGTCTGCCAACCAATTTTCTATCCATGTCAATACGATAATGACATTTGAGGCTTTTAGATAGGCAAATGGATATGCAGGGAATTGAGAGATATGGATCACATGCAGGAAGAGGTTAGATTAACTTTCATCATGTTCGGCTAGGACAGTGGTTCTTAACCTTTTTGGCACCAGTACGCACCTAAGCGAACAAAACACAGTATGTGGCATGTACCTTTCTTAGGTTCCTAAACATGGGCTCAACAAATTGATATGTTATTTGTGTCCCCTTCATGACCCCTGGCAAAGCCCCAAACAACCCCCATAGGGGGTCACGACCCACAGGTTAAGAACCACTGGGCTAGGACATTGTGGGCCAAAGGGCCTATTCCAGGATTGTGCTGTTCATTGTTGTATGTTTCAAAATCAAGATCTTTGCCATATACTGGAGAGATTTAAGAAGCGGTGGTTTTCTTGATTACCCTAATTGTGCTTGAGATCTGCAATCATTCATTATGCCCCTCTGTCATTGATGGTACAGAATTCCAACCAATGTCACCTTTTCCAGGCTCACATAAAATTCCTAGACTCACATTAAATTCACAGAATCTTTTGAAATGGGTTTTGTTTGCAGGACATACTTAAAGTTGTGGCAGGATCTGCAAGTTTGTAAACCTCATGTTCATTCACCACGTCATGCAAACACCAATACTATAGCTTCAAAATCAATGATTTCAATTGTTGCTGGAGTGAAGACATTTTGCTACATGTTTCAGGTGGATAACATATTTCCACGTATATGATATGTGGTGTTAAGTGGCTCCATTAATTATTGAGAGCCTAATAACTCAAATTATTTTTTAAAAATTCAATGCATCAATGAGACACAATTTTCACATGCTATAAACAAGTAGTCTTTCACAAAGTCTTCACATGCCAAAGGCAAAACCGTCTCTATCTTGGAATTATTATTGTACTTTCGAGCTGTGATAATTTCTGATTCTTGTGCACTTCAAGAAAAGCATTTGCCCCCTCTCCCCTGACTCTCGGTCTGAAGAAGGGTCTCGACTCGAAACGTCACCTATTCCTTTCCTCCAGAGATGCTGTCTGACCCGCTAAGTTACCCAGCTTTTTGTGTCTGTCTTTGGATTAAACCAGTATCTGCAGTTCATACCTACATGCTTGGATGTTTAGTTTTCCTTTCAGTCTCCTTTATGGGGTCTTGTCAAAAACCTAGTAAAAGTACATGTTCAGTACAATAAACCTCATCAAACATCCGTGTTCAATTAAATTAGGTGGGCACCCTTAATAGATCCGTGCTGGAAAATATCTATATTTCCAAATGATGATCAACATTGTCCATCAGAACTTTTTCCAATAAATTTCTCACCGCCAAGATCGCATTGACAACATTAACTGCTTTGATTATCACTTTTCCCCCTTTTTAAACAAGATTACTTCCTCAGCAGTATTTGTAGCTTCTAGCACCAGTCGGGAAGATCAAATAATCTCTTCAGTTTATTATTCGCTTGTCTCTTATCAGTAAAAGCATGTCATCAAATATTTATTTTCAAGTATACTAAATCTTTAACATTTCCTCGGTTCATTCATTATAATAGCTAACTCTCCTTTTCCTTATTTGCAATATCTGCATAACTGTCTTTTTTTAGTTTAGTGATACCGTGTGGAAACAGGCCCGTTGACCCGCGATTCCGTACACTCACACAATCCTACACACTCAGAACAATTTACAATTTTACCAAAGCCAATTGCCCTACAAATTTGTATGTGGAGGAAATGGGAGCACCTGGAGAGAACCCACAGGGAGAATGTACGAACTCTGTACAGACAGCACCCATTCCTTCTCTCCAACAGTTTGTGTCTACCCGTAGTCAGGATCGAACCCAACTCTCAGGCACTGTAATGCCTCTGTCCCACTTAGGAAACCTGAACGGAAACCTCTGGAGGCTTTGTGCCCCACCCAAGGTTTCCGTGCGGTTCCCAGAGGCGGTTCCCACTGTGCTGCCCTCTCTTAGATAGATAGATCCAAAAGTCGGTTTAAAATAATACAAACTGGTCAAGCAATACACACCCTGCCTGCAGTTTCTAAAATCTGTAAAGACATCAAGAAGCAGCTAACACTTCCAGGAAAAAATTGTTCTGTACAAGTCTACTGGTAACCTATGTGTGATGATTGATGATACACTTATACAATGGAATGCTTTATCCCCCATATGTGTTGAACATTTGGTAAACTGCTTTATCGAGAGTCAACTTATCAGCATGTCCTAGAGAGGTGATTGATATTGTCATCTGGATGCTTCCAATGTTTGATAACAAAGCAGGCACTATCTCTAAACTAAACTAAATTAAACTACTGAAGATAAGTATAGGAGGGAACTGTAGATGCTGGTTTAAACTGAAGATAGACACAAAATGCTGGAGTAACTCAGCGGGACAGGCAGTATCTCTGGAGAGAAGGAATGGGTGGCATTTTGGGTCAAGAGAAGATAAGTGTAGGAAGGAACTGCAGATGCTGGTTTAAACCGAAGTCTGACACAAAATGCTGGGGTAATTCAGGACAGGTAGCATCTCTGGAGAAAAAGATTGGGTGACGTTTCGGTTCAGAACCCTTCTTCAGACTGAAAGTAGAGAGGAAACTGGAGAGGAAAAGGCCAGAAGAAGTCTGGGGGCCGGCAACAGATGACCAAGGAAGGGTAGAGCCCACAATGGCCCATTGTTGGCTGTGGAAGAGGTGATAACAAAGGGATACACGGAAAAGTGGAACTAGTAGGACGACTAGGGAGGGAGAGGGCGTGCGATAGGGAATGCAGGGGTTATTGAAATGAGAGAATACCGCTGGGTTGTAAGCTGTCCCAATATGAGGTAATGTGCTAATGTACAACCCAAAATGGTGACCGCTCCGCCAGCATTTGGAATGTGAACACCTACAAGCAAATCATCATCCAAGTCATCCAAACACGAGAGTGCAAATTGTGAGGTGAATATTTATTATTTTAATTTCTGTTCATCCTTCACTGATAATATTCCTAAATTACCCAGAAATATACCAAGTGCAAAATATCTTTAGTGAATCACGGATCTCTTTCCTTACAACACAGTGGGGCGGCGGTAGTTGCTGCCTTACAGCACTTGCAGCGCCAGAGATGTCTGTACGGAGTTTGTACGTTCTCCCCGCGACCAGCGTGGGGTTTATCCGAGATCTTCAGTTTCATCCAACACTCCAAAGACATACAGATATATAGGTAAATTGACTTGGTAAATGTAAAAATTGTCCCCAGTGGATGTATAGGACAGTGTTACTATGCGGAGATCGCTGGTCGGAGTGGACCTGGTGGGACAGTAAGTACACTCACCCTGACCAAAGCCAGAACAATAATTCAATCAAATATAGTGGTCTATTTTGAGTTTGTTACCTTACACTTCCAAGAACAGGTTTCTCCCATCACCCTGCTCTGGGAGTTGACGTCAGTAGAAGCTACCCATACCTGCCCGCCAATGAAGGGACGGATTGAGAGACAGAATTAAGTTTGTATACAACAAATTTAAAAGATTCAATACACTTGAAAAAAATGTACTCATACTCATGCTCAAGCCAAATATGTTTTGCAACATACTAGGAATTTGATTTGCCATACAGTCATATTAATAAAAAGCAACAGAACACACAAAATACATTTTAACATAAACATCCACCACAGTGATGTCTCCACATTCCTCTGTGATGGAAGGCGGAAAAAAAGTTCAATCTCTTCCCTTCTTGGGCCTCCAACAATTGGGGGCCTCTAACCTTCGGTTGATGGGACGATCTTACTCCCATAGCGGGCGGCGGGCCTACTCGTTGGGGCGATCAAGCTCCTGCATCGGTGGGGGGGGGGGGGGGGGATTCTCAGCCCTCCCGCGCTGGGTGATCTATCTCAAGTCGGGGCTTGTCGAACGTTGTGCGGTTTTGAAGCTACCCAACTCAGTCTCTCCCGAGACTGCGAGCCCTTGTTGTTAAAGTCCACAGGTTACGGTTGGAGCATCGATCCCAAGCAAGAAATCAACTCCAATAAGTCCACCCCACGGTGGGGCTTAAAGTCAGTCCCGAGCAAGGCCTCCAGCTCCACGATGTTAGGCCGTAGAGTGACCGGAGATACAACCTGGAAAACAATCGCATCTCCGGCAAGGTAAGACATTGGGAGAAAAGTGAATATACTTAATATATATACAGGCATTAAACCCTCATCTTTACTAATCCCATACACAGGGATCTGAACTACATTTCATCATGGAATTGAGGAATTCATCTTTACCAAAAGAAAAAACCCGGCCAGTGGAATAATTTGATGTTGAGAGAATGCCATAAATATCTGGATAGTTAAATGTTGAATAATACCAATATGTATCTGCAGGTGCCATGTACAGTGGCAATCATTTAAAGTAGCCAGCCTCTGGAAGAGAATTTGTATAGGAGCATAGCACTTTACTACAATCCGCACAACAGATATAATTTCCATTCCATAGAGAACAACACACAATATACTATACACAAATGCCATGGAATGGCAATTTTAAATCAATTGGAATGTCCTAAACCATATCAGAATTGGATCAAACATGTACAGTTAACTTCGTATTAAAGATTTCTGGAACATTTTTGGACATTCCACGTATCGTAAAAAAAAACCAATAAAGTCTCAGTCATGAATTTTCATTTTCATATGCTCTTTAAACATGCTTGGCTCAGGTTAGGGTATGAAGAGCCAAGTTAATCTTTGGCTTCAGCTGAGCGTGACCTTGGAAATCTCGATCTCAACAACTTTCAATCACCCGTGAACAAAAGCAACAGAATCAATGATGCACACTGCCTGCAAGGTCACAGTATTTACTTTGAGGAAAAAGACAATAAAACCCCCCTCTCGCTGATGGTAAATTATGCTTTATATAGCAGAATGTTAGTTTTATTAATATATGAACAGGAATAATGTTCCCCTGTATAATATGCAATTTGCCATCAGTAATAGCATTCCCCTGTTGTCCTTTTTCCTATCTTAACTGGAAAAATATGTTTTAAGTAAGAGAATATTAATATTACTAAGATTTGGATAATCATGTACTCTGTCATTATGTCATTTAAGAATGTTTAGATTTGTGCATATCAGAAATGTGCTGTTTAGAAAGAAACAGATTTGTGAAACATTAATTTGCAATCCACAGACTACTTATTTAATATTATGTTACAGTAGTCAATTTATTAAAAACCCATGACTAAAACTAAATAGAAAACACTGATGGAAATAATTAACCCGAAATATTAATAATTAGGTAGCCCTAAATACCTCCATTTTACTTAGTAAATAAATGACAATAGACCTTTAAAAATTGTTTTCCACATTAACTTAGTAATTGAGAAACCACACACGGATTAAATTGAGCAGTATATTAAAAATTATTTTGTATCAACAATTTCAAAACTTCTATAAATATTCAACCATACACACCCTGTCAATGTTATTCTCATATTTCACAACTGGTGTAATATATTTTGGATTTTTTTTTAAATTCCTCTCTACCTAACTAGTCTACTTACTGTACCATGTCTCAAGTAAACACTATTTCATTTTCCTTCATCATCGTCGCCTTTGATCTATGTTTTCACACCTTACTCTTTCATACCTCCGTGTCTCTCTTTCCCCGACTCTCAGTCTGAAGAAAGGTCTCGACCCGAAACGTCATCCATTCCTTCTCTCCAGAGATGCTGCCTGTCCCGCTGAGTTACTCCTGCATTATGTGTCTACCTTCAGTGTAAACCAGCATTTGCAGTTCCTTCATATACTATTTTCATGCTTTGGCTGTTCCAATAATGACACCTCCATGAAATAATCCATTGGCCAAAAAATTATGCCCACTCACAATTTTAAATATATATTTTCCTCATAATATTTACAGCAATTCCAACCGATACAAATTGTTATCAATTTTCATTTTTCGACCAGCTCAATAATGTCAGAGGCACTCATGCTCCTCCATAATCAGTCCATCTATTAAGGTTTACAGAAGCTGTCCACAGGCCTGTCCTCTGTGGCCATTGACTGTGGTACTTCCCCACTATGCTTTGCCATGGCTGCACCAAGCTACGATGCATTTGTAAGTATGTACACCTACATCAAGAATGTTCCAGTCGGTAGCTTTCTCTTGTGAACATCTCCTTACACTGGAAGGCCAACAAGTATTGGCCAAACCAAAATGTGTCTTTCACCGAGTTGATAATCTTCCAGCAGCAGCTGATATTTGTCTTATTACGCATTCCTGGGAACATCTATAGATGGATGGCATAGTGGCGCAGCGGTAGAATTGCTGCCTTACAACGCCTACAGTGCCAATGACCCGGGTTTGATCCAGACTACGGGTGCTGCCTGTACGGAGTTTGTGCTTTCTCCCCGTGACCTCATGGGTTATTTCCGAGATCTTTGGTTTCCTCACACACTCCAAAGATGTATGCGTTTATAGGTTAATTCGCTTTGGTATAAATGTAAATTATCCCGAGGATTGTGTTAATGTGCGGGGATCGCTGGTTTGTGCAGACTCGGTGGTCCGGAGGACTTGTTTCCGTGCTGTGTCTCTAAACTAAGCTCAGTCTGAAGAAGGGTCTCGACCCGAAACATCGGCAATTCCTTCTCTCCATAGATGCTGCCTCACCCGCTGAGTTTCTACAGAATGTTGTGTAAACCTCAGAGCCCTTTGTTACACAGCTGCTTGGGATGAGCCTCAACAGGCTGAGAGGCATGATCATCTCAGCCACACCACACTCACATTGACCTTGGATTTGACCTTACAACATGGCACTTTTCATGTCAACATCTTTCCCAGTACAGTGTCGTAGTACTGCATTATTAAAGTAAATCAGGCCAAAGATCCAGATGCATTTACAACAACAAAAATGTTATTCTGTTTGGAACTGTGTAAAATAGACCCACAAAAAAAAACATGGAATACATTCCAAAAGTTAATGTGAAAGATGATTCCATGAGGAGAAGGCTGGATCTTTTTGTTTCTTTTTAATGGAATTGCCATTGTAGAGGTTTCAAGTGGCTCGGATGAGGATCTCGAAGTAGAGGAAGGTGAGAAGCAAAGAAAAATGTAAAACAGAATCAAAGAACAAAAAGATATTGTAATGGTAAAATCTAACGCATTGTACCTAAATATCCATGACGAAGTTGATAACTTAATAAAATAAATTAGAAGTAACTGGATACGATCCAATTAGCAATACAGAAATATGGCTGCAAAGTGGCGGGAGAGGGGCGTTAAATGTTCAAGGAAATTTGACCTGATGGATACGTAAAAATGAAAAGGTTTGAAATTAGTAATGAGGTTAAAACTATCTTAATTTGGCAGATCATTGTGTAGAAGGAGAATCAGTTTACTTCAAACAATAAAACAGCAAATGGTGGAAATGAAAGATCAGATTATTTGCAAATCACCAAATAAGAGTTAAAATCCAGGTCCAGACTCTAACCACTTCGAACTGAAAAAAAATGTCAGATCCCCTCTAAACCTCTTTCCCCCACATCACAACTCTATATCCTCCAGTTATTGACACCTCTGTAATGGAGAAAAGTTTCTGACTATCTACCCTGTCTATATTGCTCAGAATTCTATCAGGTTCACCCCAAGGTTCATTTGCTCCAAGGAAAACAAACCCACACTAATCATTCTCTCCTCATAATTGAAACATTCCATCCCAGGCAACATCCCAACTAATCTCCTCTGCACCGTCTCGAGAGCAATCTCCAGATTCCATTGCATCCTAGAATTCCATTCTAGCTGTGGCCCAAAGAATTTTCATAAAACTGCTTTGTAATCCCCTTTCCTTTCCATTCTAAACCCTGATTATTGATGGTTGGTATCCCTTACACTACCTTCATCATCTTATTTACCTGTGCTACCACTTTCAAGCTTCCTGGAACATGTATACTGAGATCTCTGTTCCTCGAGACTCGTTAGAGCTCTACAATTCATTTTGTGACCTATCCTTATTATCCTCCCATGAATGGGAACTGAGGGATAGATTTCCCTTCAGTAGCTCGCATTGGTCAATTATGATTGTATTAGCCTACTTTGTAGTCTCCTGTCAAACATTTGCTTCCATTGACGGCATGCAAACAGTGGCTGACATTACAACTTCCCATTTACTATGAATCAATATCTACTTTTGGTTTCTATATTGATTAACTAAATGCTATAGTTAATGCTGTGAATGCTATAGTGTCAGTACGTGGCAGAACGATGAACTTTTGTGCAACATGTATAGAATACTGGAATCCCACACCACCAGGATCAGAAACAGCTATTCTCCTACAAACATCAGTTTCTTGAACCGACCTGCGCAACCCTATCTCTTCCTCAGCATGAGCATGCCACTGGGAAATTCAGAGTCCTGCCAATTTGGCCTTACACTAGGAATCACCATTGCTCAGTGTGCTTTGCCCTTGAAGACCGAGCTAAGAAAATCAGCCAGACTCGGGGCTTATGGTGGGGAGACGGTGGGGATGAGGGTGGAGTTGATGGAGAGAGATTGGAATTGAAGGAAAATGTCCAAATTGGAAAAGGGGCATTTGTGCTGGGATTGATATAAAGGTGGGGCGAGAGGTTGGTAGTGGGGTCGAGACAGGAAGGTTGATGACCAGTTGACTCAATCATTGGTGAGGGCGATTCAAGTCAAACTTAGTGTTTAGTTTAGTTTAATTTAGCGATACATGGAAACAGGCCCTGCAATCCACCATGCCGACCAACAATCGCCTGTACACTAGTTGTATGGTATCACAGATTTGCATCCTATACCTACACATAAGAGGCAATTTCACAGAAGCCAATTAACGTACAAATCTGCACTTCTTTGGAATATGGGAGGAAATCACAGAGAAAACCCACGTGGCCACAGGGACAACGTGCAAACGCCATACAGTTAGCATCGAACCGGGGTCGCTGGCACTGTAAGGCAACAATTCTATCACCCCACCGCTGTTCTGCCCCCTATGGGCAATGGAGTTTATTGGCTACGTACAAGTATGGTGAGATATAGGTACAATGACAATCTTGCATGCAGCAACGTCACAGGCAATACACAAACCATGAATTATTCATAAATTACACATAAGCTCTACAAGAGAAAATAACCATCCAAAACCAAGACCACGATGCAAAACAGAAGAGATAGGGTTGTGCAGGTCGGTTCAAGAAGCTGATGTTTCTGAACCTGGTGGTGTGGGATTCCAGTATTCTATACATGTTGCCCAATGATCACAGCAAGCAAAGAGCATAGACCAGATGGTGGAGGCACTTGGGAATAGACCTTTTCTACTTGAGACAGTGCCACATGGGTATGGTTTTGATGGCGGGGAGTCCACTAGCCTCTGTGGCCCTTGCCTTCCTGTGGATTGGAATTCCCATACCAGGCCATGTCAACCTGTCAGGGTGGCTGCCAGGTTTATGATGGGCAGAGGTTAGGAGAGCATTACTTTATAAAAATTTACTTCAGATCGAGAGGATTATGTAATCTGGGACCCACGCACATAGGGGTGAAGATCCTGGAAAGCTACGTAATGTCAGATGTCACTGCATGTGCCCAGGATCCACTCTGTTTTAGAATGTCTGACACATCAGCAAAATGGAACAAAAATTGCCTGATTTTGTCCAACTTTAATTATACAGTATCTCTGATTTTCATTTTATGTATTATTTTACATTCAAGCTTAAAACCTAAACTATATAATCCTGCATTAGGGCATGGAAGATTTCCAGTTTGACCATGCAGTTATTTTCTAGCCGTTAGAAATACCGACCCGATTTGCAGAGATTAAGAAATGGAGACTCGTAAATCTTACCATGCTGTTGAAATGATATCATCACATTTCTCTATTCCAGTGAATGTCTTGTATGCCAAATGCTATAGTGTCTCTGGTGTTCTAATTAAATGTCCAATTGATGTACCCATACATAGAGGCCATGTTCTAAAAGCAGTCAAAACATTTTAATTCCCAAGTACTTGCCAATTTGGCAGCCAGGGAAGCTTTGGTACAGTGGAAACATGGACTTCCTCATTAATACAGTGCAATCCTTGGTTTAAAGTTATAAAATTAGCAGTATGACGCAATCCAGTCAGTTTATGGTAATTGCAACAATGTGTATGTTGGTGTTCACAAAATGCTTGCCTTTTGTTCCTTAAAGTTACTCAAATGATGGCACCCCTGTGATCTGGCCAGACTTCCGCATCCTCATACCGCAGTGTTATGTGATTTAGTAGACATTTTTCTATTTTTTTTTAAATACACCAAAGTCTTGGTGAAACTCAGTGGGTCAGACAACATGTCTTGAAAACATGAATAGGTGACATTTTGGGTCGGGTCCCTTCCTCAGAAGGGTCACCTATCCATGTTTTCCAGAGATGCTATCTGACTCATTGAGTTACTCCAGCACTTTGTATCTTTTTTTTATAAACCAGCATCTGGAGTTCCTTGTGTGTCCACATTTTCCCGTTGTTTTTCTTATCCATTGGGAAAAATACACAAGATTGTCCAAAATGTATCATACATTTAAAAGTAACAAAATGAACGAGAGGGGGCGGAAAATTAGGAACAGAAAATGTAACAGGAATATGAGGTTATGTCCAGGCTGTCAGGTGTCAGACAGGGGACTTAGGCCGCTTCACCATGTAGCCTCCCCTGTGTAAGTGCAATTGGTCTTTGGAACAAGCCAACAGCCTCATCAATAGCCCCGCAGGAGACAATCCATCTAAGAATGACATTACGGCAGAAAATGAGTATGCTCAGGACTGCCACTGAATCTTCACCTGATCTGAAGGTCAGGAAAGTGAATATTTGCTGATGACTGTCGAAAATTCAATCCCTTCATAACCTTGAGATCATGGAACTGACATATTGCCTGCACACCACACTACACATTCTCCAGACATGAAGTGAAAAGTAAGAAACAATATTGTGCGACACATGCACCAGCCCACAACCATCTCAAACAGGAGCAAGAGATTGGAGACACAGGAATATCCTCCAGGGATCTGATGAATTCCTCCGGCAGTTTGATTTTGTTTTTCTGTAAGGCAGAGTGATGAATCATCATTACTAGGCATACAATGACGTTATCGTTGCCCAGTCTCCTACCATTAACACCCAGGCTGTTTTGACCCACCAGATGTACAGCTGAACCAGATGCATGAAGCAGGTCAGAGGCTACTTATGCTGAGTTGGGTTACCCATATCCACTCGCTAAAGCCCTTGACATGCCATCTGTAAGTCAGGTCAGGAGTGGGATAAGGTACCCAACAACAGCACATGAAGCTTAACATCATTCAGCACTAAATAGTCCCCTTTAATGGTACCTGTAAACTCCAACAGTTTTGGTCCTTTAGTTTTGGTTTAGAGCATGGAAACAGGCCCTGCGGCCCACCGAGTCCATGCCGACCATGCTAACCCCTTCATATTAATTCTATGTCATCCCATATTTTCATCCACTCCCTGCACACTCAGGGGCAATTGTTAGAAGCCAATCAACCTACAAACCCGCACGTCTTTGGGATGTGGGAGGAAACCTGAGCAGCCGGAGGAAACCCACTCGATCACAGGGAGAACGTGCAAACTCTGCACAGACAGCACACAAGAGGTGGATCAAACCTGGGACTCTGGTGCTGCGAGTGAGGGGCTCCACCAGCTGCACCAATGTGCCACCCAGTGTTTTGTTGATGATTAAGTACACAGGTTTACTGTAGGCCAGGATGGAAGCATAGCTGGACACAAAGTCTGGAGTAATTCAGCAGGGCAGGCAGCATCTCTGGAGAACATGGATAGGTGACGTTTTGGGTCAGGACCCTTCTTTAGACCTGAGCATGTTGCCAGGATCTACCTGACCCACTGAGTTGCTCCAGACCTTGTGTCCTTTTTGTAAACCAACACCTGCAATTCTTTGCTTCTATAATTTGGAAGCATGGCTGCTCTCTTTATTGCCAGACATATAAATTTGGGAATACTTAAAATTTAATAGGGTGGCCTTAAAAAGGAAATGGATGCAGTATGCCTAAAAATGAAATGCGATGGCAATGCAATCACATATAACATAGCAGCCAAAGCATGCACTCCTCCAGCCTTACATTTCACTCACTCCATCATTTTTGCATCTTAGCTGCAAAGTACACCAAAATGCCTTGCAGTGTCTTGCCAATGCTTCAGCATCTAATGAATACTGGTGCAGTAGATATTTTTTTGTGACAGGTTCACATTAAATTCCTTCCACCCCTTTATGAAATAAGACTTATCACAGGCTATTTAAACTTATTCTGACTTGGGAAATGTACATAATATCCTGTTTTATTTTAAGAGTCAGAGGAGTCAGGGAGATTCCTGTAAAATGAATCATTTCCCTGGAATGCAGTGAGATAAAACAACAACCTGGCTTTTGTCGAGCAACTACTCTTCAAAAGAGCAAAGATCAGAAAGAGGGCTAAACAATGCTTTTGATTCTCAGGCCAACATTTTGAAGCATGGCTCCACTGTGAGAGAATGGGATTGTTCAGCTTACCCTGCTATTTCCAGGCATCTCCCTGGAACTGTAGTCATTCAGCAAGATTGCTTCACGCTAAGCAGGACACAAGTCTTCGTTTGCCCCTGTCCCACTTAGGAAATCTGAACGGAAACCTCTGGTGACCTTGCGCCCCACCCAAGGTTTCCGTGGGGTTCCCGGAGGTTCCCGGAGGTTTTGGTCACTCAAATGGTCGAAAGTGGTTTCCGCTTGGTTGAGGTTTCTTCTATGTTCCTGCGATTCTATCAACAAAATCAAACCCAGCCTCGACTAAAAATAGTTTGCCGTTTGGTCGAAGCCAGTGGAGTGGGGGCGCTATTTACTTACAGGCAGACGAAGGCAATCTCCTTCGCTGACCGGCCATTTTGATTGGCTCATTGGAGTTTTCAGCAAAGATCCTTAATGCCCCTGTCCCACTTAGGAAACCTGAACGGAAACCTCTGGAGACTTTGTGCCCCACCCATTGTTTCCGTGCGATTCCCGGAGGTGCCCGGAGGTTTTTGTCAGTCTCCCTAATGGTCGGAAGTGGTTTCCGTTTAAAAAATCGGTAATTATTTAGTCAAAGCTGGTTGCGATGCTAGTTGAAGGTGGTTGCCGGAGGACAAAAACCTCCAGGAACCGCACGGAAACCTTGGGTGGGGCGCAAAGTCTCCAGAGGTTTCCGTTCAGGTTTCCTAAGTGGGACAGGGGCAATAGGATCTTTGGTTTTCAGGACCTAGAAGATCCGCCAGAAGGTAAAATGCCCGCTAACTTTATTAAACTTCTTAAAACTGTCTCCACTCCTTGTCCCCGCCCCTTCTCCCCCTTCTCTCCCCTTCTCTCCCCTTCTCTCCCCTTCTCTTCCCCTTCTCTCTCCCCTTCTCTGTCCTTCTCTCTCCCCTTCTCTGCCCTTCTCTCCCCTTCTTTCCCCTTCTCTCCCTCCCTCCCGCGCCCTCTAAAGGACTTACCGTGCTCTGTGGCAGCCGTTAACTTTCCTCTTCATCGCGCAGACAGCGCTCCTCTGCTGTCCCTGGCCCCCACCTTCGCGATGTGTTTGTGTGTGTGTGTGCGGTCGGTAGCAAAGATCCTATCGGATCTTTGGTCAGTAGATGCAGCTCACACTTCGGTCGAGGCTTTCCCGGCGAGTGACCAAAACCTCTGGCGATTCATGGAAACCTTGGGTGGGACGCAAGGTCACCAGAGGTTTCCGTTCAGGTTTCCTAAGTGGGGCTTTTGGGAAAGACACAAAATGCCGGAGTAAAACCCCTGTTCCATGGTACAAGTTCATTTCACCCGAATCTGCCCTGATTCGAACTCGGAGATTTACGGTAATGGCCGCTCGTCGGTACTCGGGGCTCTCGTGGACATTTTTCAACATGTTGAAAAATCTTTACGAGTCTTCCCGTGCTTACCTGCCGTTAGCGAGTCTTCCCGATTACCTGCCGTTAGCGTTACGAGCCGCTAAGAGACGTCCCTGAGCCTTGACGTACCCGCTACATTCATTCTCAATGCTTACCCCGAGTTTGATTTTTTTTAAAACTCGGGAGAGCTCTTGGAATGAACTCGTACCATGGGACAGGGCTATAATTAACTCAGCGAGTCAGGCAGCATTTCCAGACAAACAGGGTGGGTGACGTTTCTGGTTGGAACCCTTCTTCAGACCAACCTGAAACGTCTCCTATCCTTTTACTTCAGGGATTCTACTTGATCTGCTGAGTTACTTTTTTTTTAAACACCATAAACTTTATTCAGAGTGTAACATATACAGCGGCTTGCAAAAGTTTTCATACCCCTTGAACTTTTCCAAATTTTGTCACGTTACAACCACAAACGTAAATGTATTTTATTGGGATTTTATGTGATAGACCAACACAAAGTGGCGCATAATTGAGAAGTGGAAGGAAAATGATACATGGTTTCCAAATTTTATTACAAAGAAAAAACTGAAAAGTGTGGCGTGCAAAAGTATTCTGCCCCCCTGAGTCAATACTTTGTAGAACCACCTTTCGCTGCAATTACAGCTGCAAGTCTTTTGGGGTATGTCTCTACCAGCTTTGCACATCTAGAGACTGAAATTTTTGCTCATTCTTCTTTGCAAAATAACTCAAGCGCAGTCAGATTGGATGGGGACCATCCGTGAACAGCAATTTTTAAGTCTTGCCAGAGATTCTCAATTGGATTTAGGTCTGGACTTTGACTGGGCCATTCTAACACATGAATATGCTTTGATCTAAACCATTCTATTGTAGCTCTGGCTGTATGCTTAGGGTTGTTGTCCTGCTGGAAGGTGAACCTCCGCCCCAGCCTCAAGTCTTTTGCAGATTCTAACAGGTTTTCTTCCAAGATTGCCCTGTATTTGGCTCCATCCATCTTCCCATCAACTCTGACCAGCTTCCCTGTCCCTGCTGAAGAAAAGCATCCCCACAGCATGATGCTGCCACCACCATGTTTCACAGTGGGATGGTATGTTCAGGGTGATGTGCAGTGTTAGTTTTCTGCCACACCAGCCTCAACGATTACCGTCCCGTGGCCCTCACTCCGGTAATCACGAAGTGCTTCAAGAGATTGGTCCTCCAGCAAATCAAGGACTATCTCCCTCCAGACTTCGACCCCCACCAATTCGCCTATCGCCCAAACAGGTCCACAGAAGACACCATCACCGTAGCCCTCCACTCTGTGCTGAGCCACCTGGAGCAGGGGCAGAGCTATGTCCGGATGCTCTTTGTGGATTACAGCTCAGCTTTCAATACTATCATTCCAGACATTCTCATCAACAAACTGGTCACTCTCGGCCTCCCCACTCTCACATGTGCCTGGATAAAGGACTTCCCTACCAACCGGCCCCAGACTGTGAGACTCGGCCCCCACCTCTCCTCCACTCACATGTTGAGTACCGGCTCCCCGCAGGGCTGTGTGCTAAGCCCCTCCTATACTGTCTCTACACCCACGACTGTAGTCCGGCCCACAACAACAACCGAATCGTCAAGTTTGCTGATGACACTACAGTAGTCGGACTCATCTCAAGGGGAGACGAGGCAGCCTACAGAGAGGAAGTCCTGAAGTTGACAGCCTAGTGCTCAGAAAACAACCTGGCTCTGAACACCAAGAAAACCAAAGAGCTCATTGTCGACTTCAAGAGGTACTGCACCGACTTAGCCCCCTTATACATCAACGGCGAGTGTGTGGAGAGGGTCCACACCTTCTGGTTTCTCAGTGTCCTCATCTCCGCTGACATCTCCTGGACAGACAACATCACAGCAGTCATCAAGAAGGCTCAGCAGCGGCTGCACTTCCTGAGGGTCCTCAGGAAGCACAACCTAGACTCCAACCTATTGCTGACCTTCTACCGCTCGTCCATTGAGAGCCTGTTGACATACTGCAATACAGCATGGTACGGCAGCTGCAGCATGGCAGACAGGGAGAGGCTTCAGAGGGTAGTTAGGGCAGCACAGAAGATCATTGGCTGCCCTCTCCCCTCTCTGATGGACATTTACATCTGCCGCTGCCTCAGCAGGGCGAAGAACATCATTAAGGACAGCTCCCATCCTGCATTTGGTCTGTTTGACCTGCTGCCCTCGGGGAGGCGCTATAGGTGCATCAGCACAAGGACAAATAGACTCAAGAACAGTTTCTTTCCAAAATCCATTATCTCCCTGAACTCACACATGCACTGACTCACAGCCTAACCCCCAGACATTCATCTATCCACCTACTGTAATTTGTACTGTAACTGTAATTTCCAATATGTGCAATAACCCATGCTGCATATAGGAATCCTATTCATTCATTCTATTTATCCGTTGTCTTTTTATAGATATGTATACAGCGCCGCAGAAACTGTGCACCTTATCCCCCCCCCCCCCCCCCCTTTTGTTTTGCACTGAGTAGGAGCAGCTTTTAATCTCATTGTACATGTGTATAGTGACAATAAAAGGCATTCTGATTCTGATAGCATTTTGCATTTAGGCCAAAAAGTTCAATTTTAGTCTCATCAGAAACAGAGCACCTCCCTCCACTTGTTTGCTGTGTCCCCCACATGGCTTGTGGCAAACTGTAAACGGGACTTCTTATGGTTTTGTTTCAACAATGGCTTTCTTCTTGCCACTCTTCCATAAAGGCCCGATTTGTGGAGTGCACGACTAATAGTTGCCCTGTGGACAGATTCTCCCACCTGAGCTGTGGATCTCTGCAGCTCCTCCAGACTTACCATGGGCCTCTTGGCTGCTTCTCTGATCAATGCTCTCCTTGCCTGGCCTGTCAGTTTAGGTGGACGTCCATGTCTTGGTAGGTTTGCAGTTGTGCCATACTCTTTCCATTTTCGGATGATGGATTGAACAGTGCTCCGTGAGATGTTCAAAGCTTGGGATATTTTTTTATAACCTTATCCTGCTTTAAACTTCTCCACAACTTTATCCCTGACATGTCTGGTGTGTTCCTTGGGCTTCATGATGCTGTTTGTTCACTAATGTTCTCTAACAAACTGGATTTTATTTAGGGGTATCAGAGTAAAGGGGGCTGAATGCTTTTGCACACCACACTTTTCAGTTTTTTACTTGTAACAAAAATTTGAAACCCTGTATCATTTTCCTTCCACTTCACAATTGTGCGCCACTTTGTGTTGGTCTATCACATAAAATCGCAATAAAATACATTTACGTTTGTGGTTGTAAAATGACAAAATATGGAAAAGTTCAAGGGGTATGAAAACTTTTGCAAGCCACTGTATACACAACACATCAGTTACTGCAGCTCTTTGTGTCTATCTTTGGTAAAAAACAGCATCTGCTGTCAGTGTGAAGAAGGGTCTGGACCTGAAACATCACCCATTCCTTCTCTCCAGAGATGCTGCCTGTCCCGTTAAGTTACTCCAGCATTTCGGGTCTATCTGCAGTTCCTTCCTACACATGAGTCTTCTTTATCCTGAATCACAAATAGGTCTGGCCAGGCAAAGACAACAGATGTATTGCCTTAAGCAATGCAAGGAAACCAGATGGGTTTTCATAACCATCCGATAATGTTATTGCAATTGATTATGAATCCCAGTATTTTCCTTTAATTCCAATTGATTTGTTGAATTTGAATTCCCTGCCTTTGAACCAGCCACCAGGACAGCATTCTAGTCGTTTTCCCACTAGGTCATCATTCCCACCATAATGGTAGAAAAATTAACAGGTTTATTCCAGGCACCAAGTCCAACTGCTAGCGTTTCCATGGTGTTGCATTCTTTCCTCTGATTCAGGAGGTCAAACACCCATTCCAGGATTTGAAAAACAAAAATATCCGTTCCGTGCAACTAGCTGTCAGCTGCTGAAAGATTAATTTGTTTAGGACTCCTCCACATGCTGGGGCATATGCGGAAGTCTGAAATGACCTGTCGGTCAGATGGCACGGGACTTGCCACTGAGCACAGCAGTGGAGCACAAAGAGGGGCATCCGGCTCCTGAGCTTCACACTGAGGGAAGGGGGTCGCTGGAGAAACGGCAACTCCAGTCGTTTAAAGGTGAAGCCAGGAGCTGGTAAATTGCAGCTATGAGGAATGGTTGGAAAGGCAAGAATTTGAAGTGGAGGGGCCTAATGAAGACTTAATTACAATGTATAAAATTATGAGGGGCCCTGTATAAATTATATGGGAAGCATCTATTTCCCTAAACAGAGGAGTTAAAAAACAGAGGTTCATCAATTCACACCAATTAGAAAGACTGCAGGCAGATTAGAAAAATGCTTAACACAAAGGGTGAAAGGAATGGGGGACTCACTGTCTGAGGAGCAAATAGCCTCACCACATGTATAAAGAATTTTAATGCTTCAGTTTTAGTTCAGTTTTAGTATAGAGATACAGCATGGAAAACATAGAAAATAGGTGCAGGAGCAGGACATTCAGCCCTTCAAGCTAGCACTGCCATGCAATATGATCATGGCTGATCATCCAGAATTAGTAACCCATTCCTGCTTTCTCGCCATATCCCTTGATTCCATTAGCCCTAAGAGCTATATCCAATTCTCTCTTGAAACATCCAGTGAATTGGCCTCCACTGTCCTCCGTGGCAGAGAAGTCCACAGATTCACAACTCTCTGGGTGAAAACATTTTTCCTCATCTCAGTCCAAAATGGCCTACCTCTTATCTATTTTACTAAAAGTATGATCTTGACCACTTCCTGTTCTTCTGGATATTGATTTTAGAAAAAACTCTGCCACTTACGGCTGTGATTTACGGCCATCTTACTCAGAGTCCCCCTCTGCTGCGCAGGACAAGAGGATTTTTCCCGTCAATGAAAAATAAAAGAGTGATTAGTGTTTAAAAAATGTTGAGATTCTATCTCCTGAAGGCCACACCCATTCCGGAGGGACTATAAAACCCGGAAGTGTTGAGTACCTCAGTCAGTCTCTGCAAGATGGGGGAGAGAGAGAGGATCACGTCTCTCAGTCTGAGCTGTGAATAACAGTGAACACATGTCTACTAAACTGTGAGTGGTTTTACTGACCTGTCAGTGCCCTTAATGTGGTTTGAAAATATAGTTTGGAATGCTAAAGCTGTGTTGCCTTTGGTTTGGAAATGCTAAAGTTGTGTTGCGTTTGGTTTGGAAATGCTAAAGCTGTGTTGCCTTTGGTTTGGAAATGCTAAAGCTGTGTTGCCTTTGGTTTGGAAATGTTAAAGCTGTGTTGCCTAATTAAAGTTGTCTTGCCTAATTAAGGTTGCCTTGCCTAATTAAAGTTGCCTTGCCTAATTAAAGTTGCCTTGCCTTCTATATAATTAAATGTCTAATCTTGACCACTTCCTGTTTGCACTTCATATTGATTTTAGAAAAAACGTTACCATATATGGCTGTGATTTTTGGCCATCTTACTCAGAGTCCCACTCCGCTCATCAGGTGCCGAAGATTTTTCCCATCAATGAAATATAAAAGAGTTATTAATGTTTAAAAAGCAATGAGATTCTCTCTCCTTTCAATCACGCCATGAAGGCCACACCCCTTCTGGTGGGAGGGGGGAGAGACTATAAAACCCAGAAGTGTGGGCTTGGCTCAGTCTCTGCAAGATGGAGGAGGGAGAGGTCACGACTCGCTGTATTTAGTGGCCTTGCATCCTGCTTGAAATGGTATGAAACTGCACCTGAATTGCGTGCCATTGCACCCTGCTTGAAGTGGTAAGAAATTGCACTTGAATTTGGTGGCCTTCCTTCAAGGAATTGCCATGAGTCAACTACCAGCCCACCAACCGTGAATGAGTGAGCTGCCAGCACAACAGGCTTGAGTGACTGAGCCGCCAGCCCAAGAATCCATTTGTCCCACAATGTCCACACTAGCCCTCTAGAAACCAGGCCCTGCAGCCCACAACACCCATACTAGCACTCCAGAAAGACCCCCCCCCCCCCCCCCCCACTGGCCACCAATGTTGAAATTGGTGGAGAGGTGGAATATTGCGTTGGGGGACCAGACCTCCCCTGTGATGCTGGGACCCAATGGGTCCCATTTAGTCTAGTTAGTTTATAGATACAGTATATATTCTTAAACTGGTTTTCAACTCCCCCAACATCAGGACCATTTTTCCTGCAAGCCCACCAAGTTCTTGAAGAACAGTGATCACCCAATCATAATAGTTCTAAGTTATCCTACTTATTCATCTACTCCCGACAAACTGGGAGGAATTTTAGTCCAATTAACCTAAAAACCTGCATGTTTTTCAGACGTGGGAGGAAACCAGAACAGCTGGAGGAAACCCACGTGGTCACAAATGCTGCCTGAAGCACTGACTTACTCAAAAGTCAAAAGTGTTTAATTATCATATGTACCGAAAACAGAGCCATGAAATTCTCATTTGCAGCAACATACCTGGACCGTAAACACAACACTTATAGATAACATAATAAACAAAAAAAATGTTCAATAATTTTTAAAAATCAACGATGGCATCCTCACCAACGGTCTATCTGTCTTTTCGTCTTTTTTGTTATTTTGAGTGTTTTAAATGTATGTGTTAATGTTCTCTGGTTTGTTTTATGTGGGGGGTGGAGGAGGGGGTCAGGGGAAACATTTTTTCAATCTCTTACTTTGCCACAGATGCAATTGTTTTCCGGATCTGATTTTGCTCGAGACTGACTTTGAGCCCCACCGCGTGGCCATGGTCTGACCATCGGAGCCTACGATCTCTTGCCTGGGATCGACGCTCCAACCGTAGCCTGTGGGTTTTAACGTCTCAGATAGAGACTGATGTCGGGAAGCTCCAAAGTCGCAAGAGGTTCGACCAGCCCCGATCCGGGGCATGATTTCCCAGCGCGGAGAACTGAGATCCCCCGATGAGGGAGCTTGATCGCCGCGACACGGAGAGCCCGACCGCCAGCTGCTGGAGCCAAAATCGTCCCGTCAACGAAAGGTTCAAGGCCACCGACAGCGGGAGAACAAAGAAGGGAAGAGATTGAACTTTTTTTTCGCCTTCCATCAAAGTGAGGAATGTCCAGGAGTCACTGTAGTGGGTGTTTATGTTGAAATGTATTTTGTCTGTTTTGTTGATTTTTATTGGTATTACTGTGGTAAATCAAATTCCCTGTATGTTCCAAAATATACTTGGCTAATAAAGTATGATTATGATTGTGATTATGATTATTTTGATTGTGTAAAAAAGCCCAAAGTCCTTAATGTAACCAAAAGAGTTTGCAGTTCATAGTTTGTAATTCAGCACTTTGTGTCGTTCTTTGCATTTGTTGTTAGAATTAAGAATATTGAAGAAAGCTGGAAGGGGGATTTAAGAGATCTACCCAGAGAAGCAAATAGTGCTGACTAAAAGCAGAATCCAATTGTCTCGACCCGAAACATCACCTATAACTTTTCCCAAGAGATGCTGCATGACCCGCTGAGTTACTCCAGCATTTCGTATCGATCTTTGGTGTGAACAAATCAGTGCTGCCACCAATGACTCAGGAAGGGTGGAGCCCACAATGGTCCATTGCCCATTGGACTCACATTGCCCAAGTTGACAACCCCGCGGTATAAACATTGATATCTCTAATCTCAAGTATCCGTTGCATTCCGTCTCTCTCCATCCCTCACCCTTCTCGTCTTGCTAGTTTCACGGTTAGTATCTCTTCGTTATCACCTCGTCCACACCCAACAATGGTCTATTGTGGGCTCCACCTTTCCTGAGTCATTAGTTCCGGTCCTAATTTGTTCTGTTACCCTTTCATACCTCTAGTTTCCCTCTCCCATGACTCTCAGTCTGAAGAATGGTCTCGACCCAAAACATCACCTTTTCCTTCCCTTCAGAGATGCTGCCTGACACGCTGAGTTACTCCAACATTTTGTGTCTATCTTCGGTGTAAACCAGCACCTGCAGTTCCTTCTTGCATATTAATTTGTCAATTTCAAACTCTAAACTGTTGATAAAGATATCACTATAATGTAACACCAGCCTCTTAAGATTTATTATGTGTGTGTATGAGTCAAATTAAAGCAAAGCTGTACTTGCACCTCGCGATCTCGTTTAAAGGGAATGATGCGGTAAGTACTTAAATATACCCCAAAAGGCAGTAGGCACCGTTTAACAATATTGTTCTCAAGGAATGCTAAATAGCTTTTTCAATCATTCACTTGACTTGCTTCTCCATAGAGATGACTGGCACTGCTTGAACAACTTATAGAGATTAGAAGGTATTAGGAGAAATAGGAAATCTCTGTTTATTTTTCTATATTGCTGCAACTACAGGAAATCTCTCTCCAATTTTCCTCCAGCTTATTGAAAATCATTTGCAAGCAGAACAAGAAAGAATCCCTTTGGGTATTTAGAGGTAAACGCACATTCTACTCTGGTTAGGTGATACATTCATTATGCTTGGCAGGCACGATTAGATTTTTCTACATGATAAAGCATTAGCTTTCATTCAACTGCTAAGTAAAGGAGGTGTTACTTAATACTGCTTTTCCTGATTTTAAAGATGCTGCCGCACCCCCTGCTGAAAATATATTCTACTCAAAACATGTTTGTTTGTTTTTAATATGAGAAACATTTTCTTGCAATATTTGAGAACATCAACAATACAGGGCTTCATCTGATAAGACCAGCGTTAGAAGAAGGCTTAGATGTTGGACTTGTTACTGAAGATTGTTAAAACACTTTAATTAACTGCCCATTGACAACACATTTTTGGGAATATCACAAAGGCAGTGTAGGACTCGGAAAAGATCCTTGTGACTGCATTGCAACAGATTTGGAATGATAGAGTTTAGAGAGATACAACATGTGAACAGCCCCTTCGGCCCATTGTGTCCGCATCAACCACGATCACCCATGCACTAACAGAAAACAATTAACCTACAAACATGCAAGTCTGTGGAATGCGGGAGGAAAGCCGGGCACCCAGAGAAAACCCACCCAATCTCAAGGAGAACGTACTAACACCGGACAGGATTGAATCAGAGTCTCTGGTGCTGTAAGGCAGCAACTCTACTCTATTGCTCAGTTTAATAATATTAATCTAAAACTAATAGGATTATTTTAACACTTTCCATCAAGGCGGCACAGTGGTGCAATTGTAGAGCTGCTGTCATACAGCGCCAGAGACCCGGGTTCGATCCTGACTATGGGTGCTGCCTGTACGCAGTTTCTACGATCTTCCCGTGACCTGCATGGGTCTCCTCCGGGAAGCTCTGGTTTCCTCCCACCTTCCAAAGACATACATTTTGTGAGCTAATTGGTTTTGTATAAATGTAAATTGTCCCTCATGTGTGTAGGATAATGTTAGTGTGTGGGGATTGCTGGTCGGCGCGGACTTGGTAGGCCGAAAGGCCTGTTCCTGCGCTGTATCTCTAGACTAAACTAAAGGTAAAAACCAGGAAGTAAAATTCACCCTGGCTTACACATCATTCTAAAGTTGCCAATAGCTGAACAATGGCAATTTTAATCTGTTTAATTGAGCAGTTGCCAAAGGGCATTAACTTGAATATTAATAAGTCATAGATAGACACAAAATACTGGAGTAACTCAGCAGGACAGGCAGCATCTCTGGAGAGAAGGAATGGGTGATGTTTCGTGTCGAGACTCTTCTTGAGACTCAATGGGTGACGTATCGTGTTCAGAATTATTAATGTCTTTTTTGGTGGTGACAATTTCATGAATAAGCAAATTTAACGAGAGAATTAAGCTGATTTTTCTTTCATCTGTGACTTTGAGTGAAAAATAATTCCAATACTCAGTATATACGCAGTTCATGAATCAGAATAAATTATGCACCCCTATTTTGGAAAAACCCAAGTTTTCTTTAATTTAAATTTTCTAGTGGTTAACAGTGTGATGTGACATCATTTGTTAGTGTCAGGAGCTTTTCTCATGTAATAACATTGAGTCTCGATAATATCGTCATATCTAGACTTTAAATGTAACTTGCCCACATGAAAAAGTCACCTTTGAAAAGAATCACAGCCAGAGTTCTCTAGAGCCCCCTTTAGGAAACAGGCCTCCCCGCTGATTTTACCACCAAATACACACACATAAACTAATGCAAAGTGCTGCAGTAACTCAATGGCTCAGGCAGCAATTCTGGAGAACATGATGTTTCAAGTTGGGACCCTTCTTTCAGACTGATGACAGGTAAGGAGGGGGCAGCAGGAGGTTGGATGGGGGTGGGGGGGAATAAATAAAGCTATAAGAGACGGGGGGGGAGGGCAAAGCCGGGCAGTTAATAGGTGTAGGAAAAAATTGCAGATGTTGGTTTATTCCGAAGATAGACACAAAATGCTGGAGTAATTCAGTGGGACAGGCAGCATCTCTGGAGAGAAAGATTGGGTGACATTTCCCATTCCTTCTCTCCACAGATGCTGCCTGTCCGTCAGAGTTAGTCCAGCTTTTAGAAATATAAGGTGCTGTTCCTCCAGTTTGCATGCTGGCCTCACATTGGCAATGGAAGAGGCTCTGGGCAAAAGGAGCAGCACCTCATATTCCACTTGGGAAGCTTACAACCCAACAGTATGAATATTCAATTCTCCAGTTTTAGGTAATTACAAATCCCCCCTCCCTTCTTCTCTCACCTCCCTCCCCCACCTTGTGCCACATCTGGACTTACACCTACTTCTCTCCCCCCCCCCCCCCTTCAATCTACAGTCTTTCATTTAGCTTCCCCATTTGCAACTTCAATCCTATTGTCTCACATCTTTTGTCTTTTCATCTAGAGCCTTTGTCTAACCACCCCCCCTCACCTATATCAACCTATCACTTGCCAGACTTTGTCCTGCCCGTCCTCTCTTCCAGCTTTATTTTCTATACTATATCTCTAAACTAAACACTGCAGACTACAGTGATGGCTTTACATACTTTAGTTTTTGCATTACTGTGGTCTGTCTCCATAGCATAACTGTATATTTATTTGTTGTTGTTCTGTCTAATGAGCCCATAAAGCTGCAGGAAGTAGGAATTTCATTGTTCCAGTTCATATCCAGTGCATATAACAAATAAACACTCTTGTTCTTGTTTAGACTCTTTTTAAGTGATTTTTTTTTAAACAACCACATCTTGCACAAATGGAAGATAAAGGGGTGAGGCAAGGAGGTACTGATCAAACAATGCGGCATTCGAGGATTGATGGTTTATGCAATGTCAAATCACAGATGTTATTCAGGGATATTTCCCATGGAAGAACAGACTCCAGCTACACAATGTATGAACTATTTGGTGAATTAACTTTGAGCCACAAGGCTTTAAGTATTTTTGCCACATACAACTGGATCAGATTGGAACACAAATGTGCATTTGTGAGCACAGTGTCAGTTCATTAACCAACTCACCTTCTCTATAGTCCATGTTTTCCAAAATGGCTGCAGCCAATTAAGTTCAGCATTAATATGCATATACAAGCCAAATCACAGTTGAAGTTATTTAGAGGTCAGGTGACAAGCCTGATAAATTTGCATCTCTGTAGATAAGAAGGTCAGTGCAGAATTAGATTGATTTATTTTTTCTCGTTAGCAATGCTGCGCTGTTTGATTTTTAGCATTATATAAAAAGGTCGTTGAATTGAAATTACAGTTTTTAAGTCAAGTTTATTGTTTAACGCACAAGTGAAGTTGCTACAATATTATTATAATATTGAAGCAATTTCACAGTGATCTTGGCACAAGTGTTAACATGAATACTAATAAGACTTCTAAGGTGATGTGACAACTTCTGTGATTAAGATAACCCAAGGAATTAGTCAAGCATCATGTTCCTGTTAATGGCCTTTTTGCTGCAAAATTATTCCACTCATTGATATGTAAGGTACCCAAACCAGAGTCATTCATATTCCCTAACTTGATGTATTTTCTCTAATTTGAAATGTGAAATGAGATTTAAAAATCAAAGCAATTTGCATCAATTATTTTTATACCAATAATGTATGGTTTGATAAATCCATGCAAAATTAATCATTGTTCATGGGGAAAGGACCTGATTTCCAAATATTTGGGTTCCATTAATGCTGAGCATAGCCAGGAGAATTAAATAAATAATATTCACATTTCAATTCAATAATCATTTGTGAGGGATTAATTTAAGCAAATTACCTTTTGGCCTGGTCTTCTCCAGGACCTGGACTAGAAATCCAGTTTGAAAATGTTGACAGTCGTCTTGATGGATGGTCTCATGTGAAATCAATCTGGCAAATCTGTGGCATAAACCAACAAACAATCTACACTTCTCAGCCATCACATAGAAAAATGTGACCGAACATACCTTTATCTGCAATGGGTACACCAGCTGCACCACAGCACCAGAGATCTGGGTGTGATCCCGACCTCGGGTGCTTTTGGAAATCCTGGCCAAAAAGGAGCAGGAATAGAACCAACATTTAGCAGAGGATTCATGCATTGGAAGGCCATTTTGGTCAAGTCTGTGTTTCTGTGTATAAAAGCCACAAGCTGCTGACTTGTGTCAGGAAGTCTAGGTCACAGATCAATGTTGCAGATAAGAAATGTATCTCTTCAGTTGTCAGTATGAATGAGATTTTTGCAGAGGACCTCCAAGGTATTGTAAATGCATGAAGTTGATTGGATTGCTGGAAAAGAATTGTAAATAATGTAAATAATGGTGCAAGACAGTTACCCTGCTGTTTGTTGATTGGCCAAAGTGTTAAGCCCTGGCAGGATTGTTTTGAGTTCCAGGGTAAATGTTGCATTATTCAGTTAGTTAGCTTCTATCCAGAAGTTTCTCCAAGAAACAATGTATGGGAGACTCTGCAATTGATTTGGGGAACTGTCTATAATGTATTGATGTAATTAATATGTTTGATTGGACTGTAAAGAGAACATCCCTATGTAGTTCGGCCCCTCAAGACCCTATAAAAGGTGGCTCCATCTTAGATCGATGTTGATCATCTGGAGGATCGCTTGGGACAGCGTGACCTTTTGGAGTGTATCTGCTTACACAAGGCTGAAGGGCTTGGCCATGCAGAGAAAAGGATCGAAGCCATGGTGGTTTAGGTATCGCATAGGGGAATTTGCTGTTCAATCTAAAAATAAAGTTTAGTTGTTCGAGTGCTTGACTCAGTGTTTTTTACTGAACTAGTCTAGGGGGGTAAGCTTGAGAAGAGCGTATTTACATTGAGGGCTCATCGGGGATCTTAACGGACCCTCAAACACAAGCTTGCGATTAAGGGTGTTGAGTTCTTGTCGATCGCAAGTGCAGAAATCGGCGCCACGGTGCGGTTTTCACATCAGTTTTCACCACTTTGCTAGTCGGAGCAGATCGATCATTTGCGGGCTTGGGAAAGGGTCCCAACGAGATCGTAGAACAGAGTCCACCAATCACTGGGAGCAAAAGTGCCTTTGGGGTTAGAGGCCCTACTAGGGTTGGGCTAAAGGCCCTCTCCTTTGGGTTAAAGGTCCATAAAACTAGGTTGGGTTAATGGCCCACTCCTCTGGGTTAAGGGCCCATAAAATTATTGGTCGAAGTTCGTAGCTGCAGCTGCTGCGGAGACCAATCTAGGGTTGGGTTAAAGGCCCTCTACTCTGGGTTAAAGGCCCATAAAACGTAGAGTTGGGTTCAAGGCCCTCTCCTTTGAGTTAAAGGCCCATAAAACTATAGTGGTTAGAGGCCCAGCCCAAAATTGGATATCTGATTGACAGGATATTTAAAGACAAAACTGGGTTTAAGCAGTACTAAGCGGCAAAGTACTGCATCATTACTGCGGGTGCAGATTGGCTGCGCACTCCAAAAATCGGCATCGACTGCCAGCATGAAGAGACTTCCCGATACTTAGCAGGTAGGAATGGAAACCCCTTGCAAGGGTGTTCTTAGGCGGGTTCAAGTCCACACCTGTGTGAGATATCTGGATCCCTGTAAATCGGAGGAAAGAATCTCGAAAGGTATCAAGCACACAGTGATTAGAGTTTAAATTGGTCGAAAATACTTTAATCAATCTGAAAATTGCATATCCCTGAAGACGTTCCGTACAAATTTTGAATTCGAACTTGCGTAAAAATTTCAATTGGATAAAGAATAAGAGCCCTGTCCCATGGAACGAGTTAATTCCAAGAGCTCTCCCGAGTTCAATAAAAATCAAACTCGTGGTAAGCACGGAGAATGAACATAGCGGATACGTCGGAGCTTGGGGACGTCTCTTAGCGGCTCGTAACACTAACGGCAAGTACTCGGGAAGACTCGCTAATGGCAGGTAAGCACGGGAAGACTCATGAAGATTTTTCAACATGATGAAAAATGTCCACGAGAGCCCTGAGTACCGACGAGTGGCCATTACCGTAAATCTCCGAGTTCGAATTAGGGCAAACTCGGGAGAGCTCTTGGAATGAACTCGTACCGTGGGACAGGGTTTTTACGAACTGAAAATTCTCAGATTCAAATTTACTAATATTCAGAATCTCATGTTGAGGTGCTGGTTAATTCCGAGTGTATATTACTCTCTTTCCAAGTTAACTTATGTATAAATACTTTGATAAACTTATTAATAGTTAAAATTTGTAAAGCTACCTTTCAAAAATGTATTTAAAATTGTAGATAGTTGCATTGTACTTCAATTTAAAGTGTATATATTTACTTCCAGATTAATCTGTGTATAATAAAACTTCGAAGTAATAATTTAAAGTGTATTTAAGACTGCCGTTGTGGCATTGTGTTCATTGTATATTGTCTTTGATTTAAATTCTGAATGTTAGATACACTGTTGTGATATCGGTTTGAATCGGCTGAGAGATAAATAGTTGATTCAGACTGTTATTGTAATGGGAGTCCGAATCGTGGCTGATCAACCAGGAGTTCGTACCCCTGTGATTGATTGTTGATTAGTACCTGATAGCAAAGAGTAACTGAGAGAGGGAAAGTAATTTTTAGTCTAAGTCTAAGCATTTAGTGTGAGGAAAAAGTAGCTGAAGGTAAAGAGTAGCTAATTAAGAAAAAGTACCTCTCAGCAAAGAGTACCCTAGGGGAAGGGGAAAGTCTTCTGTGTTGGAGGGAGAGGTTCACTGGTTGATAGCAGCACGACGCAGGATTGAAATATTGTGATTTGCTTTTGGAACTGTACAGTTAACTAATGCGATATTAGTCGGATGCTTGTGGTTTATAAATGAATGTGGTTGTGCATGATAATAATAGATGGTGTAGTTTCTTGTCTGTGTACGGTTTTGCTTGCGTGTTTGGAGCCCATTTGCATGTGTTTAAATTGCGGTTGCTCTGGGTGTCGCAAACAGGCTGCGGGGACGTGTTTGGTAGCAATTGACTGTGTTTGATTGTTCCCTGGAGCACCTTGATATTTAGATGACTGAGGATTGTAGAAATTGTAAAGTTGAAAGTGTGTTGACTTGTGGGAGATAGGAGAAGAATTTGAATAGTAGATTGGAAAGATTGATTGTGCAATAGTGTGAAAGAGGTGCGAGATTGCAAGCGCTTCGGAGTCATTAGCCACTGCTCAGGAGCGAGCTTGATAACCTTGGAGATTGAAAGGGAGGAGTGAATTATTGAAGAGGTGTGAAGGTTTTAGGAATTTTGTTTCTGTTGTCCAAAGACATGGGAAATAGCCTAGACCGAGATATGACAGAAGATGCTTGGAGCCCATTGCAAATAATATGCAATGAGTTCCCACCCAAGGAAGAGATTTTAAGAGACCCTTCGGGAGCGCTAAATAAGAAATTAGGAGACAAACTATGGCCGTCGGGGGGCATTAGAACAGTAAAGGGAATAAAGTACAAAGAACAAATCATTTGGCAGTATTGTAATAGTGAAGTAGCAAAGGAGTTCATAGGATTATGAAAGAAATGCTATGAAGAACGAAAGAGTAATAAATAAGTTAGAGGAATGGCGAGTTGGGAAAAGACAATTTCAAAACTTGGAATAGAACTGAAAGAAGGTGAAGTAGATCGACCTCCAGGCAGTAGGAACAATATGGGGAGAGATGTAGGAAAGCACAAGGAATGGGGAAGAGGTAGATCTCCTGAAAGGAAACTAGTCCCTGTGAATTTAAAGTTTAGAGATCCGTTGGTTAATGTTGACTTTGAGGGGGAAGAAGACGAATATTTGGAAGATTGGACAAATGTTAAAACTATTAGAAACTTGCAGCTCCCACCATGTTCCTCTTGCGTTCCCCAGGTTTCACTTACACCTTGTATGACTTGTGTCCATAATAAATATCCAGAGCATGCAGAATCTATAACACTCCCTGCTGACGACGTTAGAGCATGCTCTACAAACAGCAGCCACTAGGGCACCAGATTATTTCACTCTATCCACTCCACCAATAATAGATCGTCCAGTAGCTCACAGTACAAGAAGTAGAACGAAGAGGTTAGCATCGGTATTTAAAGAGCAGGAGGGTGTGATAGATATAGTGCGACCACCAGAATATTTTTGCGAGCCTCAACCTAGACAAATTAGATGAGTAGAGAGAAAAAGGATCTAATCATTTAGAAGGTACCGTGAACCCCATAGTGAGGAGGAAGGTTCATCTGAGGGTGAGATAGTAATAGAAGATGCCGAGAGAGATTTTGATGTAACAGAAAGTATACAAACTGAACAGATATCCCATAGACAGTTCCCAGTCAGGGATGTGCGGAATCCTCCCTTTGATTTTACCAGCGCAGCAAGTGTAAATAATCCCCGCACTATACATGTCCATACCCCATGGAAGCCCCATGAAATAATAGCAGTAATTAATAAAATCCCTGATGGAAAGAAGTCACCTGTTGCCTTTGTAGATTATTTAAGAACTACAATGCGTCTATTTCATGCAGACTCCCGAAACCTATGGTCAACAATAAATAATGACTCCAGCTGAAAACACCAAATATTTAGCAGACCTGGGACACCCGACACATGAAGCATTGGCAAACATAATAGTGAATGATAGTGCAAGAGAAGAGACTGTTTTAACGGCCCTTGCAGACATCCTTCAGAAGCCAATTGATTTAACAAGAATTCTGGAGATAAAACCAAAAAAGGGAGAGGGAGCAGATGAATTTTTAGAACGATTCTCAAGATTATACATGGACCAATCAGGTGATTTAAACTATCAAAATGGAGTAAGTTCCCCACAATATTGTGCAATCTTATTGAATTATCTCCCCACTACGGTAGCTGACTCAATTAAGACCAATAACAAGGACTGGTCTGTGAACCGTGCCAGTCAAATGGCCAGAGCTGTAAGGCACCATTGGAAGGATGGTAGAAAACAGGAAGATTATCCTGTAACTGAAAGAAGAACTGAATGTATGGTTAAGAAGAGGGAACCAAGCTCTGGCTCAGGACATGGAGTCCTCAAATGTTAGCAAATAATGGAATGGGAGAAATTAGAGTTCCAGACTGCCCAGATTATTATTACATATATACTCCCATTTTGAACCAATTCTACTGGAACAAAGTGGTAAAAGATTACCCAATCAACATTACCCAATCAATGTTATACTTGTGGGGGAATGGGACATTGGAGCCGAGCCTGTCCGACAAGGAGGTGAGTGAGAAGGAGGGGCCAAAGAAAGAATTCCCAGGATCATGGGGACATTCGGGATCCTAGACGGTATAGAAATTTCCAAGATCCCAGGAATTATAGGAGGTCCTTACATTCAAGAGATTTCTGGGATCCAAGAGAACAGAGAGAGAGCTGTCCAGAATGTCAGGAACCAAGAAGACACACACCGTTTACTCAAACCAACCCATTCTCTCAGTCCTGACTCACCAACCCATCCAGGAATTGTGGACTTAGTAATATCACCCCTACCCTAGAACCGCTCAAAATGAACAAATTGGATGGACTATTATAGTGAAAACTGAAGATCTCATAAGGAAAAACTGTAAGCAATTCCATAACTGCTCAAGAAACAACCATAAAGCAAAGAACACTGTAAATCTGGGAGCTTGTTGTATCTAAACAATTAGGGTATTGGAGTAAGGAATGCCCATCCAGAAGACAGAATACAGCAGAGTGAAGGAGAAATCAAGGAGCAATAAAGAAAATTAGAAAAGAGACAAAGAAGCTGGTGTCAAAAGAAAATAATTCAAAGGGAATCAGATTGGCACCAGGGAAAGAAGAGAAGGAATCTATTGTGCAGGAGGTGTAGGAGTGAGGAATAGAAGCAATTGTAAATTTGTTTAATAACCTGTTGTTGATTTGTTGTGCCTTCAGGACAGTGTTGCCTATAACACACCATTATCTGGGGAGTGAGGTAAAAGAGCGTGTGGACCCTCAAGACACAGAAGACACAGCTCAGGTAGGATGTGTAACCATCATTTCCATCCAAGTAGCTCCCCAGAGACAGAGACAGACAGAGAGAAAGAAGTGATACTGTCCTGTCCCTTTAACGTTTACAATCTGGGAAAGGCCAGAAGACAAGAAAGGCTGCTCCTCATAGTGGTATTCCTACTCCTGCAAATATAATATCACTAGGAAAAAGAAGATCCATATACCTTATGCATATCCTAGTGTCCAACCTTACCAGCATAAGAACATAACATAATATTTCACACCAGTGAAAAAGGAAAAACAACGTCTCATGAACTTGAAGAGATATAGACAGCCTTTAGAGCCCAGTGAGGCAAGCTCCAACTTAAACGAACTACATATGGAAACCTGGGAATGAACTATGTGGCTCGGAGACACCTACTTTGCGCCTGAATTTTGATTAACATACATAATAATTGACCAGTTCTAAATTAAATTCCTTGAATTGTGAGACCTGATTAAGGACATTAAAATGTCGGTATTTCAAAATGGATTATGGGATATACTTTAAAGCATAATTGGAAACTTGGCATCTTTTCTTGTCTCATGCATAGGAGAACAATCGGAGATGGGACGGGACTGTTTAGTGACTATCAAGAAAAGGACAGACCCTAGTAGATATCAGAAATTACGGTGTGGATTTAATAATAAGAAATGCCCTGGGAACGTAAGGTGGTGGTGTAGAATGATGAGGTAGACTGAAAGTTTAAATAACGAGTTCTCCTCAGAGAGGTCGATACTAACCAGGCACGGGACGTGAGTAATTACTTGGGGTAGGCACTCAATCGGATTTTTAGAAAATATAAACCACGCATGCGCAGATTGTTCTCTCCGTAAAAATAAAAAATAAAAACAGTAACAATTCAATTTGCATAAGGCTTCCTAGTCTCCTTTATTCTGAATTACTGAATGGGTGGGGGGGTGAAGGTGGAGTGAGGGCAGGTGGAGAGATGGTGGGAAAAACGGGAGCACACCGGGAAAAATTGAATCAGTTGTCATCTTTTTGAATGACAACACTTGTTCAAGTGACCAATTGGGGGGACAGTTCCTTTCACAGCGTGTGGAGAGTCTGTGCCAGGGGTAAAGTTGCGGGGAGAGCAGGACTGTTGAGATTGAGGGGGTCGGGGATAATGCCAGTAACTCACTCACTTACCGCTGCCACGGCGCTCCAGGCCGGGGATAGAAGCAGCTCGGGGAGCTGCGAGCGGCCGCCGGGATTCGACAGTCAAACTGTCCGCCACTTCAACGCCTTCTGCCTGCCCGCTCACTTCTGGCAGTGCTCTCCGTCTGAACACCTCTCACCTGCCTCATGTCAGCTGCTTCCTGCAAATCCTTAAATTCTCACAGCCGAGTAACCTCAATTGCGCTGCCGGAATTTAAGGATTTGCGGGACATGAGTGAGGCCAGCGAGTGGCAGGAGAGAGGTTTTGCACGCCTCCGTGCAAGGAGCGTCGCAAGTGGCATGCTCCCGACCCCTCCTTCACAACATTCGTGCCCTCCCCGCAACTTTACCCCGGGCCAGACTCCCCAAATGCTATGAAAGGAGCTCTCCCCCCACCCCCACACCCGGGAAGTACGGTATTTAAAAACATAAACACAAAATGTACTTACCACAAAATGTACTTAAAATAATGCCAATCCATATTTGAAAACCCCGAAAAAAAACTAGCGCTGCGCATGCGCAGTAGGCTGCTGCGCCTGCACAGTGCTGCAAACGCAGAATTTCAGCTGCCTTCAGCCCCGCTTGAGGTTGACGGCTTGAAGCAGCGCTGACTGCACATGGGCTGCACAGACCTTCCCGTGTTACAAGCGCTGCGGATGAAAGGCACGGAGAATTATGCCTACCTCAGAGATCGATCTCTTAGATAGGCATAATTCTCCCATGCCTTTATTATTTATATTTAGTAATTACTATGTTATAATTTTGGTCTGGATAGGCAGTGCCTACCTCGCCTACCCTGACGGCACGTGCCTGATACTAACCATCCAGAAAGCAACTCAGTGGTAGGAGGAGACAAGTTATAAGGAAGAATCCCTATTGTCTGAGAGTCTGTTCAACATACTAGAAAAAGAGTTGCATTGGGTTAGAAGTACCAGGGGAGTGGGTACTTGTTGCCAGAGTCGATGTGTTTGACCAGCGGATTGAAATTTATCCAACACTTAATAATGAAGCGGCTACTATTATCAAGGGGTAAAGAACATTGTCCCTAGATTCTGCATCCTTATTTGGCTTGATTTTAAATAATGGTCCACAACATATTGAAATAAATTGATGAAAATTATATAAACAGCTGGAAATTCCAACGCAATTGAATTGAATTGTGCTTATCGACCACAAGCTGTGGATTGAAAAGGGATAAGACAGAACCTGAAACTTAGAATAGTAAATTGTGTGTGGTGTGGCGGCGCTTAACAGCAGCGGCTAGACTGCAGTCCGTCTGTCTTTTTAAAATTTTTGTCTCATTAAATGTATGTTTTGATTCCAGTTTTTATTACTTTTTTAGCTGTGTATATGTCGGGGGTGGGGGAAACCGTTTAATCCTGTACGGGCCCCCGACTTTTTCCCTCTCGGGTCTCCGACATCGTTGGGCCTAACATCGTGGAGCCGGCGGCGGCCTCCGGCCAGAACCATCCTGAGGGCTCCAGTTGCGGAGCCTACAGACTTGCCATCGTGGAGCTGGCTGACTTCAGAACGGGAAGAGCTGTGGTGGCACGCGGCTGCGACCCGACTTCGGAGCTTCGGAGGCTCTGGTCGCAGGCCCGTTGGACAGGAACATCGGGAGCTCGCAGGTCCCTGGTGGGAGACCGCTTTTCGGAGCTCCCGCAATGGCAACTTGTCCCGCCAGATTCGCGGGGTTAAATGACACAGAGCGGGGCCTAACATCACCCGGCGCAACTTAACGGCCGCGGGACCTACCATCGCCTGCGGGGGCTTTAACATCGGGAGCCCCAGATTACCTCGTCGTTGCAGTTGGACTGCTGGACCGCGGGAGAAGAACAAAGGGAAGAGATAAGACTTTTGCCTTCCATCACAGTGAGGAGGTGTTGGAGATTCACTGTGATGGATGTTTGTGTAAATTGTGTTAAGTGTAGGTCTTGGGTTTTTTAGTAATGTTAAGACTGTAGAAATGCAATTTCGTTCAAACCAAGCTGTTTGAATGACAATAAAGGCATTCTATTCTATGCTATTCTA
Organism: Raja brachyura; assembly: GCA_963514005.1. The sequence goes on along the minus strand of OY740800.1, from coordinate 12,458,816 downwards.
AATTAAAGGCTGAGACTGAATTTGGCTGAATTGAAGCATTCCCCAACGTTATTTTAAGTAAGAGTCACGCCTGTAGGGAAATCTGGACTGATCCCAGCTAAAATTCAGTTGAGGAACCTTCATTAAGAGTACATGGGAAATAAAGCATTTTTCACCATGTGACTGCGGAGATAACTGACCACATTTTCGCTACGATCATAGTGTGGGAAGGATTGCATCATAGAGTAGGTGCAGTGCACAGAGAGAGGCCTTCAGTTGAAAGTGGATGAAAGGAATGCATGGGTCTATCTCCACCGCTGTGGGAGTATCAGTGATGCTGATGTAACTCATGGCTGACTTTGGTGCCTTCCCTCACAGTAGGAAATGTTGATCCTGCTGTGTGGGGATGTTTTATGTCGAATTCTATCAACTGTATGCGTGTTCTCTATTTTTACTGTATGGCTGCATGGTGATTTCATTTCACTGAAATCACCATGCATTTATTTGTCACGTGTGCCAATCACCAATTGGCACACGTGACAAATAAATATATCTTGAATCTTGAATCTTGAGTGAAAGTATGGACTGCTAACTTACTTATGCCTAAGTTCTTCTAGGAACTCTACTATGGATCAAGCACAGATGAATTGGCAACATGGATGGGAGGGATTCGCGCCGACGAAAACTCGGGAAGTGAAGACTCATCAGACGGGAGTCATGAAGCTACTCCCACGAAAACTCGGGAAGCTTGATGAGATTCTGTGATGTTACATCAGCATCTTGTTGTTAAAATGTTTGATAGAATTTAACAGTTACCAGTGTACAACTAGTTATCATAGATGATGGTTATCATATGATAAAAGGGAGGAATGTAAATCCTGGCCAAAAAGGTGCAGGAATAGAACCAAACTTTAGCAGAGGTTTCATGCATTGCAAGGCCATTTTGTTTAAGTCTGTTCTTTTGTATATAAAAAGACAAGCTGCTGACTGGAGCCAGTAAGTCTAGGTTACAGATAAGAAATGTATGAGTATCTCTTCAATTGTCAGTATGAATGAGATTCTTGAAGAGGACATCCAATGTATTGTAAATGCATAAAGTTGATTTGATTTCTGCAAAAGAATTGTAAATAATGTTGCAAGACAGTTACCCTGCTGTTCGTTGATTGGCCAAAGTGTTAAGCACTGGCAGGATTGTTTTGAGTTCCAGGGTAAATGTTGCATTATTCAATTAGTTAGCTTCCTTCCAGAAGCTTCCCCGAGAAACAATGTATGGGAGTCTCTGTAATTGGTTTGGGGAACTGTCTATAATATATTGATGTAATTAATATGTTTGATTGGACTGTAAAGAGACCACCCCTATGTAGTTCGGCCCCTCAAGGTTCGTGAAACTATAAAAGATGGCTCCATCTTAGATCGATGTTGATCTTCTGGAGGAACGCTTGGGACTGCATGACCTTTTGGATTGTATCTGCTTGCACGAGGCTGAAGGGCTTGGCCATGCAGAGACAAGGATCGAACCCGCAGTGGTTTAGGTATCGTATAGGGAAATTTGCTGTTCAATCTAAAAATAAAGTTTAGTCGTTCCAGAGCTTGACTCAGAGTAGTTTACTGAACTAGACTAGGGGGGTAAGCTTGAGAAGAGCATATTTACACTGTCTGTGTGGCGTTTGTACATTCTCCCTGTGGCAGCATGTGTTTCCTCCAGGTGCTCCGGTTTCCTCCTTCATCCCAAGGACTTGCAGGTTTGTAAGCTGATTAGCCTCTATAAAATGCCCCTAGTTTGTAGAGGGAGTGGATGCAAATGTGGGATAACATCAAAGAACGACAGAAAAAGCTGGAGTAACTCAGCAGGTCAGGCAGCATCTTCGGAGAAAAGGAATATGTGATGTTTCGGGTTGAGACCCTTCTTCAGACTACTGTGAACAAATGATCGATGGTCGGCGTGGACTTAGTGGGCCAAAAGGCCTGTTTCCATGCTATACATTACAGTCAAACAAAAAGTGGATAAAATGTTGGAACACTGGGTAGGTCCGGTAGCATATGTGCAAAGAAAAACTGTATTCATGCTGCAGATCGTATCACTGAACAGTGAACAGAAACATTCACTCTAGTTCTCTTTCCATCGATGCTAAATGATATTCTAAGTATTCCCATCATTTCCGCTTTTACTTGACATTTCCAGATCTGCAATTTTATTTTTTAATTTCTCAACTGGCATCAGAAATGTTAATCATAATATAGGCTGGATATCTGATGGCTTCATATTATGGTTGATTGCATCTGAGTCAACAAAATGAATGAACAAAACTGATTCTAAAAATTCCATAGTCAAATCCATTTTAGACCTGAGGATAAAGCAAACTGCTGAAGGAACTCAGTGGGTCAGAGAGCAAATCTGTGAGAAGGGCCATGAACAGACAATGTTTCAAAAGGAAGAGTACACTGAAGACAGACACAAAACGCTGGAGTAACTCGGTGGACTGTCAGCATCTCTGGAGAGAAGAAATGGGTGACATTTCAGGTTGAGACCCTTCTTCAGACTGAGTCAGGGGAGAGCAAAACATAGAGATATGGAAGGGTAAGGTGTGAAAACAAGATATCAAAGGGGACAAAGTTGATGGAAAATGTAGAATGGATCAGGACAGGATACAGACAGGAAAAAGGAAATCCACTGAGTTCTTCCAGCAGTTTGTTTTTTGTTCAAGATTTTAGCAACTGCAGTCTCTACTTTCAATTTATTTCTCATTGTTTGTGTGGATGCTACAAGTTATGGAAGGTAGATCGGAGTTTGCCTCTAATTTTTACAATCTGAAAATAAACAACTTAAATTGTAACGTGGGGAATAGTTTTTTTTTTAGTTTAGTTTAGAGATACAGCCCATCGAGTCTGTGCCAACCAGTGATCTCACCCCACACTGACACTATCCTACACACACTAGAAACAATTTACACACACACTAAGGCAATTAACCCACATACCTCTACGTCTTTGGAGTGTGGGAGGAAACTGAAGATCTCGGAGAAAACCCATGTGGTCATGGGGAGAACGTGCAAACTCCATACCGACAGCACCCGTAGTCAGGATCGAACCTGGGTATGCAGTGCTGTAAGCACTGTAAGGCAGGAACTCTAATGCTGCGCCACCGTGGCCACCCGGTGAGGGGAGCGCTAGCTCAAAGTTTGTGACAAGGGACAATCTTGGCTTTACAAAGTTTGATAAAAATATAAGATGCACCTAACTCTCCTGAGGCCAAAGATAGACACAAAAAGCTGGGCAACACAGTGGGACAGGCAGCATCTCTGGAGAGAAGGAATGGATGATGTTTCGGGTCGAGACCCTTCTTCAGACTGGTTAGGATAAGGGAAATGAGAGATATAGATGGCAATGTGGAGAGATGAATGAAAGATATGCAAAAAAGTAAGAATGATAAAGGAAACATGCCATTGAAAGCAGTTTGTAGGATGAAAATGAGAAGCTAGTGCAACTTGGGTTTGGTCTCGCCGATGTATAAGAGTCCACATCTTGAACAACGGATACAATAGATGAGGTTGGAGAAGGTGCAAGTGAACCTCTGTCTAACCTGAAAGGACTGTCAGGGGGGCCTCGACTCGATAGATAGATAGATAGATAGATAGATAGATAGATAGATAGATAGATAGATAGATAGATAGATAGATAGATAGATAGATAGATAGATAGATAGATAGATAGATAGATAGATAGATAGATAGCCATTTATTGTCATTTATTGTCATTTGAACATACAACATTCAAACAAGATTATGTTCCTGCAGTCATAACAGCAAAAAACCAAAACACACAATTGAGACAATTCCACACAAACATCCATCACAGTGAATCTCCAAACATCTCCTCACTGTGATGGAAGACAAAGGTCTTATATCTTCCCTGTTTATTTATTCTTCTTCTCCCACAGTCAAGCAGGCAAACTACTGCATCGAGCTGATCGGGACTTTTGATGTTAGAGCCCCTGGTGGGCGGTGGTAAGTCCCACGGCTGTTTAAGCCGCGCCGGGCGATGTACGGCCCTGCTCTGGGTCGATTTAAACCCCTCGATTTAGGCGGGAGAAGGTGCCGTTGCAGGAGTTCCGAAAAGCGGTCTCCCACCAGGGACCTGCGAGCTCCCGATGTTACCGTCCACAGGGCCTGCGGCCGGAGCCTCCGAAGCTCCGAAGTCGGGTCGCAGCCGCACGCCACCACAGCGCTCCATGCTCCGAAGTCAGCCAGCTCCGCGACGGTGAGTCCGTAGGCTCTGCGACTAGAGCCTCAGGTCGATTCTGGTTGGAGACCGCCGACTCCATGATGTTAGGCACCAACGACAACGAAGACTCGAAAGGGAAAAGGTCAAGTCTCCCGTGCAGGGAAGAGATTAAAAAGTTTCCCCAAGTTGGTTTGTAATAGAGGTCAGTCAATAGTCTAGTTGGAGACTGTGAGATCAAGAAAGGGGAGGGAGGTGTCGGAGATGGTCCAAGTAAATTTGAGTGCAGGATGAAAATTGGTGGTGAAGTTAACAAAGTCCATGAGTTCTGCATGGGTGCAGGAGGTAGCACTAATGCAGTTATCAATATAACAGATATAGAGTTCGGGGATAGGGCCTGTACACTTGGAACAGGGATTTTTCAATTTACCCCACAAAGAAGCATGCATACCTGGGGCCCATGCGGATGCCCATAGCTACGCCTTAGACTTGAAGGAGGTGGGAGGAATCAAAGGAGAAGTTGTTGAGGGTGAGGACCAGCCCCGCTAGGCGGAGTATAGTAGAGGGAAATTGGATGGTTCTGCGGTCGAGGAAGAAACTGAGGGCTTTAAGGCCTTCCAGGTGGGGGATGAAGGTGTAGAGTGACTGATCATCCATAGTAAAGATGAAGGTGTGGGGGCTCGGAAAGGGTGAACTCATTAAAGGGATGAAGGGCGTGTGAGGTATCTGGGACATAGGTCGGGAGAGATTAAACCAGGGGGGATAGGATGGAGTGGAGGTATGAGGAAATAGATTCCGTGGGACAGGAGCAGGCAAAAACTATGGGCCTGCCACGGCAGATCTTTTTGTGGATTTTGGGAGAAGGTAAAAATGGGTTGTGGGGGGCATGGAAACTATAAGGTTGGAGGCTGTGGAAGGCAGACAGCCAGAAGTGGTGAAACCAGTAATGGTGTTTGAGATTAAGGCTTGGTGCTCATCTGTGGATCCAAGGAGAGTTGTCGCTTGGCCTCAGCCAGGTAGAGGTCAGTGTGCCAGACTACCATGGTACCTCCCTTGTCGGCGGGTTTGATTATAATGTCAGGGTTGCTGCAGAGTGAACGGAGGGCTGTAAGTTCAGCGGGGGTCAGGTTAGTGAGGGTAAGGGGAGTGGACAGTTGATGTCACGCCGGCAGTTTGAAATAAAGAGGCCTAGAGAGGGTAGAAAGCTGTTCTGGGGAGTCCATGAGAAGGGGGACCGCTGGAGACGGGAGAAGCGGTCATCACTGGGAGGGGAGGACCTTCCCATAGAAAAAGGCACGGAGGCGGGGGCGACGTAAGAAAAGCTCTACGTCGTGGCAGACCCAGAACACGTTGAGGTGGGGGCAGAGGAGAACAAAGGTGAGACCTCTGTAGAGGACGTTCCGTATCAGAAAGGTCAGGGGGGATGGTGAAGACACGACAAGGGTGGGGGTTGGGGTCAGAGGAGGGCCGGGGAGTGAACAAAGGCCAAGGCGAGATTTGGTGGGTGGATGGTGGGTGTTCCGACAGGAAGGGGGCGTGAGGACTAATGCATGGGTGGGGTGTGGTTGGGGTAACCTGGTTAATAGAGAGGGAAGGGGCAGACCCATCACTACAGGTCCTTGTAGGACCCAGCAGAGTCAGTGCTGGAGAGGTAGTGGATGTTGGTGCTGCTCCTCATGGTGGCAATCTCGGCCTTGTTGTGGTCGGGCAGGCAGTGTGGTCCAGCAGTGGAGCCACAGGCCTGCGGGCGGTCGAGTCGAGGAGTGTCGGTGGAGGGACCGGTCTGGTGGCAGGCAAGCTTGTGATCCTTGGTAGAGTATTTCCTGAAGGAAATAGAAAAAGTATTTTGTGACCCCCTGAAGGAAATAGAAAAGTTTCCTGAAGGAAATACTCTTGCTGCCCCTCCTTCGACTGACACAAGATCTTCGGACAATTTGCTATGTGTGTAGAGGCTGATTAGCACGAGTTTGCCCTCCCTTTAGTAATCCACAAGGATTTCAATGACAGAGTGCAGCCTGAAGCTTTGCAGTGCATCGTTGTAAGGAACTTCCGAATTCTGCTTCAAACACATAAACACAGAAGTCCCAAAGCTGCCATCACTTTTGGTGTAAACTGGTTACTGTGGAATCATATTCCTGTAAAATTCTAATTGTAAAGTTCTCCCACCTTATAACCCATTTCCTACATACCTCGGGGTGAAACTAGATCGGCAGCTGACCTACAAGCAACACCTTGAAGCTCTCCGTGCTAAAGTCTCGGCGCGGAACAACCTCCTGCATTGCTTGGCTGGATCGTCATGGGGCACCAGGACATCTACTCTCAGAACCAGTGCTCTTGCACTCGTGTACAGCGCTGCTGAGTACGCCGCCCCAGCATGGTGCTGCAGCGCTCATACTAGCAAGCCAGATGCCATCCTCAACCACACCATGCGGATCATCACTGGCTGCATACGCCCTTCTCCGATGGGTCTTCTGCTGGTGCTCGCAGGTTTCGCACCCGCCAAGCTTCGCAGACAGTACTTCACACACAGGCTGGTGTGCAAGGCCCCATCGGACGCCAAACATCCTTTGCACCACCTCGCCCAGGACCCACAGCAACTGGGACCTCAACGCCTGTCATCTCTTCGCCCCTCCTCCCGTCACGCAGCGAACCTCTGCGGCTCAGGTTTCAGCACACTAGGAGCATGGAGAACCAGCTGGGAACAGACTTCGCGACCTCTGCAATTCACTGTTACACCGGACACCCCAGCAAAGAGTGGGTCGCACAGCACGTCAATTTCTACTTTGATGTCCTCCGCCCTCCTGGGGGAGGGGTAGACCTCATGGCCCTCGACGACAGCACATTGAACTGGCTGCAGGAGGGTGTTACATAACTTCTGCTGCCTCAAACGCAAAAAGAAGAAGACCCCTCCCAAATTTATTTAAACATCTGTGACTAATATAGTTCCTATGTAATATACAGAAATAATCTAATGGTTATCACATTTCTACAGCACATTCAGTAGTTAGCAAGTAAAGCTATTAGAAGACTCTTCTTTAAAAGAATCCCACTAATGATTAAGAGGAAACATGAAATCTTTCAGCATATTTCTTCGTTGTTCTTCTTTCAGTCATCGTACAGCGAACTTTTCTATGCGTCTTTGTCACTCCAGTGTTGCCTGGCGCCTTGTCAAGTGAAGTAACCTCTTCTTTACCTCCCCCACCTTATCAAACTCATAGGCATTTGCAATGTTCCATCTCTAATTTTTAACTTCAAACAACTCTTTAAAATGTTTTATTTATGTGTACTCTGGAGTTTAAAATTTATGAGTACCATTGCCTCTTGTGTACTGAATCTTGACAGTGTCAGTCTGTGTTGGATAGTTAGCACAGTAATTCATCAGATAATGTACGCACCAAACAGAAAACTCAAAATTTATTACTGACAAAGGATTTCACAAAAACATCATTCACATTTACTTTGGTATGAAAGAAATCAAAGGGGAGAAGTGAGCTCTGAGAAAATCATTTAATATCAAAAGGAAATTGTTAAGAACAGTATTTGAAATGTGCAAAAAAAGTAACTCAGCAGGTCAGGTAGCATCTCTGGAGAACATGGATAGGCTGAAGAACCATACTGACTAAAGAACAGTCCTGACCCAAAATGTTGCATATCCATGTTCTCCAGAGATGCATCCTGATCCGTTGAGTTGCTCAAGCACTTTGTGTCTATTTTTGTATCTGCAGTTTCTTATGCCTACATTTGAAATGGGTACATTGTCACTGAAATGCTAAATGGGATCTTTAAGATTTCTATAAAACCTAATGCATCAGAAAGAAGTTTCAATGAGTTGTCCAAAATATTAGTTCTACCATTGGAAGAGTTGATGCCTTACAGCACCAGAGACCCAGATTCGATCCTGACTATGGGTTCTGTCTGCACGGAGTTTGTACGTTCTACCCATGACTGTGGGTTTTCTCCAGGTGCTCTGGTTTCCTTTCACACTCCAAAGACGACAAGTGTGTAGGTTAATTTGGCTTCTGTGAATTGTAAATTGTCCCTATTGTGTAGTTTAGTGTTAGTGTATGGGGATCACTGGTCAGCTCGACCTCGGTGGGCCGATGAGTCTGTTTCCATGCTGTATCTCTAAACTAAACTGCATGGATATGTAGGAAATGGAGGGATATGCTTCAAGAGCAGAAAAAGGTTATTAAGTTAATGGCATCATGTTCGGCACAGACATAGTGGACTGAAGGGCCTGTTTCTGTGCTATACTGTTCTGTGTTCTGTGTTATATGAGGAATCACACGCTTTTAGTAAGGTTGGTGAAACTATCCTTAGTGAGAGTAATTTCTGTGTTACTTTGCAAAGAGTGTCATTTCAACAACATCCTTGTTACAAACAGAAGATAACAATTTTTGCTTCAATCTACAATTGAATAATGATCCTATTCCCGACCCCACCAACTACTTGATCAGATGACCCGCCAGATAAAGAAAGTGAATGACAGTTATCTCATTACAAATAATAAATAGCCTTAAGTAAGCCTTTGCATCTACTTGTACTGAAACCAGCTGGTGTTGATAGAGTAAGAGTAACCACTGATGTGCTGATTAGTATTTAAATACCATTTCTGTCGCATGTTTTCTTTTTCCATTATAATGTTGTAATTTCTGATCTTATTTTCTCATTATCATCTCTTTAGAATAGTGGGCCCCAGTGAGGATTGCTTAGCAGGCAATGAAAAACACACACAGAGAGATAGCTTTCAACAATTGCGGTGAAGCCGGCAAAAGAACAAAATCTTTCTTATCAGTTCAGCTGCCAAGGAATAAATTGTGGTTACAAACCATTCGGAATATGGTAGAACACAAAATGAGCTTTCAAGTTTATGAGGAGGCTGCAGTTAATAACGATGGCTGCACCAAGCCATCGGTTCCTTATAGCTTGAGATGTGTATTAGCTACAAGCAAGCTTTAATTGGGAACAAGTCTGGCCACTGGAGACGGAACAGAAACAACATCAATAAGTATTCTGAAGAAGTCTGAAGAAGGGTCTCGACCCGAAACGTCGCCTATCTCCTTCACTCCTTAGATGCTGCTGCACCCGCTGAGTTTCTCCAGCTTTTTGTGTAACCCTCGATTCTCCAGCATCTGCAGTTCCTTCTTTATCAATAAGTATTTACACCGCATATTTTAACATAGGAAAGCATCACAGCGGGTTTTGCAGCAAGGTTTTTCAGATTTTAACAAATGAATGCTAAATAAGTCTAGACATTACAGAGGCTCATGTGAACCTTTTCATATTTTTTTATTTTATTTTATTTTATCAAAATAAACTCTATTTGAAATAAAAAAACATATACAAAACAAGCGGGAATGGTGCAGAGCTCAAGTGGAGGAACAGCACCTCATGTTTCGCTTGGGCAGCTTACAACCCAGTTGTATGAATATTGATTTATCTAACTTCAAGTATCCCTTGTGCCCCTCTCTCTCTGTCCCTCCCCCACCCTGATGAGGTTCATTGTCTGTACCTCATTTTTGCCGAGCCCACTAACAATGGACCATTTCCTTGATTATTTGCCTATCTTTCATTCATATGTTCAATATCTGTCTGTATCGCCATCTACATCTCTCATTTCCCTTTCCCCTGATACTCAGTCTGAAGAAGGGTCTCACCTATTCCTTTTCTCCAGAGATGCTGTATGACACGTTGAGTTACTCCAGCTTTTGTGTCTGTACACAAAACACGATTTGTGCAAAATTCCTCTAACATTCTCCATGGCTATAAATACATTCATTACTGTTATATTTGGTAGTGGTCCCATAAACCATAATCATACTCCACACCCTTGTTACTCATGTGGCTCCCTGGGGTGAAATTCCTTCCCTCATTTGAGCGGCACCTCCACCACAGCCTACCTCACCCCCCTCCCCCCCCCTTCCCCCCCTTCCCCCTCACCATGTGCAGCAGCAAAAGGACCCTAAACTGTGGTCCTCCCACACAGAGCCTTGGCGTTGGCTGCACCAAGCTTCAGTACGTCCCTTAGCATGTACTGCTGCAGTCTGAGACGGGCATATTGGCAACTTTCCCTGACGGACATCTCACTCATATGTTTCGAGAACAAGTTAATGATGTCTCAGAGCTTAGTCCCCAAGCATGTACAAACATAAATGTTGTCTGCACACTCCAGCTTGACTACATAGGATGGGGTGACCTTGTTTCTGCAGTGCCGTCTCAGTAAGTTGAACAGATCCTCATTAAGTCCGAAGATTAGCTCCATCCCATGGGTGCTTGTTAGAAGTAAGTTGCAACATGGGGAAAGGACATATCTTTATTTGACAGTTGTCTTTATTGAGATTGGTTCTGTTGTGGAGCCAATGGTTAGCATCAGTTGCATAACACCATCTAGAGATGCAAGTTGGAGACAAATTTCTCTGCCAGCTGAATTTGAGGATGGTGTTTCCTCGTTTCATAGATATTTTTTGCAATAGTGTTTCTCCTTGGTCACATGCTCAAAACCCAAAATATTTTAGTAGCAACATGTTAAAAACTTCAGCTGCAGCCTTGCCCCATTGTGTGGGCGGCACGGTGGCGCAGCGGTAGAGTTGCTGCCTTACAGCGCCAGAGACGCTGTTTTAATCCACACTACGGGTGCTGTCTGTACGGAGTGTCCCCCTGACTTGTGGTGGTATTCATCACGTTTCCTTCCACACACCAAAGACCTACAAGTTTGTAAGTTAATTGGCTGGATATAATCGTTAAAAAATGTGTCCCTAGTGCATGTAGGATAGTGTAAGCAGGCACGGAACTCGCTATCAAAATATGGAGGGGACCGGGGGACAGGAGGGACACAGTTTTTTGGCTGCCGCGCGCGCACGCATGCGCACACTCACATACACGTGCAAGGCTTCGGAGGCTCAATCCAGCGCTAAATGCAGCTCAACTCTGCCTGTCACGCTGGGTTAACATACAGCCCTGCCTGGACTGACGTGACACCAGCAATGCTTCTCTGCGCTGGCTCTAAACCTGGGCCATATTTCCCGAAGTCCAGGCAGGGCTTTAGGTTAACCTGGTGGGACAGGCAGAGTTGAGCTGGGTTTAGCGCTGCTTCTCTGCGCTGGCTGTGGACCTCGGGGCACCGTGCCCATCTGACTCCCGGCTTCTCTGGCCACCCACGGGCGTGGGGGGGGAGCACTCAGGCGGGGACAGGACAGCGCCGGAGAGCTGGGATCGATCCTGGCTGCGGATGAGGCGCGGGTCTGTGCCGAGAGTGTTTTGGCACATCTCCCTCCTCCAATCACCGCGCTCTATCCTCAGTCCCACCCCCCCGCCTCCTACTTGCGTCTCCTCCAATGATCACGCTGAATCATCATGTCTCGCCCCCATTGCTTGCTGACCAATGCCTCTCATTTGTGTGTTTCCAAATGTCCTGCCAGCTTCATTACTAACACGATTCCAAAGATCAAAATGGTCCACATGTAGTAACTGGACCATAGATGGTAAAGGCCTTTGTGGCATGGCTAAGTCATTTTAATTAGCAAAGTTTGTTGATAGAAGCTGAATCAGCAAACAACAAATAGAAGGTTTCATTTTCCATTTGGCAATTTAGCCCAGCTGTAGTATTAGATACATTAGGATTGTTAAATTGATAACAGCCTCAGAATGCCGTGATGGGTCTTTGGAAGCTTGGCGCATTTCCATTGTTTCTACATGTCTTAGATTATCAGAGATATGTATGAGTGATGGAAAAATATTGAAATAATTTTCAAAATACGAGGTAATAATTATTTTTATTATTAATTAAGTGAAAACAACCCACATTTTTTCTACTCTTTTTAGTGAAAATTGGAGACCCATAAATAGGTTTGGCTGATATAAAGCTGAGGCACCAGGTAGAGGCGAGGCTAGGTACCCAAGAAGAGATGATCTGACCTCCAGCACGTTCATAGTTGTGGATATAGTGTGCAACTGTAGAACATGCCTGGAATGCAGTATGATTCCAGTCAGCCATCACTTCCATGTGGAAATGTCAGCTGGCCAGCAATGTAATCTGGCCCAAGAATGCAATGTGCTTCAAGCAAAATGTAAGTGCTTTTTTGGAACATTATTGCTAATGGTGAAGCAAATGTCCTTGCAACATCACTGCAAATGTTAGTTAGCAATACAAGTTGGTAGAACTAGGATGAACAAACAACAGACAAAAGTTGCTTTTTCCATTAACCATTTAAGAATGTAGGTCAACTGTTGTATTGGAGTGGTTTGGATTTTTAAATCGATCACAGAAGATCATCGTCCCTGTTTGAATGTGCCAAACGTACTTGCAGACTGCCCCTCTCATCCATTTAGGCACAGATGGAGGCCTCCTTGCCAGTTCCAGGTACTCTACCCACTTGAACAATAAGAACACATATGTCAGGTTCAAAGTGCTGGAGTAACTCTGTAGGTCAGGCAGCATGCTTGAGAACATAGATAGGTGACATTTGGGGGCTGGACCCTACTTTAGACTAACGAACGGTCCTGAGACAAAACATCACCTAGCCATGTTTTCAAGAGATGCTGCCTGACCAGTTGAGTTACTCCAGCACTTTGTGTCTTTTTTTGGTAAACCAGCATCTACAGTTCCTTGTTTCGATGTATGTCAGGCTGTTGGTCAGCTCGACATGCAACGCCATAATTCCCTCCAAATTTGTGATCAAATTCAGGTAACGGGGTCTCTGCTTATCCTTATGCAACTGGATCATTGACTTCCTTATCAGCAAACCACGATCAATACAAATGGGCAACAACACTTGCTCCTGAATAACCATAAGCACAGGAGCACCTCAAGGTTGTGTTCTCAGTCCCCTGTTCTACACACTCTATACCTATGACTGTGAAGCCAGACACAGTTCCAATACTGTCTTTAAAATTGCCAATGATACCACCATTGTTGGGACAAACAATAGGTTCTAATGAAACATGGTATTAGATACAAATTGATATTCTGATTGAATGGCGTCAGAATAACAATGTTGATCTCAATGTCAGCAAAACCAAAAAGCTGATTGTTGACTTGAGAAGCGGAAAGCGAGAATCCATGAATTTGGCTTCATCAACGGGTTGGCAACGGAGAGAGTCAACAACTTCAAGTTCCTGGGCATGCATATCTTTGCAGATATGTCCTGGGCCCAGCACATTGATGTACTCATTAAGAAAGTCCATCAATGCCTCTACTTCCGTGGAAGATTAAAGAGATTCAGTACGTCAAATGAATACTTCCTTGAAGCTGCACAGGTGAATGGTACAGAGCATACAGACTGAGCATCACGGCCTGATTCAGCAACTTGAATGCTTAGGAATGATGGAGATTATATAAAGTAGCAGACACCACATACTCCAGGTAACCCCCCCACCTCACCTCCATCAAAGGGATCTGTGGGAGATACTGCCTCAAAAAGGTAGGCAGCATCACCAAAGACCCAGAGGACAGAGATTTAAGGTGAAGGGGAAAACATTTAATAGGAATCTTTATAACAAACGATGGTGGGTGTATAGAATAAGTTTCCAGAGGAGGTAGTTGAGGCAGGGACTATCCCGACATTTAAGAAACATTCAGACAGGTACATGGATAGGACAGGCTTGGAAGGAGATGGACCAAACGTGGGCAAGTGAGACTAGTGTAGCTGGAACAAGTTGGCCGGTGAGGGCAAGTTGGGCCAAAGGGCCTGATTCCAAGCTGTATCACTCTATGACCAACATCACCCTGGCCATGTCCTCATTTCACTCCTCCTATCAGGAAAAAGGTATAGGTGTCTGAAAACCATTACCACTAGGTTCAAGAATAACCTCTCCTCAACAGCCATCAGGCTCTTGAACACTATACATCACTAACCTCAACTATGAACTTCTATAGACTATCTTTGGTTGCACTATGGGGTTTTTGCACAAGCATTGTGGTTATGAATTCATTAAATAATTTGTTGTTCGTTATATATTATCTGTGCGTATTACTTTCACAGGGCTGTTATGCAACTGGAAGTAAGAATGTCTTTGTTCTACTGCAGGTACATGTGACAATTAAACATTCTTGTCTCTCTCTTGAGGCCCACAGCCCTTTGCTTGTTTTTCAAAGTTTCCTATGGACCAGAAAGAACACAAGTCTGAACTTCCTGTCTCCGACGCTATCCTCCCACTCACCCTATAAATCTTTTGATCATTGGGACTCCTATGGGAATTGCTCCCTCCCCCATCCCAAATTTGGTCATAATCTGGTCGTCTGTTAGCAAGATTTAGCACAAAATGATTTAACTGACAATTTTTCTGGGTTCCTTACCTTCTTTTGGATTTGTTGCATTCTGTCAATAACAATGGGGTCACCATTTCACTAAGGAGGTTATCATCGTACCTTTACAAAAGTAATTAATGCCTCCAGCAACATATTGTTTCACTTTTGATTTAACTGCTTTATTTTTATTCTTTCCCATTTGTTCCTTGTTTTCCCCTCGCATTTGTTATCCTTTATGTGCTCTATTCAGTACCGGTTACTTTGGTTTTAATTATAATTTGGACTCTGTCCATTTTCATTATTATCTCAGCATTTTTAGTTGATATACGCTATCTGCTTCTTCCATCTCTCTAGCTTGTTCTGAGTTTTCTATCTGCCTTTGCTTTTGTTTCCGTCACTGATTCTATTTGTGAAATGACTCTTCTGCCTTGCTGCAGGTCTTATTTCCGTTCTTACCCAACTTATTCTGCTATCTCTCCATCCATCTGCACGTAATTTAGAGGATGGGTTGGAGGTCAGATCTGTATTCCCTGAGACAATGGCCATGAGTGTGCTTGAAACAGAATAGAGGAGTAGGTACATACAGGTGTCAAATAGCTCCAGGGAAGAGGAAAGTACTTCCTATCTCTTCTGGTAGCCTGACCTGTTCTATATGGCCTCTGCTCAATCCCCTGTCAAAGGCAAGAGGCAACCTTGCTAGGGTACCCTTTCCTGAAGCAACTGATTAGTGTAGAAGCCTTTCATTCACCAAAAAGTATTTAACATTAACTATTGACCTTTTATGTCAAAAAAGCAGAGTACCAAAACCACATGGATTTACAACAATAACCACAAGTAATAATCCACCAACTCAAAGCAGTTCATGATCGTTTGGTGCTCTGGGTGGTTCAAGTCAAGAGTCAAGAATGTGTAGGAAGGAACTGCAGATGCTGGTTTAAACCGAAGATAGACGCAAAAAGCTGGAGTAACTCAGCGGGACAGGCAGTATCATTGGAGGGAGGGAAGTCTGAAGAAGGGTCTCAACCCAAAACATCGTTGGTTCCTTCTCTCCAGAGACACTGCCTGTCCCACTGAGTTAAGGGCCTGTCCCAATTGGACGACCTAATCCACGAGTTTAGAAGACCCTCGATGAGTTGAAAAAATGTCACGGTCGTGTTAACTCGCCAAAGTAAAAGACCTCCTACAACTATGTCTATGACCTCCTATGACTATGTCTACGACCTCCCACGACTATGTCTATGACCTCCTACGACCCCCATCGACCTCAGTCTTCCACACCTAAGACCAACTACGACTAGCTACGAGTGGAAAGTGATCACATAATAAAACAATGTAATGTTTTTTCTCGGGCCAGTTACCGACCTACGATTACCTGCAACTACCTACAACTACCTACGACTACCTGCAACTACCTACGACTACCATCATGACCCACTACGACCTACCTACGAGTAAAAAGCATTAATTTTTTCCATGCTGACCCTTTTTTTACTCATAGACATTTTCTATCAGGCTGGTAAAAACGCCGCAACCTACTTGAGGCCACGAGTACGCGGAGACCACTCACGAGCATGAGGAAGAGTTACGAAGACCTCCTAAGACCTCCCACGACCTTGTGGCGACCATGCTGCGAGTATGAATCAAGGGCAAACTCGGCAGAGGTTGCCAATTAGGTCGTGAAAGTGGGACAGGGACTTTACTCCAGCTTTTTGTGTCTATCAAGAGTCAAGAATGTTTTATTGTCATATGTCTCGACATGGAACAATGAAATTCTTACTTGTAGCAGCACAACAATTATGTCAAGTATGCGTGAAGTTCAGGGAGAGGACCTCTGATGGAGCGCATACTTTCAGAGTGGCAGTTTTGCGGTCAATCAGCATGGAACACAACATTCAACCATGATGTGCTTGGCCTGCACACTTTCACTGGTGGCTCGGTGGACCTCCATTCAGTCCATCACAGACATGTCACCCAGCAAACTTCCCATGGACACAACCTTGGTAGTTTTGGACGCAGTTAAGTATTCAGAGGTCGGGAAATTCAAGGCCAATCTTGCCAACTTATTCGACCCATCCATCCCAATATTCAAATATTTTACACCCTGGAATCTTCTCCAAATAGCAAAAGCAGTTCAACCCAGTATTCTTCCAGTATCCCCAAATATTTATTAAATGCATCAAGTTAAAGCAGCTTAAAATTGAATGCAGGAATCAGTGCCAGCAAGAAAGCATTAACAGCAATGTGAGCACGAGGTCTTTCTTCACTCCAAATAACAGTCTTCATCATGTAATTTGAAAATAAATCCTATAAAGTGACTATTAAAATACCATTGAGAAATGTAAAAAAAAAATGTGGTTTGGCACTTATGAATTGTTGTAGAATCCATTCTAGGTTTAATTTAAAAAAACAAACTAACTTTCCTTCTCTTTGATGAGTTTTTGGAAGGTTTGTTTAATTATCTTCAGACATCATATGTCATCACTCTGGATAATATCCTATTTAATTGCAATTCAACAGTTAAGTCCCAAATCTGATCTGCTCCAGCTTTTATTCTTCATTTAAGACAGAGATTCTGTTTAGTACATTGTACTAAAAAGCAAGCTGATTGTGGTGATGAAACGAACAAAAGCAATAATTTCTCCAGCAGCACTGCAGCATAACCAGGTGAGACTTATTTTGATGTATATTTCTGCAAATCACAAGAGAACAGAGCCAACTTATGTGGGGGATTCTTCTCCTCAATATAAGCTTGGGCAATTTGCAATCCAACGGTATGAATATTGATTTCTCGAACTTCAAGTAACCCTTGCTTTCCCTCTCCCTCCGTCCCTTCCACACCCTCGTTTTTCGACTATGTAAATGGATCCTGTATCAAACTTTTGTCCTCGAGATCCTTGTCTAGAAACCAGCCACAGTATCTTCCAGATAATTTGTTTAAATGGTAACTGATGGTTTACCTTCCAGTTGGAGGAGTTTTCCACATTTTGTTTTTCAATACATTGGCTTGAGATTTTCATTTAAAAAAAAGACCCACACAGAACTGCTGACATTGCTTTTATAACTCCTCGTGGGTTTTGTGCACACTGACAGATGTACAGAAAGGTGTCAGTATAACCTCACCACACCTTATTTTCATTGCCATTGGAACTGTGTGGTGTTCTTGCTTATGGAGTCCTTATGTGTTACTCCTTATGGAGTCTGGCAGTGAAGCACAAATTGTCTGGTGTTTCCCAGCAACTACAATGGAAAATCTACCCAGTGAACCAGCATAAGTTAGATCTTTTCGTTGACAGTAAATGGGGAGAAATGTGTGTCGGAGCAAGGGGACAGATATAGATATTATACAATTGTTTTCTATTAATTAGGTTAACTTAAATTTATTTAGTTGTTAGTTGGTGCTCTTATTTTGGTTTTGGTTTTCTCTTTCAACTATTTTAGTTTTCTCTTTCAACTATCACAGGGAGAACGTACAAACTGCATACAGTTGTTTGGAAACATTCTAACTACCTGACATTTTGATGTCTGGAGTCGCACATTACACAAAGGAAGGTGGTTATGACTGTTGGAAACCAATTATCTCAGCCCAAGACTGTCACTGCAAGATCATAATAATCATAATTATAATCATAATCATACTTTATTAACCGAGTATGTTTTACAACATACAAGGAATTTGATTTGCCATTAAAAAGCCACAAAAAGCACACAAAATACATTTTAACATGAACATTCACCACAGTGACTCCAACACATTCCTCAATGTGATGGAAGGCAAAAAAAAATTTAAATCTCTTCCCTTCTTTGTTCTCCCGCAGTCAGGGGTGTAGATCAAACAGTATTGCTGATTGGATCCATGTCTGGTTTTGATGATGATGACAATCCATAATCCATGTCAGGTTTCCCACACCACCGCCACCTCGTGCAGGCGGGCAGCCATGTTGTGTTTTAGTTTAACTTATGATTGGGAGCCTACAGTACTCATCTCGATGGTCCCTGTATGTACACAAATTAAAGTACCTGTTATAATGTATAATGACTCTGTATCATAAGTACTTTGCACATGGTGTCAGAAGTGGGATTCCGTTGACGGGATGATCTTGGCTTCCGTAGCTGGCTTTCGGGTCCTCCACGTCGGGCGATTAAGCTCATGCATCGGGGGGATGTCAGCTCCCCCACGCGGGCGATCAATCCCGGGTCGGGGCTGGCCGAACTTTCTGCATCATTTGGAGCTTCCCGACATCGGTCTCTACTCGAGACTGCAATCTCCTCGATGGTGAAATCCGCAGGCCACGGTTGGCGTGTCGATCCCCGGCAAGGGATCGGCTCAGATGGTAAATCCATGTCCCCGCAGTGGGGCTCAAAATCAGTCCCAAGGAGGGCCTCGAGCTCCATGGTGTTAGGCCGCAGAGCGATCCGGAAAACAATCGCATCGCCGCAAGGTAAAAGATTGAAAAAATGTTTCCCCCACCCCCACATAAAACAAACCAGAGAACACTAACACAAACTTTTAAAACACACTAAAAAAATTTTTAAAAAGACAAAAAGACAGACTGTTGGCAAGGCTGACATCGTGCGCCGCCCCCTGGTGGTAAGGGGTAAGATGCCCTCAGCAGGATTTATGGTCAAACCATGTGTAGCTGCTTCTTCAATGACCTCCACTTCAAAATTAGATGCAAAGTATAATGTGATAAACACATTGTGTTCATTTCCATTTGCTGTATCTCAGATATTGAAACAATTTGGCACTGAACAATATTCACGCTTGGGCTGAGAACATATATAGAAAAACATGAAATAGAAGCAGGACTATGCAATTCAGCCCCCCCATGGTTGCTTGCCTTACAATAAAATAATTTACCTTGGTGCCATTTTCGTGCACTAATCATATATACCCTGCATCTCTTTAATCACAAAGAAATCTATTGTTCTGTCTCTAACATATTCTACAACTTAGGCACCACGGCCCTGTTGGATAGTGAGTTCCAAAGTTCACATCTTTGGAACTTCATCCAGATCCTGGGTGAAGATATCTCCCCATCTCAGTACTAAATATTCAACTGCTTATCTGAGAGAGTGACCTCTGGGTCTAGATGCCACAACCAAGGGAAACACATACTATGTGTTTATCCTGTAAAGCCCAATAAAAATGTCATAATTTCAGTGAGAATTTCATTGTTCTATCTGGGACATGACAATAAAACTCTCTTGACTCTTAATTTCAATGAGTCACATCGCACTGTTTTAAACATATGATTATACTGGCCTGCTAAGGAGTTTTATTCCCTTATATGTCAACCCCCGTATCTCATCCCATGTCACAATCTAGTGACCCACTGATGACGCTTTACTGCAAAAATATCCTTCCTTCCTTATATCTGACCACTATACTATCTTCCAGATGGAGTTTTACCAAAGCTCACAATAATTGATGTAGAATATAAAATCTGCTTTTGCATATTAATATCAGGTTGATATTAATATCCTGTATAATATTATGAATGTTCTCAAATGTTAGTCATTTAGGTTTTCAGAACTTTCTCAAACTCATTCCTGATGTTTTCTATTAATATGTCTTTATACCTCCTTTGAAAGTTTGTTTTAATAATTAATTCTGCTTTGTTTAATAAAGTAGTGTGTCCTCACCAGGCCACTATCTTCAGCACCAAGGCCTGAAATAGGAATTTCAGCTGCTTGAAGAGAGTTACTGAGATATGACAAAAATCATAAATTTAATTTAAGATAGACACAAAATGCTGGAGTAACTCAGCGGGACAGGTAGCAGCATCTCTGGAGAGAAGGAATGGGTGACATTTCGGGTGGAGGCCCTTCTTCAGACTTCAGAACGTCACCCATTCCTTCTCTCCAGAGATGCTACCTGGCCCGCTGAGTTACTCCAGCATTTTGTGTCTATCTTTGGTTTAAACCAGCATCTGCAGTTCCTTCCCACACATCCTATAAATATAGTTTAGTTTAGTTTAGAGATATAGCGAGGAAATAGGCCCTTCGGCCCACCGAGTCTGCATCGACCAGCGACCCCCACACAATAACACTATGCTACATGCACTAGGGACAATTTACATTTATACCAAGCTAAAAATATGTACGCCTTTGGGAGGAAACCGAAGATCTCATAGAAAACCCATGCAGGTCATGGGGAGAATGCACAAACTCCATATAGACTGCCACTTGTAGTCAGGATCGAACCTGGGACCCGGGTCTCTTGTGCAGTAAGGCAGCAACTCTACAGCTGTGCCACCGTGCCGCTCAGTGAAGAAAGCATTTCAGATAGAAAAATGTACAATGACATTTCAGAAGAATATATTCAGTAAAGATATGGCATTGTGAGAGGTTTCTGGTTGATCAAATGCCTGGCCAAAGAGAAGCTTAAAAACTAAGAGAGGGACGTTCCAAAAGGAAATTCCAGTCTTAGAGAAATTGAATGCTGAAATACAGGTGTCCTGCTAATGAAGTCAACATGGTCCTAAAGCTGACAGTTAATCTCAGTTTCCTCATTTGAAGCACATATTTTCTTTGAAGATCTACAATAATTTATCTACTTTCTGAAGGCTGTGCTATTGCAGAAGGTCTTTCATATTACTTTCCTAGCTATTGTCTCCTCTCATGATTTAAGTCTGTCAGCCTTGATAGTTGTTCTTTGGATGCAAAAGAGCTGGTGCTCAGGCAAACACGAGACAATAAAAATCTACATTAAATGTTGAATTTGTTGAATTTATTGTGTTGGTCCAAAGTGGAAAATGATGGAACATTATGATAAATCACTGAACTGCGTCTTTCAGTTCAACGTCTGATTGATCAAAAAATGAGAATCACAGTGTTGAAAACAAGCGGTAATTATTTCAACTTGTTTCAACATGACTCCTATAGATCAGAAGTCAAGACAGTCATATATTGTATGCAGCATGGGTTAGAGATCCTTGACCTTCTCATAGCACACTTACATGTATGACCTTACAATGATATAGGACTCCCTTTTATTCTGACATGTTAATGATTAGATTGGCACAAACTGAACCTACAGTGAGTTTTAAAACCATATAAGCCTACTGTGAGGGCAATAAAACCTAGAGATACATTGCACTTATCTGAAGTTTGAGTATATTTTTACATAGCCTTTATAATTTATATCACATAATAATGTCTTATTTGACACTCAATGGTACAAGATTGGCTAATGTTTTAATGGATTTGCATACTTTCATGTACCAAGATTAAGGTATAACTAATTAATCATGATTTGCAAATAAAACGTTGGCCATAAAGAACAACATAGTCCTTTTTGTTTAAAGATAGCAAACTTGTTCGAAAGGGTTGTCAGAATTCCTGAGATCTCAGATTTGCTTTCTGTGGGAATTTAAAATACCAATTAACAATAATGTTTTAATTAATAGCAAGATGTCTTTCCCATCAAATTATTTTACAGTTAAAACATCAATTAGATAAACACATCAGTTCAATAATATGAAGCCTGTTTCTCAGGAGAACAGCTTGGGTTTATGATTCCTTTTATGGAAGAGCTGCTTCCTGTCGTGGTTTTCCTCTACCAGCTCCTGAACTTACTCCTGTTGAAAATACCCCGCTTATTTAACAGAGTGGTTTTTATAACAGTAGTTATATATAATTTGACTATCAAATAAGGCAAACAGATCTGTAGATCTCCCAATTTATATTTTACAGCAGATTCATAGCATTGGAGGTGACGCAAGGGCAACTGTGGGTTTAAAGTTGTCTTTCACATGAACGAATGTGGGCTGTCATGAATGGAGGGATGGCAGGGAAACAGGGCAACAGAAAGGGTTGTAAAGTGAGTAAGCGTGCTTCTGCGCTGTCGAAACAACCTCCACTCAGAATGCCTGGGCCAGGAAATTGACAGCCAACCATGCCAGCACTGCTGGCTGTAGCCTTTGTTTGTCCCCAGAGGTTCCTCTAAACCTTATTTTATACAGAGCTGCAGACAATAATTTCATTAAATGTTCTTTCATGTCTCAAAGTAAATGACAGCACACTCAACGCAAAGTCAAGTATTCTAAAGTGCCGCGGTTACGCCCATACAGGCAAGGTTCCAGAGTACCAGCTTCAGTTTACATTTCATTGCCTCTTCTAAAGATGGAGTTGGCAGCAGAGAGAGTTCAGCTCGTTTTTAATCAACTATCTTCAGAATGCGACATTTGAAAAAGAGTGTATAAATACAGCTTTACTCAATAATAACTCCATCTTTTGATGTCGCACTTACGTTTAAACTGAGTCACTGTTTCAAGTGCCTTGTGCATGTGGAAATAATTGGTGCACTTAAATATATTTGAATGTATGCAAAGTACTTTGCAATCTTCCTTTGTGACAAAAAAAGGCAATGCCACATAATCACTACGTGGTGAATGATCTTTCAGACTCGCAAATTATCCCACACTAGATATTGGTATCACATATCTGAAAAGAGAAATTTGATTATTTAATCGTACATAATTTATTCACGGTATTGCTGCAATTGGGCTAAGACAAGATTTATAAAACTTCTTTAAAAATCCAGCCGAGCATTGAATTACATATAATATCAAAAGATCTGTGCAGATATTAACCTAACAATAATGTACCACTCATTGTTTTAATTTTCTTTTTGTAATTTTTTATTGAATTATTCACTTTGGGAACCCCTGCAGTGACTTGTATATAACTCCATATTAAATGATCTGAGAAACAATATTCAGATAGACAAGGTTACAGTAATCATCAGAATTATTCAGGCATACAATAATACAGCGAGATACAGCAAAATAACAAATCACTGTTATTGGATGGCTGCTGTAGGAAGGACCTGCAGATGCTGGTTTACACCGTAGATAGACAAAGAGATGGAGTAACTCAGCGAGACAGGCAGCATCTCTGGATAGAAGGAATGGGTGACGTTTCGGATCAAGACCCTTCTTCCGACTGAGAGTCAGTCTGAAGGAGGGTCTCGATCCCAAACGTCACCCATTTCTTCTACCTAGAGATGCTGCCTGTCCTACTGAGTTACTCCAGCATTTTGTGTCTATTATTGAAAAGCTAATGGTTATATCTTATTTATTGGTTAGGGGCAACCCTGGTATTCAAATTAATTCAATAATGTTTTGTCAGAATTCAAGTTTGATCAGAAAACTGCATTTCTATGTATTAAAACTCACTTACTGTTCGATGAGATCATTTGGAAAAGTGTGTAACATTCTCTGGGCTACAGGAGCCTACAGTTCCCAGTAGCAATACATTCAAATAACACTCCCTAAAGCATGAAAGTTGCATTTGGAAATCAGTGCTTGTTCTTGTATTTACTGGACAACAGTCATTTGCAAAAATATACTATTCTGTACAGTTAGTAGTTTTATAAAAACAGCCAAGCTAAACTTTAGGTTGATCACTTAGTTGACTCTTTACTCTTTTTGGTTATTGTGGTAAAAAAAATGACACCTCTGTTTTAAGGGGAAAAGTACAGAACACGAACAGACCCTTTGGACACCAATGTCCGTACAAACACGACGCCATGATAAACTAAGCTCATTTGCACGCTCATGATCCATGTTCCTCCATTCCATACACATCCATGTGCTTATACAAAACCCTCTTAAACGCTACTATCACTCTAGAGTCTTGTACATGTGGGAACAATCAGTGCACTTAAAAATATTTGAATGTATGCAAAGTATTTTGGAATTTTCCTTTGTAACCTAAAAGAGCGATGCCACATAGTCATCATGTGGTGAATAATATTTTCAGACCCAACAATTATCCCACACTAAACGTTAACAGTTTCCTCTTAATCTTTAAAACAGCATGATAAATTCCAAGTTTAAAAAAAAAGTCTCTGACAAAATTAACTAAAGTTATTGATTCATATATGATGCTAACAATCTCTTTGGCCCACCGAGTCCACACCACCCATCATGTATCCATTTACAAGTATTCTGCACTAATCCTATTTTAGTTTCCCCATGTTCCCATCAATTACTCCCAGATTTGACCACTCATTTTACTACCAACCTGCTTATTCTTGGGGGATGTGGGAAGAAACCAGACCACCTGGGGGAAACCCACACAGTCATAAGGATAAAGTGAAAACTCCATGCAGACATCATCCGAGGACAGGGCAGGACCTGGATCATAGATGCTGTGAGGCAGAAACTCTGCTCACTGCATTACCAAGCCCCTTTGTTTGTTTGTTTGATGAGCAGAAGCTTCCATGTTGCTGGGAAGATGGGGAAGTGGTGTTGATGGGTGGGGATGTTTTCCCTATAAATGTTATTACCATGGATTTGGGATGAACACATGATGAGATACAGTAATAGATATATTGGAAGAACGTTTATTGAACTAAATTCCCTCTGTAATTAATTTTATCAGCCACGGAGAAAAATAGCAATATTATCACTTTAAACTGTAGACTTTAGAGATACAGCATGGAAACAAGTCCTTTGGCCCACCGAGTCCGCGCCAACCAGCGATCCCCACACATTAACACTACCATACGTTCACTAGGGACATTTTTTATACCAAGCCAATTAACCTACAAACCTGTACGTCTTTGTAGTGTGTGAGGATACCGAAGATCTCGGAGAAAACCCTTGTGGTCACGAGGAGAACCGACAAACTCTGTACAGACAGCACGCATAGTCAGGATCAAACCCACGTCTCTGGCGCTGAAAGTGCCGTAAGGCAGCAACTCGACCACTGCGCCACTGTGCCACCCAGTACTGGGTGTTGTACTGGTGAACTAGATGAGGATCTATCATGTACAGAATGATCTGAATGGATAGCATGCAGAATAAACATTTCATATATATGTGACAATAAATAAACTAAACTAAACATTAGAGACATTAGAAGCTGCAGATACTAGAGCCATGGACAAAAACATACTGCTGAAGGTGCCTTTTAGAAAGACTACACACTACACATTGTATGGCAGTACATATTCCAAGGTGGAGGTACAGAGTGGCAAGGTGGTGCTCATTCGGAAAGGACTGCCCATTGAATAACAGAATATGTAACTATGCTTTCCTTGTTTCCTTCCTGCAGTGTTATTGAAAGTCTCGAGGCTTTTCCTTACATGTGTTCTTAATTTTAAAAAAACCCACAAAAAAAGAATATTGCACCAGTACGAGATTATAAGAAAGAAAGAAAGACTTGCATTTAGAAACTTGTAATTGGCTAAACACAGGTAGCAATATAACAAACAGGGTTTGTTGCAGTCCAATGTCACACCTGTTGCTACAGCCTTGGGAGTGGTACTAACTTGGTTCCCATTTCTCGTACCATGATGTGAGTGAACTGAAGGAACCGCCTAGATTCTCGCTTGCACATCACATATGGAAGGAAATCCACGTCAATGCCATATGTTGAAGGCAGCCAGCATAACATATTTAATTATTTAGCTTGATTTCACATATCGCTCTAGCTAATTTAACGCAGCGACTAAAGATCACAAGATTCCACACTAAATATGGTGGATGTTCATGTTAACTTTTATGTAGTTGTGTGTCTTGTTGCATTTTCTTTAGTATGGTTGAATGGTAAATCGTATACCACTGTACCTTAATTGGTACACGTGACAATAAAAGACCTTTGAAACATTTAAATGGACATAAGATGGGAATTGTTGGATAGTCAAAATGATGCAGAAGTAGTGGAAGAAGTCAGCAGCAGAAGAGTTGCTCCAGGCACGGTTGAAATGCAGAAAAAAATTCAATGAAACATTGTGTTATTAAATTCAAATACTTAACATTATACTCAGTTCAGATCTCATTGTCTCAACTCTCATAATCTTTGATTTCATCCATTTCATATCCATGCTCCTCCAGCCAATTTTACACAATGTTTCTTCGATCAGCGCGTCAAGGGTAGCACTGTGGCGCAGCAGTAGAGTTGTTGCCTTACAACATCAGAGACGCGGGTTCGATCCTGACTATGGATGCTGTCTGTACAGAGTTTTTATGTTCTCCCCGTGACCTATGTGTTTTTTCTTCAGGATCTCCGGCTTCTTCCCACACTCCAAAGACGTACAGGTTTAGAGGTTAATTGGCTTGGTATAATTTTTAATTGTCCCTGTGCATCGGAAGGAACTGCAGATGCTGGTTTAAACCAAAGATAGGCACAAAATGCTGGTGTTACTCGGCGGGACAGGCAGCATCTCTGGAGAGAAG
This sequence comes from Raja brachyura, assembly GCA_963514005.1. Next base: position 12,432,185 of record OY740800.1, on the reverse strand, counting down.
GAGTGACCATTCTGAGATACTCCAGCATTTTGTGTGTAAATTGTCCTTAGTGTGTGTAGGATAACGTTAGTGGGCAGGGATCGGTGGTCGAAGTGGACTCGATGGGCCGAAGGGCCAGTTTCCCTTTGCCATATCTCTAAACTAAACCAATCTCAATTAGCAATTGTCTCAACTCATAATATTTAATTTCATCCATTTCACATCCATCTTCCACCAGCAAGTTTTACACAATATTTCTTCAATCATCACTACATTTCTAATAAACTAATTTTCAGTTCAATCTTCAAATAAGTATTCACCAATAGCATTAATAATATTTGGAGCTATTGTGACATTGTTCTAATGTACGAATAATAATTTCCTAATTTTGTTATCTTTGTGCCTATATCATGTGGAAAATGTATCTCCTATTTACAGAGTATATTCCTCACGTTAAAGTCAGCCTGCAGGCTTCAACGGGTGCAGATTGGAGATTCAGTCATGATCACAATCTGAGGAGAAACAGAGAAAAATACAAAAAAAGAAAAAAAGAAAATGAAGTGTCAGGAATATAAAGAGAGAGAGAGAGAGAAAGAGAGAGAGAGAGAGAGAGAGAGAGGAGAGAAAAATGAAATTAAATAAATTCTAGTTTAGATCACTTAGATTTGGGGTTAAATACAGCTAACTATTGGGATGCTTGTTGGTCTGAAGAAGGGTCTTGTCTCAAAAAGTCACCTATTCCTTTTCTCCAGATATGCTGTCTGACCCGTTGATTTACTCCAGCTTTTTGTGTCCGTCTTTGAGATGTTTGTTCACTTAGGTAGTTGGAAAAATGCAAAAGACATTGTAGCATATTGATAACAAGTAGAAATCTCTGGAGAACTCGAGGAAGAGGAGGAAGAATGTGGTCCTAGAGTACAGGTTACTCTAGTATTTTGTGTCATTTTTGTGACTGAACTCAGTAGGTTTGGAAGCATTTATGGATGGAAATGGGCAATTAAAGAGAGACCCAACCCAAAACATCACCTGCTCATTTCTCTCCACAAATGCCACTTGACCCGCTGAATCCCTCCAACGGTATGTTTATTTGCAATTGAGAAATCTATATTATTAAAAGTCTGATCTTGACCACTTCCTGTTGTCCTGTATATTGAGTTTAGAAAAAACGCTGCACTTACGGGGGTGACTTTTGGTCATCTTACTCAGAGTTCCCCCTCCGCTGCGCAGGACATGAGGATTTTTCCCATTGATCAAAAATAAAAGAGTTATTAGTGTTTAAAAAATGTTGAGATTCGGACTTCCGATGGCGCTAATGGTGGAATAGGGTGAGTGCCAGCTAGCTCCACGTGAAAAAAATGGGAAAAAACGGGAGTAAAATAAAAAAACTGACCTGCAGAAATCATTCCGGCAGCCTGCGTGACGTCATCAGACCGCGACTCTGGAGACCTAATGTCGGTAACTCGCTCCGCCACACAAGGAACCGATTAAAGAAACTACAAGAGGAAAACAAATGATGGAGGAAGTAGGCCCGACTGAAGCCTCGGGCTCAGTTTTAATGTAGTCCCAGGAGGACGTCTCAAAGGCCCAGAAGACAAAGATAAAGAAAAGTGAAATGGAGGAACTTCCCACCCTCATCACAAGGGAAATTGCAAGTATAAAAGAAGAATTGATAAGCTTTAAAAAAGAATTGAATATTAAAGAAATACTGAAAAGTCTTAAAAAAGAGATTAAAGAAGACTTCTTAGAGTTTGAAAATAAAATGACTAATCTTGTGCGCATGAAACTGGCTAATATGAAGGAGGAAATGTCAGTAAATTTTGACTTACAAATCAATGAAGTAAACGAGAAAATTAAGTTGAATGAAACCAACTTTAATGATAAGCTGGAGTCGACCTTCACTACAATGGGTCAACAACTGGGGCAGCAAGCTGACACCATAACTCACTTAGAAGAAACTACAGTGACACGCCTTGCCGAGAACAAGCATTTACCAGATTTATTGCATAAAGTAACTGAAAAATGTATTGATTTGGAGGGCCATCAGAGACGTCAGAATTTAAGAATTGTGGGCATTCATGAGGGTAAAGAAGGAAATAAAGATCTCCGTGACTTTGCCGCAGACTTATTAAAAAAAGTTTTGAATTTAGATCAAAAGCCCTTATTAGGGCGGGCACACAGAGTTCATGGACGTCGCTCGGATCCGAATGCCCCCCCCCCCCCAAGGCAGCTGATAGTGAAGGTCCAATAAGATCATGTTTTGGAGGATATCATGATAAAAATTGCTGGCACAAGACATCTTATGCTTGATGGAGACAAAATAAGCATATTTCGAGATTACCCTGCAGAGGTGGTCAGAAGGAGAGCGTTATTCAACAAGACAAGAAGGATTCTAAAGCAGATAGACAACTTGAAATATGGATTGCTGTACCCTGCAAGATTGAGAGTCACTTATCTGCAGAAGGAACAGTTTTTCACTGATCACAAGAAAGCATTGGCATATGCCCAGAAGATTGTGGATTCGAGTGAGGACTGAATAATATTCATATAATATCGTCATCCTGCTGAGAATAAATGGAACTTTAATTTGCTTTATTCAAGGACTAATGAAAGCTGATGAAGATAACTGTGCAGTCCCTCCTGTTATGGACATATTATTCTAATATTTTAGTACTAATTTTTCTAACAATTACTAATCATTAAAAACACTTGTTATTATTATTGGAATAATTAGTTAAAAACATGAAATGTAAAAAAAAGGTATAATTTAGATATCTTATTAATTGGAATTTGTTATGTTTTTCCTTTATTTACATCAGACTAACACTCGACTAATAATTAACTAAGAGAGTAATAGTCTCTCACTATATGATTACTAACACTCTGGACCAAAATAGTTTTAATTCAATCCCGTAAATTACTTATATTCAATTTTTTTTTTTAAAGTGTGGAGCTAGGAATAATTTTTTTTAAATCTACGGAAGTCCTTAGATGGTCAGCCCCGTTAGTGTGGCTAGCACTAACTACACTAAATTTAGATGCAGTTTCTTTTTTTTCCTTACACTTTATTAATTTTTTATTTTTTTACTTTTTGTATTATACTTAATTACAATTTTAAACTTGAATTAATTTACAAATATTATTTGAGGAGATGTGTCCGTGAGGAAGATTTAATTGAATTAGTTTTACAACTCATCTGTCCTGTGTTCGGGTGGAATGTCGGGTTTACGGTGCTGAGCTATCTGCTCTTTTATAGACCACCCTAACCACAAGATGCAAGACGTTAATGGAAAACAACGGGGTCTAGGAATTAATTTTTGTAGTTGGAATGTTAAGGGAATTAATGAGTCAATCAAGAGAGGTAAGGTATTAGCACACTTAAAATCACTCAAAGCAGACATAACATTTCTTTAAGAGACGCACCTTAAAAACGACGCACAACAAAGATTGAAAGCAAAATGGATCGCTGAAACATATCACTCTTCATTTTCTCATAAGGCCAGAGGTGTCGCAATTTTAATTCGTAAAGGTATACCTTTAAAACACATATCAACTACTGTGGACACCAATGGTAGATATATTATACTAGTGGATGAATTATATTTAAAAATAATGATTTTTCTCAATGTCTATGGACCAAATTTTGATTTGTTTTTTAAGAATATACTTAATACTATCCCGGAGCTCACACAACATAATTTGATAATCGGTGGAGATTTAAATTGTCCACTAGATTCCTATCTTGATAGATCATTAAGACAAAGAAAAGCAAAATCCAAGACAAGCGAATTATTAAACTCATACATCAATACTACCAATATCAAGGATGTTTGGAGAATTGAAAACCCATCTGGAAGGGAATACTCATTTTACTCATCAGTACATAAAACATATTCAAGGATAGACTACTTTCTAGTAGATTCTAAACTTATTCAATTTACTTGTAATTTGAAATATCATAATATTATAATTTCGGACCATGCTCCTTTAACATTTATGATCAAACTAAGTGGAATGTCTGATAAGCAGATACAATGGAGACTTAATTCTCAAATTTTAAATGATAAAGCATGTTACAAATATCTTATCAAACAGATAAATATGTTTTTTGAGACAAATGACTGCCCTGAAATTTCTGCCTCCCTTCTTTGGGAAACATTTAAAGCATTTATACGAGGAGCGTTAATCTCTGCACAAGCCTTTCATAATAAAGAGAACCGTGCCAAACAACTGGTATTGGGAATGGAAATAAAGCAATTAGATATGGAAAATGCAATCGCACTTTCTATGATAATACATCATATTGCTGCACTAATATATAAGTTAAACCAAATATACTCAGACCAAATCATAAAATTTTATCAAAAGACTAAACAGTTACACTTTGAATTTGGTGATAAACCACAAAAATTACTCCACGCCAACTCCGGAAACAGGAAGGGGAAAAAACAATACATAAAATTAAATCAGATACGGGAGAAATATTAACACTAACCAAGGATATTAATGATAGATTCTCTCACTACTATCAAACACTTTACTCAACCAAAACGGTAGTGGGTTCTGCAGGAATGGAATTATTCTTACAGAATTGTAACCTTACTGGTTTAGACTTGAAAGAGAGGGAATTATTAGGGGCTGAAATATCAGTAAAATACATTGAAGAATTTATTATTTCTTTAAAAAATGGAAAGGCCGCTGGCCCAGATGGTTTAAATAGTGAATTTTATGAAAAAATGTCATGATTTGATCTTGCAGACATCCTACAGACATTATATACTCAAGCATTAATGCACAGAAACTTCCAGAAACTTTAAATGAATCAACTATAATACTTATACCAAAAACGGATAAGGACCTTGAAGACCCAGGTTCACATGGAGCAATAGCTCTCTTAAACATCGATCAGAAAATATTAACCAAAATCTTAGCACATAGATTAAGCTTAGTGATTCATAAATCAATACACCCCGATCAAACTGGCTTTATTCCAAAATGTTATTCATATTATAATCTGAGACAATTATTTAACATTATATACTCAAATCGAATAGCTAAAGTAGATTTAGCAGTCATTTCGCTAGATGCTGAGAAAACATTCGATCAAGATGAGTGGCCCTATTTATTTTCGGTGATGGAAAAATTTCAATTAGGTGAGAAGTTTTGTACTTGCGTTAAGCTTCTATATACCAGCCCAACAGCCAGAATAATGACAAATCAAATGTTATAAAAAAAAATTGATATATCTAAAGGTTGTAGACAAGGATGCCTGCTATCCCCGTTACTATTCACCCTTGCTATTGAACTAGCAGAAAGAGTTCAAGCACATCCAGAAATATATGGGTATAACACTAAAAATGTTATTGTTATATCTGCGATAAATGTCAATGTTCTGAGGCTAATTTCATCCATACCTTTGTAAGTTGCATAAAAATTAAAACATTTTGGGTAGATTTTTAAAATATTATTTCTGTAGTGGTTAATACTCAACTGGAGCCCGATCCTAAATTAATACTACTGGGCATATCTGAACAATACCTAAAACTCACAATAAACCAAAGAAATTTCCATGATTATAGTATAATAACTGGGAAAAAATAATATTCAAATTTTGGAAAAACCCTGCATCCCCCACAATAAAAATACAGTTAATAAAATTTCTCTATATGCAGATGATGTATTACTATATATTACAAATCCAGAAATTAGCATCCCAAACCTATTTGGTTTATTCTCGGGATACAGAATCAATTAGAATAAGAGTGAGATTATGCCAATAATGGAACCTAATTTATATATATTGCAACAATCACCCTTTAAAATAGAGAATGAAAAATTTAAATGCTTAGGAATTTATGTGACCAAGAAATATACTTCTTTATTTAAATCAAATTTCGTAACTTTACTTAATAAATTGCATAAAAATATTCAATATTGGAAAACACTTCCCTTTTCATTGCTCAGTAAAATTAATGCTATTAAAATGATTTTCCTTCCTCAACTTCTATACCTCTTTCAATCAATTCCGATATAACTCACTAGAAATGTCTTTTAAAAAGTCGACTCTATTGTAACAAGTTTTATTTGGGATTATAAGAATCACAGAATAAGTAAAAAACACTTATGTAAACCCAAGACAAATGGAGGATTAGCCTTACCAAATTTCTTATTTTATTTCTGGGCAGTCAATGTCAAAAATTTAAATTTCTGGTTGGAAGATATGGATCAACAACCAGACTGGTTAAAGATGGAAAAGGAGGATTGTCTGCCATTGGAAATTGGCCCGATTCTGTTAACTGCTACAAAATTGAATTAAAAAATCTATAGTGAAAATCCAATAATACATAGTGGTATTCGAATTTGGAAACAAATAAAAAAGACATTAAAATTGGATAATTTATCACTTTCGCTCCCTATTGCAAATAACCCTTCATTTAAGCCTTCAGTATTGGATAAAGGTTTTGTACAATGGAAAAATTATGGAATTCAAAAGATGGGACATCTTTATAGAAAAGGTGTGTTCCTTTCGTTTCAGGAGGTACAACAGAATTATGGATTACTTTCAAACAATTTTTTTAGATATTTACAACTGAAAGATTATGTTAAATCACATACACAAGATTATAGAACTAGAGAGCCAAAGATTCTAGATGAATGTTTGAATAAACACCCCAACAAAGTCAAATTAATATCTTACGTTTATAATATTATTTAAGATAGTGAGAATCCGTCGAAGGAATTACATAGACAAGCATGGGAAAATAAATTAGTTCAAGCCATAATGAATGATATTTTGGATGAAAGTTTACAACATATACATCAATGTTCGTTAAATTCCAGACATTCTTTAATACAATTTAAAATATTACATAGATTGCATTATTCTAAAACAAAATTAAATAGAATTTTTCCTAATATTTCTCCTATCTGCGATAAATGTCATATATTCTGAGGCTAATTTAATCCATACCTTTGTAAATTGCATAAAAAGTAAAACATTTTGGGTGTATATTTTTAAAATTATTTCCGTAGTGGTTAATACTAAACTGGAGCCAGATCCTAAATTAATAATACTGGGCATATCTGAACAATACCTAAAACTTACAATAAACCAAAGAATTTTCCTTGATTATAGTATAATAACTGGGAAAAAATTAATATTAAAATTTTGGAAAAACCCTGCGTCTCCCACAATCAAAATGCGGATTATGGAGATGTCGGAGACCTTAAATCTGGAAAAAAATAGATTTGTCTTAATTGACAAACCAGAATTAATTACTAGAATATGGTCTCCATTCATAGATTATTTAAAGGGGTAGAATGGGCCGGCGCTGATGCCTGATGGAAGCTTGAACCCAGGACTAGATGAATAGTTATATTTTCTTACCTACGGACTATCTCCTAAGTTGTATTATGGATAGTTTATTTTATTTTTCTAATTTTCTTTTCTTTTTCTTTATTTTTTCTATCTATTAAAAAAAAAATAATAATTAGAGTCAATGTTAATATGTAACCGATAAATGAAGACCCCAGCTACATTGGTAGCGGAGTCCCTGGAATCCTGGATATTTAATATGTAACCGTTTAACATAGTTTGTAGTGGTTCGGACTCTGATATGTACATGCCTCTAATAAAATTTAACTTTAAAAAAAAAATGTTGAGATTCTCTCTCCTTCCGGAGGGACTATAAAACCCGGATGTGTTGAGTGCCTCAGTCAGTCTCTGCAAGATGGAGGAGTGAGAGATGTCTCTCAATCTGAGTTGTGAATAACACTGAACACATGTCTGCTAAACTGTGAGTAATTTTACTGTTCTGTCAGTGCCTTTAATGTGGTTTGAAAATGTAGGTTGGAAATGCTAAAGCTGTGTTGCCTTTGGTTTGGAAATGCTAAAGCTGTGTTGCCTTTGGTTTGGAAATGGTAAAGCTGTGTTGCCTTTGGATTGGAAATTCTAAAGTTGTGTTGCCTTTGGTTTGGAAATGCTAAAGCTGTGTTGCCTATGGTTTGGAAATGCTAAAGCTGTGTTGCCTAATTAAAGTTCCCTTGCCTAATTAAAGTTGCCTTGCCTAATTAAGGTTGCTTTGTCTAATTAAAGTTGCCTTGACTAATTAAAGTTGCCTTGCCTAATTAAAGTCGCCTTGCCTAATTAAAGTCGCCTTGTCTTATTAAAGTTGCCTTGCCTAATTAAAGTTGCCTTGCTTAATTAAAGTTGCCTTGCCTAATTAAAGTTGCCTTGCCTACTATATAATTAAGTCTAATCTTGACCACTTCCTGTTTGTGCTTTATATTTATACAAATGGCTCTGATTTTTGGCCATCTTACTCAGAGTCCCCCTCCGCTCATCAGGTACCGAAGATTTTTCCCATCGATGAAAAATAAAAGAGTTATTAGTGTTTAAAAACTGTTGAGATTCGCTCTCCTGTCAATCACATCATGAAGGCCATGCCCCTTCTGGTGGGAGGGGGGGAGGGGGGGAGGGACCATAAAACCCAGAAGTGTGGGCGTGGCTCAGTCTCTGCAAGATGGAGGAGGGAGAGGTCACGATTCGCTGTCTTTAGTGGCCTTGCACCCTGCTTGAAATGGTATGAAACTGCTCTTGAATTTGGTGGCCTTGCACCCTGCTTGAAGTGGTAAGAAATTGCACTTGAATTTGGTGGCCTTGCACCCTGCTTGAAATGGAATTTCCAGGGATAGCCGTGAGTCAATGCCAGCCCACCAGCCGTGAGTGAGTGAGCTGGCAGCACAATAGGCTTGAGTCACTGAGCTGCCAGCCCAAGAATCCATTTGGTCCACAATGTTCGCACTAGCCCTCTGGAAACCAGTCCCTTCAGCCCACAACACCCATACAAGCACCCCCCCCCCCCCCAAACGGGTCCCACTTAGTCTAGTATTAATTATAAGCATGGACCAAAATACTAATGAGTAGCTAGTTCCTGAAAATAAGGTTCATGATACTTAATTATCCCATGATCCTTACCCTGATGCAGATAGCACTACAAATTCCTGCTGTATTTCGATTACATGATGGAATCACATGCACAACTTGCTGTTCATTGGATTATCACCTCAACAAGGGGCACAATTTTGTGAGTGGCTTACACCATTTAAAGGTTGATTGCACAAATGAAAGACAGACTACACCTCCTTCAGGTACGGTGCATTGCTGCAGTTGTTCATTGACACTCTGCTGCTTATTCTGTTCCACCAGATGTCCTAAGATCTATGTGGATGATCAGGTTTCATGATTTTCTGAATGCATTGGAAGTTTGGGCTCAGAAGGCAGAGGAGAGGAAAGGACATGTGTCTTTTCACCAGTACTATACCCAGTACTGGGCGGCATTGTGGCGCAACGGTAGAGTTGCTGCCTTACAGCGCTTTCAATGCCAGAGACGCGGGTTTGATCCTGACTACGGGTGCTGTCTGCACAGAGTTTGTCGGTTCTCCACGTGACCGCATGGGGTTTCTCCGATATCTTTGTTTTCCTCCCCACACTACAAAGACATGCAGGTTTGTAGGTTAATTGGCTTGGTTTAAAAAAATGTCTCTAGTGGACGTAGGGTAGTGTTAATGTGCATGGATCGCTGGTCGGTGCGTACTCGATGTGCTGAAGGGCCTGTTTCCGTGCTGTATCTCCAAACTAAACTAAAAAATACATTTCAACAAAAGCAGGCGGAAATAACTACAGCAGATAAAACTGAACCTCAAGCACCAACATTGTGGACAAAGCTAAATGACCACACATACATGATCAAGGTCAAAGAATGCTTCATAGTACATTAATTACAACACAACCTTCATTGCTTCACACACGCATCACTTGCCTACCGGGAATCACTATCAATAATACCCAAGATTTACATTCTCAACTTTACCCACACATACTTAAGAAGTCAACAAGCCTTGGACACGCATCTGACAGATAATGTACACCACTGGCAAATTAAACACGACAAGCATGTCACCCAATCCCATTATAAAGTGCTTACTTTTTTAATTCCCTCCTTCCCTGGCAGCCCTAGAATATAACAAATATTACGGCACATGATTACAGGCTGAAGCAACTAAGTGGCAGGAAACAGGCACAAAATAAGATAGTTTTTGTCATGAAGATAGACACAAAAAGCTGGAGTGACAAGCGGCACCTCTGGAGAGAAGGAATGGGTGACGTTTCAGGTCGAGACCCTCCTTCGGATGTTTTTATCATCTTTGGGCAATCATTAGTGAGTCAAAAGGCAGTGGTAAGAGCTAACTCAAAGAAGATGATGGTCTGCATGATGTTGTCAGTTTCCGCTCTCCGTTGTCAATTTCTTCAGAATCAACTTCCATTACCTACCCTCAGACCACATCGCTAGACTTGCACCTTTCTCCAGCACATTGACAGCACATGCAACCTGGCCAGGTGGGGTTAGAAGAGCAAGGGTGAGGGTGCAGAGATTTACAGCCATGAACCCTGCATTGCAAAATTCAGACTGAAGCTAGGAATAAGATTGCATCTTATGTAGAACACAACTGCAGGAATAAGCTAGGAATAAGATGGAGAACTGGAAGCAGACAATGCAGTTGGCACAGTTGCACAGAGACCAAGATTACTTCATGGGTTTCTGATAAGCAATTAGGTGATTTTTACAAGTCTGCTTAATAGGCACATTGAAACATTTTCATAGAACACAAAGTGACTCAACGGTTCGGGCAACATCTCTGGATAACACAGATAGGCCCATTTATGTCCCTCACACATTACCCCCAGTGATGCTGCCTGACCCATAGAGTTATTGCAGCACTTAGTGTTCTACATGAGATCTACATTAAAACGTTTGATGCCTTGCCAGCCCTGTAATGACCATGCATACATTTTCAAAGAGAATAATCTGGAATTAATCTCACAAAACCCGATTCCCTTCTTTCCAACATGGAATTGGTGGCCCACTGCAAGACATCTTGATTAAATTTCCATGCAGCTTTGGAGAGTAGATATCTCAACATCCAATGCAGGGCAGGAATTCAATCAGTGTACTTCTTGTTGGCCTAATGGTAGACTCTTGAAGCAGGCACTCTCTTCTCAGCTTCAACGTGAAAGCAGTTACTGGGAGGACTAAGAAAAGGCTTCAATGATATGGTCAGAGCCTCCATGATAATGTTCTCACCAATGGATCATATTCTCACCAACTACCTTGAATCCCTGACACAAGAGCTGTTAAAATGGAGAAGGCCCATCCAGGAAGACACTAGCTGCCTTCATAGATGCGAGAAAATTATGAAACTACTGCATCTCCTCCCGCATTATCCACCCACTTGGCCGATAAGCACCCCCTGCTCCATCCTGTGCCGAGGCTGAGGATCCCATGTGGCCCATAGAACAGAGGGAAAGTTAGACATTGTCAATCTAAGAATTATTTATGAAGATGAAGGATTATGGAGCCAAATCTAGTGGTTTAGTAAGTGAAAAGCTATTATCCTTTATACTTAAGTACTTACCTATACTGAAACATGTTATCAATATAAATTAATATCCAAGGCATCAAGATGCTTTCATTATTTAAGCAACTCTTATTTTGCAGATTTGTCTGTGGATCTTCCTGCTTTCCAAAGTAATATCCTATCCAGTGACCTATCCAGGGACTCAGAGACCTCATCCAATTACTTTATTCTTATCGAAACAATAATGTATACACCTTCCTTGCAGTCAGTGCATTGATAATCCAGGCAAGACAGTATTGCGCAGCTGTAAATCCCCTTTCAGATAAGTGTTTCAAAAGGGTGAGAGAGGAAATATTTAAAAAGGGACCCAAGGGACAACTTTTTCATGGAGAGAGGGGTGCCTATATGGAAGAGGAGGTGGTGGAACCGGGTAAAATATTAGCATTTAAAAGACAACAAATAGAAAAGTTTTTGAAGAATATTGGCCAGGCAGAGGCAAGTGTGATTTCCTCAGTTAGGCAAATTGGATGACATGCTCAAGTTGGGCTGACAGGACTGTTTTCATGCTGTATATCTCTATGACTCTGATTCTACAATTTCATTTCGGAGTCATGTGAGTGACTTCGTGAAGAGCCCGCCGGCGCGCATGCTCGACATATCGTCGTATCGCGTTGCTGCGACGGCTGGCGGTGGAGCGCGCTCCTCGCCAGCCCTACATAAGGGAACCACTGAGGTAAGTATCCTACCTTAAGTTGGTGGTTCTTGTTGTGTTTTGTTTTCACAGCAAGGACATGGATGGGAGCGTTAAAGGCCGGAGAACGTCTGGACGAGGTCGCCGGTCAACAGTCCCGGAGCCAGTGATATCGGCGGTACATGCAGCGCAGGCCGGGACAGAGGCGGAAATGTCGGTGAGCCCTGTGTTTACAGGTCCGGATCCGCCAGCACACCACAGCCCGGAGGAGTTCGACGAGGAGGAGTGTGGTGTGCCGCCAGAGCAGGAGGATCCTGCCATGGCAGTCAGGTCGTCAGCAGGCTTGCTGGCGGCCTCGAGCAGAAGGGTGCGTGCGGCTGCACGGCCCTTTTCACCCAGCCCTCCGAGGAGGGGAAGGGCAGGAGCCCGGAAGCCTAACCCTGTTGGGGCTAAGGCTTTACCTGCCGCCGAGGAGCGGTCATGTTCCAGGGCGAGACCCGGGGCGGCTGTGAGGTCCAGTCGACGCCCCCCAACTCTCGACGCCGGGACGGGTCGGTTGGGTCGGGTCTCGTCGCGGTCGCCGAGCCCCCCATGGATGGGTGGGCGAGACCATGCGTCGGCGAGGTCCACGACGTGGGCTGCCGGCAAGCCTGCGCAGGCTGCGGCTGGTGCCGACATCACGCCGCAAGTGTCCTTAGTGGCAGCGGCGTCCGCTCCCGCTAAACGGAGGCGGTTGAACACGCCCGCGCAAGAATCGCGCAGTTTCGCTTCGGCGGCTGCTAGCGACGACTACCGGCACCGGGTGGGCCTCGATGAGGTGCGGGCCGATGATAGGGGCCCCGGCCATTTTTCAGAGCCGGAGGACTCCGACCACCTGAGTGTTCAGGGTGAAGGGCGTATTGACCGGATGGAGCGGCTGCTGGAGCTCCTGCTTCACGGTCAACAGCAGCAAGCGTCCAGCAGCGACAGGCACAGGGCTGTTTCACCAACTTCCACCATCAGCCTGGAGCAGCAGGAAGAGGAGGTTTTGGTCGATCCCATCCCACCTCCGTCAGATTTACCAGCGGAGGGCCTTCTCGATGTGGCCACTAAGTTTGCGGCCCCACACTCGTCTGGGCTTCCCCTCAACTCGAAATTGGCAGCCACAGTGGACTTCCTCAACAACCATCAGCTCCAGGAGGAGGTTCTCATTCAGGCCATGAGCCGTCACAAGGCTCCATCCAACTGCAACTCCCTCAACGTGCCTGTGGTCAATACGCCGATATGGGGCAACATCAGTGCGGCTATCCGTCAACAGGAGCTGAAAATTCAGCGGATCCTGAAGCTCCTCACGGCCGGTATTACCGCCTTTGTGCGGTCGGTTGATGGGGATGACTTAAATTTGGACCAGGAGGATGCTCTGGCTCTATTGTGCGCAACTCAACATGAAATCAATGGGTTCCGCAAAAGCAGCATCCGCCCGGCGCTCAACCCTAAGTTTGCAGGGTTGTGCAAACCACCGCCGCTGCTGCCGCCCCGTCAGCTCTTTGGCGAGGATCTCTCTAAGAGGGTCAAAGAGCTTGACGAACAAGCCAAGACGGTGGGACTCATGCGCCCTCACGGTGCCCCCACGCCGTCGAGCTCGAAAGCTCCGCTTGTTCGACCACTGCCAGCACCTCTACGAGGACCTACCCTCCAGCTCCACCCCGTTACCAACCGCCCCAGCACCAGGGGGCTTTTTTAGGACAAGGTCGGCAGAAACCCTGGTGGAAGATGAGGACGCCGCGCCCTCAAGCCAACCCAGCACCTCCACGTCCACCCACACGTGTCAAGGACCGCCGGTAACCACGGAGGTGAGGCGGTCTGGTTCTCTCTTTTCTCTTTGTCTAACCTCACATGTTGGTGGGCGTCTTCGGTTCTTTTTGGGTGCATGGGGTGATATTACTGGTGATGAGTATGTGTTACGAAATGTTCAGGGTCATAGCATTGAGTTTCTTAATGGGGACATTCCTCCATCCCAGCACAGGCCTGGTCGAACATTTAAATTATCTGCTGCAGAACAGGCAGCAGGCTATAAGGAAATTTTGAGGCTAGAACGGAAGGGAGTGATAGAGAAAACGGTTCATGAGCCCGTGGAATTTGTTTCCAATATATTCACTCGACCAAAGAAGGATGGAGGCTGTCGAGTCATCATTGACCTGACTAGTTTAAATACTTTTGTAACATATACTCATTTCAAAATGGACACTTTTGACACAGCCAAATCATTGATTTCACATGGTTGCTTTATGGCATGCATTGATTTACAAGATGCGTACTATACTGTATCCATTCAAAAATATTATAGGCGGTTTCTGAAATTTATCTGGATGGGTCAACTCTGGCAATATAGGGCTTTGCCCAATGGGCTTACCACAGCCCCTCGATTATTCACTAAATTGGTGAAGCCAATTATGGCCTATTTACGACAACGACATCATATAGTAATGGCCTATTTAGATGATATCTTAATTGTGGGCCACACCCTGGAATTGGCTCAACAGGGTGTTGCAGCTGCAGTCAATTTATTTCAGCAGCTGGGGTTCATTGTCCATCCAGCCAAATCAAAGTTCTGCCCCTCCCAGGTAATTCATTATCTGGGGTTTACGGTGGACTCTATTCGCATGAGGGTCACCATACCACCTAATAAGGTTGAGGAGGTCACCCAGGTGTGTCAAGGTTTAATCACCGCTGGTATACCATAGATTCGTCATACAGCTACAGTAATTGGCAAACTTGTAGCTTTGTTTCCGGCAGCCCGATATGGGCCTTTGCATTATCAGAATTTGCAAAGGGCCAAGATCGCTGCGTTAAGACAGCACGCTGGTCATTATGATCGACCAATGCAGCTGCCGCCTGAAGCGACGGATGAGTTACGATGGTGGGTGCGCCACATTAGTAACTCGTTTAAGCCTATTATTGAGGCTAATCCGGTGGTATACTTGCAAACTGATGCGAGCTCTTATGGCTGGGGAGCTACGGATCATTCCTCTAGTTGCGGAGGCAGATGGGATACCCTTGAGGCTACTATGTTGTTGTCACACGGGATCAACTATTTGGAGCTACTTGCAGCATTCCACGGACTTCGTGCTTATTGTTCCAAGTATTTTGGGGCACATGTCCGTCTCCAAATAGACAACACCACAGCGGTGGCATATTTAAACCATATGGGCGGTACCAGGTCAGTTTCGTGTGATAAATTGGCTAACTCAATTTGGCTCTGGTGTGTTCAGAGAGACATTTGGATTTCAGCTACCTATTTGCCAGGTGAGCTTAATACTGTGGCGGACACCAGGTCACGCAAGTTCAATGTCAATATTGAATGGATGTTGCATCCTGAAATTTTTGCCAAAATCACAGCCAAATTTGGGAAACCGGATATTGACCTTTTTGCGTCCCGGTTGAACCATCAGGTACCAACCTACGTTTCGTGGGAACCAGATCCTGGGGCTATGGCGCTAGATGCATTCTCGCTGGACTGGGGGAATTGGTTTTTCTATGCATTCCCCCCGTTTTGCCTCATCAGTCGGGTATTACGAAAGATTCAGATGGATGCAGCTAAGGGCATCCTTATTATACCCGATTTGCCTACACAGCCGTGGTATCCGGTGGTGTTTGACATGCTCAGTGAGCCTTGGGTCCTTTTGAAGGGTTGCCCAGAATTAGTTACTCACCCTGTCTCAGGGGAGCCACATCCCTGCCATGGCTATTTGCATTTGTTGGCTTGCAGGTTTTGAACAGGCCGTTAGCCCAATACGGCCTCTCAACTCGGACCATGGATACCATTGCGGCGTCGTGTCGAGAGTCAACAAGGCGAAGATACCGCTCACATATCAAGAAGTGGGAAGCCTTCTGCAGCCGCTCTCGCATCACGTACGATGCCGTGACTATAGCCGACGTCCTGGAATTCCTCGCGGGGTTGCACCATGATGAACACTTAAGTTACAGTGCCATCAACAGCGCCAGGAGCGCGCTGTCATTCTACCTCCAGATTGAGGTGGGATCCAACAGGCTAGTGTCCAGGCTCATGCGGGGTATATTCAATATGAATCCGCCTACACCACGCTACAATATCACATGGGATGTCAGGGACGTTTTAACCCT
Source organism: Raja brachyura (assembly GCA_963514005.1). The sequence continues at coordinate 12,415,978 of OY740800.1, read as the reverse complement.
GCTCAGGACGTGGTCCCCCATGGAAGGGCTCCAGCTGGACAAACTCACCATGAAGCTGGTGATGTTGCTAGCGCTGACTTCAGCACAGAGGGTACAGACACTCCATAAACTACGTGTCGACAGAAAGATGTCTACCCCTACAGAAGTAGTCTTCTTCGTTGATGAGCTACTAAAGCAGCATAGACCTGGGTGCACAGGGCTGCAGCTGAAGTTCCCGGCATACCCCGCAGATGCTAGGCTGTGTTTAGCCTCCCATATCCGTCACTACGTCAAGATGACGGCAGGCATCAGAGGAATGGAGAGATACCTGCTTGTCACTCATAAAAGACCTCATCATCGAGTGACAGTCCAGACGATATCCAGGTGGCTCCGGGTCGTCTTGGGTAAGTCAGGTATCGACACTAATGTGTTCACGTCTCATTCCACCAGGGCTGCATCGACGTCGGCGGCGAGGGTCATGGAGGTGCCCATGGACCATATTCTCGCCACAGCAGGATGGGCTAATGAAGCTGTGTTTCAGCGATTTTATAACAAGCCTGTTGCTGCTCCTCTACAGTTCGCGGAAGCCGTGCTGAATGCAGGTCGAGAACGTGGAGGTGTCCCCGCATGAGGGGTTTTGATTTGTTGTTAATAAATATGCTCTTGTTTTGCAGTATGGACTATTTGAGCAAGTTTGTTCCTCCCATCCATCCCTGCTAGTGGTGTGTCAGCATGGACGTGGTCCAGGGCGTGTAATCACAGAAGCTTTGAAGTCTTCACGAAGTCACTCGCGTGACTCCGAAATGAAATAGTAAGATTGAACGAGAACTTACCAGTTCGAAGGTTGATCGTTATTTCATGAGGAGTCGCGGTGAGGGATTTCGTGCCCTCCACGCCCAACCCTCAATCGCCTTCACCTGGTAATTTGAGTCTCTTTCATTCTTACTATGCTAAGTCATTTCTGTTGTTGGTTTTCTGTGATTCCACACCGCTACTTTGAAGAATGTCGAGCATGCGCGCCGGCGGGCTCTTCACGAAATCCCTCACCGCGACTCCTCATGAAATAACGATCAACCTTCGAACTGGTAAGTTCTCGTTCAATCTTACTATTCTATGCTTAACTTACAAGCAGCAGCATAAAGGGCCTGTCCCACTGTACGAGGTAATTCAAGTTCTCCCGAGTTTCCCCTGATTTGAACTCGGAGAATTACGGTAATAGCCGTTCCTAGGTACTCAGGGCTCTCGTGGACATTTTTCACAGTGCTGAAAAAACTTCACGAGTTACCGCATTTCCCGAGTACCTGCCGTTAGCATTACGAGCCGCTACGAGACATCCACGAGCTCCGATGTAGCTGCTACGTATATTCTACGTACTTACCACGAGTTTGATTTTTTTTAATTCAGGAGAGCTCTTGAATTACCTCGTACAGTGGGCCAAGTTTGGACTCCAAGAAAAATGGCCTGGGACCAATTCAGGAATTATTCCCTTACACCGTTTGTAATAGTGATAACCCAGTGTGCCATGAAGCACAATTTTCAAAGTACTCCAGGGGTGAGGTTCATTTGAACTTCCTGGTCACATCATAAATTTACTGTGGGGTTGTCCAGTTCTGGTCAACCCACAGACACTCCTTCCTATGCTGTAGAGTCATTAAATGTTTGAAATTTTGCAAGAATTCTTTCAAACGCCTGCTTTACTTCAACAGAAGAACTGCTGAAGATGCAATGGCATTTTCTGAATTATCTGTGTATCTGCTGATGTCTCGGCAGACAATAGAGACAACACTTTGGAAGCTCAACCCTAAATATTTACTCAGCAGGGACCAGTAATCTGCATATGTTGAAAAGATATAATTAGAGCTCAGTTCTGGCTAGTAAATTACAAATTGATGGCACAACTAATCCAAGAAATGAGTAGGCTTCTCCTGAAGAAGTTGGCACCTCTGAATGAAAGTTTTGCCAACTGTGCTTGAATTGAAGGATGCATCTTATCTTCGTCTTTATTGGTGCGTGTTTACAGCAGACATTGATGCATTCACATGGAGTTATCACCCTAATTTCTGATCGATATTCAGATGCTCTATCTTAGCTTTCTGGGGATGCTTTGAACACGTTCCTGTATTCTTATAATCTGTCGTTACGCTAGATTTGCCAAGAGTTCCAGCCAAGGGAGTGATGTTGGGTAGCAGCATGGATTAGTTGTCCTCTCTCACCATCTGTGATCCCATCTATACCACTCCCAGCAGTGATTTTTCTTGGCCTGGGAGTGAGCTAATCCAGACTATTTATACTAATAGCCATCAAGGCATTGTTGCTCTAGGGCAGTTTTCAGAGTTAATTATTGCTTGTTCCAATAAACAGCAGAAAGAGGAATAGGTCACTCAGCTGATCTCCTGTCCAGTGCCATCTCCCCATGGCCTTCATTTCCTGGTCTGGGTCAGGGTCTGGTCTGGTTATTTTAGTGTAGCTTCGTTTCGAGCTCAGCCCACTGAGTTTGCGCCGACCGATGATCATCTGTTCACACTAGTTCTATCCTACACACTAGGGACAACTTACAGAAGCCAATTAACCCTCAAACCTCAAACCTGCATGTCTTTGGAATGTGGGAGGAAACCAGGGCACCCAGATAAAACCCATTCGATCAGGGAGAACGTGCAATCTCCGTACAGCCAACACCAGTGGTCATGACGTGTCTATTTCTTCTTTAAACTCACCCATTGATCTGTATTGTGTTCACCCTGCTGCAGGGAAAAATCCATTGATGTCAACAGGGCAGCAACAAGACTGGCAATGGCATGAAGACCTGCACACCGTAACTAGTTTATGTGAGTATATTTTTATGACATAACCTGATGCTTAAACATGGCAATGGAATTATCATTTAGGTCTTATATTTGTTGATTGTGGTCTACATAACAAAGAGATTGATTGAGAGATACAACATCAAAACGGGCCCTTCGGCCCACTGAGTTCATGTCGACCATCAATCACCCATTCACTAGTTCTATATCATCCCACTTTCCCATCCACTCCCTACACAGTAGGGGAACTTTTATAGAGACCAATTAACCTACAAAATCACACATCTTTGGGATATGGGAGGAAATAGGAGCACCTAGAGGAAACCTGTGTGGTCAGCGGGAGAGCATGTACACATCGAAACCGAGTCTCTGGCACTGAGGCTGCAGCTCCACCATCTGTGCCTTGAGACGGTCCTCAATAAAGTTGGAACTGTGGTGGGATGAGGACTATTTGCTTTCTTTATTTTTCTTCAATTGAACTACATACGAATCGTGGGCAAGTTAGCATTTTTGTTTGTCCCTGAATGCAAAGAAGTAGTGGTGTGGAGTTACCTTCTCGCTTTTTGCTATACCCGAGTTAGAGGTAGCCCTCCTTACAGCTAGAGACTATTGATACCCTTCCATTAGATTTTACTTCGGAGTCACGTGAGTGACTACGTGAAGACCCCGCCAGCACGCATGCACGACATATCGTCGAACGCATTGCGGAAGCGACAGTCGGAAGGAAGCGTCGCTCCTTCAGCGTCAGTTTAAAAAGACAACCAGAGGTAAGTACTTACCATTCTGGAAAAGACTCTGTGTGTGTATTTTCACAGCCAAGAAGAACAGCATGGAGTCCAGGAAATCGAGGAAAACAGCGGCAAAAATCGCTGCTGTGGAAACCAGCCAGCAGCGTGCCGAGTCTCCAGAGCTGCAGTTGCTGCCAGCAGCTCCCGACTTCTCGCCGCAACAGACCACAATGTTCCGGCGGCAAAACCACCCGGAAGTCAGACAGGTCCATAAACTCGGCTGGGTCCGGACCTTGAGGACACCCCATTCGCAGATAGCGACGGCGGGCATCCTTCCCGCATGGAGCGGATGGTGGAGCAATTGCTCCAGCGTGACCTGCTTTTGCAGGGGCAGAGTCACAGTGGGTCTCTTCGCAGACCCACGGCAGCTTCCTATCAAGGACTGCCAAATGTCTCACCCGCTTCGCAGGGGAGCATTGGAGGTCAGAACTGGGCTGACCCTGAAGAAGGGGACATGGCTGAAGACTCACCTGTGTTAGGGGTGCCGCAAGAAGAACTATTGGGTATGGTCAACAAATTTACTATGCCTACCCAAAAAGGTCTGCCATTGCATCTGAAGCTGGCTGCCAGTATTAATTACATGGCAACAAACCAGCTGCAGGAACAGGCAATTAACAATACGGCAGAAAAATACCTTGCGCCAGAGAATTGTATTTCTCTTAATGTACCTGCTGTCAACAACCCCATTTGGGGCAACATGAGCCCGACCATAAGGAGCCAGGAGGTGAAACTCCAAAGAGTCCTCAAACTGCTAGCTGCTGGGATTACAGCAGTAGCCAGAAATGTCGATGGGGTTGAGATGCCTGAAGAGCTCCAAGACACTCTAGCACTCCTGTGCACTACGCTGTTTGAAATCAACAGCTACTGGAAGAGCATCATAAAAGTGCACTCAATCCCAAGTTTGCGGGATTATGCAGGCCTAGCAGTGCACAGCCGCCTACATTGCTGTTTGGTGACAACCCCCCTAAGCAGGTTAAAGACCTGGATGAGGAGGCTAAGGCAATCGGCATGATAAAGGTGCCAACCACCTCCAAAACCCCATATCAGCGGCGGCAGCACCCCTACACAACCACCAGGCACCGCTACAACGAGAGACCATCTGGTGGTGAAAGCTCGAAGGCCGGCACTTGCATAGCAGTCTTTTTTAAACCATGGCCCAGCCCGGCCTTCTTGGAAAATGCGCCAACCCCACAATGCAGCAACACAACAGAACAAGAGGCAACAGAGACAACCAACACAGCACCTCCAGTAACCATGGAGGTAGGTGGGTCTGGTTGCCTTGAAAACATAGCATGTCTAGACTCATCACGGGTTGGGGGACGGTTGCACTTGTTTCGTCATGTGTGGAGCACTTTTACCTCTGATCCTTGCATACTGGAAAGTATTCAGGGATATAAAATTGAATTTGTTTACGAACTCCCCATCCCAGTTCAGCATACACCTAGTCGTAAGTTTATACTTTCACAAAAAGAAAGGACAGAAGGCCATGCTGAACTTTTAAGATTAAACACAAAAGGGGTAATTGAGAAGACAAACAGAGAATCTCAAGAGTTCGTATCAATCATTTATACCAAAAACAAAAAAGACGGCGGATGCCGCATAATTATAGATTTGACCGAACGGAATACTTCCATTCAGTATGCCCATTTCAAAATGGACACGTTTGTCACAGCCAAACAGCTAATCTCCAACAGGTACTACATGGCTTGCATTGATCTAAAAGATGCATACTATTCAGTACCAATACACAAGGATCATCGGAAATATCTGAAATTTGTCTGGATGGGACAGCTTTGGCAGTATAAGGCCTTACCCAATGGGTTATCATCGGCACCCAGGCTGTTTACCAAATTGTTAAAACCAGCTTTGGCACATTTGAGGAAACAAAACCATATTGTTATGGCCTACCTTGATGATATTCTCATTGTAGGGGAAAATTTAGAGTTGGCTACATTGGCAGTATCAGCCACAAAGCATCTTTTTTAAAAGCTGGGATTTATCATTCATCCGGATAAATCAAAATTGAGACCCTCCACTACCATGGATTATTTGGGGTTCACTATCAATTCTGTTCAAATGTCTATCACCGTGCCACCAAACAAAGTGGCAGACTTGACAGAAGCATATAAAAGCCTCACTAGCATCAGAAAACCATCCAATCAGCAAGTAGCCAGAGTGATTGGTAAACTAGTGGCTGCATTTCCAGCAGCACAATTTGGACCACTCCACTACCAAAATCTACAAAGAGCAAAAATATTAGCTCTTAAAACTCATGCAGGCCATTTTGATAGGCCTATGGAACGACCAGGGGAAGCTAAATTAGAGTTAAATTGGTGGATAGACAATATTCAGCATTGTTCTAACCCCATCACTATTATGAATCCCACGGTTACTTTACAGACTGATGCCAGTGCTAAAGGTTGGGGAGCAACTAATACCACCTTTAGTTGTGGTGGCAGATGGAGTGCACAAGAATTAACCTTGTTTGGAGCACTAGGGATTAATTATCTAGAAATGCTGGGAGCATTTCATGGACTCCAGGCCTACTGCTCAGACATGCACCATTTGCATGTACGATTACAGATTGATAATACCACTGTGGTGGCATACATTAATCATATGAGTGGAATAAAGTCGATATCATGTGATAAATTGGTTAATAATATCTGGCACTGGTGTCTGGAAAGGAATATATGGATCTCAGCCACTTACCTTCCAGGTAAGCTAAATACAGTAGCGGACACCAGGTCACGCAAATTCAACAACAACACCGAATGGATGTTGGATCGGAAAGTGTTTGCCGATATTATAGAACGGTATGGGACACCAGATATCGACCTTTTTGGATCCATATTAAATCACCGACTACCAACATATGTTGCTTGGGAACCAGACCCCGGGGCAGTAGCGATGGACGCTTTCTCGCTATATTTGGGGGATTTGGTTTTCTATGCTTTTCCCCCCTTCTCCCTCATCAGTCGGGTCTTACAAAAAATCAAACAAGACACCGCTTCGGGTATCCTGGTTGTTCCCGACTGGCCTACCCAACCATGGTTCCCAGTAGTACAAAATATGGCCGCAGAACCCTGCATTCGGATCAACAAACGTTCAAGCCATTTGGTACACCCTATGACAGGGGAAAGTCATCCGTGTCATGACCGAATTAACCTGTTGGTTTGCAGATTCTGAACAGGCCATTTCTGGACTACGGACTCTCCGACAGGACGATAAATGTCATCAGAACTTCGTGCAGGGAGTCCACCAGAAGACAATATCTCACATATGTGAAGAAATGGGAAGTGTTCTACACCAGAACGAACACTTCATACGACACAGCCACCATCACTGAAGTGCTGGAGTTCCTGGCTACCCTCCATTTTGATGAGGGATTGAGCTACAGTGCCATTAATTGTGCCCGCAGTGCCCTATCCAATTATCTGGGGCAAGGGTGTGATCACCTGGCTGTGGGATCACACCCACTGGTATCTAAACTGATGAGGGGTATATTTAATTCTAATCCCCCCAGGCCCAGATACACCCATATATGGGACATGAGCATGGTACTGACTATGCTTCGAGGATGGACACCTATATCGGGACTGTCACTGGATAGATTAACCTATAAAATGCTTATTTTAATGGCACTTGTAACAGCACAACGGGTCCAGTCCCTACATAAATTAAGTATGGACGCCACGTACATTAAAAAAGAGAATATAACTTTCTTTATACAGGGGTTACTTAAACAGGATTAAACCGGATCCACTGGCCAAAAATTAGAATTTCTGGCCTATCCTGCAGATTATCGGCTCTGCATTGTGACATATATATTGCGATATATAGAGGTCACCAAGAGTCTCAGGGGCACAGAGAGGGCTTTACTTATTAGCCACAAATGCCCTCACCATAAGCTCACAGTACAAACCGTTTCCAGATGGTTAAGGGTGGTATTGGGTACAGCAGGGGTGGATACTAATGTTTTCAAATCTCACTCCACCAGGGCTGAATCCACATCGGCGGCAAGGATGATGGAAGTTTCAATGGACCACATCCTTGCAACAATGAACGGACTTTTCAGCGCTTCTATAATAAACCCGTGGCCACCCCCGAGACATTTGCAGGAAAAATGTTAAGTTCTGTTTCATGATTACCCAATGTAGGGGCATTATTACTTTAGGTATGAAATAAATACCTTTTTGTTTTTCAGCACAGTTTCACGGCTGAAATACATTACATCATAGCATGGCAGTGTGTGTGCATGGACTCGTTCCAGGGCATGAAATCATAGAGCTTTGAAATCTTCACATAGTTACTCACGTGGCTCCGAAGTAAAATAGTAAGATTAAATGAGAATTTACCAGTTTGACGTTTGATCTTTATTTTATGAGGAGTTATGATGAGGGATTACGTGCCCTCCACTCCAAAACTCTCTATTATAAAGGTCAATTGGTATATAAAATTCTCTCTTATCTTACTATGTTAGTCAACTTTGGTATCTGTGATTTCACGCCACTGCTTTGAAGAATGTCGCGCATGCGTGCTGGCGGGGTCTTCATGCAATCCCTCATTGTAACTCCTCATAAAATAAAGATCAAACTTCAAACTGGTAAGATCTCATTTAATCTTACTACTTATGTCTACTTTACAGGTATAACAATAGCTGTTGGTATTCACATAAGATCACAACTTGTGTCTAATTTGTTACGGGTTGTGGCTTTTGAAGGTGCTGTTGAGTACTTTACAAATTTAAATATTGTCAGTGGTATGTACTGTAGTTACTGTGTGTCACTGAAGGATGGAGAAAATGTTCGGATTAGAGAAGCACGGTGAAACTGGACGCATTCCGTGTTGATAATGGCAATGCAAATTAGACACTTTCACATTAGAAAAGATAACCATCTTCTATTTGTATGGACCAGGCTTATCAGGTGAACTTTTAATTAACTCTGAATTGATTTCTTGAGCATTAGTGATGGGCAAAGTACCAGGAACTGGTGGAGATGTGCCAAGACTGCGGCTGAAAGACATACTATGAGCCCATAGAGATGGGCTGTAGAGGGTTTGCAAGACGCTCACTCCGCAAAGTCCTCAACCAGTTGGGTATTACGGGGTGGGCAAAGAAGAGGGACAGTCAATCCGCAAGCAAAGCCTCAGAGAAAGCCACTAGGCGGCTTTGGATTAAGAGGGCTGATCCGTGGGCGGTTGCTGCTGGGACGCAAGTTGGGGCTTGATCAACCCCGGCTGGGTCACCTGGGCGATGGTGTCTGATGTTGTGAGACCCGAAACATCCGATGACCCCAGGTCACATCACTGAGGATGTGTCCCAGCGCATCTAGAAGATGTATCTTTCACACCCACTCACAGGAAGCACAAAACAAAAGTGTTCATCTCCGTCAGTGTGATCAGAACGTGATTCCTGTCATTAACTCCTCGCTGGCTCGTCCTCCTCTCCATGTGTTAATGATAACAAGGTTGTAGTTCACGTGAAAAACCATCATAAAGGAAAGGGGGGGGGGGCTCGACCTGAATCACAACCTATTTCCTTTGCTCCATAGATGCTGCCTCACCCGCTGAGTTTCTCCAGCATTTTTGTCTATAAACAAAGGAAAGGTTCCATTGCTGTATGTTTAGAGTACTCCAGACAGTGAGGTCTTTGCATCACCCCTGATGGAGTCAATGACATTATGGATGACTGCATGTCTATGGTTATAAGAATGGAATCAGGAACTAGCTGAGCTCAGGATAAGTTTTGTCCCACAATCATTGTCGGCTGGTGTACCATGATCGCTGGTATTTGGAAGGCAGAGGTGAACTTGCAATATAATCTCTTGTTTGTTCAGCATTGACCATGAGGATATTCTGGTTGCAGATGCACTCTGCCTGAATATTGAGGGACTAATGCTCGCTATAGTTTTGATACGGTTCAATATTCCAAGATGCACTCTTGAAAATGATCTGGATAGAATCAATCATCTACTACAATCTTGGGACGTCCACAATATTCTGAAACCACTCTGCATGTGCTACCCTGTACCAGTAATATGAGTTAAATTCCATCTCCTTGATCTGAGAGCTTCATTAACATCTCTGAACAACAGTGAAAAGTGTTCTGGAAGATGGAGCAAATTACCCATCACCAGTTTAGAGTGACCATGGGTTAACAATATCAGGGCCATGGACACTTTTACAATCACACTCATTATTGGTTCAAACAAGGCTCTGGGGCACCTCCCCCTCCTAGACCTAGACAATCAGAAAGTCTAACAGCACTCTCCAGTCAAGTGTCCATGAGGCATTTGCTCTCGGAATACTACAGCTAGACATGTTTTCCTGATTAACATATACACACACTCACACACTCTCTCTTCTTCTTCACTATCCCCCTGCCCCATTACCTGTTTCACTGCTCAAATACCCTGTGCAACTTTTGTGAACAGGTATGGCACACAAGCACATCTAGAAAGTTAAACAGCATTAAACTATTTTCCAGCCATGTGGCACGTATATTATTAATCATGTGTACTGGCTGTTCATTGTCTGCAAAAAAATCCTACTGGCAACAGCATTATTGTCTCAACTACACAAACACTGATAAAGCTGCTCTGGAAACCCTGTCCTCTTCTACCCTGCTATAATCGGTCTCCAAGACCATCTGTAGAGCGGAAACAGCCCCTTCCACCCACCGACCAGCGATCCCCACATATTAACACTCTCCTACACACACTAGGGACATTTTTTACATTTACCAAGCCAATTAACATACAAACTTGTGGGAGTGTGGGAGGAAACTGAAGTTCTTGGAGAAAGCCCACGCAGATCACGGGGAGAAAGCATAAACTCCGTACAGACAGTACCCGTCGGCGGGATCTAACCCTGGCCTCCGGCGCTGTAAGGCAGCAACTCTACCGCTGCGCCACCATGCCACCCAGTTGCAGTTGCAGAGACCAAACAAATTATCTCCCTGCTCCATTGAAGGAACATGTTTTCTCAATCATACTAGCCCTCAAACTTAACCATGCACAAACCTAAGAGAGTTAGTGGGAATCACTTTAAACAGTCCTGGCTACAGTAATGGGAAGGTGTGTTTCCTACTGCTAAGAACCTGATCGGCTGATTGTCAGTAACGCAGGCCATCGGATAGATTGCCACATGTTAGTTGGATTGCCACATGTTGGTTGGATATATCAAACCATAGAAAGTGCACTTTCTTCAGCGTTGGATATATCAAACCAATGCTGGAGAAAGTGTACTTTCTATTTGTGAATACAATAGGAATCAGAGTTACACGAATCGCTGCTAAAACAAACATTGCTTCACCGGCTACTTTTGTGTCCTTGAATTTTCAACTGTAGATTAAAACCTTGTATTTGTGATAATTTCTAAACTGTATGTGATCAGAACACTTACTTTTGGGAATTTTCAGCTTCACCACCGTGACCTGTGTAGCCTTAAACTGACAGCTCCTAAATGCATTCTACATTGGACAAGTATACAGATTAAATTGAATGACTAAATCATTTTTAACATTGGTATATATCACAAAAATGTTCTAGCATATAATTTATGATATATATCTTGGCACCAATATACTAGAACCTGTTTTTTTTTCTTTATAACATTCCTCTGCTTAGATGTGATTGACCACGCTGCAATAAAGTGACGTGTTGAATGGAAATTGGATATAAATTATTGCATTTTACTCCAAGTTGATCTGTTGTGAAGTATTGTCCAAGAAGGGAAGACTAAAGTTGTGTTTTATCTTGGTCATAGGTCTTTAAGGGGAAGGTGATTAGTTTTCTCACCAGAAAAATATGTACATGTTAAATATTATTTTAATACACTAGAATTTCCAGAACATATTTAACAGTTTCTTCTGTAAATACTGGAGTAGATATATTGGGCGACTTCCAGCCAGGAGAGTGTCAGGTAGAATGGGTGGGCGAGTAGCGGAAGAATGGTTAGAAATTTCTATCTCATTTAATATATGATGATACTGTGAGACGGCTCAGTTACAGTACCATTGAGAGAATGAGTTTCATGTGCATACCTTCATTAAGCATTCTGCAGATAAACCCGTTACACGCATCAAACCCCAGCAAAGGAAGTAGACATTCACAAAGTACAGACTCAAAACATCTATGCCATGACTTTTCACTGTGGTGCTGCAGGACTCAGTGCTTTTGGAGGTCAGCGTGGATGCTGAAGTCAGCAGTGCTGCTGTGTTACTGTTTCAAGGCACCAGGTTTGATCCTGACCTCGGACACTAGCTGCAGAGTTTATATGTTCTCTCTGTGGCCGTGTGGCATGCACCCTGCTTCTCCAGCACTACTTTGGAGTTCATGACAGCAAATGATTGGAGCGCTCAGGGAATTCCCAAAAAACAAAAAAATGTCACCTGAATAACAATCAGAAATGTGCCGCATTGCTACACAGAAATTGAGCCAATTCAAGCACTCAACAACAAAAATACATTAAAATGTATTCTTGAAGTCCAGTACAGTAGGCTTGCTTCCTATTCTCCATCATGTATCAATAGCCCAGTGTTCATCAATGCTGCATGTATGGTGTTCATTCTGTGTAGACACGTCCCATATAGGGAAACAGTGTTAAACGTTTCAATTTTTATCACATCCTTTGAAGTCGTGATTGTGCATAATAATCAATGTTACTATTCAATTCAATGCCATTGTGCATAAACGCAGGCATTGTACAATGCAATTCCATACCCAGTGGGTTTTCAAGTCTTCAAGAACAAAGATGTTGCTTTATTAATTTGTACACTCAGCATACAAAGAGGCGGATGCCATGGGACTGCAGGATTGACTAAACCCACTCCAGTGTAATTGCCAGAACATTACAATCTACCTTTGGATTGTCGTAATAGAATTTGGACTTTCACTCTCTTGCACATTTGTGCGGAAGCCTTAAACCCACAGCAATGAAATGTAATGTCAATAATTCCACAAAAGAAAAATTTGCCGTTCACCCACAAGACCCAGCCCGATCATTGTCATTCAAGTCAAACAATCCAAAACGGAACAAGATATCTGCTTACGACCTTCACAAAGCCACCGCAGATGCCAAGAGGGAATTCTAAACTAAGCTAAAGTCACGGGATAACCACATTGCCACTTGTCCGTTGTGACAAGGACTGTAATAGACTACAAAGGGAAATTGGGTGGTACATCTGGCAGCAACGCATACCTCTGAGATGAGCTGAATGCATACAATGCTCTCTTTGAAAGAAGACTAGTGGAATAACGTCAGCCTCAGGTGACCTGTACCTGTCACAAATATCAGATTGACCTTTCTGTTGAAAGCTATGGCCCGGAGCATGTCCCCAGCAGTGTCCTCGACCCTCCATGATCACATAAACTAGAGTCTTTACATAAACTAGGGACCTGGTCCTGATCTTTCTACCTGCCCACCTTATTATGGTCCTTGGACTTTTCCCTGTAACTGTAATGGTGTAATATTATATTCTGCACTCCGGTAATTTTCTCTTTGTACTACCATGCTTGATTGGATGTATATATGAAATGATTTGATTTGTTTCGATAGCATGCAAACAAAGCTTTTCACGATATCTTGGTATACATGACAACAACAAACCAATACCAATTATTGTTGGTCTCTACTGCTGTTTACATTATCCTCTGCAAAATATCTCTTCACAGTAGGATAAGAGCAGTATGTTTGAAAGAGCATCTGACATGATGATGAACACTCTTGGCTCTGAAGCATCGCGATATTTTGCAGGTTCATAGGATTTCAACCGATTTATGGAAGCGGACATTCATTGCACCTCAAAATGAGTCTGTTGCAAGTGTAATTCAGTGGGATACTCATTTATGTATCAAATAAGAAGTTCAATTTTATTAGCAATTCCAACTCATTCCAGTATAAACTATGAAATTCCAGAAAATTATAAAATACAATGTCCACTTTTAATCAATTCACTTTCATTGGGTGTCAATTGCAACACAGAACCATATACAGAAGACGGGTCTGAAGAAGGGTCTCGACCCAAATGTCACCTATTCCTTCTCTCCAGAGATGCTGCCTGTCCCGCTTTTGCTCCAGCATTTTATGTCTATCTTCAGTGTAAACCAGCATCTGTAGTTCCTTCCTACACCATGAGATTAACATAAAGAAAACAGAAGAAATTGCATTTGGCTCACCATCTGACTCTCATAAAGTTTCACTTGTTACCAATAATGAAAAAATCAAGCAGGTGTCTTCATTTAAATACTTGTGGGTAACGATAGACTATCAGTTATCATGGAATAACCACATTGATAAGATTTGCAATAAGACAAATCAAAGAATCTGGTTTCTCCGCTGACTAAGATCATTCGGAGCAAGAAAACAAATCCTTTTATTATTTATTACTGCCGTGATAATGAGTGTTTTGCAGTATTCTAACACTACATGGTACAATAGTTTGTCTGCTACTTCTAAATCAAAATTGCTCCAACAAATAAAAATTTGCTCAAATATTGCAGGTCAACCACTACAAAAATTGTATCTATCACCCTACCTTAAAAACATACTAAGGATGGCCAATAACATTTCTTCTGACACCAGTCACGCTCTGAATAGTGAGTACAATTTGTTACCATTAAAAAGGTTAGAATGAGGGGCTCTTTTGTGCACCAGTCAGTCCTTGAACTAAACACGGCGCTTAATCCCAGATTAAACGTATACTGCTGATGGGCCATAAATGTGGTCTTCTCTTTATTGTAATGTCTTGTCGAATGTGGGTATTTTGGGATCCTGTCTTGATATCTTGATGCGTGTCTTCTTTCGCCCCTTTTTTGTGATGCTGTAAATGGAGCTTCAGTGATGCAAAACAAACTTCACACCTGCTCTGACAATAAAGTATTATCGGATCGTAACGTATGTACATATCCAAACAAGGCTCGAACCTACACACACCAATTAATCCCACATGTCTTTTCTTTTAGTTCTATCCATCATACTATCCCACTACATAGACCTTACCAATGGAATCTTTCTAGCTTGCAGTTGAGCTCCCGACCACAGTGGGAAATGGAGGACTGGCCAAATTTTGTGCCTCCCACCACAGTGATGAATGCTGTGGTGTATGTTTGTGTTACATTTTTATTGTGTTTTTGTGTGTTCTTTTTTCATTGTACCGCTGCTGGCAAATTCATTTCACTTGCACTTTGTGTGCAAGTGACAAATAAAACTGATATTGATATTGATATTGATGGAGGTTGTACCTGTAATGAGCTACTCTGTGGTTGACACTCATCTCTGGTTATACATCACATTTTTCTACAAAAGTGACAGTTCTAAACTCCTGAAGAAGTCTTTTACAAACGAACCTATGCTAAACTAACACCTGTCAAGTAGTGCAAATTATAGGTTGCTGAATCCAAAGGGTTGGACTACTCCAATGTTATGTCAGATGATCAACAAGTAATTTGACGGACGTAGAGCAGATTTAATTAAGTGTGAATTTTGTAGGTCACTTCCGAACTTCAGGCAGTTTGTAAAATGAATGAGCTTTAGATGTTACAATTTGCCACCCAAATGGGTTAATACTGAAGAGGTCTTCACCTATCTATGGTAACCAGTAGCCTTTGTTTTATATAATAGCAATTTACAGTTTTTCACTCCTTACCTTAGTGAGTATAGTATTATCCTCAATAGTCACAGCTGTTGTATATTTAGGAGCAGAAATATATATTTACAATGCACATGAACAAGAATTACCCTTGTAGTCTACAAGTGATGCAAAGCTATAAATGTCATTTATTCTTCATGAATTTCTACAAGATGCAGATGACGGTGAAGAAATTGGACTCTTATTAATCATTCAAGAAAACAATCCACCCCCCCCCCCCCCCCCCCATCCCAGCTCAGTAAAATTAACATAAGTTGCAGGTTGCACTTTGTTGCAATTCAGCCTCTCTCTCATTGGCCAATTCCCATGTTCAGTGATAAAAATAATTTCCATAAGTATATAAATAAAATTCCATAAAATGTGTTCCTGCTACACCTGCTGGCGATGAACAGCCATCAAACATTAACAAATAGCTAGTTCAATTCAATATATAGCGTGCTAGAAATGTCACAGGATGTCTAACTGCTCCTATTTCAATGAAAAGTGAGAAATTAATGCACATTTGTTTCAGCTGATCAGATTCTACAGTTGAATTATACTTGGAAGTAATGGAAATTGTAAAAGGCGAAGTATGCATACATTTAAAGAATTAGTTCACCTGGTTTAAAATACTCTTCAAAATATAATCTTATGCAATTCTGAATAGACCAGTTTTTATTCATTTGTGTTTATATTTATGGAGGGAATTTCCATTCTATCAAGTTTGCGCCCTTAATTAGAAATAATTATGAGAAAATGTTACCATAATAACACAGGTTATGGTTAAATGTTTGGTCCAAAGGCCAAAACATATTGAAGTAAAGAAACAAAATTGCAAGCGATTGTATCATTTCCTTTTGATATTTTTCTCTTTAACCATAATGGCAAAGATGTATTTATTCTCTATTGTGGTGTCACTTGCCTGCCAATATTTTGGGCATTCATGATTTAATTAAAACACATTTTCAGACACAATTCCAGACAGATGATAATTGGTGCTATCTGCTCACAATTCATGCCCAGGCTTCCATTTTGACAAGTGATAAAACTGGATAACATTCCATTTCATCTCTCCCTCTTTCCACTTTCACCGATTCTATCACATTAACTTCATCTTCAAATCAATTTTATTTGAGAAAAATAGACAGACTCATCCCTGGTGTTTAGGTTTTACATCAAAATTCCCACTGGTTTAAGATGCACATACATCATATTCACAGTCAAGAAAGGGAATAACCCCAGGCGATACATCTGGCCCTTAAACTTGGTGCATACTGCTTATCCCATGGAGCTGAAGACTGAATATTGATTGTACCTGTAGCAGTATGTGCGTAACTGAAAATTCTGATGCAAATGAAATACATATGCACTTGATCATGCTGACACAGCAGTGAGAAATGATTTCACATTGCTTTTGATAGCACCAGAATAAAGGGATTCAAATTGCGCACAGATTCAGATCCAATTTATATTAATCCAAGAATGTTGAATCCAGGAACTACCAAAATATGCTTAGAAACCATGCCAAGTTGCTGCATTTAAAGTCAATTATGAGTAAATATCCAAATGTACCTGTCATTTCTACAAAAGATTAACTACCTGTTTCCTTTGATCAACTTTCTCAAAAATGGCTGCGACATCAAAGACAACATTAGCTGCACGGATGTATATTTTAATGTGTTCCACGTAAACATTAGTTTACTAATTTTTCTAGTAGTCTTCTTTGCAGATACAATTAAGTGAAAAATGACATTAATGTAATTAGGATCAAATAAATTTAATTTTAAATCAATATCAAAATTGTTTGGTATCCTTAAAGTTTTACAGGTACAAATATTAAATGGCAAAATGTAAACAGACATATTTGTCACATTAAGCAAGTGCCAATTAAAATTGATATCTAACTAAAATGTTTTTCGATTCATAAAATTATTCAGTCACAGCCCATAACTGTACAAATGGAAACCATTCTGTCTATTGTATTCTTACTAGCTCTTTCAATCTAATTCATCTTACTCCTATCATTTTTCCCTACTGAAGCAACTGTTTTTCTTTCAATTATTTGTCCAATTCATCTTAAAGGCTATAATTGAACAAGTTGTAGTAAATTTCAAATCCTCATTTTATGCAGAGAAATTTAGCTTGTATTGCTGAGCATTTTTACCATTTAATTTCAATCTCTATTTACTGCAATTTATTCCTCACCCATTGATAGCAGTGTGTCCTTATTCATTTGATCAAAACCCTTTTATTTAATATCCATTTAATTATCCCTGCTGTATGAAGAAAAGCCTGATCTTCACAATTCCAGCTTTGTAATTGCAATTCCTAATAATCAGAACCAATCCTTATCTCCACTAGAAATTTTCAAAATGCCTTGACATACGTTCTAAAGTAGGGTGCAATTCTATTCCAATTGGACAACCCATGTGGGCTTTCAACAACTGGTCTTCATCTGGCTAGATAACAAGGATCATTATCAAAAAAACATTGGCAAAAATTGACACAGTCAATTAAAAAAAGATAGGTTATGCAGAGAGTCCTGAAGGAGAAAAAACAGATAGGTAGATTTAGCAAGGGAATTCCAGAGCGTTGGGTCTTGCCAGTTGGAAGCACAATCACTGTTGATGGAGCAAAAAATAATAGAGGATCAGTGAGTGTGAGCTGGAGGACAGCAGCGTTCATTGTGGTTAAAGGGATTAGGATGCCAAGGAGAAATCCAAAAATAACAATGACAATTGTAAAATTGAGGTTTTGCTTATTGGGAACCATGATAATCAGTAAACACAGGCCAGATTAACCAGTAGGATGAGGTGCAAATAAAAGTGTGGTTGACTTCCAGTTAAAGATAGACAGAATGAGGAAGGGCATCCAGGAATCGATTCAAAAAGACAAGTCTATAGGTAAAAGCATGGAATTCAGGTCACATCAGGATAGATAAGAAGGTAGCATAGAAATGTATAGACTAGCATAAGGAATAGGACTTTTAGTATAATGCAAGAATGGTCCCGCTCCACGAGTGTAGTGTGGTCAACAGTGTTATATGCTGCATAAATTGGAGAGTCATAGAAAAAATACATTATTTTCTCAAAGTCATAAACAAATGAAGTCTGCTTCCTTCACAACATTTTATCTCAAAAAGTAAAGTTCCAGGAGGGAATTATCTATAATTATGATGAAACTGATGTATTGAAAGATAGCAGAAAGTTATGTCTAAACATTTATTTTGTTATTTTTTAAAAGAGGAAACTTTAAAAAAAAAGCGGAACAGCGTTATTTGGTCCATGAAAGCAATTGTCAAGGGATCATGAACCTGTGCTTTGCATAGAGAATGGCAATGAATGCATCTGAAGAAACTTGGTAAATGTCAAATAGAAAGATCCTAATAGAATTAGTAGGCAAATGGACAATCATTGGTTGTAAAATCAAATAGAGTAGAAATCAGAAAATAACATGTTCAACATGTTCAAGTGTGACGGTATGGCCGCAGGAAGTTTCAGTAATGTGACTAAAAAAATGGAATAAGAGATAAATGCTCGACCCTAATTTTCTGTTTGCAGCATATTCTTGCTAAGTATCGCCTCTGACAGAACAAATATATAGCTAAGTGACAGAGATGCAGCACGGTGGCGCAGCAGTAGAGTTGCTTCCATACAGCGTCAAAGATTCAGGTTCGATCCCGATTACGGGTACTCGTCTGTACGGAGTTTGTACATTCTCCCCGTGACCCCGTGAGTTTTCTCCGAGATCTTCGGTTTCCTCCCACAATCCAAAGACCTGCAGGTTTGTAGGTAAATTGGATGGTATATTTATAAATTGTCCCCAGTGTGTGTAGGATAGTGTTCGTGTGCGGGGATCGCTGGTCGGCACAGTCCATTCGCAGAGTCCATTCAATTTAGTCTATTTAATGTTTAGAGGTAAATTCAATTTCTCACCTGCAATTTATCCTCAAGGCATTTTTCTCCAAATTGAGATGACTGCATGGACATGTGAATTTGATTAACCTCTATAGTCAATTTAGTCACTTACATATACTGTACTCCCTCTTTCAATACTTTAGAATCTCTTGTCATCACTTAATCATGACATTCTGATTTATCTCACCTCTTATTTTATTCAACTTAGTGTCTTGGCTACTAACTGTTTTCTTAATTTAGAAAACAAAAAGCTAAACATGTTTTATTTTACTTCGGAGTCACGTGAGTGACTTCGTGAAGACCCCGCCAGGCACGCATGCGCGACATATCGTCGACCGCATGCGAGCGACAGGCAGGGAGGAGCGTTGCTCCTCTACTGCTGGGACCTGCAGGTAAGTAAAACACTAACCTGCGGTCTTTTTTCTTCTAGGTGGCCCTATCGCAGGGTCTCGTGTTCGCCTCGGATCTGGCTGCTGCGGCAGTCAGCGGCGGCTGCAATAGTTTGGAGTCGGGAAGCCCGTTGACCCAGGAGGGTCTGGGGTCACAAACTCGCCGGCGGAGGACGGCAGAGGCAGCCCGACTCCACACCGCAGTCCGCAGGGGACACCGCGGGCTGGCGGCACGAAAAGGAATGGGGCTTGCCGGCTTGCCGTCAACAGTTCGCGACGGCAGAGCGGCAGCCCCGACTCTACACCACAGGCCGCGGGGGACACCGCGGGCCGGCGGTGTACATGTAGGAGTGGGGCTTGCAGGCTCTCCGTTCAAAGTTAGGAACGGCAGAGCGGCAGCCCCGACCCTACACCACAGCCCGCGGGGGGATACTGCGGGCTGGCGCTGTACATGCAGGAGTGGGGCTTGCAGGCTCGCCGTCAGAAGTTTCAACGGCAGAGCGGCAGCCCCGACTCTACACCAAAGCCCGCGGGGGTGATACTGCGGGCTGGCGGTGTGCATGTGGAGTAGGGCTTGCAGTGCTTGCCATGGGCAGCAGCCCGACTCTACACCGCAGCCCGCAGGGGTTTCTGTGGGTTGCTGGCATTCAGGAAGCAGCAGGCTTGCAAGCAAAGGCAGCCTGACTCCACACTGCAGCTGCAGGGATTCTGTGGCCTGTCTACATTAAAGTGCCCTGCTGCTCCAGGGTATGCATTGTCTTCAAGAGGTTCAGACTGCCAGCATATAAAAGTTATTAAAGCATGAGAGGCTGGTCACCATACTTCTTAAAAAAAAAAAAAAACCCTCAGGTAAGATACTAACTTTGAATAGCTAAGCGTCTGTATTAGAGTTTGCTTACAGATGGATGGAGACCAGAATGAAGACAGCGATGCAGGTCTCCAAGGGCCGTGCGACTCCAGATGGGAATCAGTGGCCACCATTCCAGAAGAACGCGGAGGTCGGGGAGCCCTGCGCAGCCAGGACCTGTCTCTCCACCACGGCTGACGATGGGGTCGCAAAATGGTGGCGCACTGCGCGGGAGCAGGGTAGGCAAGACCTGGACTCCCTACCACTCTCACCTAAGCATAGTGACTGTGGGGCAAAGGTGCGTAAACATGTGACCCGCTCGGCGGCTCGTTTTGTATCTCCTACTATGCAGGTACCAGAGCAGGGGGAGAGTTGCGCACAGGTCATGCCCCGCTGCAGCGGGAGGCATCAACATACTGCCGGGGGTAACCTGCTAGACTGCGGGCTGGTGATGGACCTGCTGGAAGTCGGGGAGCCCTGCAGGAGCAGGAGGTACCGGTGTCCACCGGAACAGGCTGCCGGAGCGCAGACCGGTGGCAGCAGTTTATGGCTAGGCAACCCCGTTGCTACGGGTAAAGCCGGCTATGCGCCCTCACGGACCCGTGTGGTTAAGGGTGACGGCAAGCCTGCATGGACAGCGGAGCCGGTAATGTGGACCGGTACCGATCCTTCCCTCTGCCTTCCCACCAGGCAGAGGTGCCGCTTAGGTTCGAACGACGGCGGACTAGCGGTATGTCCGTGCAGGAGTCGTACAGCCTGCAGGAGCAGGAGGTACCAGCACTGCACCGGAACAGGCTGCCGGAGCGCAGACCGGTGGCAGCAGAATATGGTTAGGCAATCCCGTTGCTGCGGGTAAAGCCAGCCAAGCGCCGTCACAGACCCCTGGGGGTGAGAGTGACGGTGTGCCTGCACGGACCACGGAGCCGGTATTGGGGACCGGTTCTGACTCCTTTCCTCTGCCTGCTCGTCCGGTAGAGAGGCCGCTAAGGTCCGAGGGATGCCGGGCTAGCGGGTTGTCCGTGCGGAAGTCATTCAGCCCCGCAGGAGCGGGTGCTGACGAGTACCTGTCAGCCACTTCGTTGAGGTGTGACCTACTGGCAGAAGCCCCAGCGACTCATCAGGGCCTGGGGAAGTCGACCTGTTGTCCGTGTGTAGCGGCAGCGGTCGCATGGCTAGGATGGAGCTAATGGTGGAGCAACTATATCAGCAGGAACTGGATCGGCAAGAGCAGGAGTCTCAGCGGTCTGGGAGTCGGATCATGCCGCAATCTTCAATCTCACCTTCGTCCATCGGGAGTGCTAGGAGTCAACAGATGGCCGATTTGACGAAGAAGCGGCAGCAGAAGAGCCCACTGCTCTCGATCTAGAAGAAGAAATTGGAGGTAGTGTCGAAAATCTGAAACCTGTATTTCAGGGGTACCGCTGCACTCTACATTGGCAGTAAGTATTAATTTCTTGATGACACACCAGTTCCAAGACCAGGTGCTTTCAGGAACCATGGCGAAGTATTAGGATCCTGGAAACTGTGTTACCCTGAACGTCCCGAGGGTCGACTCAGCCATCTGAGGGAACATTCCAATGCGAGGGCACAAGAGATGAAGAGGCAGGAAATTCTGAAGCTATTGACGTCGGGCATCACGGCGCTCGTCAGGACCCTCGATGGGGCAGGTGCATCCGCAGAGCAGCAGGATGCTCTAGCCCTCCTGTGTAGCACACTTCGGGAAACTCTTTTAGTCAGAGCTCCATCCAGCCCGACATTAACCCTGAATTTGCTGGGTTGGGTCGTACCTCCACCACACCACCAAGACAGCTGTTTGCAGGTCAAAGACGAGGCCATCAAGAACACATCTACACCAGCTCCCCAACAGCAGAAGCCTTGTTAGGGCAGAGCCAGCATAGACTACCTCACCACACACCAGCTGTAGGAACAAGGATTTACCGAGGCGATCGAGCAGCACCCAGCAAAGACAGAATACTAGAAACCAGAACATCAGGCCCGCCGGTAACCATGGAGGTAAGGGGGCCTGGTTCTCTTGGAAGTGCTGCATGCATAACCTCACAAGTAGGAGGGAGGTACATACATTCTGGGGCTCTGTTTGTCACTATCCAGGGAACAGAGCTATAGACATAATAGATGCATGTAACAGCCTTGCTTGCGCCAGGGAACCGACTTTTGACATGCTGCTAAGCTATGGGTAAATTGGAGCTACATTCCAGCCACATAATTGGGTCGCTACGCTATCAAAGCTTGGGTGAATAAGCAAAATCTCGGCATGTATAGCGAATGCTGGACAATTACGAGCTTATGCAGCTGCTAATCAAAGCATAATTGAGGTACAATGGTGGATTAGCAATGGTTGTGATTGTTAAATCCCATCATTACATCAAACCTAGTAGTCGCGTTACAAACCGACGCAAGCGCCAAGGGCTGGGGAACTACTGACACCATTCCAGTTGGGGCGGTAAATGGGATTGCATGAGTCTACTTTCTTCAATCACAAGGTATAAACTGTTTAGAAATGCTGGGAGCATGTCAAGGGCTGCACGTTAATGCACTAATCTGCAGCATACGTATGTTCGTCTTCAAAATAATACCACTGAGGTGGCATATTAAACCTTATGGGTGGCGTCAAGTTAATATCTTGGGATGAATTGGAAACATTAATTTGGCTCTGGTGGATTGAAAGAATTGGGTTCAGCTATGTACCTTCTGCATAAGCTCAATATAGTGGCGGACACCAGGTCACAAGTATTAATAACGACATCAAGTAGATTGAACCTCCAAATATCTGCTAAAATTATAACCTAATATGGAATACCTGATTTCGACCTCTTTGCATCCAGGTTGAGCCATTGGATACCAACATATGTCTTGAGAACTAGATCCTGGGGCAGTGGCGATGGACGCGTTTTCACTACATTGGGGGGGAAATGCGGGGTTTCTATGCTTTCTCCATTCTGCTTCATCAGACAGGTGCTGCAGGATACGCAACCAGGCTCTGCAACATAAAGGACCATGGATGTCAAACAGCATCGTGCAGAGAGAGTCCAGTAGGAAGCAGTACCTCGCCTACATAAGGATACGGGAGGTTTCTGTAGTCGGACCTAGACCATCTACATATCTGCTATACTCTCCAAGGTGCTGGTATACTCATGGGTCGTTATTATGATGTGTCCCTCAGTTACAGTGCTGTATACAGTGCCAGGAGTGCATTGTCGTCCTATAGCTAGATTGGACTGGGATGAGGTAGTGTTGACCCTCCTCAGGAGCTGGTCGCCCATGATGGACTTGCTCACCTTCAAAGTGGTTATGGTAATGGCACTGAACACAGCTCAACAGGTCATGACTTTACAGGAATTAAACCTGGATAGAATGACCGACCATAATAAGGTAACTTCTTTATAGAAGAATTACTTACACTACACAGACCTGGGACTACACGTCTGCAAATGGGCATCAGATATATGGAGACGGGTCTGTTTCAGCCATGGAAACCACGTCACAGGGTGATTGTGCAGACTATCTCCAGATGACTCGAGGTGGTATTCGGTGCAGCAGGTAAGACGCTAATATTTTAAATGTCATTCTACCAGGGCTGCATCCACATCAGTGGCAAGGACTGTGGCGGTGTTCATGGATTATGGCCTCGCAATAGCGAGCTGGGCCGGTGAATCTACACTTCAGCGGTTTTATAACTGATTTATAACCGCTCCCGCAACGTTGGCGGATTCAGTTTTAAGTGCTGGTCCCTAAACGTTGGTCCCAGTGTCAGGGGGTTATTGTTGTATTAACAAATGTTATTATTTTTCAGCTTGTTCAAGTCTGAAATACGTTAACATACTTCCTCCATCAGAATTACGGCAGTGTGTGAGCATGGGCGTGGTCCAGGGCATGTAATCACAGAGCTTTGAAATCTTCACGAAGTCACTCACGTGACTCCGAAGTAAAATAGTAAGATTAAACACGAACTTACCAGTTTGAAGTTTGATCTTTATTTTATGAGGAGTTGCGATGAGGGATTTCGTGCCCTCCGCTCCCAACCCTCTATTATAAATTCAACTGATATGGTCAAGTTTTAATCTTACTATCTTCAGTTTGTGATCTGTGATTCCACACTGCTGCTTTGAAGAATGTCGCGCATGCGTGCCTGGCGGGGTCTTCACGAAATCCCTCATCGCAACTCCTCATAAAATAAAGATCAAACTTCAAACTGGTAAGTTCTTGTTTAATCTTACTATTTTACTTCCCATCACGATATTTGATTTATTGCAAACAGTTGCAACAGAAATAGTGCTCTTTGTAAGTTATAACTAGTGCAACTTCACTTGGAAAGTTAATTTGATTTGAAGATCAATGATTGTTAAATGATTTAACAAATATATTTAAAAAGTTCAATTCAAATTATGCATCACTTACACAGAAATGCATTTTAAAATATTCGTTGGAAAGCAATATGAGGCAAAATTTTGCAAAATGCACCCTCCGGAATTTTAAATGTTCATTTTTCTATTCATTGTACGGATGAACTGCAGATGACTTCAACAAACTGAAAATATTTATGGAACTATTTCAAAATCAAATCTCTTAGGAATGAACCTATTGAACATTTAATTAATAAAAATGATTTAAAAATCTGATTCTAGTTCAGCTTGTACATTTATCTTCAAAACTTGCAAATGATTAACTCCCAACATACTGTATTTAAAGTCGTATTTAACTCATTATCCACTGAAGTAATAATGTGTTGAGGTAATAGCTGGCAGCTGACATGATTCTAGGATCACATAGTAGATGGAGGCTATTTGTCCCATTCTCACTGTGCCATCTCCTTAGAAGCTCTGCTCTTCTTCTCAAACATCACAAAATTAAAATGTTCAAGAATTCATCCAATGCACTTTTGATAATTAAAAATGTAATTGTTTATGCTGCAATGGTTAGATATAGCTCTGAGGGCTAATGGAATCAAGGGATATGGGGAAAAAGCAGGAGCAGGGTACTGATTCTGGATGATCAGCCATGGTGGCCATTGAATGGCGGTGTCAGCTCAAAGGGCCGAATTTCTATGTTCCTATGTTTAATGGTACAATGCATATCAGAACAAACTCCCTCCAGCTAAAGTATGTTCCCTGGATTTGTTTCCCATTTACTATCCATTTGATTTCCATCATCCCTCCTCCACCATGCCCCAACAGTAGAAACAATTTATCTCAAACTGCTTGGTCAAAATCCTTCATAATTTTGATTATTATTTAAAATGTCCCTCAACACTATCTGCATAAAGGAGGCCAATCCCAGCTACTCCAGTAGAACTGCAAAGCCTGCCACGTCCAGAGATCACCAAACGGGTGCTTGTCTGTACGCAGTTTATACGTTCTCCCCGTGACCTGCGTGGGTTTTCACTAAGATCTTCAGTTTCCTTCCACACTCTAATGCTCGTAATGCTAACGGTAGGTACTCGAGACATCCGGTAACTTGTGACGTTTTTTCATCCCTGCAAAAAATGTCCACAAGTAAAAAAATACTCGTGATGAAAAAAAGGGTTACTTTTTATACCTGCCATTGCGAGCCGCTACGAGACATCCACGAACTCCTACGGACCCGCTACGGACATTCTCCGAGTTCGAATCAGGAGAACACTCGGGAGAACTCGCGAATTACCTCATAAAGTGGGACAGGGGCTTAAAGACGAACAGGTTTGTACATTAATTGGCTTGGTATCAATGTAAATTTTCCCTAACGAGTGTAGGACAGTGTTAGTGTGCGGGGATGACTGGTCAGTGCGGACTGAGTGGGCCGAAGAGCCTGTTTCCCCGCTTTATCTCTAAACTAAACACAAAATATTATTACATTTACTTTTTCTTTTTGGCCTCGGTATGAGATTGGGGGGAAAAATGTCCTTTAAAGTGTGAGGGTAACTCATTTAATACCAGCAAGAAGGATGTGGAATAATGATGCCGTTTGTACTAAATGTTGTTGTTAACCCACGCCAAGAACTAATCCAATTTAAATGAACTTAAAAGCAAAAGAACATTTCTAATTTATGAGTAATCTGAGTCCATGGTTTGTACATTTGACTGTGTAATAATATAAAACAGGCGATAAAGTATTGAAGCGATTTAAAATGTAATCCTCATTTCCATTGAAGTCAATGGGAAGTCAGTGGAGCTGAGAACTTGAGGTGGCTTTTGTCTCAAATAAATAATTGTCCTTGAAGCACATGGCTCCGAGTGTCTTTCCCTTGTCTTTACACAGGGTGTCAGCTTCTCTCATATGAAGCAATGAGATGTGCCAGGCTATTTATGACGTTCTCAGTAGAGCAAAGATCACTAAGACCTTAGAGAATCAAACTCTGAGCCATTCTCTGGGAAATGGCAGCATCTGTGGCCCCATCCCCATTGCTTTTCGCAACAGTCTGCAAGCAATTTTCAGCACCTTTAAAAATGTTTAGTAACAACCACTCCACTGAATGCCATTGATTACGAACAATTATGAGTTTGTTCCCTCACCCCCACCACCACCACCATCATAATGAAGAAATGTTTAAGGACATTGCCATTTTAAAAGAAGTGTTGTTGGGGGAAATACAAAATCCCCCAGTAAGTTTTAATGTCTGTTTTTAATGTTTCTTTGTGTGTCTTTTGTGGGGGAGTGGTGTGTGGGAGGGTAAGGGGGAAACCGCTTTGGTCGCCTCCTCCATGGAGAGGCAACTTTTTCCAGGTCGCCTCCCCTGCGGCCTAACAGCGAGGATCGGGCGGCCTTTCCCGGAGACGCGCCCGCGGCTTCAGCCGCGGGCGCAGCGCGGACTCTCGGCGCAGAGCGGGTGAACCCTCGCTGGGGTTCACCAGAGAAGAGCGCTCCGTTTCGCTGGCCCGCAGCAGCCGGCAGCCTGGAGCCGCGGTCTGCAGAAGTCCAGCTGGTGCACCGTCCGCAGCCTGGGATCCCTCGTGGGGACCCGGGGGAAGAAGAGCTCCAACTGCCGGCCCGCTGCCTACTTCTACCACGGGCGCGGCAGGGACTGACTTACCATCAGGAGCGGGGTCCCTCGCCAGGGATCCCTGGAGAGAAGCCACAGACCGCCAGCCCTGCAGTCTGCGGTGCTTCTGGCTGCAGCGCAAACTTTAAATCTCCGGCCGCCGGCCTGCGGCCTACACCAGCCTGAAGCCGCGGTCTCCGGTGGGGAGGCACCAATTCAGGACTTACCTGGATTTTACCTTGTCTGCACATCTGGACACCCGCAGCGACGGCAGTAGAGGGTTGAGGTACCGTATTGTATTGTATTGTAAAATCTATTGCAGGAAGCAAGCAGAGCTATCCAAATTCATTGATTGAAGAATATTGGAACAATTTCCATTTTATAATTTCCCTAACATAGAGTTGAAAGCAATATAACAGCACAGTGGAATGGTGGTAGAGTTGCTGCCCTACAGCGTCAGAGGTTCAGGTTCAATCATGATTTTGGGTGCTCTCTGTATGGAGTTTGTACGTTCTCCCTGTGACCGTATGGGATTTCTCCGGCTACCACAGATTCGTCCCACATTCCAGACATACTTGGGACAGTTTCCATGTTATATCTCTGAGCTAAATTAAAAAATATAGTTATACAGTAAATGTAGGTTTCATGAATAGTCAATAATGGTAGGTTATTATTATTTAGATTGAATTTGGGTCTGTAGTGCTCCTGGTTAATGTACTAAATAATATTAAAGGGGCAGAAGATAAGAGTATGGTTTCCAGGATAACCCATAGATGAACATGTTGATGCTTTAATTCACAAATAAACAAAAGAAACACAATAGCAACTCCTCTCTCCCAGGGAGAAGCTATGAAATAGAACTTAAGGCGGAATGGGCGAACCCCCTGGGTTCAATAAGTGGTTTATTATAAAACCTCTGAAAGACTTTGGCAATGACAAGGATGTGGCTGTACCCCACTGACGAAGCAGCGTGAGTACCATGCTCACATCCCAGATTTCAGAGTACCTAGGCCTGGTGGGATTGGAATTAAAAACACCCTTCATAAATCTGGATATTAACGGATGAGATCCTACAGACTGAAGTTCCGACCCCCGGCATAGGTACGATGACAGGGCACTACTGGCACTATTGATGGCACTATAGCTCAACCCTTCATCTAAATATAACTTGGACAGAAATTCGAGCACATCTGGGATGGAAGCTGTGTGGTATGTAATGTTCCCATGTAAATAAAACTCCTCCCATTTCCTGACTTGAGAGATGCACTGCTTTTTCGTACTATCCCTCACGGTACGATTGGATAGTCCCAGACCCAGGTATGGCCTTCTTAGGATCTGCAAATTAACTAATTAGCACGATCATACAACGGGTGTTGATCTCCAGTCACAGGGTGCACCAATAGATCATGATGTTTTGGAACCACCATAATAGGCTATGTAATAATGTTCGAAATGAGAGGGAACCATGGCTGTGTAGGCCAGTCGGGTACCACCAAAACTCCTGAAGCGGAGTCCTGCTTGATCTTGGTCAAGCACCGACTGATGAGGCAGAATGGGGAAATGCATATAAAAAGATTCTGCCCCAGTGTAGCAAGAACGCATCTACCGCAACTGCCCTTGGATCTGGTTCCCATGAAACATACTTCGGAACCTGGTGACTGATTCTGGATGCAACAAATCGATATCTGGCATCGCATACCGAACAACAATATCATTAAATACGTCATGATTCAATATCCACTCTGTGTTGTCATTGAATTTGCATGACCTGGTGTCTGCCACCATATTGAACTGCCTGGCAAGTAGACAGCTGAAATCCAAATGTTCTTTTTAATGCACCAGTGCCAAATAAGCTGAGCCAATCTGTCACAAGATTTCGACTTGATTCCATCCATGTGATTAACATACGCCACTGCCGTGGTGTTGTCAATCTGAAGCTGAACATGTAAGTGATGCTTAGTGATACAGTAAGACTTGAGCCTGTAAAATGCTCCTAAAATCTCTAAATAATTAATTCCATGTGATTGGAGAATAAATGCCTCATGCATATTCCATCTGCCTCCACAGTTAAAAATGGTATCAGTAGCACCCCAACCTAGGTCACTAACATCAGCCTGCAAAACTACTGAAGGTGCTTCCATCAGAATTTTGCTAGGACAATTTGAAATGTTTCTTATCCACCACTGTACTTCAGCAATGGCTTCAAATGGTAATTGCATGGGCCGGTTGAAATGACCTGCATGTATTCTGATTACCTTTGCCCTCTGTAAATTCTGGTAATGCAAAGGTACATACTGCACAGCTGGAAAGGCAGCTACCAATTTGCCAATCAAGCTGGCCACCTGTTTAATTGAAGTTGATTGCTCCCCCAAGAGCTTGATACAGCCTTCAATTAAATCTAATCTCTTGCCCTTGGGCAGAGTCACAGATATGTGAGTTGAATTAACTGTGAATCCCAAATAGCCAATTACTTTAACCGGCACCAATTTTGATTTAGCTGGATGGATGATAAACCCCAATCTCTCAACCATGAGTTTAACAGCTGAAACCAATAACTCAGGTCCAAAATAATCCGACTCCCACCATCTTTCTTTGGTCTAGGAAAAATATTAGATACGAATTGGTGATTTTGATAAACTGTCTTCTCAATTACTCCTTTAAAATATAATTTTCCAATTTCAGCTTGAACCTCCAAATTCTCTTTTTGTGAGAAAGTGAGTGCCCGCTCTGGCATGTGCTGGGTGGGTGGACACAAATTGGGAATAAATTCAATTCAAAACCCTTGTATACTCTGCAGTATAAACAACTTTGATGTTATTTCATACCATTCTTTCAGAAACTAGTGTAACCTCCCCCCTACTGGTAGGTAATTCTCACTCAATATGTTTCGAGAAGAACCAGACCCACCTAACTCCATGGTTACCGGTGGAGTTCTTTCTCCCCTGGTTCTGGAGGGAAAAGGCCTGTTTGCCCGTACTCCTGCTGGAGTGCGCCAGCTGAGCACATTGATTGGCCGGCTTGGTCCTTGACCGGACCCGGTTTCAGCAAACCGCTTGTAGGGGTACTGCCTCCGAAGGGTTCTGCTGATCACTGGCGCCTTGATGAGCATGCGGACTGGCGGGGTTCTTCACGGAATCACTCACATGACTCCGAAGTAAAATCAAGGCGAACAGGCAAACAAAGTTCTACCTTAGCACATCCACTCCTTCCCTGGCTCGCTTTGTCCCATACACCTCAATGGCAGAAGTCATATTTCCAGAGAATAAGCTCTCAGAAAGCAGCCAGCTTATATGGAATCCCTGGATGCCTTCCGAAATCATACACCAATTGACATTGTCTACACTGAAGATAGACACAAAATGCTGGTGTAACTCAGCGGACCCGGCAGCATCTCTGGAGAGAAGGAATAGGTGACGTTTCGGGTTGAGACCCCTCTTCAGACTGATGTCAAGGGAGTGGGTGGTACAGAGATAAAATGTAGTCGGAGACAGTAAGATTGGTGGGAGAACTAGGAAGGGGGAGAGGATGGAGAGAGACAGGGAAGCAATGGCTTCTTGAAGTTAGAGAAGTCAATGTTCATACCGCTGGGGTGCAAGCTACCCAAGCGAAACATGAGGTGCTGTTCCGACAATTCGCACTGGGCCTCACTCTGACAATGGAGGAGACCCAGGACAGAAAGGTCAGTGTGGGAATGGGAGGGGGAGTTAAAATTTTGAGGAACTGGGAAATCAGGTAGATTTAGGCGGACCGAGCGCAGGTGTTCAGCAAAACAATCGCCAGGCTTATGCTTGGTCTCGCCGATATACAGGAGTCCACATCTGGAACAGTGGATTGCACTTGTTTACACTGATATCTTCAACTTCTCACTTCAGCAGTCTAGAGTCTAGAGTCCCCATCTACTGCTAGGAAACTTCCATAATTTCAGTTCCTAAGCAAATTAGAATCCTCTACAGAGGATGCCATCTCTGTTGCACAGCATTCAATTTTGGGTCATCTTGATAATAAGACAATCTTTGTCAGGATGCAATTCATTGATGACAGCTCAGCTTTCAATACCATAAAACTGAAGAAGATCATCCTTAAACCTCTGATCCTTAGCGTTGGGCTTCCAATTAATAACTGGCTTCTGGACCTCATAACTACCGCCCTCAGTCAATTAGAATTGGTCAGAACATTTCCTCCATCCTCCCCCTCAATACTCTCCAAGGTGGAGCGTTCAATCCCTTGGAGAGTACTTAAGTTTGCTGATGCCATCGGCCAATTGGCTGGATGAACAATAAAGATGAGACAAAGCACAGGAAAGAGACCGGGAATCTTGCATCCTGGTGTCGTGACGACAAGTGAGTGCTTAATGAGAGCTAGACGAAAGAATTGGTAGCAATTCTAAGGAAGCAAGGGGGTGAATACAACCATGTCCTCATCAATGGAGCTGGTGTAGAGATGATTGAAAGCTTCAAATCCCTAGCCTTCACATCACCACCTTCACAGTGATGTGGTGAACAAGAAAGTGCATCAGCGTATTTACTTTCTTAAGTGTCTGATAAGATTTCGCACATCCACAAGCGTTCCCTCGAACTTCTTCATATGCTCTGTAGAAAGCATTCTGCCTGGATGCATCTCAGTTTGGTGTAGAAATTGCTCTGCTCTTGATCACCTGAACCTACAGAGAGTGGTGAACACAACACTCTGATTCATTGCAGGCTCATCAGTTGCTTACATTCGGTAAACCTTCATGGTCTTCAAAGACAGCCCCCCAACATCTGGTTTGCCAGATTTCTCAATGAGAGGAGATTATGTCTCAATAATCGTATGAGCAAAGTGTAGGAAGGAACTGCAGATGCTGGTTTAAACCGAAAATAGATATAAAAAGCTGGAGTAACTCAGCGGGACAGGCAGCATCTCTGGAGAGAAGGAATGGGTGAAGTGTCGGGTTGAGACCATTCTTCTATCTCGACCCGAAATATCACCCATTCCTTCTCTCCAGGGATGCTGCCTGTCCCGCTGAGTTACTCCAGCTTTTTGTGTCTATCTTCATATGAGGATTGGTCTTTTCATTCCACATTCAGATCCTTTGTTGGTATTTAATGCACCCATCAACCATTAATTATTTTGACTCCCTAACAACCTCCTCTCTTTCATGGCTTTCTGAATGAGCACTGGAATAAATGAGTCAACTTGGAGTTGCCAACGAGGTCCCATCACTTTCAAACTCAATTATCATGCCACTTCACTTTGATCTTAAAGTGCCCAAATGGCTTTCTTCGTCACACTCATCAAAATGATATGAAAAAAACAAGAGTTATATTTTCTTTGAGGCATAATATGCTAATAATTTAACAGGCTATTAGAAACCATGCCAGCATTACTGCCTTTATCAATCTTATAACTAATCTATGAACAAATAGTTTCCACCATCTTTTGCTTTTCATCATATCTTTAGGAGATTTCCCTTCCACAGATTTGAACATTGTAGTCCCCCAGCCCTGCGCAGCCCACTTCTAACTATTGTTCAAGTTCCATGCACAGGACTGCCCATCTTTCAGCCTACTCTTGCCTCACTGAGTTTAATTCTTCCTTTCATGCTTCCAACCTTTCCATCTAGGTTCAGTGCCTTCCCACTTACATCAATAACATTTTGGATTTCCTCTTCCACTTCAACAGTTTCTAATTTCCTGGTCGCAGTTGATTTATCTTCACCATTCCCTCAGCACTTCCATTACTTTCTTCAAGTTGAGGCCCAACCAGTTCCTCTCCACTGACAAAAATATTCACCCGGCTGAATCTATCCTCACATTGAACTAATTATTCAACTCCACTCACTTTTTCCAGGTAAAAAGACCATTGGCATGATCCCCAATCTACACCTGTCTTTTATATCCATAACAGTCTTTATTTTAGGTCCCTTTCTCAATTATGTTACCTGTATATTTGCAACTGAATTAGCTCTGCTTCCTACACCAATGCAGACCATGAAAATGTCATAATTGTTGCTGTCAATTTCCAGCCCGCTCTCATTTTCACATGGTTCATTCCCCCTTTTCCTTGTTTTCTGGATTTGTCTATCTCAGGGGATAGGTTAGACATAAACATCCATTACAAGCCCACAGACTCTCACAGCTTCTTGATTACAATTCCTCCCACACTTCCTCCTGCAAGCACAAGTCTATTCTCCCAAGTTCTCAGTCTCTGGTGTATTTGCTCTGATGATGAGATATTCTGCAACATTTGGCACATGGATTTGCAGGGAGTGGAAGGCTATGGATCATGTGCAGGCAGATGAGATTAGTTTATTTTGGCATCATGTTCGGCACAGATATTGATGGTTGAAAGGCCTGTTCCCATGCTGTACTTTTCTCAGTTATATGTTCTATTTGGTGACTTGCTTTCTGTCTTATCAGAACTGGCCACTTCTGCCAGTCATTCATTCAGGTTTTAAGTTGGTTTAGTTTGGTTTAGTTTTAGTTTAGTTTACCACATGGCAACAGGCCCTTCGGCCCACTGAACCGACCAGCAATGACTTATACACTAGTTCTATCCTACACAGTATGGGCAGCACCCGAGGTCAGAATCAAACCCATGTCTCTGGCGCTGTAAGGCAGTAACTGTATGACTGTGCCACTGTGCTACCCAGTTTTTCTCTTACAATTGGTATAGTTTGTACTGCTGAGCAAGTCCTGTAGCCTTGTGATTAGCAATATGTAACACAGACAAAGAATAGCAATGTTACAAAATGTTGAGATTTAAAAAATCAAGTCTGCAATTTATCCCATCAGATAAAGCATAAAAATAAGTTTAATTTGACACCTTATTCACTTTCATATCTTCAGTATTAAGAAAGTTATGACCATTTTCATACTCAGATATTAGCATCTTGTTCCCCATTGCCTTTCAATTGACAACTCAAAAGCTGTGATCGAGAACCGTTAAAAGCCCATAACTTTCTTAAAAATTAAAATAACTCAGTGAAATTTTCAGTTATTATAGATTGAAGCATTCTGAAACAAATATGAAACAATCTTACTTGGATGACCTGAAATTAAAGCATATAATTAGTTAGTTATCTAATTGTAGCTAATTACAAAATTCAATGAGTAGATCTAAACATCTATCTATTTCTTAAGAAAAGATAAACTTTTTAAAAATTGCTTAAGTGTCCAAATAACATTCACACAATAATCCACAATATAACATAATTTTTAAATCTCGTTTTCATGAATGTGGCCAAATTCAATGGCCAAATGGAAGGAATTTAGTGTTTAATGCCTGTAAATTAATGGCCATTTAAATCAACTAGCGAGTGGGTTTTAGTGGAATGCGATGGATTGGAACGTTGTGGTTTGCTGTGAAGTCGGTATGAAAAATACAGCCGGTTTACCCATTTTTTTTGGACCCCATTTCGCAACATGAAAATATTATTAAAGCCTCCATAAAAAACAACTTTTAATATAAAAATAAACTGTGTACCTTTTTTTCTCCCCTACGCAAAATCCTTCCCATTATCGGCGCTCACGGCTTTTGAAGGTGATTTTTAAATTACTCTAGATAATAAATAATCTAGCGTAATTTAAAAATACCTTCATTAATGAAATGGCGGAGCGATTTTTCTTCCGCAACGAAATCGCCCGACATGGATCGATTTGCCCAGTCTGAAGAAAAACGGCACTTTAAGCCCGCCCCCTCTGAAAGGCGCCAAAGTCGCACACACGGGGAGCGGCAGAACTGCAGCGCTGCTCAAGGTAAGTTTTGTAACATACCTACAAAGAAAAATAATCCAATTGCAACTATCCAATCACATTAACATTTGATCTCCCTCTATCAGATAGAATGTTTTTATTCCATCCATCCTCCTCCCTGAAAGCTAAATTGTGTTCTACATTTTGTAGTTCTGTTGAAGATCATCTGTCCTCTTTCTGTATCTACAGATGCTTTCTAACCTGATGGATGTTTCCAGTGTTTACAGTTTCTAATCTTTTTCTCCGGTAGTTTTCATCAAACATACTATTGAAGGGCTACATTTTCCTGCAATTAGTTAGAAATGACTCGGATGAATATATGTTTAGACGCATGGTCACTTTAATAGAAAGAACATTCTTGAAGATAAAAAGCAACCCTTGCAGAAAGCAAGAAAGAAATCAACATGCATTGATTTAAATGTTTTTGAGGCATTATCCATTTCAAAAGATGGTTTTCCTATTACGGAGGTTGTCCAATTGCAGAGAAAAAAATACTGATGGTCTGCTAGTTTTGCCACTCTTATTTCCTGCTCTCTTTCACGGCCAGCAAAGAACCATCGCGTGCTCTACCTTTCCTGGATCATTGGTGCCGAATTTAATTTGTTCTGTACCTTTTCATGCCTCTAGTTTCTCTCCCCCATGACCCTCAGTCTGAAGAGGGGTCTCGATCCAAAACCTCACCTATTCCTGTTCCCCCGCGTTGCTCCAGCATTATCTATCTATAATTAAAGGCATGGATGTTGAAGGATGCGGAATTAGCAATGTTGTCTTTATTTATACTGCCCGCCTGTCATTGAGCCAATTTGTGCCGTTCTGGAGTAGCACTCAGGAATTCTGCTATACTCTCAAAGCAGTATGAACCATTTTTATTAGCCTTTCTGTCCTCGATGCAGAAGTGTTTTTCTCTTTTGGCTCCAATATTATCCATGAGAAAATCTGGCACACTAGTCCCATCTGATCTCATTCCCACAAAACTATTGCTCATCAAGATGTTCGAACTGTCAATTACCAGAAAACAGATCTTCCTGTGGTAGGAACACTATTAGAAGTGACATAACCATTCCAAACCCACCCCATATGTTTTACTAAGGCCCTTGCAGAAAACGTTAATGAACTACTGCAGCCTTGGGTCACATTCCCCTTGCCTTACTAAACCAACAAGAGGAAAATTCAGCTCCCATTCAATACATTTATCATATTGCTATATGTGGCTAAACTTCACATTTATTTTCTTCACCTTGGCTCTAAGTGAGGAAGAGCAATCATCTCCATGTAATGTAGTGGAACCTTATTATTTTCACAGGCAAAATTAATAAACCATCTGACATATGGCTATTCACTTTCCTGCCCTTTTCCTAGCATAATATATGGTATCGCAATCAAAGCTGTGCCAGGGGAGTTCTCCCTGTATCCAGGCCAACATTTATACCTTAACCAATGCCACAGTAACAGATTTTCTACTTACTTATTAATTGCTGTTTGTAGTAACTTGCTGTGAGCAATTTAACTGCTATGTTTGCCTAGTACACAATGATCCAACTTCAAAGGTAATTTATTGGTTAAGAACCTCTTTGGGAGGCTATGGGCATGTAACCCCACATAAAAGTGTTTTCTATCTTTTTTTATAATTGACATATCCATGTTAAAATACATTAATTAAAATCAGCAGTCAAACAATCTTCCAACTTGTGCACCATTTCAATTGTAAATCAAAATGACAACTTTTCAGTGCTGTACCTGCACTTTAAATTGCATGGTTCCAGGTGTTCCATGTGTACTTACTCAAGTATTCAGTATGCACAGTAATAGTGTAAATCATCAAGCAATGCTGTTTTGATACCTGCCCTGTCAAATTGGGCTGCATTCATTTCTCCACTTAACAACGTGAGCTGTACACAGGAAACAACGTCTGAAGTGCATTAAGGAACCCACCAAGTCCCCACCCCCATCCCCATCCCAACCTGTCACCACTCCGTCCCACTCCCAACATGTTGAGGTGAAGATGATGGTGGCCACAAAGTCTGGTTTCCTGTTATAGACAGCAATGGCTGAAGGATGTCACATTTCACAGGTTGCAGCATTCATGATAA
Source organism: Raja brachyura (assembly GCA_963514005.1). Next base: position 12,378,829 of record OY740800.1, on the reverse strand, counting down.
CTCAGTGACTTCTAATGAGAAAGAGGTGAAACTATTTATGCCTGAGAAGTAAGTAGTCACTGGTGTAGGCAAGCTCATTCATCCAGAAACATATGCTTCCTAAAAGACCAGGTGAATAATAATCCCGACTCACATAACATACAAAATCTGAGCCATTTTGAAGTAGAGAGGGCTATCATGCCATGTCCATGCAAATAATTTGTAACCATCAACATATCTTAATGCTCTGAACACACAAAACCCACATGGTCATTTCATTCCAAAAAATACTTCTATATCTAATATTTTAAATGGGATTCATGAGGTTGTTCCCTGGATGGCAGGAATAGATCCAAAGTGCTGAATGTCTATCTATGTCATTATATGATCAATTCCATGCTGCCCCACATCAACAAATGGCAGCTGGAACAGAACCAGGAAGAATATGCTGACCTGCTGGTGATGCCATTATGCTTTGAGAGATTTAGAAAAGAGGTAAACCTAAATGGATAGTTCCCAGAAACATACTCTCGATATCTAAAAAAAAAATAGGTGCACATGCGGTTTCTCTTCACACAGCTGTTGTCCCATCTCCTGAGTATCACCAATATATTCTATTTTTACGCCTTCATGTGGCTCATTATCTCAGAGCTATTTGAGGGGGATTGATAAAAGGAAGAATCAACCAGATCCACATGCTAAATGCTTCACGTCTGCAGTGTTCAATTCAAATGAACCCAAATGGTACCAGAAACCTCTATGGCCATCGCACAGCCATGGACTGTGGACTAAAATGGCCCACCTTCAGTAGATACCACCTCAGCAATAGTATCAGCAATCTGGGTTGACTCCCTAAAATGCAATAGCAAGCACATTGTAGAATGGTAACAATTGGGACCATGAATGCTATTGTTAAGTCAAAGGGTGACATGTAGTACTTTATGGATAATCTGTTGAAAGGACTTTGTGAAATCTTCAAAGCTCCTTTGAACACTGGAAAATAGACATCAAAGGAAACACTTTGATCTTGCATAACAGCAGTCTAAGCAGCCTCTTCAAGTACTCTGCCTGCATGCCACAGAATTTGAGGTCTTTGCCAGCACACGCTGATGTGTACTTCCCCAAAATACAGCTGGAGTCCATGTCCTTTTGGGAAGGTTTCAACAGATCGGGCAGGCGAATGAGCACTGGATGGCGATACTTGCAAAATAAGGATTAACAGTGTTAAACAATACCTGAACGAGAAACAGGCTGCATAAGACAAAGAGAGTGCAAGGAGTTTTATCAAAGCTTTGTAGAGCAAATATGTAAACACAAGTAACATATTAAACAATGTTGTTAGGTTGTCGGTGTAATTGACCACATGGGATTATGATGTTGCAACAATATCAAAGACCTGCATAAATCAAAGGGAGGAAATATCCCAAGATACAAACTGTACAGGACAGATGGGGCAAGGAAGAAAGGAAGAGAGTGGCAGCATTTATTCAAGAGAAGATTGCAGTGCTGGACAGAGAAGGGATATCCAAGAACAATAAAAAACAGAAACTAAATGTTTAATTGTACTATAGAGATGGGATTACTCTACTGGGTGGTAACTAGTGGAAAAGATATTGAGAAGCAAACATGCAGTGGAATTGCAGAAATGCATTACGACAATAGAGGACTCCAATTGTAACTTAGGAAAGCAACAATGTAAGTCAAGATTCAATTTAATTGTCACATGTACCAATTAAGGTACAGTGAAATTTCAGTTACAGTGCAAGAGTTTCTGCAGAATGTACGGGAGTTTCCGAATTGTGCACTGGAGTTTGATTAGTATGATTCTAACATGGATGGCCTTGGTTCCATGAAATTAACTAGGCCAAATATTACTGGGAGAATTCCTTGGAAACCACAATAATAGGTTTAGAATAGCCATGGAAAAAGATATCTCCCACTCCAAAGTAAAATAGTCAAATGCATGAAGGCCAATTTCAATGGGATGACAACTGATGTGGCCAAGGTAATTGAAAGAAAACCTTGAGGCCAAAACTGCAAATGTACAAAGGATGGCTTTTCAAGTATAAATGTTTTAACTCCAATGAAGGTACATTTCCATAAGGTCACAGTGTAGGCAGAATGCAATGGATGACCAAACATTAACGTGAAAGATATCAGGAGAAAAAACACATGGCAAATTCCAGGTTATTAACACAACAAAGTATCGGGTTAATGACAGTAAGTTTATGGACATAGTTTAAAAACGAGAGCCTGAGAAAAGTCTGGCAACAAACGCAAAAGGGAATTCAAAAATATTCTCCAGGCATATGAATAGAAAATGGCTGCATGAAAAGAATAAAGCCAAATGGAGGACATAAGGAAACTTTCCCATGGAGACCGAGGGGTTGGCAGAAGTATTGGATGGTTACCTTACATCCGTCTCCACCAAGGAAGATGCAGCTGAAGTCTCAGCAAGAAAGATGCCGTTGAGATTCTGCAGCGGTGAAAATTGATACAAGAGAAATGCTAGAAAAGCAATCTGCACTGAAAATCAATAAATCATCAGTTGATGATAGGATCCATCCCAGGTTGTCCAGGGAAGTAAGGAGGGCAATAGAAATAGAAACAAGGAACTGCAGATGATGGCTTACAACAAAAATACACAAAGTTCTGGAGTAACTCAATGGGCCAGGCAGCATCTCTGGAGAACATGACATTTTGATTTGTGACCATTCTTCAGATCTTAGCCATGTCTTCCACACATCTATAGATTCAAATGTTGAGACTTGAAAAGTATAAATACATTTCACATTTGTTCAAAAAGCTGAGATAAATCCAGTAACTGCACACCCATATTCAGGGGAAATGTCTAAAAACAGCCAAGATTAGAAATAGCAGTCACTTGAACGAAAATGGGTGTTGATTAAAAGAAAGGCCCCATAAATTTAGTAAGGACATTTTTTTCTAACAAATGAATGAATTGTTTGATGAAGTAACAGATGAGAGAATTGGAGTGCACGCAAGATAAATGACTGTGTGCTAAGATGCCACAGAATAAGCAACTCATCAAACTGACGCCACTGGGTAAAACATGTCATAATATGGATAGAAAACTGGACAAAGAAAAGGAAACAGAATGGTGGTAAAAGGTTGATTTTAAACCAGAGAAAGTGTTCAGTCCAATTCCCCAGAGATCAGTACTGAAACTACTGTTCCCCTTAATATGTATTAATAGGCTAGCATCAGGAAAACAGTGCCCAATTTCCAAAAATGCAGATGACAAACATCATCAAGGTCTGTGAATATTGTCTCATGAACTGTGAGAAGAGCAATAGTAAACAGGGCAAGAGCAAGCAAATATAGAGAGACTGACAGGACGTGGAGTAGGTGGTTTAGCTGAAAATTAATCCTGCAAAATGTGAAGTGTTATATTTTTGTAGAAAGAATTAGAAAAGGCAATAAAAAGTAGAGGGCAAAATCCTAAAGAGGGTATGAGAACAGAGGATATATGTGCACAATTCATTGACGGTGGCAGAGCAAGTTTAAAAAGTTCAAAAGGTTTGAGAGAGTTTGAGCCTAGAGTGCATGCACTAGAAAGTGATGAATCTTTATAAAACATAAGTTCTTAATAAAAGCCGAACTTGAGAAAAACATAAAAACTTTGGAGAGGATGCAGAAGAGATATGTCTTTGATTAGGGATCTCTGCCAATGCCACATTATATTTTTCTCTTTCCTTATCCGTCTACTGATCGCCCATAAGCTGCTGTCTCCTGACCCCACCTCTCCTCCGGCTCATCCCCCTCCCAGCTCCATTTGCCCATCATCTCCCTCCTCATTAGTTCCACCTATCACCTGAAATAGACACAAATTGCTGAAGCAACGCAGTGGGACAGGCAGCATCTCTGGAGGGAAGGAATGGGCGACATTTCGGGTGGAGACCCTTCTTCACCTGCCAGCTCCTGACTCAGCAACCCTCTTCTCACCTCTTTACACTGGTTGCTTCCCCAGTGTACAACTAATCCATCTGTTGGGTCTCAACAGAAAACATCACTCATCTCTTTACCTCCACAGATGCTGCTTTACCCATCAAGGTCATCAAGCAGTTTGATTTTGACCAGCATCTGCAGCCTGTTGTGTCTCCACTTTAATTTTACCTAAAAATTGCCAAGTATACATCCACCCATCTCCTAGTCTTCATGACTCCCACTTATATATACATTGCTTAGCCTGCTCCTATAATTGCTTTTCACATTACTACCGTGAAAACCCAATATATTGGAATAGATTCAGCAATGGTTATAAGGAGAAAGCTGCTTTCTTCTAAAAAACATGCGCATGTAGCCAATCAGCACCAGTTAGATCCAGATGGTACACAGGTCTCCTGCAATAACTCCCTGCAAATGAGGGAAATTAGTAAAGCACTATAATTGACATTAATTATACATTACAATCAACTCATGCGATGCATCCATAAATTTCAGGTGGGAGTGACACTGAATCAAAATGGTGTCGTTTTCCAAAGTGTTTGAACTTCTCGGCTCCTCCGAGAATTGAGGATTAACTATTAGGCTTGGCTCTGTGAGTGAAAAATTTATAATAGCTTTGCATAAACACACAAAGGACGATAAGCAGGTGGACACACATTTATCATCATTTGTATTCTCAACATGTTTTCCCCAGAAAGCCATGTAGCAGAGCATTGTTGTACATCCAACCTGTTACAGTAATTAATGTTTGACACAAAATACTTTCCACTGATTTCTACTTCATATATTTCTAGTTTTTCAGAAATTCATCATCAAGACAGAAAGAATGGAATGCCGCTTCCTGAAAGGTCAGATCTATAAAAGTAATAACATTCATTAAACTCCTTAACTTACCTGAAGAGTCAGCTAGATTATTTGACACTCTTCGAAGTTAAATGTTACCAAATGAGGCTCAGCAGTCACATAATTCTGAGTTATGTGAATTAGGTCGGGGGGGAGTTCCCACCCGCCATGGGTACCATGTAATCCTATGCTACCGACTTCATTATAGGATAGTTGGAGACTAAACCGCCTCCCCCACCTGGTGTGCCAGGTGAGGAGGGGGCTGTGAACCCCCAGCAGGACCAAAAACAAGACATGTCAAAGGGCAGATGAGCTTCTAGCGAGCCAACGGCAATCCACACTTCAGTAGAAGATGTGATCACTGTCATACGCAGCATTGTAAGGAATGATGGTAAAGCACACACACCAAAAATGCTATACTTCCAGCAGCAGAAGTCGGCAAGAGCTGGAGGACAGAGATGCGTGGTGCATCCGTCACCATTCCCATTGGAAACCAGCACCACTGCATTGCTAATGTTTTCAACGATGATGAATGAATTAATAGATAGACACAAAATGCTGGTCGGGCGGCAACAGTGGCGCAGCGGTAGGGACGCTGCCTTACAGCACTTGCAGCGCCAGAGAACCAGGTTCGATCCCAATTACAGGCGCTATCTGTACAGAGTTTGTACTTTCGCCCCTTGACCGTGTGTGTTTTCTCCGAGATGTTTCGTTTCCTCCTACACTCCAAAGGTGTACAGGTTTAGAAACATAGAAACATAGAAAATAGGTGCAGGAGTAGGCCATTCGGCCCTTCGAGCCTGCACCGCCATTCAATGTGATCATGGCTGATCATCCAACTCAGTATCCCGTACCTGCCTTCTCTCCATACCCCCTGATCCCTTTAGCCACAAGTGCCACATCTAACGCCCTCTTAAATATAGCCAATGAACTGGCCTCAACTACCTTCTGTGGCAGAGAATTCCAGAGACTCACCACTCTCTGTGTAAAGAATGTTTTCCTCATTTCGGTCCTAAAGGAATTCCCCCTTATCCTTAGACTGTGACCCCTTGTTTGTAGGTTAACTGGCTTGGAATAAGTGTAAAATGGTCCCTAATGTGTGTAGGATAGTGTTAGTGTGCGGGGATCGCTGGACAGTGCGGACTAGGTGGGCTGAAGGGCCTGTTTCCATGCTGTATCTCTAAACTAAAACTAAGCTGAACTGAGCTGAAGAAGGAACTTGACCAGAAACGTCACCCATTCCTTCTATCCAGAGATGCTGCCTGTCCCGCTGACTTACTCCAGCATTTTGTGTCCATCTTCAGTGTAAACCAGCATCAGCAGTTCCTTCCTACACAATTATTAGTGAGTTCTTAGTTCACGCGCAGGTCCAAACAACTGGGCAGAAACATTAAGGCCGATGCTAAACAATGGGAAAAGTTAGGCTTTGTCAGAGATGCTGTCTTTCCGATGAGATGTTGAACGATGCTCCTTCTGCTCTTTACATTGGTTGTAAATCATGCCATGGAATTATATTAAAACAGGTTAGTTCTCATGGTGACCTAACAATATTTATCTCTTACCTAGCACTTCTGTAAATGGTCATGATCAGATCATTGATTGCACTTTAGATGTTTACAATATGTGTAAGGTTTTTGATACCTTCTGAAAGGATTATGAATACATCTATCTTGATCTTTGCACATTTTAACCTATAAATTCAAAGACAAGAAAGCAATTTTCAAACAAGATCTCAAAAGCATAACCTTATCCATGAAGGCTATTCCAAATTTCAAAAATTGGTGTTTCTTGGTTGTGTGAAAAGAAAAATTTCAAAAATAAATCAATCTCCTCAGGATAATTAACTTCCTCTTTTAATCGGTAGGCAACTAACTTGCTCCCAAGAGGTAAGTAGCCCTTGAAAGATTTCAGGGAGTTTTTGTGCTTCCTTGACAAGGCCAGCAGTATAATCAAGGACGAGTCGCACCATGACCACTCCCTCTTCTCACATCAAGAAAACTCACACCACCAGTTTCAGGGGAAGTTTCTTCCCAGCTGTTATCAGGCAACTGAATAACAACCACCACAACCAGAGAGCAGTGCTGAACTACTATCTACCTCATTGGTGACCTTCGGACTATCCTTGATCAGACTTTGCTGGGCTTTTACCTTGCTCTAAATGTTATTCCCTTATCATGTATCAATGCTCTGTAAATAGGTTGATCATAATCATGTATTGTATTTCTGACTGGATAGCATGCAACAAAAGCTTTTCACTGTACCTTGGTACACATGACAATAAACTATACTAAACATTTTGATTGGGTTTTGTGTTTAACTGAAATAAGGATGATTGCTGAGCAGGAGCTTCTGAACAAAATCTTGACAATAATGAACGAGCCGGAATAAATACAGGACTAAGTTCGCAAAGGCGGCTTTGGAAATTTATAAATTATTGAAAAATGCCTGGATAAAGATTGGAGGATAATAAATGAAGTACACCGACACATATATAATGAGATGAGTGAAGGGAAGCCTGCAATATGTATAAACTGAAGATAAGTTGTCACTTGTGTAGCAAGGAACTGCAGATGCTGGCTGAGAAACATAGAAAAGAGGTGCAGGGGTAGGCCATTCGATCCTTCGAGCCAGCATTGCCATTCAATATGATCATGGCTGATCATCCAAAATCAGTACCGCGTTCCTGCCTTCTCTCTTGAAAACTGGGCTTAAACCGAAGATAGACACAAAATACTGGAGTAACTCAGCAGGACAGGCAGCATCTCTGGAGAGAAGGAATGAGTGACGTTTCGGGTCGAGACCCTTCTACTTCTTGAACTTACATTTGTCTTCATATCAACTGTGCAGGAAGTCAAATCCAAACTGATTACAGTGGGAGTAAGATGAAATATTGAAAGCACAGGCAACAGGAAGTTTAATTGTAATTAAAATATCTGCAAATACTGGTTTATACCAAAGATAGAACAAAATGCTGGAGTAACTCAGCGGCTCAGGCAGCATCTTTGGAGAAAATGGACAGATGATGCTTCAGGTTGAGACCCTTCTTCAGACTGATTGAGTTGGGGGGGGGGGGAGGGGGGGGAGGGGGGGGGGGGGACTGGAAGCAAGAAAAAAACTGGACAAATCGGGGCTGCCAGCAGACAAGCACTTTCCCTGATAGGCTGATTGTTGACTAAAGACTGTGTGAGCCCATGAGGAATACATCATTGCAAACAATGGCATTGGTTAACAGAATTTTAGCAGTGGGAAGGGGGCAGTGGGGAGGAGACGGAGGGGCAGGAGATGGGAGGGAGAGGGAGGTGTTTGTAGATGTTGCCTAAAATTAGACAATTCAACTAGATATAACATTCAAAAGCGTAAGATATAACATTGAAAGCTTAAGGTCATCATACTGGACTTAACAGTGGTACTCTGCAAAGTGCTATTCAATGTGCCTTTGATTTTCCAAAATAGAAGACACTAGATCATGAGCACAATTTTGTAAATACCACACATTGGAAGAAATTGCTGGAAGAGCAAGAAGGATTTCTGGATTCTTGGTTTGGTAGTTAAAACTGTCCCAGGATGGAAGAATGGACCATATTTTTAGTTTGAACCAACATTCGGTGGTTGCCACATCCAAGGATGGTTAATGACCTGTAAAGTTCTCTGGGAATGTGAAAAAATATATGCATGGATAGAAAAGGTTTAGAGAGAAACGGACCAAATGCAGGCAACTAGTGCAGATGGGCATCTTGGTCGGCATGGACAAGTTTGGCCGATGTTTCCATGCTGTATGACTCTATGACTAAATACATACAGTGACTGAGGGGAAGATGTGTCTGGCGGTGCCACATTTCTTTGAAGGTAACATATTGAAACCCTCATGACTCAATAATGAATCCAACAATTTCATATAATCAGTCTTTCCTGTTTCTGTCAGAAACAGATCAGTCTTTCCTTTCTACGGATGCTGCCAGATCTGTTGAGAAAGTTAAGTGCTTCCAGTATACTTCAGATTTCCAGCATGTATGGTATTCTACATCTCCCAATTCCAACATTGTTTTATTTATTTCTCTCTATTTCCATCACACACCTCCTGGTGTTTTGATCCATCAGACAGAACAGTTATGATTAACAAGCATTAATCATTACTTTCAATTTGCCACCAAAGTATTTGTATTACCTAGACAACCATGGTCTCCATTCTGTCAGTTATTCCCTCTGCAATTTAAAACATATTATTTTTTCCTCAGTTGTTCAGCGTTAAGGGCCTGTCCCATTTAGGCGATTTTTTTAGGCGACTGCCGGCGACCGTCATGGTCGTAGCAGGTCACCAAAACAGCGGCGACTGGACCTCCCCTTCGACAATGCCTACGACAAGCTACGACAACCGACAGTGCCACCTAGTCAACGTCAAGCTACAGCAAGCTACCGAAAACCGGCAACCCATTAGGACGTCCACCTACGACCACACCTACGACCACCTACGACCACACAGGAGACAACCTACGACAATCAAAGTCAACCTATGTCCACCCGTGACAAGCTATGACAAGCAACGACCCTGTCGGCGACAACTGAAGACAACTGAAGACAATACAGTCGCCAGTACCTGTCGCTGGTTAACGTAGGTTGACATAGGTAGTCGTCAATGGAATTCACCGAAGTCAGCACCTGGCGACAATCTGCGACATCCTGGTGACAACCTACAACAGCACCTACGACAGAAGACCAGCAGCTACGTCAAGCTACGTCAAGCCCACAGTTGCCGAAACGTTTTGAACATTTCAAAATCCAGCGGCAACCAGAAAAACTTTACGACTCATTAGGCATCTTGAGGAGACGACTCACGACCATACAGGCGTCACCCCGCAACCATGTGGCGACAGCCTAGTCTCCTGTAGTCGCCAAAATAATCGCCTAAGTGGGACAGGGGCTTTAATGAAAGGTTATTGATTAGAAACAATAATTAAGCTCTTCTCTCCACGGATAATGCATAACCTTTTGAATATCCCCAGATTCAAATATTCATATTTCAGTATTCCAACATTTGCAGTTTTTGTTCTTTGATGGATGAGGAATTGTTCAGTACTTGTAATCTATGGAGAGTAATGGACAATGAAAAAGTTGAAGGAGAGTTGAAAGGGGGCCTAAAAGGAATAAGACAAATTAGAAGATATTTTATGGGGTATGGTGCAGAAGGAAACTCTTGCAAAGTTCTACAGATGCACCATAGAAGGTATATTGTTGGGTTGCATCACATCACTGGCCAAGGCCACCAGAGATTGTAGAAATTTGTAAATGTAATCAATTCCATCGTACAGGGGCTTCTCACCATTCCCACCATCCCACCCTATCTACATTTCGTGCTGTCTCACAAATTCAGGCAACCTAATCAAAGACTTGTCCCACCCTGGTTATTCCTTCTTTTTCCTGTTACCTTCTGGCAGAAGGTGCAGAAGCTTGAAAGCACACACCACTAGACTCAGAAACAGCTTTATCCCTCTGATATCAAGCTCCTGAACACTACTTCCATAGGCTATAGTACTGTCTGATTCACCTCTACACCTTTGCAGACACTGGACTCTGTCTATGGAACAGATGCGCTACATTGCTGCATTCTGCACTCTGAATCTTGCACTTTGCTATATCTATTACACCTGAGTTTCACTTGGTCGTATCAATGTACAGTAAAAAACAAAGCTTTTCACTGTACCTCAATGCATGTGACAAAAATAAACCTAGATCTAAAAGCTGTGGAGTAAATATACATCAGTTGGCTCCAACGTTGTAGCAGGAATAAGACGGGACAGACATAATTTGGATTCATGAAAGAAATATCATCTTTAACAATTCGGTCAAGAGTTTCTCAGGTTATAATGAATTAAATTCAATGTAAACCAGTGGATATGGTTTATTAGATTTTTAAGAGGCCTTTGATAAGATTTCACGTGACAATGTGACATGGAATGAAGATTAGTTAACGAACAGAAAACAATGATTAGGCTTAAATGGGCATGTTCCGGTTGGGAGGCTGCGATTAATGGAGTGACTGGTTGTAATCCATATCAGTCATCAGGGTGGGAAGACCAAGTGTAATATATTACAATTTGCTGATGATTCAAAGGAGGTGGCAGTCTGGATTGTGAGAAGGATGCAGAGAAGCTTCAAGAAGACGAAGCAAGTGGAATATGATGTGGAAAATTATATAGTTACCCACCTTGGTAGAAAGTTTAAGTGGTATGAGATTGAAAATTGTTCAAAGGGATCTGAATGTCTTTGTACATAAATAACTACAAATTAACAAGCAAGTATGACATGGAAATCAAAACACAGGTTGAATATTGGCAATTATTGCAAGTGAATATGTATACGAGGTAAAGGCATCATAATGTAATTATATGAGAGACCACACCAAGGATATTGTCTTAAGTCTGATCGCCTTACTTAAGGAAGGATATATCTACAATAAAGGAGGTGCAATACAGATTCACCAGATTAATTCCAGGGACTGGAGCATGGTTATCCATTGAGGAGAGATCCATTATGCAGATTTGCCTTTTACCCAAGATAGTTTAAAAGAATCAGAGATGATTTATTTTAAGACTTACAAAATTCTTGGAGGGGGTGACAGAGTGGATGCAGCGAAGATCCATTTCCCTGGATAAGATATCCAGCACCAGGGGGTCATAGACCACCAAATAAGGCAGTGAATATCAAGGACAGAGGCGAGCAGACGTTTCTTCACCCAAATGGTAATGAGTAATTGAGTGAGTTAGTGAATTCTCTCTGCTAGTGCTGTGTATGCTCAGTTGCTGAGACCTTAATGATTTATGGATGTTAAAGTTAATACAAAAATGTGTTGCCGGGGTAAAATATCACCCATAATATCACTGAATGACAGAACAAGCTCTGTGCTTTCTAATTCTTATATTATTAAATACAATTTGTGTTTTCCAGTGAATACTTAATTTTATTCACAATATTCACAACATTTTTAGATAATTTCAAGGACAAAAGTTGGATCTTTTGTGAATATGTCTTCTATTTCAGCACAGAAATTCATAATTTAATTGTGTTTTAATGTATTTCCCTATAAAATAACCTGCACTATATAGTATGTGAAGGTGTTTTAGTCATTCTGGGTCAAGATGTCTCGACCCGAAACGTCACCTATTCCTTCGCTCCATAGATGTTGCCTCACCCACTGAGTTTCTCCAGCATTTTTGTCTATCTTCTTTTAGTTATTCTGGGGATGAGGAAAACAAAAAGATTTTGAAATGTTTTCATTTTCTTTATCAAAACTAGTCTAGTCATTCTAAAGATGTCTCTGTATGAAGAATGATTTAACGAGAAAATGAACCAACTCAAATTCCCATAAGTATGGTAAGCTAAAGAAAGATGTAATTGGTCTATTTAATATGATTAAAGGATTTGGTTAATTTGATGGAAGGAGATATTTCCTTTGGCAGAATCCAGGACAAGGGGAATTAACCTTTACACTTGAGCATGGACACTAGCAAATTATGTACAATAAGAATGTCCACACACAAAATAGTTGTGTTAAAGAAGGAACTGCAGATGCTGAAAAAACGAGGGTACACAAAATGCTGGAGAAACTCAGCGGGTGCAGCAGCATCTATGGAGAGAAGGAGATGGGCAACGTTTCGGGTCGAAACCCTTCTTCAGACAAAAGAGTTGTGGCAATTTGGAAGGGCTCTTGCTTAAAAATCTGTTCAGGTTAGACTGTTTGAGAATTCAGAACTGAGCATAATAGGATTTTGTAAAACAGTGATCTTGAGATTTCAAACCAAAGCAGGTCAGGTATAGATAAGTCATGATCTAATTGAGCAGCAGAAACGGGCTCAAAGGGCTTGTTTTGAATGTCTGATCAATTTGAAACTATGTAATCTTCACTGATGCAGATTTCATTTCGGAGTCACGAGATGACTTCGTGAAGAGCCCGCCGGCGCGCATGCTCGACATATCGTCGTACCGCGTTGCTGCGACGGCTGGCGGTGGAGCGCGCTCCTCGCCAGCCCTTCAGAAGGGGCCACGGAGGTAAGTATCCTACCTTTAGTTGGTGGTCCTTGTTGTGGGTTTTGTCTTGCAGCAAGGACATGGATGGGAGTTCCAAGGGCCGGAGGACGTCAGGACGAGTTCGCCGGTCAACCGTTGCGGGGCCTTTACCATCGGCAGTACCTGCAACGCAGGCCGGGACTCAGGCGGAGATGTGGGTAAGCCCTGTGTTTACAGGTCCAGATCCGCCAGCACACCACAGCTCGGAGGAGTTCGACGAGGAGGAGTGTGGTGTGCCGCCAGAGCAGGGGGACCCTGCCATGGCAGTCAGGTCGTCAGCGGGCTCGCTGACGACCTCGAGCTGGGTGCGTGCGGCTGCACGGCCAGTTCCACTCAGCCCTCCGAGTAGGGGAAGGGCAGCAGCCCAGAAGCCTAACCCTGCCAGGGCTAAGGCATTGCCTGACACGGAGGAGCGGTCAGGTTCCAGGGCGAGACCCGGGGCGGCTGTGAGGTCCAGCCGGCACACCCCGACTCTCGACGCCGGTACGGGTCGGTTGAGTCGGGTCTCGTCGCGGTCGCCGAGCCCCCCATGGATGGGTGGGCGAGACCATGCGTCGGCAAAGTCCACGATGTGGGCAGCCGGCAAGCCTGCGCGGGCTTCAGGCAGCCATGCTTCGGCTGGTGCCGACACCACGCCGCAAGTGCCCTTAGTGGCAGCGGCTTCAGCTCCCGCTAAACGGAGGCGGTTGAACACGCCCACGCGGGAATCGCGCAGTTTCGCCTCGACGGCTGTTAGCGACAACTACCGGCACCGGCAGGGCCTCGATGAGGTGCGGGCCGATGATAGGAGCCCGGTTTCTTTTCAAAGCCGGAGGACTCCGACCACCTGAGTGTTCAGGGTGAAGGGCGTATTGACCGTATGGAGCGGCTGCTGGAGCTCCTGCTTCAACGTCAACTACAGCAGGGCAGCAACAGGCACAGGGCGTCGTCACCAGCTTCTACCATCAGCCTGGAGCAGCAGGAGGAGGAGGTTTTGGTGGATTCCATACCACCTCCGTTGGAGGTGCCAGCGGAGGATCTTCTGGATGTGGCGACCAAATTGCGGCCCCACATTCATCTGGACTTCCTTTAAACGCAAAGCTGACAGCCACTGTGGACTTTCTTAACAACCAGCAACCACAGGAAGAAGTCCTCATTCAGGCAATGAGCCGTCACAAGGCTCCATCCAATTGCAACTCCCTCAACGTGCCTGTGGTCAATACGCCGATATGGGGCAACATCAGTGCGGCTATCCGTCAACAAGAGGTAAAATTGCAGCAGATCCTGAAGCTCCTCACGGCCGGTATTACCGCCTTTGCGCGGTCGGTGGACGGGGACGAACTGAATTTGGACCAGGAAGATGCTCTGGCCCTCCTGTGCGCGACCCAGCACGAAATCAACGGGTTTCGCAAAACCAGCATCCGCCCAGCGCTCAATCCGAGGTCTGCAGGATTGTACAAACCACCGCCGCCGCCCCCGCCCCGTCAGCTCTTTGGGGAGGACCTCTCGAAGAGAGTCAAAGAGCTTGACGAACCAGCCAAAACGGTGGGGATCATGCGCTCTCAGAGTGCCCCCGCACCGTCAGGCTCAAAGTCTCCATACATTCGATCACGAGGGTCTGCTAGTTCCTCGACGAGGACCCACCCTCAAGCTCCACAACGACAGCAACATCAGACCCAGCACCAGGGGTCTTTTTTAGGACAGCGTCGGCAGAGACCCTGGTGGAAAACGAAGACGCCGCGCCCTCAAGCCAACCCAGCACCTCCACGTCCACCCACGCGTGTCTAGGACCGCCGGTAACCACGGGGGTGAGGGAGTCTGGTTCTCTCTTTTCTCTTTGTTTAACTTCACATGTTGGTGGTCGCCTTCGGTTGTTTTTGGGTGCATGGGGTAATTTTACTGGTGACGAGTATGTGTTGCAGAATATTCAGGGGCATAAAATTGAGTTTATTAATGGCGACATTCCTCCATCCCAGCACATGCCCGCTCGAACGTTTAAATTATCTGCTGCAGAACAGGCAGCAGGCTACAAGGAACTTTTAAGTCTTGAGCAGAAGGGAGTGATTGAGAGAGCGGTGCATGAGCCAGTTGAATTTGTTTCGAATATATTCACCAGACCTAAGAAGGATGGAGGTTGTCGTGTCATTATTGATCTAACCCGTTTGAATACTTTTGTAACATATACTCCTTTTAAAATGGATACGTTTGAAACAGCCAAATCATTGATTTCTCATGGTTGCTTTATGGCATGCATCGATTTGAAAGACGCATATTATTCAGTATCCATCCAGAAATACGACAGAATGTTTTGAAATTCATCTGGATGGGGCAACTCTGGCAGTACAAGGCTTTGCCTAATGGGCTCACCACAGCCCCTAGATTGTTCACTAAATTAGTGAAACCAATTATGGCTTATTTGAGGCAACGACACCATATAGTTATGGCCTACTTAGATGATATCTTAATTGTGGGCCACACCCTGGAATTGGCTGAACAGGGTGTTGCAGCTGCTGTCAATATATTTCAACAATCAGGGTTTATTGTCCATCCAGAGAAATCAAAGTTCTGCCCTGCCTAGGTGATTAATTACCTAGGGTTCACGGTGAACTCTATGAGCATGAGGGTTACCATTCCAATTAACAAGTTTGAGGAGGTTACCCAGGTGTGTCAAGATTTAATCCGCACCAATATACCATCGATTCGGCATTCAGCTACAATAATTGGGAAGCTTGTAGCTTTATTTCCGGCAGCGCGATATGGACCTTTGCATTATCATAATTTGCAAAGAGCTAAAATTGCTGCGTTAAAACAGAACGCTGGTCATTATGATCGGTCCATGCAGCTGCCGCCCGAAGCGATAAATGAGTTGCAATGGTGGGTGTGTCACATTAGCAGCTCATTCAAGCCTATCAGGGAGGCTAATCCGGTGGTATATTTGCAGACTGATGCAAGCTCCAATGGCTGGGGAGCCACGGATAATTGCTCTAGTTGTGGGGGCAGATGGGACACCCTTGAATCAACGATGTTGTTGACTCAAGGGATTAACTATTTGGAGTTGCTGGCAGCATTCCACGGACTTCGTGCGTATTGTTCCAAGCTAGTTGGAGCACATGTCCGTCTCCAAATAGACAACACCACAGCAGTGGCATACTTAAACCATATGGGTGGTACCAGGTCAGTTTCGTGTGACAAATTGGCTAACTCAATTTGGCTCTGGTGTGTTCAAAGAGACATTTGGATTTCAGCTACCTATTTGCCAGGTGAGCTTAATACTGTGGCGGACACCAGGTCATGCAAATTTAATGACAATATTGAATGGATGTTGCATCCTGAGATCTTTTCTAAAGTCACAGCCAAATTTGGTAAACCGGACATTGACCTTTTTGCGTCACGGTTGAACCATCAGGTACCAACCTACGTTTCATGGGAACCAGATCCTGGGGCAATAGCGCTAGATGCATTCTCGCTGGACTGGGGGAATTGGTTTTTCTATGCCTTCCCCCCGTTTTGCCTCATCAGTCGGGTATTGCGAAAGATTCAGGCAGATGCTGCCAAGGGCATCCTTATTATACCCGACTGGCCCACACAGCCTTGGTATCCGGTGGTCTTTGACATGCTCAACGAACCTTGGGTCCTTTTGAAGGGTTGCCCACAATTGGTTACTCACCCTGTCTCAGGGGAGCCACATCCCTGCCATGGCTATTTAAATTTGTTGGCTTGCAGGTTCTGAACAGGCCGTTAGTCCAATACGGCCTCTCGGCTCGGACCATGGATACCATCGGGGCGTCGTGTCGAGAGTCCACAAGGCGAAGATACCACTCGCATATTAAGCAGTGGGAAGCCTACTGCAGCCGCTCTCGCATCACGTACGATGACGTGACAATAACCGACGTCCTGGAATTCCTCGCGGGGTTGCACCATGATGAACACTTAAGTTACAGTGCCATCAACAGCGCCAGAAGTGCGCTATCATTCTACCTCAATTTTGGGGTAGGATCCAACAGGCTAGTGTCCAGACTCATGCGGGGTATATTCAATATGAATCCGCCTACACCACGCTATAATATCACCTGGGATGTCAGGGACGTATTAACCCTGCTCAGGACGTGGTCTCCCATGGAAGGGCTCCAACTGGACCAACTCACCATGAAGCTGGTGATGTTACTAGCGCTGACTTCAGCTCAGAGGGTACAGACACTACACAAACTTCGTGTCGACAGAATGACGTCTACCCCTACAGAAGTAGTCTTTTTCATTGACGAGCTACTAAAGCAGCATAGACCTGGGTGCACTGGGCTGCAGCTGAAGTTCCCGGCATACCCCGCAGATGCTAGGCTATGTTAGCCTCACATATCCGCCACTATGTCAAGGTGACGGCACGCATCAGAGGAATGGAGAGATACCTGCTTGTCACTCATAAGAGACCTCATCATCGAGTGACAGTCCAGACGATATCCAGGTGGCTTTGAGTCGTCTTGGGTAAGTCAGGTATCGACACTAATGTGTTCAAGTCTCATTCCACCAGGGCTGCATCGACGTCAGCGGCAAGGGTCATGGAGGTGCCCATGGACCAAATTCTCGCCACAGCAGGATGGGCTAATGAAGCTGTGTTCCAGCGTTTTTATAACAAGCCTGTTGCTGCTCCTCTACAGTTCGCAGAAGCCGTGCTGAATGCAGGTCAAGAACGTGGAGATGTCCCCGCATGAGGGGTTTTTGATTTGTTATTAATAACTCTGCTCTTGTTTTGCAGTATGAACTGTTGAGCAAGTTTGTTCCTCCCATCCATCCCTGGTAGTGGTGTGTCAGCATGGACGTGGTCCAGGGCGTGTAATCACAGAAGCTTTGAAGTCTTCACGAAGTCACTCACGTGACTCCGAAATGAAATAGTAAGATTGAACGAGAACTTACCAGTTCGAAGGTTGATCTTTATTTTATAAGGAGTCGAAGTGAGGGATTTCGTGCCCTCCTCGCCCAACCCTCAATCACCTTCATCTGGTAATCTTAGTCACTTCAATCTTACTATGCAAAGTAATTTCTTTTGTTGGTTTCTGTGATTCCACGCCGCTACTTTGAAGTATGTCGAGCATGCGCGCCGGCGGGCTCTTCACGAAATCCCTCACTTCGACTCCTCATAAAATAAAGATCAACCTTCGAACTGGTAAGTTCTCGTTCAATCTTACTAATCCTTTGGTTAATAATTACACAGCTCTTGAAAATGTGCACCTTCGGTTTTGGTGTGAGGTTCTCTTTCCTTCACTTCCCTGTTGGGGCATGTTAGATACTAATAACTACTAAATTCTGGACACTCGAGTAAATCAGTAAACTTAACTAGTGCTAACTTCATTCAGAGCTCCAGCTCTTCAGTTCAGTTCAGTTTCAGTACAGTTTAGTTAAGTGTCACATGTGCCGGGGTACAGTGAAAAGCTTTTATTGCCTACTAACCGGACAGCAGAAAGGCATATACGGGATTACAATCAATCCATTTACAGTGTATAGATACATGATACGGAAATAACGCTTAGTGCAAGGAAAGGCCAGCAAAGTCCAATCAAGGATAGTCCGAGGGTCCCCAAAGAGATAGATAGTATTTCAGGGTACACAAAAAGCTGGAGAAACTCAGTGGGTGCAGCAGCATCTAAAGCGAAGGAGATAGGTGACGTTTCGGGTCGAGACCCTTCTTCAGAAGAAGAAGTCTGAAGAAGGGTCTTGACCCAAAACGTCGCCTGTCTCCTTCGCTCCTTAGATGCTGCTGCACCCACTGAGTTTCTCCAGCTTTTTGTGTACCCTCGATTCTCCAATATCTGCAGTTCCTTCTTTAACAGATAGTATTTCAGCGTTGCTCTCTGGTTGTGCTAGGATGATTCAGTTGCCTGATAACAGCTGGGAAAAAAACTGTCCCTGAATCTGGAGCTGATGGGAGAGGGGAGAAGAGGGAATGACCAGGGTGTGACTTGTCCTTAATTATGCTGCTGGCCTTGCTGGCCTTGGAGTCAATAGGAGGGAGTTTGGTTTGTGTGAAGGTCCACAAATCGTTGCAGTTTCTTGCAGTCTTGGATGGAGCTGTTCCCAAACCGACGTATCCTGATAAAATGATTTCTATGGTGCATCTGTAGAAGTTGGTGAGAGTTGTAGGGGATATGCTAAACCTCCTAAGCCTTGTAAGGAAGTATAGAGGTGTTGGTGTGCCTTCTTGGTCGTGCCTTAATATGGGTAGACCAGGAGAAGTTTTTGGTGATATTGATTCCTAGGAAGTTGAAGTTTTCAACCTTCTCCACATCTGCACCGTTAATGGGGAAAAGGGGAAAAAGGATAATTACTTTCGAGCATACGAGCATTGGAAATGGGGTGGGAGATTGTAACCTTCACTTGGTCCACCCTGTTTCGACTAATACAATCACCCTGGCGCGCACAAACAGAAGACCAAACAGGGTCCTACAACTTTGGGCTGTGCACACCATATGCAAGAAGAAGAAGAAGCATTGGAAATCAATGAATAAAATCTTTAACATAATGCTGTGTGATGGTTACACAGAGGCTCCAGGACATGAATGTGGAAGTATCTGGGCCCAGTGAAATTGATAAGACATCTTACTGAAAATGGTCAATGCACCACAGTCTTAGAATAAAGGGGAGGCCATTTAGGACTGAGGTGAGAAAAAACATTTTCACCCAGAGAGTTGTGAATTTGTGCAATTACCTGCCACAGAGGGCAGTGGAGGTCAAATCACTGGATGGATTTAAGAGTTAGATCGAGCTCCAGGGGCTGGTGGAATCAAGGGATATGGAGAGAAGGCAGGCATGGGGTATTGATTGGGGACGATCAGCCATGATCACAATGAATGGCGGTGCTGCCTCAAAGGGCCAAAGAGCCGAATGGCCTCCTCCAGCACCTATTTTCTATGTTTCTATGTTTCTATGTTTCACCAAAGAATTCTTGTATTCTGGAGACACACAAGTCTCTGGGGCAAAAAGGAACAAGACTGGGATGGGATTTCAAGACACAGATTGACACAACTGGGCCTGGTCCATTGAAACCCCATCCAGTCAAGGCCAACTGAACCACCATAAATTCTAATAGAGATACAAAGTGCTGAGTTACTCAGCGGGTCAGGCAGCATCTCTGGAGAAAAAGGATAGGTGACGTTTCAGGTCTGGACCCTTCTTCAGACTGGAGAATTAAAATTCTTCAGAAATGCTGCCCGACCCACTGTGTAACTCCAGCACTTGTGTCTATTTCAGTATAAACCAGTGACTCTTGTAGCCCCTTGCTCCCCCATAAATTCTAATTGACAGCAGGGCCTGTATTGCATGCACATACTTACACCTGCCCTCTCATTAAAATATTCCTTGCAGTTATGAAATATATTCAATCGATTAATGGAGACAAGTATTAAAGAAGGAACTGCAAATGCTGGAGAATCGAGGGTTACACAAAAAGCTGGAGAAACTCAGCGGGTGCAGCAGCATCTAAGGAGTGAAGGAGATAGGCGACGTTTCGGGTCGAGACCCTTCCTCAGACTCTACAGGCGACGTTTCGGGTCAAGACCCTTCTTCAGACAATGGAGACAAGTAGATAGTTTTAGCCCATGCATGAAGTGGCGCTGTGCTCTGAGAGGTGAAGGGATAACTTTATTCCTAGTGCTTTGGCTGCACTTATGGATACTAACAAGCAAGTTGCAACATTGCATTTGAAGTTTCTCAAAACCTCATCTGGAGCCCGTATATCAGACTCCACACGAACTGGCAAATTAAGGTTATCCCACTGAGAGTTTGCTCGTAAATGAATCAAAATGACTGGTTTATGCTAATCCCTGGTGATTTTTCGCACACTCTCCAGGGAAATGATCGCCTCATATAGGCCATCCTCTGTGGGGCTTTCTTCCAAGGTACCTTTCAAACCTTCTTCTCTTGCTTCTGGTTATGCTACAGACCCAGTGGGCAAAGCACCCAATTTCTGAAGAAAGCAGCTGGTCTCACCTCTGGAATGTTGCCCAGACTTCCAAACATCTCCATTTCCACATGTTTTTGTGCCTGATTTATAAGTGGCTCTACCGCACGTTGCTCACCTACAAAGCAGCAAGTGATTTATTATCACTCTCAGGTGCAGGACATGTCCCTACTCTTAAAACCCACTTCACTGTGACACCATTCTGCATTGCATGTTAAATGCGTGTACATCATACATTTTCATAGTGGGGTCTCCAGTTGAGCAGCACATGGCGATTGAACTTGTCTGCA
Source organism: Raja brachyura (assembly GCA_963514005.1). Next base: position 12,357,760 of record OY740800.1, on the reverse strand, counting down.
TAAGCTCCACATCTTCTGTAGGCTAGTACATCATGTCAAAAGTCAGTCAGTTTAGTTTATTGGCACATGTACGAGGTACAGTGAAAAGCCTTTGATGCGTGCTAACCGGAGTGTAGCAAAGAATTTTCCCACTGCGCTTGATACAAACATCACACCACCTCCTTGGGAAATGAACACTTTAAACCTTTTATTATTCAGTCACATAACACTTAAAACCCAAGAACAATACAATTTCATGGCCTTTTACTCTCAACCCATGGGTCTTCAAGAATTCCATTGGATTTACAATTAGAATCAGTTAATGGTAAAGGGACAGGGGTTACACAAAAAGCTGGAGAAACTCAGCGGGTGCAGCAGCATCTAAGGAGCGAAGGAGATAGGCGACGTTTCGGGTCGAGACCCTTCTTCAGACTGGTCAGGGATCAGGGAAACGAGAGATATAAACAGTGATGTGGAGAGATAAGGAACAATGAGTGAAAGATATGCAAAAAAGTATTGGTGATAAAGGAAGCAGGCCATTGTAAGCTGTTTGTGGTGTGAAAATGAGAAGCTAGTGCGACTGGGAGGGGGGGGGGGGGAGATGGAGAAGGAATGTCAGGGCCAGAGGGCTGAGGGAGAGGTGGGGGGGAGGCAGTCTGGGTTAACAGAATTGAGAAAATTCAATGTTTAAGCCCAGAGGATGCAGACTCCCCAAGCGGAATATGAGGTGCTGTTCCTCCAACTTGCGGTGTTGATCACTCTGGCCGTGGAGGAGGCCCAGGACCGAGAGGTCGGATACGGAGTGGGAGGGGGAGTTGAAGTGCTGAGCCACCGGGAGGTCGGGTTGGTTATTGCGGACCGAGCGGAGGTGTTCGGCGAAACGATCGCCCAGCCTACGCTTGGTCTCACCGATGTAGATCAGCTGGCATCTGGAGCAACGGATGCAGTAGATGAGGTTGGAGGAGGTGCAGGTGAACCTCTGTCGGACTTGGAATGACTGCTTGGGTCCCTGAAAGGATTGGATGGGGGAGGTGAAGGGACAAGTGTGGCATCTCTTGCGGTTGCAAGGGAAAGTGCCCGGGGAAGGAGTGGAGCGGGAGGGAAGGGAAGAATTGACGAGGGAGTTGCGGAGGGAGCGGTCTTTGCGGAAGGCAGACAGGGGGGGAGATGGGAAGATGTGGCGAGTGGAGGGGTCACGTTGGAGGTGACGAAACTGGCGGAGGACTATCTGTTGTATGCGCTGGCTGGTGGGGTGAAAGGTGAGGACCAGGGGGACTCGGCACTTGTTGTGAGTGGGGGAATGGGGAGAGAGGGCAGTGTTGCGGGGTATGGAGGAGACCCTGGTGCGAGCCTCATCTATAGTGGGGGAGGGGAAACCCCGTTCTCTGAAGAACGAGGACATTTGCGATGACCTGGTGTGGAACACGTCATCCTGGGAGCAAATGCGGCGTAGACGGAGGAATTGGGAATAGGGGATGGAGTCGTTACAGGAAGCAGGGTGGGAGGAAGAGTAGTCCAGGTAGCTGTGGGAGTCAGTTGGTTTGTAGTGGATGTCAGTCAGGAGTGTATCACCTGCAATAGAGATGGTGAGGTCAAGGAATGGTAGGGAAATGTCGGAAATGGTCCAAGTATATTTGAGTGCCGGATGGAAGTTGGTTGTGAAATGGATGAAGTCAGTCAGTTCTGCGTGGGTGCAGGAGGTGACACCAAAGCAGTCGTCAATGTAACGGAGGTAAAGGTCGGGGGTGGGGCCCTGGTACGCCGAGAACAAAGATTGTTCGACGTGCCCGACAAAGAGGCAGGCGTAGCTAGGGCCCATGCGTGTGCCCATAGCTACGCCTTGTGTTTGGAGGAAATGGGAGGAGTCAAAAGAGAAGTTGTTGAGGGTAAGGACCAACTCCGCTAGGCGGAGGAGGGTGTCAGTGGATGGGTATGGGTTGCTCCTCTGGTTGAGGAAGTACCGGAGGGCTTTGAGACCATCCTGGTGGGGGATGCAGGTGTATAGTGACTGGACGTCCATGGTGAAGATGAGAGGATGGGGGCCTGGACAACGGAATGTGCGGAGCCGACGGAGAGTGTCTGAGGTGTCTTGAACATAGGTGGGGAGGGATTTAACAAAGGGGGATAGGATGGAGTCAAGGTATGTGGAAATGTGTTCGGTGGGGCATGAACAGGCAGAGACAATGGGTCTGCCGGGGCAGTCGGGTTTGTGGATTTTGGGGAGAAGGTAAAATCGGGCTGTGCGGGGCTGGGGAACGATGAGGTTGGAGGCTCGGGGGGGTAGGGAGCCGGAGTTGATGAAGCCGGTTATGGTGCTCGAGATGGTGGCCTGGTGCTCGTCAGTGGGGTCATGGTCCAGGGGTAAGTAGGAGGAGGTGTCCGAGAGTTGGCGCGTGGCCTCTGCTTTGTAGAGATCGACGCGCCAGACTACCACAGCACCTCCCTTGTCGGCAGGTTTGATAACCCAGTCTGGGTTGTTGCGGAGTGAGTCGATGGCAATACGTTCGGAGGGGGAGAGATTGGAGTGAGACAGGGGAGTGGAGAAGTCGAGGCGGTTGATGTCCCGACGGCAGTTCTGAATAAAGAGTTCTAAAGCTGGAGGGCCACGAGGGGGGGTCCACGAGGAGGGGGTACGTGGGAGACAGGAAAAGGGATCATCAGTGGGGGGGCGAGGACTTGTTCCCGTGGAAAAACGCTGTGAGGCGGAGGTGACGGTAGAAGAGCTCCAAGTCGTGGTGGGCGCGAAACTCATTGAGGTGGGGACGGAGGGGGACAAAGGTAAGACCCCTGCTGAGGACCGACCTTTCGGTGTCGGAGAGGGGGAGGTCCGGGGGGATGGTGAACACGCGGCAGGGATGGGGGTTGTGGCTGGAGGAAGGCAGGTGAGTGGACTGAGGACGGAGCGTTGTGTGGTGGGGGGGTGGAGGGTGGTCAGGGGGTGGGGGGGTATGGGGGCTGTGGTGTGGGTGGGAAAGAGCGGGGGTTACATAGTAGGAGGGGGATGGGGAAGACCCAGTGGAATAGCCACTGAGGTCACCGGGGCTGGGGAGAAGGGCACTAGGACCCAGTTCCGTTAACAACAGAGTGGTGGGAGGAGTGAGCAACGTGGAGGCTTCAGGCCCGCTGCAGAGTCCAGTCTGTGGGTGAGGCGACGGCTGCGGGCTGCTGGAGGGCGGTGGAGTGTCGTGGGTCGGCGGGCCCGAAGGTAGGAGTCCGCGAGCAGTGGAGTCGGGGTCGGCGGGCGATGCGTGGGTGGTCCCGGTGGGCGAGTGGTCGGTGTGGCGGCAAGGTTCAGCCCGCCCGGTGAGGCGGCGAGAAGAGTGGGGTGCGGTGCGGCGGCCATGTTCGGGGGGCCCCGGTCCGGCGGCGATGCAAGGTGAGGCGGGTGCGGCTCTGGTCTTCGGCGGGCTCAGTACAACGGCGATGCTGGATGGGCCCGGTGCAGCGATGAGGGTAGGTGGTCCCGGCGGACGGCGAGGTTCGGCGGTCGCGTTGTGCTGGTGATGGGCGGTGGAATCGGGGAGGGTGAGATAAACAGAGTTACCGGGCAGGCAGCGAGGCTGGGCGTCATCGGTAGGCAGGTGGAGGTCGGCGGCAGCATCGGCGTGGAGGTCGGCGAAGGCGGCGTCCTGGTGGATCCTGGAGGAGCTCCTGGTGGCCAAGATGGCGTCAGGGGACTCAGGCCGGAGGCTCGGGCCAGAGTTGGGGCCCGGGGCCTGCGGGCGGTCAAGTCGGGGATTGTCGTTAGCTGGAACGGCCTGGAGGCGGGCTAATTTCAGGTCCTTGATGGAGGTAAGATGGGACAGGAATTGCTGATTGAAGCGGTGGATCTTCCGGAGGATGTACTGTAGTTGGGGTCCGTTGCAGGTCTGGGTGAGTGAGGCCTGAAGATTCGGGAGAGCCAATGCGAGGTCCTGCTGGTGCCGGCGCATTGCAACCAGGGTGGATCTTAATGCCCGGTTGGAGAATTGTACAGTGTGGCGGCGGATGGCCAGTCAGTACCGATAGTCTGGCTGGGGTCCGAACTGGGAGGCAGGGAATTGGAGCTGGAATCCACGAGGTATGAGATGGAGGCGCAGGCAGGCCCCGAGGAAGCAGATGTGGCTGTGGTATCGAGTCTGGGTGAGGACGTGGTCGTAGAGTTGGAGGGAAGGGGGTATCACAGAGGGGGAGCAGTTAGAGAGGAGGTTGTGAAACTGTCTTCGTAGGGAGGAGGAGAACTTCTTCAAAGTAGGCATACCTTGAGGAGATATCGCAGTGGAGTAGACAAAGTGTTAAAGAAGGAACTGCAGATGCTGGAGAATCGAGGGTTACACAAAAAGCTGGAGAAACTCAGCGGGTGCAGCAGCATCTAAGGAGCGAAGGAGATAGGCGACGTTTCGGGTAAAGGGACAATTCATTCAAGTATTGCATGTGGGTTTTCTTTCCTGTGGTCCTAATATAGAGGCAACATTAACCTTGATTTTTATGTAAATTGCATTTGGATATTCTCAATTATAGTGTCTGAATTTGAATCCGGTTCAGACTAACTTCACATTTCTGCTTATTTTCAAGTTATTAGGACAGCTGCATCAAAATGTAACAAATTTCCTTAAGTTATGAATACTTATATTAAAGCTCAGTCGCTTTGAAAATTGAAACTCAACTTGTCATGCACAAAATGATGTGCTTGTGCATGCAAGTATGTGCATTAAAATAATCTAATTTAGAATACTTCACAGAAACAAATGAATTATTCTCAAGACAGGAGTTTCAAGATCATTGCTTGATTCAATTGTTTTTCACTTTAGCCTTTTTCCTACTCTCTAATTGGGCGGTGTCTAAATGCTTTCTGCTTCTTAATGTTCAAATTTTTTTTTCATTTGATTTTTCCATTATCCAACTAGAATTGTAGCAGACTATCAACTCAAAGGGTTTCACAAAAAGCTGGAGAAACTCAGCGGGTGCAGCAGCATCTAAGGAGCGAAGGAGATAGGCTTCTTCAGACTGGTCAGGGATCAGGGAAACGAGAGATATAAACAGTGATGTGGAGAGATAAAGAACAATGAGTGAAAGATCACCAAAAAAGTATTGGTGATAAAGAAAGCAGGCCATTGTAAGCTGTTTGTGGTGTGAAAATGAGAAGCTAGTGCGACTGGGGGGGGGGGGGGGAGAGATGGAGAAGGAATGTCAGGGCCCGAGGGCTGAGGGAGGGGTGGGGAGGAGGCAGTCTGGGTTAACAGAATTGAGAAAATTCAATGTTTACGCCCAGAGGATGCAGACTCCCCAAGCGGAATATGAGGTGCTGTTCCTCCAACTTGCGGTGTTGCTCACTCTGGCCGTGGAGGAGGCCCAGGACCGAGAGGTCGGATACGGAGTGGGAGGGGGAGTTGAAGTGCTGAGCCACCGGGAGGTCGGGCTGGTTATTGCGGACCGAGCGGAGGTGTTCGGCAAAACGATCGCCCAGCCTCCGCTTGGTCTCACCGATGTAGATCAGCTGGCATCTGGAGCAACGGATGCAGTAGATGAGGTTGGAGGAGGTGCAGGTGAACCTCTGTCGGACTTGGAATGACTGCTTGGGTCCCTGAAAGGAGTGGATGGGGGAGGTGAAGTGACAAGTGTAGCATCTCTTGCGGTTGCAAGGGAAAGTGCCCGGGGAAGGAGTGGAGCGGGAGGGAAGGGAAGAATTGACGAGGGAGTTGCGGAGGGAGCGGTCTTTGCGGAAGGCAGACGGGGGGGAGATGGGAAGATGTGGCGAGTGGAGGGGTCACGTTGGAGGTGGCGAAACTGGCGGAGGACTATCTGTTGTATGCGCTGGCTGGTGGGGTGAAAGGTGAGGACCAGGGGGACTCGGCCCTTGTTGTGAATGGGGGAATGGGGAGAGAGGGCAGTGTTGCGGGGTATGGAGGAGGCCCTGGTGCGAGCCTCATCTATAGTGGGGGAGGGGAAACCCCGTTCTCTGAAGAACGAGGACATTTGCGATGACCTGGTGTGGAACACGTCATCCTGGGAGCAGATGCGGCGTAGACGGAGGAATTGGGAATAGGGGATGGAGTCCTTACAGGAAGCAGGGTGGGAGGAAGAGTAGTCCAGGTAGCTGTGGGAGTCAGTTGGTTTGTAGTGGATGTCAGTCAGGAGTGTATCACCTGCATCTGCAGTTCCTTCTTTATAACTCAAAGGGTTTGCTGGTTTTAGCTTTAGGCTTATCATTGACACGTGCACAGAGGTACAGTGAGGAACTTTCCTTTGCACACTATCCAAACAGATCAGATATACACTACATAAATACATTCAAGTCAAACACAAGTACAATAGATAGAGCAAACGGAAAGTTGCACAATGCAGCATATAGTTTTCAGCATTGTAGTGTATCAGTTCCATGCACAAAATCTGATGTCCGCAATGGGGTAGAGGCGAATCGGACAGTACATTAGCCTATGGAAGGACCATTCAGAAACATGATTATAAGAAAGGAAGAAACTGCTCCTTATTTGCTTTGACATTCACTTTTCCCAACCTACTTAATGAAATAATCATGGAGTCCAATGCATTTCGAACTTCCTTCTTTCAGATGGGAAGTCTAGCTAAGAACCAGCGATCCATTACAGTGTATTAAAAATCACATGGCATGATTTGAAGTGGGAAGTGGATTTCCCTGAAGTTCCAGCCTACATTTTGCTCTCAGCTGACACTTAAAAGGAGATCGATAAGATTTTCAGATCTTTAGAAAATGAAGAAATGTGGGGTTTGCACAGGAAAGTGGTACCATGATAAAAGATAATTCATGGTCATATTAAGCACAAGAGGCGAAATAACCTGTTCCAGCTTCCAATTTTCATATTATCTCATTTATTGCCATAATACAATTATTGACTTCATTACTGTTCAAGGTGTATGACAGAATGGCTACAATGTATTACAGCCACAACAACACGACAAATGTACTTACTTGGCAAATTAGTTTCTTGCAGTTCTTGAGATATAGAAAAATAAATGCAAGTCTTGCATTCTTTATAAAGCTGTCCCATAACTTTAAAATATGCCATGTAACCATAATACAGCAGAATTTCATAGCTCTCATTGTGTTTGATCAATCATGGTAATATATACAGATGCCAGATAAACTGTCTTCTTACAATTTTCTGTTATTTTTCTGCATTCCTTCCTCATACAAATCATTAGAGCAATGGCTCAGCATGTTTTGACGTATGTCCTACCTCAGGGTAGAAGATGCATAGAAACATAGAAAATATGCAGGAATTAGGCCATTTGGCCCTTCGAGTCAGCACCGCCATTCAATATGATCATGGCTGATCATTTAAAATCAGTACCCCGTTCCGGCTTTTTCCCCATATCCCTTGATTCCTTTAGCTCTAAGATCTTAATCTAACTCTCTCTTGAAAACATCAAGTAAATTGGCCTCCACTGCCTTCTGTGGCAGAGAATTCCACAGATTCACAACACTCTGGGTGTCAAAGGTTTACCTCATCTCAGTCCTAAATGGCCTACCCTTTATTCTTAAACTGTGACCCTGGTTTTGGACTCCCCCAACATCGGGAACATTTTTCCTGCATCTAGCCAGTCCAATCCTCTTAAGAATTTTATATGTTTCTATAAGATCCCCGCTCACCCTTCTAAATTCCAATGGATAACACAAGAGTGTATTTTTATTTCCATTCATTCTTCATTGTGTACTTGTGTTGCTTCTTTCAACTAAAGTCAATGTTGATTAGTTCATGTGTAGGAAGGAAATGCAGATGCTGGTTTAAACCAAAGTATACGCAAAATGCTTGAGTAACTCAACGGCACAGGCAGCATCTCTAGAGAGAAGGAATGGGTGACTTTTTGGGTTGAGACCCTTCTTCAGACGGTTTGATTAGTTCATGTTTACTGAAGCATAATTGTAAGCTTGGGCGTTATCAATCACGTCATCTAAGATTTATATATATAGAGATGTGGAACCTTTAAGCTGTCCACATCTAGTGGATGAAGCGGAAATTTATTACCAGTGTCTGCACAGACGAGCGTCAGGATTACTTTATTATGTAAATGTGCTCCGCCCATGAGGAGCTACATATGGCATTGAGCCAAAGGATAATCCCTGAGGTAATAATGACCTTCCAATTTCATTCCAGCTGTCTGGGAAGCAAGTGGAAACAGCTTGTTTCGTCATACACCATTTAGTGTGAAAGGTCCAGGGCTTTTTATTTTAATCAAGGCATTCATTTGAATGCCATTGCATTTTCATGCATGCAATCCAACAAACTATTTTCAGCTGAAGCCTCACGATCGTACATTAATCAATGTATACAGCTGTGAAAAGCACAATTTTAAGAATATATAGATTGAAATAATATTTGTAAACTAAGCAGAAATAAGTTAGCAATGAAATATGACTTTCTTCACTGACCTAGACTTGTGTGTAATATGGTTTTAGAATATGGATTGTTGTGTTTACAACGGAAATATGCATTATTTTATTTTCAATGAAAAGAAGGTGATAAGACTAACGCAGTATGGTGAAACGGAAGGGTGAATATCCATAAAATAAAATGTAGTAGTATATTCACAATTATCTCGTTGTGGGTGGTATGGTACCTTTGGGGGTAGTGGTGCGATTCTTTGCCTCCAATAATAAATAAATCTATCTTCATGACATGGTACAAAATTGATACTAATTTGTACTGGGCAAAACAGAATAATTTAACCATTGATAAGGGTGACAGTTTTCAGGTAAGAAAATATTGGAAATTGGCTACAGAACTGAGGAAACAAGAATGTCACACTTCTGTGACTTGCAACACAGAGGACTTTTTCAAACTTGAAGATCATATTATTTGGTCTGTCTTCAAGGAGTTATGAGGATAAATGGGAGGGGGGGGGGGGGGAATAGTCCCTATATCTGGTATTCAGATACGTTAACATTTCCTTCTCCCTATAGAGATAAAGTGAACATTTGTGAAATGTTAATAGAGCCCAGATGGGATCCATTACCTTTCCTTCGAGCAGTCATGGGGTTTAAATGTACCACATAGAGCTCATAGCAGATTTTTGGCTGGTGTTAGTTTAATTAGGCCTAGTGAGAGCATATTAGGATAATTGCCAGGTTGTACAGGAACTCAGGCAGACAGATCCCAAACATTCTTTGTATGGAGAAGAGGGGCCAAGCAAAAAGCTCACCTGACTGTATCCCAAGTGATTGCATCATGGCCTGGTAATATGTTCCAATGCATAAGAACACAAGAAGTTTCAGCGAGTGGTACCTAGTACATCATGGGCACAGTCCTCCCCACCATCAAAAGTATCTACACGAGGCTCTGCCACAAAAAGGTGGTAGGGTACTCTCATAACGTTTAAGAGACATGTGGACAGGTACATGGATAGGATAGGTCTGGAGGGTTATGGGCCAAGCATGGGCAGGTGGAACTAGTAGTGTACATGGAGCATGTTGGTCGGCATGGGAAAGTTGGGCTGAAGGCCCTGTATCCACACGGTATGACTCTACAACTCTATGACTCTATTATCAAATATCACCACCATCCAGGCTATGCCTACTTCTTGCTGCTACCATTGGGCAGGATGTACAGTACAACAGCCTGAAGTCTACTTTCACATAACATTTCATGTTCTTCAACAATCTGCACAACCAGAATCCTACCTCGGTAATGGAACACTATGACCACCTCTTGCACTACGTAGACTTGTTTTCTCATTGTGTTTTGCACTAATGTATATATTTTTTAATTTTTGCAGTCTTTGTCTTGAATAATTTAGGCTTTCCTGCATTGTCTGAGTCTGTGCCTGTGATGCTGTGACAAATAGGCTTTTCATTGTATCTGTATCTCACCATACACGCATATGACAAATTTGACATGACTTCCTTCTCTTGCTGCCTGATTTTCTTTCCTCTTCACTCCACCCCTCTACTTGTTTGAACTCATGAGTTTGATTGCCTCTTGACACCCAAGTTGTCTGCTTTGTTTTGTACCTAGATTGCAGTGATGCAAGCGGCTGTTCAATGTGCAGAGGAAGCAATGTAGCATCAGTCTTTACTCTGAAGAAACAGAACCATTTTTGGACTTTCGCCTAAGACCCCTTGCCCCAGTGCCACAAAAGCTGATCCTTTGACCACTTCAAAATCCTTTTTAACTATTGATGTAATTTAAAAAATGAAAACAGTATTTACCGTTACCTCCAGGTTACAGAACAGCTTCTTGCCACCAACCATTAGAAACATAGAAACATAGAAAAATAGGTGGAGTAGGCCATTCGGCCCTTCGAGCCAGCACTGCCAATAAATATGATCATGGCTGATCATCTAAAATCAGTACCCCGTTCCTGCTTTTCCCCCCATAACGCTTGATTCCTTTAGCCCTGAGAGCTAAATCTAACTCTCTCGTGAAAACATCCAGTGAATTGGCCTCCACTGGCTTCTGTGGCAGAGAATTCCACAGATTTACAACTCTCTGGGTGAAGAAATGTTTCCTCATCTCAATCCTAAATGGCCTACCCCTTATCCTTAAACTGTGACCCCCTGGTTCTGGACTCCCCCAACATCAGAACCATTTTTCCTGCCTGTCCAATCCTTTAAGAATGTTATATTTTATATGTTCCTATTAGGCTCTTGAACCACTCCATACAACCTTTACCACCACCTCTGTACCCAATTGCAAGGAATTTATAACAAAGTCTGCATTACATTCTTTGGCACGCACCATCATGGTCTGCTTTATCTAGTACAATGCATTAGATATTTTATATTTATTTCTTGTGTTGTTCTGTTAAATATGCCTGTAAGCCTGCAGCAAGGAAGAATTCCTTTTTCTCTGGTCTCGCTGTACATGGCAACCATTGGTTCATAACCTCTTAACCAATGAATAATTAATTTTAAATATTGAGATTCAGTAAAATAAAGGCCAAAAAAAGTACAAATTTTCCTTGCTAATTCATCTCCCAACATACATCATGAGTATGTATAAAGCTAATCAACCAGATCAAACCTAATCAAATGCACCAGGTCCCTCCATGCATCAGGTCCCCCCAATACATCAGGTCCTTCAACACAACATGTAAGGACTGTGCACCACAACTCTGCTGAATCCAGTTGCATAGGTGGCCCAGTGGGGGGTGATGTGCCAATGTTGACCACCAGCACATTCCTGATTTCTGCACAGTAGTGCACAGGTACGGAAGTCAGGGGGGGAACAAAAAAAACTGATCTGCACACTTCAGCGCGTCTACTGTGCTGACGGAATCACTGGCTGTTGAAGAATGGGACTGTGGTAGTGTATCACAGATAGCAGCAGACTAGGGGTTATGTAAAATGACCCAGCAGTTTAGTATGGTAAAAGCTTTAAGAAATTAGAAATGTAACGCAAAATTATTTGTAGGAGAGCATTTTCAAATATCTGAAAATTTAGTTTAGTTTAGTTTATTGTCTCATGTACTGAGGTACAGTAAAAAGCTTTTGTTGCATGCTAACCAGTCAATAGAAAGACAATACATGATTACAATCGAGCCATCCACAGAATACAGGTACATCAAAAAGGAAGCGTCACCCATTTCTTCTCTCCAGATACGCTGCATGTCCCGTTGAGTTACCCCAGCATTTTGTGTCTATCATCAAAAGCGCATAACATGAATAACATTTAATGCAAGATAAAGTCCATTAAAGTACGCTCAAAGATAGTCCGAGGGTCTCCAATAAGATAGATAGCTCAGGACTATTCTCTAGTTGTAGCTGGGAAGAAACTGTCCCTGAGTCTGGAAGTGTGCATTTTCACACCTCTAAAGATCTAACTTGGTTATGGAAACTGTATACTAGGGAATATAAATAAAGAGAGGCCAAAGCTGCTGGAAGCAAACCTATTACAAACATTAAAAAAAATAATTAAAGATAACATTGGTTATTTGAGGTGTTGAATCGGGAAAGAGTCAAACATAAGATATATCAGCCTGCAGGCCAGTCAGCAGTCTTGTCATTCACAAAGCAGCTCTGTGCTGCACACAAAGTGGCTTTCACGCACGTACACTCATTAGTTCAGCACTGACTCTTGAAGCCTTAAACCTTGAGAGTACTCTCCAGGAAGTGAGTAATGTGAGAATGAAGTTAAAAAAACGTAATTTATATTCTGAAAAATATCCTCTTGAGAAAATCATTAAGGTATAATTTTCACCTTCACGTGCAGTTCAATAAACCCGTGCTACCCACAAATTAATTTTGCTGACTAAACTAGTCACAGAAACTTAAAACAAATGCCGAAATCTGCATTAGGTTAGCGATGACGAGGCCGGCAAGCCTCTACAATAACAAATATGCCACAGAGTTACGAATAACTTTACTAATAACCTCTGCCATCAGCGGTAAAGATTGATTTTGACTTGAACTGCAAGCGCACATTTGTTGTGAATTGACTTCTAAAACATGCAGTGATGTCAGGAAGAAATGATGCCATTATTCATTCCAATTATATTTAATTGTTACAGTCTCCCACCTCAGAGCTGCCCTGAACTCATACGAATCTCTTGCCATCTCATCCTGCAAAGCAAAACAAATGAGTGCATGCCTGAGATTGAAACATGATACTGCACGGCGCATGAATGGATAAGGGCAGCTCTCCCCTCTAAAACAGATTTCTGCGATCTTTCCTCCCATTTCTACAATGGGCAGGTTACACCTTCCAGGCAGTGAAGTCAGAAATCTGCAGAAGTTTCTCTAGTTTCTCTAGTCTATCTTCAGCGGTTAATTTTAACAAGGGTTGCGGAAGACTTTGGGGCAAATCCCAATCTGTCTGCAATTGGGGTTACCTTGACAGTGGAGGAGAATTCAAGCCATCTTCAACTGAGGTTATTTGGCAGGTAGAGAAAGCTCACCCAATCTGTGTCTGTGGTAACCTTTGCAGGTGAAGCCTCAGTCAGCATCATGCTGGGGTTACCTTGGCTGGTAGGGAGATCACACTCATCTTCTGCCTTGGGTTGCATTGACAGGTTCGGAAACACTGGCACTGAATTTAGACACTGCAAAGTTGCTGCCAGTCAACTCAACCTTAAAAAGCCCTCCTCACAAACATGTGGGAATTGTTTTGTTTTTTTCCAATTGGAATAGCTGTTCCCACTGAAAATTGGATTGGAATAGATGTGTCCCCACAAACGACTTGCTTTCATGCCTTCATGATTTCATACCTTAGGGAAAATATTCAGACGATCTCTATCACAAACTCTGGGCATGTCTTGTCCCACTGGCCAGATAGATCCATCAGGGCCTACATAACAAAGATGTATAGATGGGAGGGAGCAGCTCCAGGAGTTTTGAACTGACTGCGGACCCCATCAGACTCACGTCATCAGTTCAAACAATATCTAGGAAACTTCCTAATTCACCCTCAATGAAAGATGAAAAGTCTGTTGAAAATTCCGTGCTCTCGAAATTGAACACTTGAAAGAAGCAGTGAAACTAGAAAGGACTCAGAGTGCAGCCTGGGTGTGAGAATCAATGTCCATCCACAAGATTGGCTGAGTAGCACCATGGCTGAGAGATATGGATGATTAATGAAGAACATAACTAATGGATTGCAGCAAGTTACACATGGGAGAAACTTATTTGACCTAATCTTCACCAATCTACCAAGGGCAGATGTATTTATCCATGATACCATGGGTGAAAGCGACTACCAAGCAGTTCTTGCGGATCAAAATTCTATCTTCATGCTGAGGACACCTTCCACCCCATCGTAAATTTATTATAAACATGCTATATGAGATAATTTTAGAATAGATTTAGCAGCTCAAACCAGGGCATCCATGAAGCACTTTGAAACAGCAACTCAGTAGAATTGTAGCTGCCACAACCTGTAACCACACAGTCTGAGATATTTCTCACTCCACATTAACATCCATCAAGGGGATTAACCTTAGTTCAATGAGAAGAACCGAAAGACGTGCCAGTAGCAGCTCTAGGGACACCTAAACTTGATGAGACGCCAGTCTAATGAAGCAGCAATGAGGACTAGACAGAAACATAAAACAGCATGCAACATTAAAGTTAAATGATCTCACAATCAACAAAGCAGATCGAAGCTTTGCAGCTTTAACATTACTAGTGCGAATGTGATGGACAATTTGGAATCTAATGGAAGGAAGATGTTCAAGATTATCTCTAACGTCAATGAAAGCAAGGTCTAATACATGAGAAGAATATCAAAACATCAAGGATTCACAACAATGGACAGTCAAAAATAGATTAATTTTCGTGGCTTTCTAATGAGATAGAGTAATAGAGTGATACAGCAATGAAACTTCAGCCCAACTTGCCCTTGCCGACCAAGGTGACCATCTACGGCATGAGATCCTTACCATCATAACAGCCAGTTTTCGGTCAAGACAATTCATTATACATATCAAGAAATTGTATTATTCCACATTATATCAAGAGTGCTGGATGCAGCAAAGAATCAGAAACGTCTCAGCTGTAAAACTGTAAGCCTGTATCCCAGAACTAGCCGAGTCGCTATTCAAGGTATTGTAGCACAGTTATAACAGCGGCAGCTACCCAACAATGTGGACATTTGCTCAGGTATACCCTGTTCATGATAAGCAGAACAAATCCAATCCAACTGTTGACTCACAATCTGTCTTCTCAATCAGCAAAATAATGGTAGCTGTCATTGACTGTGGTATCCAGCGCCACTTACTGGCAATCTAATCACTGATGCCCAACTTGTGTTTGGCATGAAAGTTCATGACAGCCTTGGTCTGAACATAAGGTCTGAATCACAGAAGTGAGGGGTGAATGACTGCCTTTGACATTCAGGCAGCATTTGACCAGATGGGGCATCAAATTACCCCAACAGAACTGAAATCAACCGTTATAAAAAGGGAAAATATTGCAATGGCTGAAATCATACCTTTGACAAAGGGAGATGGTTGTGGTTGTCAGAGGTAAATCATCCCAGCCCTGGGACATCAGTGAAGGAGTTCCTCAGGACAGTGTTCTAGGCCCAACCATCTTCAGTTGCTCCATCAATGACCTTCCCTCTACCTTGTCAGAAATTAGATATTCACCATAGGTTGTAAAACATTCAATTCCACTTGTAGATCATTCAACCTGAATGCAACATTCTACTTTTAGCAAGACCTAGGCAACATTTAAACTTGGGTTGATGTGTCAATTAATGACCATGCCACAACATTGCCAGGTAATGACCGCCTCCAATAAGATAGAGTCCGAACAGCTCAAGTTGAAATTCAATAGCACTCTCATTAATGTGCTCTTACCATCAATATTCTGACTCTCACTGTTAATCAGAAACTTGACTGAAAGCCACATAAATACAATGGTTATAAGAACAAGTCAAAGCCTGGGTAGCCAACAGTGAGTGCCTCATCTCCTGACAACCCAAGGCATTTTTACCATCCACAAGGTACTAGTCTGGAGGCAGGGGGATTAGTGCCCACTTGCCCAAATGAATGGATCTCCAACAACTCTGAAGAATTTCAACTCAATCCAGGACCAAGAACCCAGTGTGAATGATATTCCATCGACTACCTTATCCCTTCCACCAGCAGAGCAGATTGGCTGCAGTGTGTACCATCTATTAAATACACAGCACTTACCTGCCCAGGACACCCTGCCATTTTTTCTCAAACCCACCAGGAATAGAAAGGGCATCAGGCACATGGGAACAACACTTTACGCCTCCCTTCCAAAGTAGCACACCTTCCTGACTTGGAAAAACATCCGGAGTCAAAGGATGAGTTCATCAACAGTTCTGAACCTTGGAACACCCAACAGCTGAAATGTCAGCAAAGCATCAAGCAGCACCTTCAGAAAATGGGTGGCTCGGGAAAAGGGCTCACCAACACATAGTCCTCCAAAAAGTCCACCACCTCCAATGAGATCCCACCACTATCCATATTTTCCCATCTCTACCCCTTTCTGCCTTCTGCAGAGACTGTTCCCTCCTCAACTCCGTGGTTAACTCATCCCTTCCACCCCCTCCCCAGGTATCTTCCGCTGTAACCGTAGAAGATACAATACCTGTCGCTATACCTCCTCCCTCAACTCTGTCCAGGGATCCCAACAGTCCTTTCAGGTTAGGTAGAGATTCACTTGCACCTCCTCCAACCTCATCTACTGTATCCGTTGTTCAAGATGTGGACTCTTATACATCGCCGAGACCAAACGTAGACTGGCCGATCGTTTCGCGGAACACCTTCGCTCAGCCCGTCTGAACCAACCTGATCTCTTAGCTGCCGGACACTTTAATTCTCCTTCCCATTCCTACAAGGCTCCTCGATTGTCAGAGTGAGGCTAAATGCAAATCGGAGGAGTAGAATCTCATATTTCGCTTGGGCAGCTTACAGCACAGTGGTATGAATTTTGATTTCTCTCACTTCAGGTAGCCTGGGCATTCCCTCTCTCTCTATACCTCCCCCACCCAAGTTGCACTAGCTTCTCATTTTCACCCTACAAACAGCTAACTATGGCATGTTTCCTTTATCATCGTTACTTATTTTGCATATCTTTAATTCATTGTTCTTTATCTCCCCACATCACCACGTATATCTCTCCTTTCCCTTATCCCTAACCAGTCTGAAGAAGGGTCTCGACCAGAAACCCATTTCTTCGCTCCAGAGATGCGGGTCTCGCTGAGTTACTTCAGCTTTTTGTGTCTATCTTCAGCTCACCATGCCTTCTCAAGTCAAGTCAAGTCAAGTCAAGAGATTTTATTGTCATGTGTCCCAGCTAGTACAATGAAATTCTTGCTTGCTGCAGCACAACAGAATATAGGAAGCATAAATACAGAACAGTTCAGTGTGTCTATATAGCATAGACCATATATATACACATAAATAAACAGATAAAGTGCAATAGGCTATTATAGTTCAGAGTTTGTTTGATAGCGAGTTTAATAGCCTGACGGCTGTGGGGAAGAAGCTGTTCATGAACCTGGATGTACCAGATTTCAGGCTCCTGTACCTTCTCCTGATGGCAGCAGAGAGATGTGTGTGTGGCCAGGATGGTGTTGGTCCTTCATGATGCTGGCAGCCTTTTTGAGGCAGCGACTGTGATAGATCCCTTCGATGGTGGGGAGGTCAGGGCTGATGATGGACTGGGAAGTGGTCACAACTTTCTGCATTCTTTTCCATTCCTGGACGCTCAAGTTGCCGAACCAAGCCACGATGCAACCAGTCAGAATGCTCTCTACTGTGCACATGTAGAAGTTTGAGAGAGTCCTCTTTGACCCACCGAGTCTCCGTAATCTTCTCAGGAAGTAGAGGCGCTGATATGCTTTCTTTATAATTGCATCAGTGTGCTTGGACCAGGAAAGATCTTCGTAAATATGCACGTCCAGGAATTTGAAGTTCTTGACCCTTTCCACCATCTTTCATTCATTGTTCTTTATCTCCCCACATCACCACGTATATCTCTCATTTCCCTTATCCGTAACCAGTATAACAAAGGGTCTCGACCCAAAGCCCATTTCTTCTCTCCAGAGATGTTGGTTTTGCTGAGTTACTTCAGCTTTTTGTGTCTATCTTCAGCTCACCATGCCTTCTCAAGTCAAGTCATAGAAACATAGAAACATAGAAATTAGGTGCAGGAGTAGGCCATTCGGCCCTTCGAGCCTGCACCGCCATTCAATATGATCATGGCTGATCATCCAACTCAGTATCCTGTACCTGCCTTCTCTCCATACCCTCTGATCCCCTTAGCCACAAGGGCCACATCTAACTCCCTCTTAAATATAGCCAATAAACTGGCCTCAACTACCCTCTGTGGCAGAGAGTTCCAGAGACCCACCACTCTCTGTGTGAAAAAAGTCCTTCTCATCTCGGTCCTAAAGGATTTCCCCCTTATCCTTAAGCTGTGACCCCTTGTCCTGGACCTCCCCAACATCGGGAACAATCTTCCTGCATCTAGCCTGTCCAACCCCTTAAGAATTTTGTAAGTTTCTATAAGATCCCCTCTCAATCTCCTAAATTCTAGAGAGTATAAACCGAGTCTGTGCAGTCTTTGTTCATAAGACAGTCCTGACATCCCAGAAATCAGTCTGGTGAACCTTCTCTGCACTCCCTCTATGGCAATAATGTCCTTCCTCAGATTTGGAGACCAGAACTGCACGCAATACTCCAGGTGTGGTCTCACCAAGACCCTATACAACTGAAGTAGAACCTCCCTGCTCCTATACTCAATTCCTTTTGCTATGAAAGCTAACATACCATTCGCTTTCTTCACTGCCTGCTGGACCTGCATGCCTACTTTCAATGACTGGTGTACCATGACACCCAGGTCACGTTGCATCTCCCCTTTTCCTAATCGGCCACCATTTAGATAATAGTCTGCTTTCCTATTTTTGCCACCAAAGTGGATAACCTCACATTTATCCACATTATACTGCATCTGCCAAATATTTACCCACTCACCCAGCCTATCCAAGTCACCTTGCAGTCTCCTAGCATCCTCCTCACAGCTAACACTGCCCCCCAGCTTAATGTCATCCGCAAACTTGGAGATATTGCCTTCAATTCCCTCATCCAGATCATTAATGTATATTGTAAATAAAGTCAAGAGATTTTATTGTCATGTGTCCCAGATAGGACAGTGAAATTCTTGCTTGCTGCAGCACAACAGAATATAGTAAGCATAAATACAGAACAGTTCAGTGTGTCTATATAGCATGGACCATATATATATATATATATATACACATACACATATACACATGTTGATATAAACGGGATAGTGGGTCCCTATCCTACCCCTTCCAAAGTCCACAATCAACTCCTTGGTTTTGCTGGTGTTGACAGCCAGGTTATTGTGCTGGCACCATTTGGTCAATCGGTCGATCTCACTACTATACTTTGACTCGTCACCATCAGTGATTCATCCCACAACAGTGGTGTCATCGGTGAACTTGATGAGTTCGCACTATGTCTGGCTACGCAGTTATGAGTATAGAGTGAGTAAAGCAGGGGGCTGAGCATGCTGCCTTGAGGTGCTCACGTGCTGATTGTTATCGAGGATGACACATTTCCACCAACTTTGGGGGTGCGCTCTTCAATTGCTGCCTGTTGGCAGGAAGAAGCAGCACCGCAGTATGGTCGGAAGTGAGGGCGAGGGATAGAGTGATAGGCGTCTTTGATGGTGGTGTAGCAGTGGGTGAGCGTGTTTGATCCTCTGGTGCTGCAGGAGACATGTTGGTGGAAGTTAGGGAGCGATTGTGATCATGTCTACAATTGTAGTATTTTCTGAGACTGGACAGCACATAAACAAAAGGTTTTCATAGTACCTCAATACAGGTGTCAATAATAAATTCATCTTAACAATGGCTGCCACAGGAGGATGTTTTATTGGTATCAGCTATCCACCTTTATTGTGTAAGATGGCTTTTTTCAAAGTGTGGGCCCAGATGGATTAGCTTTCTAATCACTACCTTGTTCTGGAAAAGCTAGATTCTGTCTAAACACATATACATATGTCACCAGAACAATAATCATCGAGCATATTTCTCCATCCAAGGACTCTCAGACACTTAAAACACTTTTATTCTCACCCAGCTGAGATTCATTAAATCAGACCTGATAAAGGAAACACCTGGAATTTTCTTGATCTTAAGGGCAAAGCCATTCACCATATTAGATATGTGAATCATCTGTGTGATTGTCAATATGCTTGAAATTATATCTGCAGTTTTATGGAGCAAACCACATTTCCATATTGTTTCCATATTGCACAGGTTGTAAACAAGCAGTACCATCTACTTCTCTGCAGGAACACTGTTTAGTGTTTTCACTGTGCAGACAGATTGCAGAGATCTTAAGTTTAACATTTGCAAAATTGATTACTTTGATTATGTGAATTTGCACACAAAGTTATTTAAAGTCATTTTACCTGAGATAAATCCATGAGAATTTGCACTTTATTGATATTTCCTGCTTCAATCCTTCTCCCCACAGGCATTTTAGTATAACGTTTACACTGCCGAGCTACAAAGTCTTTACCTTGCCTGTAATTACTCTGATGAGAGTAATGATAAGTTCCAAAATTGACAGCTTTATGTTTCTGAAGAAACCACTGAAGCCAGTTTTGAATTTCACCCTCCAGTCACGAACACCAAGTGCATCTTAATACAACCTCTACCAAAAGCAGATCTGGTCTGGAAGCATCGTTAATAGTAAGATTAAATGAGAACTTACCAGTTTGAAGTTTGATCTTTATTTTATGAGGAGTTGCGATGAGGGATTTCGTGAAGACCCCGCCAGCACGCATGCGCGACATTCTTCAAAGCAGCGGTGTGGAATCACAGAATTAAACAACAATGACTAATATAGTAAGATTGAAGAGACTCTATATACCAGTTGACCTTATAGTAGAGGGTTGGGAGCAGAGAGCACGAAATCCCTCATCGCAACTCCTCATAAAATAAAGATCAAACTTCAAACTGGTAAGTTCTCGTTTAATCTTACTATTTCATTTTGGAGTCACGTGAGTGACTTCGTGAAGATTTCAAAGCTCTGTGATTACATGCCCTGGATCATGTACATGCTCACACACGGCCACAATATTGATGGAAGGAGTATATAAACGTATTTCAGACTTGATAGTCTGAAAAATAATAATGTTTATCAATCACAAAACAAAAGCCCCTCTTTCGGGGATTAACGTATGTTGCTGACCAGCACTCAGTACAGTAACTGCAAACATAGCAGGAGCGGTCACAGGTTTGTTGTAAAACCTCTGGAATGTAACTTTGCTAGCCCAGCCCACTGTGGCGAGGATATGGTCCATGGGCACCTCCATGGTCCTCGCCGCTGTTGTGGATGCAGCCCTGGTAGAATGGGATTTAAAGATATTAATATCAATACCTGCTGCATCCAGCACCACCCTGAGCCACCTGGAGATCGTCTGCACCATCACTCTGTGATGGGGTTTCTTATGGCTGATCAGCAGGTTCCTCTCCATTCCCCTGAGGGTATGCGTCACATTAATGTAGTGACGGATATGGGTGGCTAAGAAGGGCCTCACATCAGCGGGGTATGCCGGAAATATCAGCTGCAGCCCTGTAAACCCAGGTCTATGCTGTTTAAGTAACTCATCAATATAGAAGGTTACTCTCTCAGGGGTAGAGACCATTTTATCCATATTGATCTTATGTAGGGTCTGAACCCGCTGAGCTGATGTTAGCGCCATCAACATCACCACTTTCAGGTGAGTTTGTCCAGTGGTAGTCCAATCATAGGTGACCAATTCCTGAGTAGGGTCAGCACCACCGCAATGTCCCAGGTGACGTTGTAGCGTGGTCGGGAGGGTGTGAATTGAAGATACCCCTCATTAATTTGGACACAAGCTGGTATGATCATACGCCTATGGAGAGGTAGGAGGACAGTGCGCTCCTGGCACTGTTGATGGCGCTGTAGCTAAGGTGTTCGTCATGGTGCAACCCCGCGAGAAATTTCAGCACATGTGGTATCGTGACAGAGTCATACGAGATGTTAATCCGTGTGCAGTAGGTCTCCCATTTTCTGATTTGTGTCAGGTACTGCCGTCTGGTAGACTCTCTGCACGATGCTCCGATGGTATCCATGGTCCTTGGTGTGAGTCCGTATTGTAGCAGAGGTCTCTTCAAAACCTGCAGGCCAACAGGTTCAGATGACCGTGGCACGGATGGTATCCCCCTGTGGTGGGGTTAGTCACCAAATCAGGGCTCTTGTTAAAAAGTGCCCATGGTTCTTTAATCATCCCAAGGACCACCGGTAAACCATGGTTGTGTAGGCCAGTCGGGTATAATTAAAATACCTGTTGCAGAATCTGATTTTATTTTCCGCAACACCTGACTGATGAGGCAAAATGGAGGAAATGCATAGAAAAACCATTTCCCCCAGTGCAGCGAGAAAGCGTCCATCGCTACTGCCCCAGGATCTGGTTCCCAAGATACATATGTTGGTATCTGATGGTTCAACCTGGAAGCAAAAAGGTTGATATCCGGTGTACCAAATTTGGCTATGATTTTTGTAAATATTTGGGGATTCAACATCCATTCAATGTTATCATTGAATACTCGTGACCAATTGGCCGCCACTGTATTGAGCTTACCTGGAAGATAGGTAGCTGATATCCAAATATTTTGTTCTATGCACCAGAGCCAAATTGAATTTGCCAATTCATCACAAGATATTTCAATAAAATTATGGAGAAGGACCGAACTGGGCCTAGGGTTGAGATTTTTGATTGGAGAAAGGCTAACTTTAACGAGATGCGAGATGATTTAAAAGGAGTGAACTGGGACATTTTGTTTTATGGGAAAGATGTAGAGGAGAAATGGAGGACATTTAAAGGGGAAATTTTAAGAGTACAGAATCTTTATGTTCCTGTTCGGTTGAAAGGAACCAGTAAAAATTGGAAAGAGCCCTGGTTTTCAAGGGAAATTGGACATCTTGTTCGAAAAAAGAGGGAGATCTACAATAATTATAGGCAGCATGAAGTAAATGAGGTGCTTGAGGAGTATAAGGAATGTAAAAAGAACCTTAAGAAAGAAATTAGAAAAGCTAAAAGAAGATATGAGGTTGCTTTGGCAAGTAAGGTGAAAGTAAATCCTAAGGGTTTCTACAGCTATATTAATAGCAAAAGGATAACAAGGTATAAAATTGGTCCATTGGAGAGACCGAGTGGACAGCTATCTGCAGAGCCAAAAGAGATGGGGGAGATATTGAACAATTTATTTTCT
Organism: Raja brachyura; assembly: GCA_963514005.1. The sequence continues at coordinate 12,335,075 of OY740800.1, read as the reverse complement.
TCGGTATTCACCAAGGAGAAGGATATTGAATTATGTGAGTAAAGGGAAACTAGTAGAGTAGCTATGGATACTATGAGTTTCAAAGTAAAAGAAGTACTGACACTTTTGAAAAATATAAAAGTGGATAAGTCTCCAGGCCCTGACAGGATATTCCCTAGGACATTGAGGGAAGTTAGTGTAGAAATAGCCGGGGCTATGACAGAAATATTTCAAATGTCATTAGAAACGGGAATAGTCCCCGAGGATTGGCGTACTGCGCATGTTGTTCCATTGTTTAAAAAGGGTTCTAAAAGTAAACCTAGCAATTATAGACCGGTTAGTTTGACTTCAGTGGTGGGCAAATTAATGGAAAAGATACTTAAAGATAATATATATAAGTATCTGGATAAAGAGGGTCTAATTAGGAACAGTCAACATGGATTTATGCCTGGAAGGTCATGTTTGACTAATCTTCTTGAATTTTTTGAAGAGGTTACTAGGGAAATTGACGAGGGTAAAGCAGTGGATGTTGTCTATATGGACTTCAGTAAGGCCTTTGACAAGGTTCCTCATGGAAGGTTGGTTAAGAAGGTTCAACTGTTGGGTATAAATGCAGGAATAGCAAGATGGATTCAACAGTGGCTGAATGGGAGAAGCCAGAGGGTAATGATGGATGGCTGTTTGTCGGGTTGGAGGCAGGTGACTAGTGGGGTGCCTCAGGGATCTGTGTTGGGTCCTTTGTTGTTTGTCATGTACATCAATGATCTGGATGAAGGGGTGGTAAATTGGATTAGTAAGTATGCAGATGATACCAAGATAGGGGGTGTTGTGGATAATGAAGAGGATTTCCAAAGTCTACAGAGTGATTTAGGCCAGTTGGAAAAATGGGCTGAAAGATGGCAGATGGAGTTTAATGCTGATAAATGTGAGGTGCTACACCTTGGCAGGACAAATCAAAATAGGATGTACATGGTAAACGGTAGGGAATTGAAGAATACAGTTGAACAGAGGGATCTGGGAATAACCGTGCATAGTTCCTTGAAGGTGGAATCTCATATAGATAGGGTGGTAAAGAAAGCTTTTGGTATGCTAGCCTTTATAAATCAGAGCATTGAGTATAGAAGCTGGGATGTAATGTTAAAATTGTACAAGGCATTGGTGAGACCAAATCTGGAGTATGGTGTACAATTTTGGTCGCCCAATTATAGGAAGGATGTCAACAAAATAGAGAGGGTACAGAAGAGCTTTACTAGAATGTTGCCTGGGTTTCAACAGCTAAGTTACAGAGATAGGTTGAATAAGTTAGGTCTTTATTCTCTGGAGCGCAGAAGGTTAAGGGGGGACTTGATAGAGGTCTTTAAAATGATGAGAGGGATAGACAGAGTTGATGTGGACAAGCTTTTCCCTATGAGAATAGGGAAGATTCAAACAAGAGGACATGACTTTAGAATTAAGGGACAGAGGTTTAGGGGTAACATGAGGGGAACTTCTTTACTCAGAGAGTGGTAGCGGTGTGGAATGAGCTTCCAGTGGAAGTGGTAGCGGCAGGTTCGTTGGTATCATTTAAAAATAAATTGGATAGGCATATGGATGAGAAGGGTATGGAGGGTTATGGTATGAGTGCAGGCAGGTGGGACTAAGGGAAAAAGGTTGTTCGGCATGGACTTGAAGGGCCGAGATGGCCTGTTTCCGTGCTGTAATTGTTATATGGTTATATGGTTATATTGACTTGATACCACCCATATGATTTAAATATGCCACCACAGTCATATTGTCTATTTGGAGAAATTCATAGAGGTTTGTACAATAACCTCGTAGTCCGTGAAATGCTCCTAGCATCTCCAAATAATTTATCCCTTGTGATAATAGAAGGGTAGATTCATGTGAGTCCCATCTGCCGCCATAACTAGAACTGGTGTCGGTAGCTCCCCAACCCTGGGCGCTTGTGTCAGTTTGTAAAATCACTGACGGGTAAGGCACAATGATGGGCTTGAATGAGTTACGAATATTATCAATCCACCATTGTAACTCAAATTTTGCCTTGATTGGCAGCTGCATAGGTCTGTCCAGCATTCATTTTTAATGCTGAAATCTTTGTTCTTTGTAAATTCTGATAATGTAAAGGTCCAAATTGGGCAGCTGGAAACGTAGCTACCAATTTCTCAATTACCTTAGCAGCATATCTGATTGTCGGTGCACAGGCACAAACAAGTTCATTACATGCTCCAATGATATCCATAGCTTTGTTAGATGGGATTGAAGCAATCATTTGATTGGTCTCAATCGTGAATCCCAGATAGTCCATAACCTGTGATGGGTAGAACTTAGATTTGTCTGGATGGATTACAAATCCCATTTTTTGAAACGATGATGTAGTAGCTGTTACTGCTGAATTTGTTGATTCCATGGTATCTCCAACTATTAGGATGTCATCCAAATAGGCCATAACTATATGGTTTTGTCTCTTCAGTGTTGTCAACACTGGTTTCAATAATTTTTTAATAATCTAGGGGTTGTAGTAAGTCCATTAGGCAGAGCTCTATATTGCCACAGCTGATCCATCCAAACAAACTTCAAGAACTTTCGGTGATGTTTCCGTATGGATACTGAATAGTATGCATCTTTTAAATCGATGCATGCCATGAAGCAACCTCCAGAAATCAGTAATTTCGCTGTTTCAAACGTGTCCATTTTAAAATGGGTATATTTTACAAAGGTATTCAAATGGGTTAAATCAATGATGATACGACATCCACCATCTTTTTTGGTTTTAGTAAAGATGTTTGATACGAACTCAAGCGGTTCGTGAATCGTTTTTTCTATCACCCATTTTTCTTGTAGCCTCAAAATTTCAACATGTCCTTCCGCTATTTCCTTGTGGGAAAATGCATATTTACGGTCTAGTACATGTTGAGGCGGGGAAAATTGTTCATTCATGAACTCAATTTCGTACCCCTGAATACTTTGTAAAATAAACGAGTCTGAAGTGATAGAACTCTATGCATCCCCAAAAAACCGCAATCTCCCACCAATTTGCGAGGTTACACATGCAACCCATGCATGAGAACCAGACCGCCTTACCTCCATGGTTAGCGGCGGGCCTTGACATTTTTGGTGTTTCGTGGAGGTGCTGGATTTGGGGTTTGCTGCATCTTCCACGCCGGCCGCTGAGGGCCTTGTCCTAAAAAAGGCTTCTGTTGTTGGTGTTGTTGTTGATATTGTGGTGCTGCCGGCCTGTAGGTCATTGCTAGCCTATCGGGTGGTCCCCGATGTCTCGAATATGGCAATCTGCGTGATGCCTGCCTGCTGGAAAGAGGTGGTCTTATCAACCCAACTGCCTTCGCTTGGTCATCCAGGTCCTTGACCTGTTTGGGCAGGTCTTCCCCAAACCACTGTCTTGGAAGTGGCGTCGGGGATGCTTTGCATAATCCCGCGAACTTCGGGTTGAGGGTTGGTTTTATGGTGATCTTCCGGAATGCATTAATCTCGTATTGAGTATTGCATAATAGAGCAAGAGCATCCTCTTGCTCTGTAGTCAGTTCTGTCCCATCTACCGACCTGGCAAAAGCAGTAATCCCCGACGTGAGCAACTTCAGGATTTTTTGCAATTTCAACTCCTGTGCTCTGATCCCCGAGCTGATGTTGCCCCAGGAAGAAGGGTCTCGACCCGAAACGTCGCCTATCTCCTTCGCTCCTTAGATGCTGCTGCACCCGCTGAGTTTCTCCAGCTTTTTGTGTAACCCTTGCCCCAAATGGGTGTGTTCACTGTGGGCACATTCAATGAATTGCAGTTGTTTGGGGCTTTGTACCGGTTCATTGCCTCAGTAAGGACCTGATCTTGCCGCTGGTGGGTGGCGAGGAAGTCTATACTGGCTGCCAATTTGGGCTGAAGAGGTTGACCCGAGGGCTACGGCTGGGCGAACTTGGATACAACTCCTAGAAGTTCTTCCTGAGCACGTTCAGGTACCGCAGGTTCCTGCTGTAACCCTTCTTCCTCTTCCCCCAGCTGCTGATCCCTGGCACTCCCCACCGATGATGGGGATATGCTGGGGCCCCCAGCCACATATCTCCTTGAACTAGAGGACATAGGGTCCTGCTGCTGGAGATTGTGTTCCAGGAGACGCTCCATCATGCGCTCCATGCGTTCAATGCAACTGCCCCCGCCATATGCGGACGACAAGTCGGCTTCCTCAGTTTCTGGGGAATCCCTGAGGCTTCTGTCATCAGCCTGCACCTCATCAAGGTGATAACACGGGTGCCGTGACAGGATGTCGCTGCCTGCCGCTGCTGCGGGGCTAGGCAACCCCCGCCTGAACCTGCCGCTGGTCTGCCGTCTTTCGGACAAAGGCGGCTCGCTGGTCTGAAAAGACATACGTGGTGATAGGTCGGTCCAGGCCGCCAAAGCGTGGTGTCCCGACGTCCGCGCGGGCTTGCCGCCTGTCCTCCTAAGGGACGAAGGCGACGTTCAGTCACGTCCTGCCGCTAAAGGGGGATGCGGTGACCAAGATGAGACTGCACCGGCCCGTGATCTGGCGGGCTTTCCCGGTTGTGAGTCTATGCCAGCCGCACCTGTGCGGCTAGTGGACCCCGGTCTCAATTCCTCACGGGTCCGCAGTCTGGCGGCCTGCTCCGGTGGAAAGTCGACCCCTGCTCCTTCTGCGGGGCTCATCGACTGGCGTATGGTTCTTCCCCTGGTTCGCCCTCTGGTGACCTGAATGGCTGGGGAGAGAGAACGTGCCGTCGAACAGGTAACACGCCTACTCATTGTAGCCATGCTGCCCCTATGTGTAGGGGACAGTGGCAAAGAGTCAGGGTTCTGCCTACCCTGCTCCTGCGCGGTGCTCCTTCCACTCTGCTGCTCTAAAGACAGCTGTGGTGGAGAGTCGGTAGCAATGTTACAAAATTTTGAGATTTTAAAAATCAAGTCTGCAATTTATCCCATCAGATAAAGCATAAAAATAAGTTTAATTTGACACCTAATTTACTTTCATATCTTCAGTATTAAAAAGGTCATGGCCATTTTCATACTCAGAAATTAGCAACTTGCTTCCTATTGCTTTTCTATTGACTTGACACAAAAGTTGTGATCGAGGACAGTCAAAAGCCCATAACTTTCTTAAAAATTAAGAGAACTTAACGAAATTTTCAGTTATTATAGATTGAAGTATTCTGAAACAAATATGAAACAATCTTACTTGGATGACCTGAAATTAAAGCATATAATTAGTTAGTTACCCAATTGTAGCCAATTACAAAATTCAATTACTAGATCTAAACATCTATCCATTTCTTAAGAAAAAAAAAAAAATGTAAAGCCTAAGTGTCCAATTAACTGTCACACAATAATTCACAATATAACATGATTTTTAAATCTAATTGTCATTAATTTATAGGCCAAATTGAAGGAATTCAGTGTTTAATGCCTGTAAGTTAATGGGCATTTTAAACAGCTTGCGAGTAGGATTTTCTGGAACGCGATGTATTGGAACATTGCGGTTGCGGTGAATTTAAACCCAATATCGGCAGGAAATTTTCTGCCGGTTTGTAAGGGGACTAAATCACCGTTTCGCAACATGAAATATTGAATAAAGGCCCCTAAACAAGCAAGTTTATATGTAAAAATAAACAGCTTTCACTTACCTGTCCCCTACGTAAAATCGATCCCCGTTGTCGGCGTTCACGGCATTAGGAGCTAATTTTTATTTTGCTGCAGTGATGAAGTAGTCGGGCTATTTATAAAAAAAACGGACTTACCGGCAGTCGGAACGCATCTCCAGAAATAGATCGCACTCCGACAAAAGAAAGCTCCGGATTGCATGGGGAAAACCGCATTTTAACCCCGCCCCCCCCCCCCCCCCCCCCCAAAGGCACCAAAGTCGCGCACACGGCCAGTGACGGAACTGCAGCACCGCTAAAGGGAAGTTTTGTTACATACCTAGAGTCGGGTCCTGATGGTGTAGGGCTTCCTGACTTCCGCGCCTTTTTCCCGGCCCGACGAGCGGGTGCTGCCGTTGTAGCGGGCAGCTCCGGGGTATGCAGCCGCTGACTTCTATCGGAAGTCCTGCGGCCAGAAATGTTCTTACTCCTGTCCATCGTTCCGGTGAAAACAAAACAAGTTTTCCCCACAGGACCCAACCAGCTCTAGGTCAGTTCCCCTTACCTGAGTGGTTCTTATGAAGGGCTGGTGGTGGAGCGCATTCCTCCTCCAGCCGTCGACAGCAACTGCGAGCGACGATATGACTCACGTGACTCCGATATGAAATTCAAGTTTCAAATGTTCAAATTTAAAGTTTAGTGTCATATGCACAAGTACAGGTACAATGAAAAACCATGCAAACAGCAGGCTCACACACCTTAACAGACAAATATACACTAAACAATCAAATTCTACATAAATTACACACAAAATTCTAAAAAAATAAATTAGTGCATAAAAATGTTACTTAGAAAAAAATCATGTCCATAATAGTGCAAGACTAGTATTCCATTGTTGAGGTAAGGTTAGGATTATGTGGGTTGATTCAAAACCTTGATCGTTTTCGGAAAATAGATTACCTGAAATTGGTGGTGTGGATCTTCAGGCATTTTAACTCCAGCCCAATGGTAGCAGTGAGAAGAGGGAATGGTCTGGATGGTAGGTCCTCAATGATAAACGCTACGTCTTGAGGCAACACCTCCTAAACTGTTTTTGGTTGAGGGGAGGGCTGTGCCTGTGATGGACCAGGCTGAGTCCTCCACTCTCTGCAACCTTTTGTATTCCTGGGCATTGGAATTGCTATATGAGGCCATGATGCAAACAGCCAGTGCATCTGTAAAAGGCTGTTAGAGTATTCAGATTCATACCAATTCTCCACAATGGATTCTCCGCTCTCAGCATTACCTCATGGATGCAAGTGCCACCTTTCACGTATGTAAGATATGTTTGCCTGCATTTTATGACCTCTGAAATCTTGACCTTGAATTGTTGGTGGTCAGTGATTCCAGTGAATCCAAATGGGAGGCGGATGAGTCCGAATTTGGGAGTAAAAGAGAATATGCTGGGTTTAAGTTCTGCCTGATAAATTCATCTGGAAACAATGTCAGAGAGTTGTGCCTTGCCATTGTGAGAAGATAAATGATCGGAGCCAAGTGGCACTACACTAGTTAAACATGCCAATCCTGAAAATGATCCACTTATATTATTTTATTGTTCAATCTTCTGTCCGTGATAGTATTTTACCATCATGCCACAAGGTCTTTGTGTGCACTGATCTTTCACATGACACCTTGTCGAATGCCTTTTAGAAATTCCAAATATATCACATCGGCTGGTTCCCTTTCATCCACCCTCTTCCAGTTCAAGATCAAGTTCAAATTTATTTGCCACATTCACCATAAGGAGCAGTGAAATGTAACTGATCATGCAGCGTTACAATTAAAAAAGGACACAATACACAACATAATTCAACACAGACATCCACCACAGCATACTTCACTGTGGTGGAAGGCAATACAGTTCAGACACTCCTCCTCCTCCTCCCTTGTTCACCCATGGTCGGAGCCATGACCCTCCGTTGTCGCCGCTACAGACGGCCCGATGTTCACGCCCTCTGGTTGGGACGTTGGAAAGCCGACGTCAGGACAGGTTGAGCATACCCCACGGCCCAGAGCTCCCAAATCGGCCACCTCTTTACCTTAATCTTTGTAACATTAAAGAAAATACTAATAAACTTATCAAACAAAATTTTTGCTAAATGAGTGTCTGCTGCCAATGCACACCATTATGTCAAAATGTGAAATGTATGAGCTTATTCTCCAATTAGTCTACAACAAAAGGCAAAGGTTTACTGTTGTCAGTGCTTTATATGCAAGGAACTGCTGCGATTTCTTTGTCTTTTTCCAATTTGGCGATATTATTCATCTGGACTCTTTCACAGTCGAGGACAAGGGTCTTGCTGGCCTCTGAGGTGCGTTGAAATGTCACAGACAAATGTCTCCATGATGTGAAAGAATGCTGTACTCCAAAACAAGCCCATTTTATTTGAAAGCAATCGTTACCATGCATTGGAAAAGTCAGATACCTTGAGAGTCTCGCAGTTCCCTTTCACACCCTCCCATTGCTACATCAAGAATCATTTCTGCCTGCACTGCACAGCCCTGTTTTGAAATACCTGTGAATCAAGAAAAGCAGACAGACTCAGACGAATAACCTCCTGAGACAGATAGTTGGACTCACACAAATAGTGCTGGAAGACGGCTGAAAGAGAAACATTTGAGCTAAGCCATCAGTAACGTTTGATCAGATCATATTTGGACAACTTCAGCAGTAAGCAGGAAGCTCCTCATAATTTACGCCTACAATCCTTCACAACACTCTATTCATCACCGAAAAGAGGTAATCTCTCCGGGATTAGAACATCCACAAACCACCTTTTCATTTCTAGAACAGGTCATTCGCTTAACAGTAACACTGGGAACATCATAACCACAACTATATGAAACTGCTGGAACTTCAAAATTGAGGCGTCATCTGGAGTAGCAGTCCGTATGACCAAAGGCTTTCTTCTCATTCTGGGAAATTACCCTGAGGTGTCTCTGGGGTCTGAGATGTAAAGGCTGAGCTACCTGGTGATTTTCCTCCTTCAGCTGACATATACAGTGGTCAGAAACTCCAGCAGACGCACTTACTCCTCGGGCTTGGAATCTCCTTTGCTTTTGCCTGTTGACTTTTCATCAGCCCTGAAGGTATCTGAGGAACCAGGTCTAATGCCACCACCCTGAAAGAAGAAAGAACCATTAATGTCTTCGCACCAAGAATAGAGGACAATATAGTTTGCCTCCAATCTGCAGTAATGCAAACTTACAGCAAGACTGGGGTCGCAGAGTCACAGAGCCATATATCATAGAAACAGGCCCTTTGGCCCAACTTGAACATGCTGACGACGTCAACTACCTCAGCTAGTTCCATCGGCCTGATTTTGGCTCATATCCCTGTAAACAATTTCTATTATGTAGCAGCCCATGTCCTTTAAACAGCTGGGTTTTCTTAATTCCAAAGAGTAGCATGAATGCGCTGGAAGTGCTTTGAAATATTACCCAAAATGTTTCCCTATTATGTCAAGGCCTAGACGGCACCAATCACAGCCAACAAATTGGAGAACTGACACTCTCGATATCTGCGTAATACAAACAATGGTTCCTGTGGTTGATGATCACTGTAGGCTGCTATTCATTGAGGAGCAGCACCCTGGATGCTGCCAGAGAAGATGACATTTAGAAACGCAAGGAATTGCAGATGTTGGAGTCTTGAGTAATACACAAAGTAAGAATTCCATTGTTCTCTCTGGGACATATGACAATAAAACACTCTTGCAGTGCTTCGGTAGCTCAGTGGGACAGGCAGCATCTGTAGAGGGAATGGACAGGTGATGTTTGGGGTCAGAACTTTCTTCAGACTGATTGTAGTAAGCGGCAGAAAGCTGGATAAAAGAGGTGGAGGCGGGACAAAGCCTGGCCTGATAGATGGACACAGGTGAGGGAAATTTGATTAGCAGATGAGTGGAGTGAGTGACAAAGGCTAGAGATGATAAGGAGACAACGGATGTAAGTAAAGGAGAGAAGAGAAGTGAAACATAAAGTCAGAGACATTGATATAGGAAAGTGAGAGGGGGTTGGGGGAGTTGGTATATTCCTGCCAAGTGTGCTAAGTTACAGTGAAAAAAAATGGTGACATTTACCAGCAAATTCCAGTGATATTTTTCTTTGACATGAGAGAAAAAAATTGAAATTCAGTCAGCAACTGGTTTATTTAATAATTCTGGAGAATTTGCATGACTTATGGAGTTTCCATAAACAAAACGATCCTTCAAAAGGACTTGTGCTTTGCCAACCTCCAGTTGGAAAATGTCGCTGTTAGATGGCGGAGGAGGTTGTACAGTTCTATTAATGATGTTGCTTTACTCTAAACATTGTTACTGCACTTTTGTGCTTGCTGTCTGTGGTTTGCCAAGTTAGAAAACAGATCACTGCCATCCCACATAAAACATCTTCATGAACTGGATTGGTGAACTGAGGATGGGATGCAGTGCTCTTTCCTGCCACACAATCCTGTCTTTTGTATTAACCTTCATATAACTCCATCCCTCCAGTGTCTAATTTTACTTGGTGGAATGGGGCAATTACCCTCTGGTGAGACATCGGGTGTCATTTCTACCAGTTCCTCTTGCAGCACTATCTTCCTTTTGCGACGTGCTGACAAAGCAAAGCGCTTTCCAATATTTGTTTACCTTCCGCCTGCACCCTTAACACAAATCTTCCAAGCCTCTTACAATAACCTCCAGTATCTGGGAGGACTTCTTTTTGTGTTGTTGCTGGCAATACTATATTTAGCTGAGCAGTTCTGAAGGTGATCCTCAGTCTGCAATTTTCAGTGTGCAATAAGTGAAGGGACTCACAATTTCAGGGCTTTTATTTTTATTTATTTATTTATCTATCCATTTATTTATTTATTTATTTATTTTGATGGGGTTTTTTTAAAAATTAGAAGCAATTGTACAGAGATAAAACATTCGGCATCTAAAATTATACAATTATTGTACAGCTTCATTTTTAACCTTATTTAACCTAAATTATGAAAATGAAAAAAGAAAAGAAAGAGAAAACAAGAAAAAAAGAAGCAGAAAGTGAAAAGGTAGATTGAAGAACAAAAGAAAATCCCCTAAACTACCAAAGCAGTGTAGCAGAAAGATATAGAAATATAGAGATATAGATATAGGGCTTTTATTTTTAGTTAGAGTCCTAAGTGCAGCCTCCTTCTTGATGAACTTTTTTCCCACATTCCATTAACTAATTTTGGAGAAGTAGTTGAACTGAATCGGTTGAATGAACTGACACAACCGATCGTTCATAAGCAGGTGGCAGCACAGCAGACAGCTCCTGAAACAGATAAGCTCTATCTCCGAACTCCTGGAACAAGCTTTTGTTCAACTCTGGTCAGACTTAAAACGTGGTTTGGAAGAAAGATTAAGAACATCAGAATTCACTCAGTGGTAAATAGTTAGCATTGCTATTTCTTGGCAGAGATGCATGGTTCAGTCCTGATCTCTAACGCTGACAATTCAACCGATTCCTCTGCTTTAGAATTAGAATTAGAATGCCTTTATTGTCATTCAAACAAACAAAGGTTTGAACAAAATTTTGTTCCCTGCAGTCATAACAGCAAAAAAAAGAAACACACAGTTAACACAGTTCCACACAAACATCCATCACAGTGATCTCCAAACACCTCCTTACTGTGATGCAAGGCAAAAGTCTTATCTCTTCCCTGATCTTCTCCCGCAGTCAGGCAGTCAAACTGCTGCTGCGTTGAGGCGATCGAGCCACGCCGGGCGATATAAGGCCTTGCGATGGGCCGATTCAAACCTCGCGATTCGGGGCAGGCGAAGTTGCCATTGTGGGGCCTCTCGAAAATCGGTCTCCTACCAGGGACCTGCGCGCTGCCAATGTTACCGTCCACAGGGCCTGTGGCCGACGCCTCCGAAGCTCCGGTCGGGTTGCAACCGCAGAGCCACCACAGCCTCCGAAGGCAGCCAGCTCTGTGATGGTAAGTCCGCAGGCTCTATGACTGGAACCCTCAGGTCGATTCCGGTTGGAGGCCACCAGCTCCACGAAATAAAGACATGACAAGGAAAAGGTCTCGTCCCCGTTCAAGGAAGAGATTAAAAAGTTTCCCCCACCCCCTCTCCACCCCCCCTCCACCCCCCCCCCCCCCCCCCCCCCCCCCCACATATTCACAACTAAAAATAAACTAAAAAGCCACAAGGCGCCACCATCGGAAATTTGGTTTTCAATCTTCTGTTGCCATCATCCAAATCTTCAAACTCCAGTCCAGGTATTAGAAATCACTCATCAAGCTCTCCATAGGCCTCCTTCCACCCCCATCTCATCCCACAGAGAGCGTCTGTCCTTTTCTTATCCTGACTCACTTTTATAAATTTGTTTTTTTCAAATTCTGAAAGAGCTGGTCATAACAACAGGAACATCAGATGACAACACTGAGTAAATCTGCCATACAACATTGATCAAACTGTATAGTAAGTCAGTTTACCACTCCTGAATGAAATATTATTTTATAATCTACAAATTACAAGTTGTCGAGTTTATTGTCATGTCCACAATACACTGAAAACCTTGCATGCTGCAGCATCGCAGACACATAGATTCATGTAACACACATGTCAAAAAATGATACATACCTATACAAGACAGTGAAAAGAAAAAGACAAGACGTTATTACAAAACACAATTAGAGAACAAGGCCATGGAAGTGCAAGAGATGATCCTAAAGGGCCTGTCCCACCAGCATGCAACTCTATGCGATTAGCGCGACCTAACGTGGTCGCTTGAGCCGTCCGGCGCCGCGGGGCCGGTCTCACTTCGATCGCCGGAGCCGTGCGGAATTGTGCGGAGTTTGTCCCGAGTTCGTCCCGACACCGCGCGGGGCTCCGAAAAACCGACTATGTCCAAAAATCCCGCGCGGCAACGGCTTGTCAGCTCGCAGTCGACTCGACATTTACACACCGCCCCGACATCGTGCCTCCGTGACCCTCTCGGTAGGTGCCTCCATGACCCTCTATGTGTGTGGCTCCGTGGCCCTGTGTGTGTGTGTGCCTCGGTACCCCTCTCTGTGTGTCCCTCTCTGTCCTGGCGAACTTACCTTGGACTTCGCTCCAAGTTCGCCTCACTTTGCGCCGCGTTGCGCCACTCACCCAACCTCCGCGCGGCCCCTACTGTGGTTTGGTTGCGCTTGCCGCATGCAGGCGCATGCTGGTGGGAACGGCCCTGTACAGGGGATCACCCGACCTCCGCGCGGCCCCCGCTTCTAGTTCGATCGCGTTCATCGCATAGAGTTGCATGCTGGTGGGACAGGCCCTTTAGTGCTCTGTAGATGGTGGGATTAAGGAAATGCAGGTCAGATCAAGAACCTGATGTTTGTGAGAAAATAGCTGTTCCTGAACATGGTGGCGTAGGACTTCATGCCTCCACACTTCATATCCCATGGTTGCATTGAGAAAATGGCATGGCCCGAATGGTGGGTATCTTTGATGATAGATGCCACCTTGTTGAGGCAGTGGCCTGATGTAGATGCTGCCAATTATGAACTGGGCAGTGCCGTGATGGACCAGCTGCACTCCCTGCAGCCTCTTGCCTTCGTGTGCATTGGAGTTTCCGCACTTGGCCACGATGCAACCAGCCGGGACACTTTCTACAGAGCATCTGCGTACGTTTGTCAGAGCATTTGGTGACAATAGACAGTAGACAATAGACAATAGGTGCAGGAGTAGGCCATTCAGCCCTTCGAGCCAGCACCGCCATTCAATGTGATCAAGGCTGATCATCCCCAATCAGTACCCCGTTCCTGCCTTCGCCCCATATCCCCTGATTCCGCTATTTTTGAGAGCCCTATCTAGCTCTCTCTTGAAAGCATCCAGAGAACCTGCCTCCACCACCCTCTGAGGCAGCGAATTCCACAGATTCTCCACTCTCTGTGAGAAAAAGTGTTTCCTCTTCTCCATTCTAAATGGCTTACTCCTTATTCTTAAACTGTGGCCCCTTTTTCTGGACTCCCCCAACATCAGGAACATGTTTCCTGCCACTAGCGTGTCCAAGCCCTTAACAATCTTATATGTTTCAATGAGATTCCCTCTCATCCTTCTAAACTCCAGAGTGTACAAGCCCAGCTACTCCATTCTCTCAGCATATGACATTCCCGCCATCCCGGGAATTAACCTTGTAAACCTACACTGCACTCCCTCAATAGCAAGAATGTCCTTCATCAAATTAGGGGACCAAAACTGCACACAATACTCCAGGTGTGGTCTCATTCGGGCTCTGTACAACTGCAGAAGTACCTCATTGCTCCTATATTCAATTCCTCTTGTTTTAAAGGCCAACATGCCATTCACTTTCTTCACTGGCTGCTGTACCTGCATGCTTACTTTCATAGACTGATGTACAAGGACACCCAGATCCCATTATACTTCCCCTTTTCCCAACTTGACACCATTTAGATAGTAATTTGCCTTCCTGTTTTTGATACCAAAGTGGATAACCTCACATTTATCTGCATTAAACTTCATCTGCCATGCATCTGCCCACTCCCCCAACCTGTCCAAGTCATCCTGCATTCTCATAACATCCTCCTCATGTTCACACTGCCACCCAGCTTTTGTCATCTGCAAATTTGCTAATATTACTTTGAATCCCTTCATCCAAATGTGATGGGCCATGTGCTATGACGTGCCAAATCTTTTTAAACTTCTCAGAAGGTAGAGGCACTGGCATGTTTTGGTGATTACATCTAAGTGTTGGGCCCAAGACAGATCATCCGAGATGTTAACGCCACGATTTTAAAGCTGCTAACCCTCTCCCCTGTCAGTCCACCAGTGAAAACTGCCACATAGTTTCCCAATATGTAGGAAAGAATTGCACATGCTGTTTTAAATCAAAGATAGACACAAAATGCTGGAGTAACTCAGGCAGCATCTCCCATTCCTTCTCTCCAGAGATGCTGCCTGTTCTGCTGAGTAACTCCAGCATTTTGTGTCTACATGGTTTCCCAAATTCCTTTTTATGTTCCTTAGCTTTGTTGACGTTGAGTGTGAGGTTGTTGTTGTGGCACTGCTCAACCAGTTGTCCATCATTCAAACCCATGATTCGACCAACAACAGTAGTGTTGCCATTGAATTTATCAATGGTATCGAGCTGTGTAAAGGGTGTATGGAGACGGTAAGGGAGTAGAGCAGGAGACTAATCATGTGGCCTTGGGGTGCTGCTGTGTTGATGCTCACAGAGGAGAAGATGTTACCAACACACACTGATTGCAGCCTGCCAAGGAGGCCCAGATTATTAAACCGTTTATTTTAAATCATTAGAACAGGATGATCTTCTAGCCCGACTAAGATGTTACCCAATAGATGGCATGATGAAAATAAATATCATGATAACCTTGCAAAAAGGAAAACTGTCACAAAGGTTAATGGCCCATGCTTTATCTGGTTCTATAAACCATATTGGAGTTTCCAGTTTTGTGCTCCATTTAAACGTACCAGATTCAATACCCTGAAAGATAAAGGTCAGTGTGTCAAAAACCTTCTTAGCCACTAACTCTGACACCACCTTGCGGGATTTATGTACCCTCTACTCCCAGATCCCTCTGCTCTAAAATACTCCCCAGCATGCCACCATTCACTGTAAAGGTCCTTCCATGGTTCGACTTAGCAAACTGCAACACTTCGCACTTATCTGCATTGTACATTCACATTGATATAAACTACAAACAGCAATGAGCCCAGCACCAATTCCTGAGGCACTCCACCAGTCAGAGGGTTGCAGCTTGAAAAACAACTTCCATCACCACCCTATGATTTCTTCCTTGAAGCCAATTCTATATCCAGTTAGCTCTCCCTGGATCTCATATGATCTAACCTACCAGAGCAGGCTACCATGTGGAAATTCAAAGGCCTTGCTAAAGTTCATTTAGACAACATCTACAGCGTTGATCTGATTTTTTTTTTCACCTCCTAGATTCCAAATCAAATTCATGGAGAGAAGACCTTGTTTTCATCAGACATTCACCCTGTCTCTAGGAAGTTGTTAGAAACAATATAAAATGTAATGGAGTGCTGATCTGAAACCAATCACTTTGAACCCCAGCCGAACTGGACAGGTTTGCAGAATGTTATGTTTGACTGATCTCCAATAGGTTCCAGGTCACAAAACGTAGAATTACATTGAACATAAATCAAATAAATG
The DNA here is from genome assembly GCA_963514005.1 of Raja brachyura. The sequence continues at coordinate 12,319,304 of OY740800.1, read as the reverse complement.
TCTATCATGGCCAACTGCCTAATACTCACATTTCTGCTCCACATTAGCCTTTTTCCATTACTTAATTAACCTGTTTCGTTAACCCCATCTGCCTATTCTTTCCTCCCTCATGTCATTATCTAGCCTCCTCTTAAAGAAATCTCCTGAATCCTTCAACTTAGTTTAGTATAATTTAGTTTTAATTTAGAGATACAAAATGGCAACATGGCCCTCGCCCACCGGGTCCGCGCAGTCCAGCGATCCCCGTATACTAGCACCATCCTACACTCTAGGGACAATTTACCATCTTTATCAAAACAAATTAACCTACAAACGTTCAGAGTATGGGAGGAAAGCGGGGAAAACCCACGTGGTCACAGGGAGAATGTACAGACTCCGTACAGACAGCACCCATATTCAGGATCGAACTCGAGTCTATGGTGCTGTACGGCAGTAACCCTACCGCTGCTCTACCGTGCCACCCCTTCTGCAATTGGTAACAAATTCCACACTTTAAACACTGTCTGGATGAAGAAGTTTCTCCTGAATTGGATTTATCAATGTCTTTCATACTTTGGGCGCATGGCTTCAGATCTCTGGTAATTGGATTTTGGACTTATTTCTTTCTGCACAATAGTTATATACAGAAAATATGAAGCTGCTCTTATATAGAGCATAGGAAAGGTAGAAAGTCAAAACTAAATACAGTGCAAACACATTGATAGAGATCTGTTCAGCTTTTGATATATCACGTAACAGTTTAGACAATATTTGGGAATGATATGGTATCGGAGGGAAAAGGTGGCACATCATGTATTTGAAATGTTTCATATATTCACTACTACTGCATAAATAATGATTAAAAAAATGTCAAATGCTGGAAATCTGAAGTTAAAACAGGCCACGTTGTAAGTATGGAAAGAGAAACGGAGTTGATGTGTGTGGGAAGGAACTGCAGATGCTCGTTTAAACCAAAGACAGACGCAAAATGCTGGAGTAACTCAGCGGGACAGGCAGCATCTCAAGGTAGATGGAATGGGTAACGTCTGAATGTCTGAAGGGTCTCGACCCGAAACTTCACCCATTCCTTCTATCCAGAGATGCTGTCTGTCGCAGCAGAGTTGATGTTTCAGGTTTGAGATCCTTTGTTTGATGTAGAGTCTCAGACCAGAAACATTAACTGTTTCTCTTTCCACGAGTTCTGCCTTACTTGCCTTGTATTTTAAGCATTTTCTGCAATGAGGGGCAACGCCCAGCATTTCCAAGTCCAATTCTTTGACATAGATAAAAGAGTTGTTTTAAAAAGCTAAAACACTCAGAATTGAGCCATTGATAGCTACTAATAGCTACGGACTTTATTGGATTTTGCACTAAATGTTGAACCCATTATTTTTGATCTGTGCACTGTGGTTGGCTTGATTGGATTCATGTAGAGTCTTGACTGACTGGATAGCACGCAAACAAGAAGGCTTTCACTGCTTCTCAGTACACCTGACAATAATAAACTAAACTACTATTGCCACTAAAACCACAGAACTAATTGCTGTAAGAAGCCTGGCTGCCTCTGCATGTTTATCACGTTCTAAATTAACAGTTAAGATAAAATTTGACATGAACTTTCGGAAACATTACAGGTTCCTATATGTTAGAAATGTATACATTGGCCCGGTAGGCCCACCTCGGACACGCGATGCGAGAGCAAGGAGGGACCTACGAGCAACAACCGAGAGCGAGCTGGGCCATCGGGCACAAGGGGACTGTCGGTGAGTGAGGAAAGCTGCCAGTGAGCCATTGAAGAGCGAGGAGGCCGTTAGTCAGCAAGGAAGGTCATCAGAGAGGGAGGGGACTGTCGGAGAGCAAGGAGGGCTGTTAGAGAGCGAGGGGGCCTAGGTACCTGTGACAATATGTTATAATTGAATCATTGAAATATCATTGAAATATTAGGGAAACAGAATATTGATCATATTAAATTGATTAAATGGGTTATTATCATAAATACAGCATGCAAAAGCAAAGGTCAATACTGAGGTGGAGCATAAATGCTGACTCCTGCACTTCTTTCAGTTGCACACATATACTAGCGAATGGCCTTCTAACATCCACGACATCAGTCACGTTTTCTTAATGAGGAGCTATTGCAATATGTTACAGCACAAGAAAAATTAGTCCTTCTTTGCAAAATCCATCCACAGATTGCAAAACATTCAATATGAAGAATATAAATCTTATATAATAAATCACATTAATTTAAAACAGAGACAAATGTAGGGTCTAGACTCATTAATAATGATAAAAAGCAGGGCTCTACAGGAATGAAACCTAAACTTTAATCCTGTCACTATTTGTTTTATATTTCAAGTTCCTGTCAAGAGTTTTAAATCAATTATTGATCCAACAAATTACCTACAAATAGCAAGTATGATAAGATGGAAAATGCTCACTATATTATTTTTTCTTGCATCAGAAAACAGAAACAGGTCCTTCAGCCCACCGAGTCCACAAAGACCGACAATCACTCACGCATTAGTTCTATTTACAGAAGCCAATCAACCTCCAAACCTGCACGTCTTTGGAATTTGGAATTTGGAAAACCCACGTGGTTACGGGGAGAATGTACAAACCGTGGTCAGGATCCAACCCGGGTCTCTGGCGCTGTCAGGCAGCAGTTCTATCGCTGTGCCATTGTGCTGCCATGTACTAAGGTACAGTGAAAAGCTTTGATTTGTATGTTATCCAATCAAAGCAGATAATACTAAACATAAAGACAATAAAGCCAAGCCAGACCTGAGTACAAAATGATTCCAGAATATCTTTAGGTATTCTCAGAAATTCTACCTTATTCCCTTCAGCAGAGGGTGTTTAAACCACCTAGGTGATCACATTTCAGGGGTGTCAGAGGTTATAGGTAGGAGAATGGGGATGAGAGGGGAAGATAGATCAGCCAAAATTGAATGGTGGAGTAGACTAGATGGGCCAATGAGCCTATTTCTGCTCCTATCACTTATGAGCTTATGAACGTATTTCCTGAAATGCAATTGTACTAGCTCCACCATTAATTGTGCATTCTTACGACTTATTTTACTGCCTTCACAGAATATGGAAAGCTGCACGTCCCTGGAGTACAAAGAGCACCTGTGCTCTCCCACGCCATTTTGAATACATAGACATCCATATTGGGTCTGGATAGTGCAAAAAACAAGCTTGGCAGTGCAAAACCAAGCCCCATTTTTGTTCATTTGGAATCACACACATACATATACTAGACTAAGTGGGACCCATTGGGTCCCATGTTCACACGGGAGGGCTGGTCCCCCAACGCAATATTCCACCTCTCCACCAATTCCAATATTGGTGACCAGTGGGGGGGGAGGGGGGGGGGGGGCTTTCTGGAGCGTTAGTATGGGTGTTGTGGGCCGAAGCGACTGGTTTCAAGAGGGCTAGTATGGACATTGTGGGCCAAATTAAATCTTGAGCTGGCAGCTTAGTCACTCAGGCCTGGCGGGCTGGCAGCTCAGTCACTCAGGCCTTGTGGGCTGGCAGCTCAGTCACTCAGGCCTGGTCGGTTGGCAGCTCAGTCACTCAGGCCTGGTTGGCTGGCAGCTCAGAAACTGCCAGAAATTCTGTCCAAAACAGGTAAGAAACTCTGTGAGAGAGAACAATGGCAATGGAAGTGAAATTAAGTAAAATAGAATGGAAGTGCAATGGAAATGAAGTGAAAATGCAATGAGCTGTTTGGCTTGGCCTGCCCTGTGCTTGAAACTGCAATGGCAATGGAAATTGAGTGAAAATGCAATGAGCTGTTTGGCTTGACCTGCCCTGTGCTTGAAACTGCAATGGCAATGGAAATGAAGTGAAATGCAATGAGCTGTTTGGCTTGGCCTGCCCTGTGCTAGAAACTGCAATGGGAATGGAAATGAAATGGAAATGCAATCAGTTGTTTGGCTTGGCTTGCCTTGTGCTTGAAACTGCAATGGCAATGGAAATGAATTGAAAATGCAATGAGCTGTTTGGCCTGCCCTCTGCTTGAAACTGCAATGGAATTGGAAATGAAATGGAAATGCAATGCGCTGTTTGGCCTGCCCTGTGCTTGAAATGAAATGGAAATGAAATGAAATGAGTTGTTTGGCCTGCCTGAAACCAGTAATTTCGGCCTACAAGGCCCTATTAGCCGAGAAACCAGTCCCTTTTTCCCAAAATGCCCGTATTAGCCCAGGAGTAGCATTTTGGCCCAATAGGCCCATGCCAGGCCAGCAAAAGTCCAGAAAAAGTGCCTTTCACTGATCACTCAGATTTTCTTTAAAAGAGCCCCTTCAGCCCATCAGGCCTGTACTATCCCAGGAGGAGTCCCTTCGGCCCATCAGTAAGTATTCCCCTTGCAAGTATTAAACCTCACCCCAGTATTTTTCTCCCTCCCTTCATTTGCTCACTATGCGATCCAGGCCAGGATAGACTTTCCTCCTTCATTGCTGTGATCTGCAGAAAAAGATGAAAAATGCCTAAAATTGATTTTCCACCCACTCCCCCTTCTCTCTCACAGAGTCCCTTACCTGTTTCAATTGCCATTGCAGTTTCAAGCACAAGGCAGACCAAGCCAAACAGCTCATTGCATTTTCACTTCATTTCCATTGCCATTGCAGTTTCAAGAACATGGCAGGCCAAGCCAAACAGCTCATTGCATTTTCACTTCATTTCCATTGCTATTGCAGTTTCAAGCACAGGGCAGGCCAAGACAAACATGTCATTGCATTTTCATTTCACTTCCATCGCCATTGCAGTTTCAAGCACAGGGCAGGCCAAGCCAAACAGCTGATAGCATTTTCATTAAGGGTCAACAAATCATTTATTGCAACTACATTGCTTGATTCACAGTTCAGTTGATTCACAGCCTAGAATGAGAGTCGTGGCCTCTCCCTCACGATCTTGCAGCATGATTGAGTCATGTTCAGGCATCCGGGGTTTTATAGTCCTGCATCCCCTCCCCCCCCCACCCCCCCCCCCCCCCCCCCCCCGCCCGGCATTACCTTCATCGCAATGATTGACAGGCGAGAGGATCTCAAGGTTTTTTTAACTTTTTTTTAAATCGATGGGAAAAATCCTCAGGGTCTGCTCAGCGGTGGAGGACTATGAGTAAGAGGGCCAAAAATCATAGCGCTACATGGTATATTCTAAAATCAATATACAATGCAGACAGGAAGTGGTCAAGATGAGACTTTTAATTATATAAATATATATCAGTGCAGGTAAGCTTCCTCAAGAACATTAATGGACCCAGTGGGTCTTTACAAAAAATTGGTAGTTTCATCATTACCATAATTGATACTAGCTTTTTCATTCCAGACTTCCTTAATTACTTGATTTAAGTTGCACCGGCATTATGCTGGGATGTGAATTCATGTTTTTAGATCATTAGTCATGGCCTATGGATTTCTAGCCCCAAAACTATATGATATTGTTCAACCTCATTAGTGTGCAGTTTGAAATCAGTTTCTAAAATTTATTACGTTATATTTTACTAGATATTCTTCGTTAGAAGCAAATAACTTAGAGAAATTTATTGCTGTGTTCAAAATATGGGATTCATTTGAAGTGGATATATGAATCAAAATAATTCCTGTTAACAGCACCCAGGTTTCAAAGGAACTGATTCCATCTGAAGTGAACGATTAATGACTACCTTATCAATCGCCAAGGTAACATTAAAAATGTTGTTAAATTAATCTTTGCTTAAGGTGAACAATGTTGATTTTCTCCTGTGGTTCATCGGATGAAAGCAAAATGATACTCAGCCATTCAAGGTCATAAGGCATAAGTCAGGGGTCGGCAACTTACGGCCCCCAGGTCGAATGCGGCCCATAACCCAAAATCATCCGGCCCGCATGCGGATTTTTTTCCCCGTACTCTTTCGGCCTGCCGAGCGCCCGCCCCAAACGCGGCCGAGCTCTGGATGTACCGCATCCTGCGCTAAGCCGCCGGCACGGACGCGCACCTTCTGTGAACACGTTTAAGAAAGAAATGCAGATGCTGGAGAAATCAAAGGTAGACAAAAATGCTGGAGAAACTCAATGGATGAGACATGCAAGGATTGCACCCGCTGAGAATCATAAGCATTTTTGTCTTCCTTCTGTGAACAAGTGATTTGATGCCTGCCATCTGGGGTGGGATGGGGGCGGGACCCATTTGCACACATGTTAGATGTGGCCCGCCATCCGCTCACAGGCATGCGTCCTCGCCCCTATGCAGAACATGGTTGCCGACCACTGTCAGATGTGATAGGAACTGAATTAGGCCATTCGGCCCATCAAGTCTACTATGTCATGCAATCATGGCTGATCTATCTCTCCCTTCAAACCCCATTTTCCTGCCTCCTCCCCATAACCTCTACCACCCTACTAGGCGACTTCAAAACCACCACAGCCAGACATAAAAACTGTTTTTTTTCCATGAGCAGCAGCTCTACTCAATAACCAAATGTCTGTAGCCTCCTTTTGCTCTGGTATTTTACTTCAGTTTCATGTTTAAACTATAATGGTTTTTTTTTAATGTTTTAAGTTTTATTCTTAATTGTTTACTGTACGTCGTGTTGTTACTTGGGAGCAGAGTACCAAGGCAAATTCCTTGTATGTGTACATGGGTTGACGTTTGTTTATTTCAATGCATGGAATATTATGGGTAAAGCAAATTAATTTAGAGCCTGGATAAGTGCATTGACCTATATTGTTGTGGCCATTACAGAGACTTGGTTATGAGCGGGACAGGACCAGTAGCCTTAACATTTCAGAGTTTCGACATTTCATAGAAACATAGAAACATAGAAATTAGGTGCAGGAGTAGGCCATTTGGCCCTTTGAGCCTGCACCGCCATTCAATATGATCATGGCTGATCATCCAACTCAGTATCCCGTACCTGCCTTCTCTCCATACCCTCTGATCCCCTTAGCCACAAGGGCAACATCTAACTCCCTCTTAAATATAGCCAATCAACTGGCCTCAACTACCCTCTGTGGCAGAGAGTTCCAGAGACCCACCACTCTCTGTGTGAAAAAAGTCCTTCTCATCTCGGTCCTAAAGGATTTCCCCCTTATCCTTAAGCTGTGACCCCTTGTCCTGGACCTCCCCAACATCGGGACCAATCTTCCTGCATCTAGCCTGTCCAACCCCTTAAGACGTGCATTTCAGATGTGATAGAGAAGGAGGTAAGGATGTGGTAAAGTTGCTTTACTAGTCGGGGAATATCACATTCAGATATTTAGTGAACTTACTGGAGATAGACAAAAATAATGGAGAAACTCAGCGGGTGAGGCAGCATCTATGGAGTGAAGGAATAGGTGACGTTTCGGGTTGAGACCCTTCTTCAGACTTACTGGAGAGTTCATCACTGAGGCAAATTGGGTAGAGGTCAAAAATAAGAAAGGTATTATCCCTGACAGGATTAAAATTTAGGCCTCCTGGTCGCCAGCAGGAGATGAAGAAAGATTATGCAAAGATATAAATGCACCAGGGTTGTCGTAGTGGGTAGCTTTAACTTCCCCGAATTTATAAAGTGCCACCTTGAAACAATATGTGGATAGTCCAACTTTAATTCATTCATTTGTTCTATATCTCTCTATATTTCCCTTCCTCCTGACTCTTTGAGGAGGGGCCTTGACCTGAAAGATCACCTATTCCTTTTCTCCAGAGATGCTGTCTGACCTGCTGAGTTACTCCAGCTTTTTGTGTCTATCTAAAAGGGGGACTAATACTGGACCCTGTATTGGGAAACGAGCCAGGCCATGTGACTGGCCTTGCAGTGAGAGAAAACGTTATGAACAGTGATCACAACTCCATAAGTTTTAAGATTGTTATAAATAAGGTTATGTCTGGGGCTTGGGAAAAAGTACTAAACTGGGGGAAGGCAAATTACAACATTATTAGGCAAGAACTAGAGTATAAATTGGGAGCAGCTGTTAGTGGGTAACATTTGACATGTGGAACTTATTTCAAGACCAGCTGGTCAGCGTTGGGGCATGTTTCAGTAAGGAGGAGGGACAAAGATAGCAAGGTAAAGGAACATTGATGACGATGGAGTTTGTAAATGTGGTCATAAATAAAAAGGAAGCAGATGTAATGTATACGAAGATGAAATCAGATAAGGACATTGAGGAATGTAAAGAAAGCAGGAAAGAACTCAAACAGGGAATTAGGAGGGTAGTTGGGGCCAAGAAACATCATTGGCAAGTCTGATTAAAGAGAATCCCAAAGCATTTTATACATACACACATGAAAACCCGAGGGTAACTTGAAAGAAAATAGCACTCAAGGAAAAAAGTAGTGAATTAATGCTAGGAGTCAGATGATGTAAGCAAAGGGCTTAACAAGTACTTTGTATCAGTATTAAGCAAGAGGAGGAATATGGAAGATAGTGAAAGACATATACCATGTCTTTGCCCACTCACTTGTCAACATTTTCTTCAAACCTCTGTATCTTATTCTCAATTTATACTCCTCCACAGATCCATGTCATCGAAAAGCATAGAAATATTACATTTAGTTATTTTATCCTAATCAATGATACATGAGTGCAGCTGAGAGCCCAAGGGCTGATTCCACCACTCATCAGCAGCCACCCTGATAAAGATTCATTTATTCCCACTCTTTTCCATGTCTGTCAACTGGTTTTCAACTCAAGCAAATGCAAATTTCCATGTGCTTTACTTTCACACACTAATTCCTCAAGTGGTATTGTATTAAAGAACTTCTGAAAGTCCAAATACACTACATCCGCAATTCTCACAAACCTACTTGAAAAGAGAGTGGGTAAGATCATCTCCCACCCTGGTCACAAACTCTTTGAAGCTCTTCTCCTCTGGAAGGCGGCTCCGGACTGTCAAAGCCGCCACAGCCAGACATGAAAACACCTTTTTTTCCACGAGCAGTAACTTTTGCTCAACAGTCTGGAGCCTCCTTTTGCTCTGGTATTTCATTTCATTCTTCACATGTTTAAATTATAATGTTTTATCTTTAAATGTCTACTATATATTGTGCTGTTACTTGCGAGCAAAGCACCAAGGCAAATTCCTTGTATGTATACATACTTGGCTAATAAAATGTATTCAATTCAATTCAAAACTTGTATGCTCAAATAAAACCTCAGCAGGATATGCAAGAACAAATTTCCATTAACAAATCCTTGATGATTTTGTTAAAGCTGGTGATATATTCTAAGTACTCTGTTACCACTGTGTTTATGGTGGACTCAAGGCTATCCCCATCTATCGAGGTTCAGCTTACCAGTCCTGCTTTCTGTTTTCCTCCTTTTTAAAATTGGTTACATTTTGACACCTTGAAATCTTCAGAAATCACTCCATAAATATTAGAATGCTGGAAAATAGCAAATAAATCATCCACAGTTACCATAAATATCTGAATTCATATTTGGAAGTGATTGAGTCGCACGGCTTGGAAACAGGCCCTTCGACTCAATTTGTCCACACCGTCCAATATGCCCCATCTACTCTAGTCCCGCATTTGCCCCATATCCCTCTAGACCCATCATATCCATGTATCTATCTAAATGCATCTTAAACGTTGAGATAGTACCTCCTGTTTGAGATGCAGTTTAGTACACTTTCAACTTCAACCCCATTAATTTCTCTGGTAATTTTTTTCCCCAAAGCTAATTACATTTTGTTCCTCCTTTTCATTAGGTTCTTGGTTCTCTGCTATTTCTGGTAAGTTGTCTGTATCTTCTTCTGTGAAGAGAGCACTAAAATATTTGTTTACTTGCTCTGCCATTTTTATGTCGGGACCTACATTTGTCTTCGCTGATCTTTTTCTTCTCGCCTACTTAGTTTCGCTTTGTTTAGGAATACAGTGTAGAAACAGGCCCTTCGGACCACCAAGTTCATGCTGACCAATAACCTCCCTCACACTAATTCTAACCTACACCCTAGGAACGATTTACAGCTAACCTACAAACCTGCATGTCTTTTAAATGTGGGAGGAAACTTGAGCACCCAGAGAAAACCCTTGTGGTCACAGGGAGAACGTACAAACTCCGTACAGAGAGCACCTGTAGTCACTATCAAAAGCAGGTCTCTATCTCTGTAAGACACCAACTCTACTGCTGCACAATTGTGCTGCCCCATTAGAACTGATAGAACATTTACTGATGCTTCTTGGCCTATTTTTGCTCAGTTCTAATCGTCATTACAATTCTCAATATTTTGTCACCACTTCCCACTGTATATGTCTTTGTTCTGCAAAGCAGTAAGATAGCTGCATTTCCCACTTGTGGGAGCTCTACCTATTAGATAGTCTCAGAACACACACGTATTCATATTTCTTGAATTGCATTCTTTTCAACTATTGTCATAGCAGCATTTTTAACTCAAGATTCAAGATTCAAGATTCAAGAGTTTATTGTCATGTGTCCCTGATAGGACAAGGACATTATTGCTTTGCTTCAGCACAACAGAACATAGTAGGCATTGACTACAGAACAGATCAGTGTGTCATTATACCATTATATAAATATATACACACATGAATAAGTAAACTGATGAAGCGCAAATTAACAGATAATGGGCTATTAATGTTCAGAGTTTTGTCCAAGCCAAGTTTAATAGGCTGGTGGCTGTGGGGAAGTGGCTATTCCTGAACCTGGTCGTTGCAGTCTTCAGGCTCCTGTACCTTCTACCTGAAGGTAGCAGGGAGATGAGTGTGTGGCCAGGATGGTGTGGGTCCTTGATGATTCTGCCAGCCTTTTTGAGGCAGAGATTGTTTCTGCCCAACTATGGAGGTCACATTTGATTGAGCAAAGCTCAAGCATATTTAAAATAATTTCATCAAGAAAGCAGTTTGAAGGTGTTTCCTCAGGCAGTGCCGAGTGGTTCTGTATTTCAGCAATATCCCATGCAATATTTCATACAGATTTGAATATCCTTGTAGAATGTGTTTCTTGCCAACTTCTTCACCTAGACTGACTGAACTGGCAATTACATCATTTGAAGACAGATTAAATGGTGGGATAAGACTACTTTTTTCATATCATTCCTTTTCACAAAGTTCACAGAATAGATTGAAACTGATGGCCATTGTTGGAAATGAGCTCTTCAGGCAAGTCATGGCATGCATTGCCCTGGCCTTCTATAGTGCGTTTAGCAATAGTCTGTGGACTCCTTTGTTTCACTTCAAGCAACTTGAAATGATATCAATCAGTACCAAGAAAATTGTCTTTCCTTTCTTCACAAATGTGCAGTCTCTGAAAACCTCTTTTCGAGCATGGCCATGACTGACAATGTTTTTGCTGACTTCTTCCTATGACTTTAGCAAGTACTGCATTTCATTACCAATGGTTCAATGTCAATGTCTAATTGAGGTCAGAAAATAAAATCTTCTTGCTTAGAGGGCCCAACAAAGTAGATGTGGGAAAGGTGTTTGTTTCCATGGGCTGACAAATCAAGAACCAGGAGTCACATTTTCAAAATAAATAATTAGCCATTTTGGAAAGAAGTGAAAAAAAAGTAGTTCCACTTGTTGGAATGCTCTACCTCAAAGAGTTGTGGAGTCTCAGTTATTTGAATTAATTCAACTCGGGGATCAATTTTTCAGATCAGTCTTTTTGAGTATTGCATGTAACTTCAGGCACAAGAAACATTCATATTGTGTAGATTGTATTTTTACATCCAAAGTTCACGTTCCTCTTGCAGCAACCATGGTGGAGCATCCACAAAGCATTGTACACTTGTACTGACTGTCATACATTTGTCGCAGTTGGGAATTTTTCGCCTCCAGCTCTTCACCCTCCCCACACCTCCTACTTTCAGTCTGCAGAAGGGTCCCAACCCAAAATGTCACCTATCCTTTTTCTCCAGAGATGCTGCCTAACCCACTGTGTTACTCCAGCACTTTGTGTCAAACTTTACCCCTTTGGGTTATACTGAGGATGGATCGTGGCATCATCATTCATCTGAATAGAATTGGCAACAGATTAAAAACAGGTAAATAATTTACTTATTTTTTATTTATTTTACTTTATTTTCATGTTGTTAATTAACTTCTTGTGGTTCAACTAATTTTAACTTTAGTTTAGAGCTACAGCGTGGAAACAGGGGCCTTCAACCCACTGAATGCACATCGAACAAATAATTACCCATACGCTACTTCTACCCGACACACTAAGGCCAGTTTACGGAAACCAATCAAACTACAAACCTGCAAGTCTTTGGAATGTGGGATGAAAGCAGAGCACCCGGAGAAAATCCACACAGTCACAGGGAGAACGTACAATCTCCGTACAGATAACACCCGATCGAGTACAGATCGAGCCCGGGTCTCTGGTTCTGTAAGACAGCGTCTCCAGTGCTGCAACCCTTTGTCTTTAGCTTTGTTAATAATTTTAACTGATCTCAAACATTTGATTATCAGACACAAAATGCTGGAGTAACTCAGCGGGTCAGGCAGCGTCTTTGGATAGAAGGAATGGGTGACGTTTCAGTTCGAGACCCTTCTTTAGACCCGTCTCAAGAAGGATCTCAAAGCAAAACGTCACCCATTACTTCTATCCAGAGATGCTGCCTGTCCCGCTAAGTTACTCCAGGTTCTTGTGTCTATCTTCCATTACATTAAATACCTCTCCCACAATTTCCAGAAGTCACAATATTTAAGAGAGAAAAGGAGGAATTTGGGATAAAAATTCACGTTCTAAAATATGGTTCATACATATATGGTTGAATGGATTCTATATTTACATGTGTATGAAGATGCTTGTTCTGCATATTATCTATCAAATCATACCATACACTATAGAAGACACAAAAAGCTGGAGTAACTCTGCAGATCAGACGTAATTCCCTGGAGAGCGCAGATAGGTGATGTTTTGGGTCGAGGCCTTTGAAGAGTCCTGACCCAAAACGATACCTAGCCATGTTCTCCATGGATGCTGCCTGACCTGCTGAGTTGCTCCAGCCTTTTGTGTCTTTTTTTTGTAAACTAGCAACTGCAGTTCCTTGAATCTACATAAGTACAATAGATCCTTATCTGAAACAGAATGCAGAGTTGCCACATTCTGGCACCATCTCACAACGTCCAAGTCTCCGAAACATCCAATCTAGTCCTAAGGAGGCATAATGTCATTCTTATATATTATTGTTGAGGCCCAGTTTGGCCCAGTATTCTGGTGGCACTGCTGATAACTTCAGAAGATTCAGACCTGCTGAGTTTTCAAATTATTAAAAAAGTTAAACAGCGTGAATGTCAACTAATGCCAACACTAGAAATGATGACTGAAATTTTCCGTGCAGTGGTTAAGTGGTTTTGAAGGTTAAGAGGAAAGTTATAAGGTCCTCAATTACCATATCTACTATTATATTTAACTGGGAGGGACTGCAACTGAGTTCCGTGGTGAGGCTGTTGTTTCCCCTCTGTAAAAGGAGGGAGGTGTGACCACGGACCTCACATGCTGGGGTAGGGTTACAATCTGCAAGGACCACACACTAGACATTTAAATTAAAAAAGAAAAGATGCATGGGAATTTCTTTCAACTACCACACTGCAGCTGTTGGGCAAGCGCTCAGAACGCCAGGATTGTACTTCCAGCAACCATGCTGTGTGCTGGATTTACATATGTATGCACAAAACACACAACGGAGATGTCAGTCTGCTGAGAAGTGTTCATATACATAAAGAACAATAATCTAAATCTGGCATATCAGACCTCAGAGAATCCAACCATTGGCAATCTAACAAGAGTTTCAACTTGTATCAATTGAATACAATCAGGTTAAAGAGAAAACATTCAGCCTAGTTACAACATTAGGAATGGGAGACTATTTGTTGAGCAAATAGGCCGTAACGAATGCAGAAAAATTTAAGCAAAAATAAAGCAGATTATTTCTCTCAATGTCATCCAAAAGTTGGAAATTAATATAATCCGTGCACAAAAGCTTGATATTTGAATTTGTAAATAGATCTGTTAGAAGCATGTTTGTTAACAGGAGAGGAAACAGGGAAGAATTGCATTTAAACGTCACTTTATTCCTAACTGAAGAACATCTTGAAGTAGTTCATGCACAATGATTTCCTTACTGAGCTGAGCTTCAGTTGCTGTGTAGGCAGACACTAGAGCCTAATTGCAACCTACCACCAACAATTATAAAGGAAGCAACTCCCAATCTTTCTTCAAATAATGTCATATGACCTTCTACACACACCTAAGATAAACCACCAGGTGGAAAGTACATGATAACATGCAACAACAGTTGCTGGTTTATACCAATGAGACAAAAGATGCTGGAGTAACTCAGCGGATCCAATCCGAAACATCGCCTATCCATGTTCTCCAGGGAGACTATCTGACCTGTTGAGTTACTCCAGCATTTTGTGTCTATCTTAGGTGGAAAGTACCACTGTTCATCCAAAGAACAACACAACCTTCATAAATTCTGCTTTAATAATTTGGAATGATTTCTTAGAAGGACAATTAATTCCATAGATTGCTGATTTGGAAGTGAAAGAACCACCATAACCCCAAGCTTACACCAATGTCACTAATAGAGAAGGTGGAATCAAGAGACTGCAGATGTTGGTTTATAAAAAAATACACAAAGTTCTAGAGTAACTCAGCAGGTTAATCATCATGTCTGGATAACATGCGTAGGTAATGTTTCGAGTTTGGACCTTTCTTCAAATTGATTGTGGGGATAAAGAAAGCTGGTAGAGAGGAGGGACAGGACAAAGCCTGGCAGGTAATAAGTGGATACACCTAAGGGGGTTGGGGGGTGATAGAAAGATGGTTGGACAAAGGCAAAAGATGAAAATAGAGAAGGTGTGAGACAAAGGATTAAAGAGTTGCAAATTGTGAAGCTAGAGGATGGAATAAAGGTGGCAATGGACGGGGAGTGGAGAAATGGATGCGAGTCCAGGTGGGACACAGAGTAGAGGGCCGGGGGAAGGAAGAAAGCAGGGGGGTGGGGAAAGGGGGGGGGGAGTTAAATTACTTAAAATTGGGAGTTAACCCTTTGGTTGTAAGCTACCCAAGTAAAATATGAGGTGCTTACATACTGTTAACTAAATTGAATGCACTGAAACATAACACAGGTAAACCCAAGTATATTTGTGTACAATTCTGGATGATAGCATTGAAAACGACTTTCAGTACTTTCAAACAGTTCATCACAGAGACATCATTCTAATAATTCCATGCAAGTACCAAATGCTGGCAGAGAATTGTGGTTAAACGTAGATCCACCTAAACCAAAGGCAAATAGTTCACATGCGGCCACATCCTGCATGATTCCAACCAGAAGTGATTATATCTTTCCCCATAAACTGTTCCAATTCATATAATAGAATGTGGGAGATGGCAACATGACCACCCCAGAGCACATTCCTGTCTCCTTGATCTAAGCCACAAATAAAGTCTGACATAGATCCCCAAAATGTCAGGTTGGCAGACTTAAAATTCCTCACCAATTAGGGGCACCTTTCTCAGAAGCCAAATGTATCCCAGATGTCAACTCAGTCTTCATGTGGGAAGGCATTCCTATTTGGGCATGAAAGCCATTTTGAGCATCATTAAAGGGATAACAATTTCCAAGCCTACAAAAATTGAGATTAAACCTATTGAAATGGATTCAGTGAGAAGGGGGTTTTAGGAATTGCTTCAGCGCTGTTTCAAATGCATTGTAGATAAATATGGCAGACGGTTTCTCACTACGACATGTAAATAAATAAAACCCCAAGCCTTGAATTAGTGATCTCACCTGAGATGGCAATCTACCCAATGCTTAAAGGAGCGGCACTGTAGCGCAGCAGGAAAGTTGCGGCCTCGCAGCGCCAGAGACCCGGGGTCGATCCTGACAATGGGTGCTGTCTGTACGGAGTTTGAACATTCTCCCCATGACCACGTGGGTTTTCCCTGGATGCTCTGGTTTCCTCACACACTCCAAAGGCTGAAAGTCCTGCTTTCCTGCTGTATCTCTAAACTAAACCTAACTATTAACTACATCATTCTTCATTTCGATTCAATAACGTTAATTTGTAAAAATCAACAGATATTTGAGAAGGGTAATTTCATGCTCATTCCATTGGTTCCGACCACGGGGAAAAATTTAGGGGGACTGACTGAACTTTGTGCCTACCACCAAAAGTGATGAATGCTGTCGTGGAAGTTTTGTGTTACATTTTCATTGTGAATTGTGTGTTCTTTTTTATTGTACCGCTGCTGGCAAGTTAATTTCACTGCACTTCATTGTGTATGTGACGAATAAATCTGACTATTGACTATTGACTATTGGACCAAATTAAAAGTATCAGTGGCAAGCCAACACTTGTGCAATAAATTCCACAAAGAATTACTTTTAAGAAGGAATAGAATTAAAAACAAACCAATGGTTAAAAAAAAAAAAATTCCCATAATTTGTGCCCACAGTGGTCGAAAATGTGTTTACATTCATGAAATACTTATGAGCATGGGTCAAGCAAACCTTGCATTATCAGTCAACAGATGATGCCATAGAATGGCAATCTTGATATTTGGGTGGAAAATATCATGAAAGCGTTAAGAAGATTAATGTCAATGTTTTTTTTGCAGCAACATTCCATAAATTTAAACAATTATTCATAAAAATCTCAATACCTCAACTCCAGGGAGGAACAGAAACAAACAGAGGACATGGTTTTAATAACAGTCTTGTGATTTTCCATGACAAATGCCATTTAACACTTTATCTTGATGCTATTGTGTTGAAAAAAAGACTCCAATATACAGAAATACTCTAATTCAGTCACTAATGTATAATAATGCATAAAAAAGAAAACATTAAAAAAATATATTTATCAGCTTTCACTTCTTTCAGCACATGTTTGGTCATGTATCTGGGTCGGTGGGAGCGCTGCGCGTCGGCTGCCCTGCCAGCAGCGAGTCCGTTATTTCTACTTTTTTAGGTTTTTTTTGTGTGTCCAAATGTTTGTTTTAGTGTCTCTCGGTGGTGTCTTGTGTAGGGGATGGCGTGGGGGGGTAAGGGCGGAACCACTTTTGGCTGCCTCCTCCACGGAGAAGCAACTTTTCCCATGTTGCCTCCCTCGCAGCCTAACACCATGGATTGGAGCAGCCTTTCCCGGAGTCAGACCCAGAGTTTCAGCAGCGGGCGCCGCACGGACTTTTCATCGCAGAGCGGGCGAGCCCTTGCCGCGGTCGCCAGAAGGGAGTGCTCCAATCTTTCCTGCCTGTACTTTGTGCCTTCCACCACAGTGAGGAGTGCTGTGGTGGATGTTTGTGTTAAATGTTATTGTGTATTGTGTGTTCTTTTTTGATTGTACCACTGCTGGCAAATTCATTTCACTGCACTTATATGTGCATGTGATGAATAAAACTGATTGATTGATTGATTAATAATTGATACATTTTGACTAATTTCTAAGATTTCAATGAGAGGACGCAATCAATAGATTTCATTGACGATTCAATGTTAAATGCTATAATGATGGTACTTAATCTGAGTAAAATATCCTCTAATAGCTGAATAATACGATAGCATATGACCAGGTTAATTTGCAATTCTTGCTCATTTATCTTCATAATGTGCAGCCCAAGGAAATTTCCATTCAGATTTATACAATCAAAATTAATGTATCATTTTCAAAAATAGTTCCATGTACTTTGCTTAAAGATTCATTTAAGAAAAACACCAGTCTTTAACTAAAACATCTTAAGAAATTGAACATTCCTTGAATATCTACATCTTAGCTATAATTTGCTGCATGTTTAAAGTGGATATTATTAGCTGCTGATGAAAGATCAATTGTCACCAGAATTTGATTTCATGTCTCTTGCTGTTGGCTGATATTTCATCAAAATATTGGAATTCTAGATGTTTAAAGTTTCATTTATTTTCCCTCACCATAGCATATTGTAACGTTAACACTGCATGGAAATAAGTAATCATTCACAGGGAAAAAACAGTTCATGAAGTTTCCTAATTAGAGAAGGCAATTAGGTTGACATTTATAGTTTCCTTATATATTTAGCCCAGTTGGTGACAAAAGGCAGCAAATGGTATCTTCAGATAGGTCTGAGAACTCTGCATTGAAATCGCTTTGTGCTAATGTTGAAAAAGCAATGATTATGAATAAATGCAAAGTTTTGATTGCAGAAATATTTTTTATATTGTTTGTAAACAATTATCAGAACAATTATTCTTTTTGATAGAAATGCTTCCAGATTGCCATAAAACACCATAAAACGCTGAATGAGTACCAACACCACTTACATGTCGTTTAGTTTGTTTCTAGATGAGCTTTAATGAACACAATGAACTGAATTTTGCAGTCAATGATGAAGAGACCAGCAATTGTGTTTTCATCACCTTAACTGCTGAGCAAAAACCTATTGTTGTCATCAACAAAATAGAGAGACAACCCCAGATGAGATTTTTGCCTGACACGTTCAGCCATAGTTTGGTTTAAAAATCTGAGATTGCCTCCTATGAAATGATGTCTCCATAATCCATTCCCTTCTTCAATCAGCACAGGTCAGCCCAAGGCATTGAGCACAATTAGCCCTCTGATGTAGCCATCACAAGATATATGAATGGACTGCTTAGATGCATTTATTTTTAATGAAAGCTTGTTACTACTCTACCTTAATTTGATTTCCTTCCTGCTCAATTGGTTGCCAACTCAGTTGCCAGGGGATCAAAAAGCATTCTGAGTTCTTTGATTCCCCGAGAAAGCAAAAGGTCTGTTGGATAGAAAAGACTATTCTTAAAGTCTCTGCGAATTAGACGATTTATTGTAATAGTTTCTGTGCTTTTTGCATTGAGAATAATGATGTATTAGTCAGCATCACCATTATTATGGAGTAAATTGGACTCCCACTTCCAGTGCCTGATGACGACAAAACTCTGCTCAATAGATTTGCGATCAGTTGTCAGAGCGATGAACAATAATTGCAGTTTCTTCATTGTTGATGAAAAAATGCAGGCCATTGAGTCCATACATGCACTAATAGAAACAAACCAAATGACATGTGGCTTGCTTTTTATATGTAACGGTTCCTTGGAAGAGGAGGTACTACATTGAGAGAAATAAAAATGCATTGTAACAACCAAAGTGACTCAGGAAAGAAGATTCAGAAAGAGGAAACTACGAAAGAACTATGAACATTGCCTTCTCCAATTTCAGGTAGTCCCTGCTTTCTCCTTCTTTCCCCTCCCCATCCCAGCTCTCCCTCAGGCCACTGCCTCCACCTCTTCCTGTCTTCTTCCCGCCCCCCTCCCACGCTCACATCAGTCTGAAGAAGGGTCTCGACCCGAAACGTCGCATATTTCCTTCGCTCCATAGATGCTGCCTCACCCGCTGAGTTTCGATTTTTCAACATCTGCAGTTCCTTCTTAAACTGTATATAGAGAGGATAGGTTTTAAGGGATATGGGCCAAACTCAGGCAGGTGGGAATACTGTGGATAGGGCATGATGGTCGGTGTGGGCAGTTGGGCTGAAGGGCAAGTTTCCCACTGTATGACTATGATTCTATGATGACAAGCAGAGTATTTTTTCCAAATCTTTCATAACGTGCCTGAATAATTATGAAACTGTCATCCATATTCAGGTGTATGAAGTTGAAGATCTGGTATCAAAATGACCCAACAGTTGCAAACCTATTTGCTGCCTATCAGAGAAAAAACAGAGTGAATTTGCAACAAAAACTGCCGAAACGCAGCACCTGGCTTCGATTTCTCTGCAAGAAAAATCAGTAAACTGAAAACGCCGCATATGTGCTTTGATTGCAAAGAAGTCGGCAATTTTTATTGAAGGACTTTCTTCACAAAATTAACAGTGGGCCACTGAAAATGAAAGGCCTAGGGACATGTGGTAATGACCAATTTTTGAATGTAGAGTTCCAAGATGCAGATTCCACCAAAGTAGGCATTGCACTAGAGTTTAAAAATTGAGCCAACTCCATCTAATTTGTATCCTTATTGCGAACCAAATCAGAAAGAGGTCAACTTAAGAGCCCGGCCTACACTCTTAAAGTAGATACAAAATGCTGGAGTAACTCAGCGGGACAGGCAGCATCTCTCCAGAGAAGGAATGGGTGACATTTTGGGGGTTGAGACCCTTCTTTAGGCATTCCCTCTCTCTCCACCCCTCCCCCAGCGCACCAGCTTCTCATTTTCACCCAACAAACAACTAACAATGCCTGTCGTTACTTCGTTACTTTTTTCCATATCTTTCATTCATTGTTCTTTATCTCACTACATTATTGCCTATATCTCTCGTTTCCCTTATCTCTACCCAGTATGAAGAAGGGTCTCAACCCAAAAAGTCACCCATTCCTTCTCTCCAGAGATGCTGCCTGTCCCGCTGTGTTACTCCATCATTTTGTGTCTGCCTTCGATTTAAGCCAGCGCCTGCAGTTCCTTCCTGCACATACCATCCGCATATATGGTGCAATGCCAGAGACGTATTTACACCTCTAATATGATTTAATTGCCTGATGTCTGCCATTAAATTATGCAAGATATTTTGGAAGATATATGGAAAATAGTACAGGTGTCAGGGGTTATGGGGAGAAGGAATGAGAATGGGGTTAGGAGGGAGAGATAGATCAGCCATGATTGAATGGTAGAGTAGACTTGATGGGCCGAATGGCCTATTTCTGCTCCTATTACTTATGACCTAAGATTTTATCGAGGTCATTATCACCTAACTTGCCCTTTCTATTGGAGTAATTTTTCCACAGTGCATTTATGGCTGAACATCCACTGAGGTGTCCAAGCTGTCATCTTGAGGTGGAACATAAAATCAGTCTGCATGGAGCGAACGACGCCTTAAATGTAAAGTAATTGGTAGTAATGGACTGACCATAAAGTCCCAGTTGCCAATTACATTGGTGTCAAATTTATTTAATCGCTGGAGGGATTTCAAGTGAACCTGAAGGAATATTAAATTCAAGTCAATACTGAAACTATGAAGAGAACCTCTGAAACACCATCAGCGGACCTTCTGGGACCAACATTCCAACATCATTTAATCGCATGATTTTTTTGGGGGGTCTTCACCTAAGAAGAATGCCTGCTCATTATATAGGATTGATATTTATCTATTTATCTATATATAAAATATATATATATATTATATTATATTATATTATATATGATTGCTATCGAGAAAGGTATGATCAGTCCTGCATATATACTGAAGAGCTCCTCTGCATCTTGAAGAAATGGAGAATGTGAGTCCGGGCGTAGTGGTTTTGGTAGCTACAAGAGAGGAAGATGAGGAAGATGAATGTGTTTCATCTTCTTCCAGGAGGATACAGAACATTCCACTTCTGGTGTGCATTGGCAGGGAGGTGGGGACTCTTGTACTCTGTATCTTCAAATTTCGTAAAATATTAGTTGTGCCTGCTAGCAAAACCCATGCCACTTGCGAGAGTTGGAGTAAGGACCAAGCCCATTCTGCTCAGAAGCAATTGCAACAGAACAACCATTGAGTGAAGAATGTGCAGATTTCTGCTTCAGCGAGTCCAGCACTGTACTATTTACAGCAATGAGTGAAAGGGAACAAAGGCATGCAATAAACATAAACCTGTGGCTGCCAAGTTTAGCTTTGCAACACACATTTTTATGGGAATCAAATGTGCTGAACCATTTTCAATATAGCATCCAATATACATACACATCCTTTACAGGGACACGGTGGGATAAGGCAGAGGGTGGGATGTTTCTCAAGGCTGGGCAATGAAGCTCACTGGGCAAAACTGGGCAATACCAATCTCAGCCACCTGTCGCAAGCTAAAAGTGAACTAAAGTGAGCTACGGTGAGTAACCATCACACAGGATGGGAATTTATCATTGTACATACTTGGCAAAAAAAATGGAACTGTGCATGACTTGTGTGGCACACAGTACGCCATAACACAACCTGGCAAAAAACATTGACTTCATTCCAAGTACTCACAGTGCACACAGAGTACAGGCAACAATCAATCAACCAATCAATCAATCAATCACCTTTATTGTCATCTTGCAAAGCAACAGATGTACAGTGCAAAACGAGAAGATGTTTCCCAGGGAATACCAGAGCATCGCACATAAAGCTTAAACATTTCACACATAAATAAAAACAATTAAAAACAATCCAGTCCCTGATAAAAACAAGACAATAGTTAAAAGTGCAGGTTTAAAAAAAAAAACAGCAACATTAAAATACAAGTAAAAACAGTCATAAATTGTCCAGGGCAGCTGATTTAAGTGGCCAGTGCCAGAGTTTGTTATTAAATTGTCAGTGCAAAAAAGCAGCAGAATAGTAAGATTGAACGAGAACTTACCAAGTTTGAAGGTTGATCTTTATTTCATGAGGAGTTGCGGTGAGGGATTTCGTGAAGAGCCCGCCGGCACGCATGCGCGACATTCTTCAAAGCAGCGGTGTGAAATCACAGAAACAACAACAGAAATGACTTGGCATAGTAAGATTTAAAGAGACTCTGATTACCAGCTGAAGATGATCGAGGGTTGGGAGCGGAGGGCACGAAATCCCTCACCGCAACTCCTCATGAAATAAAGATCAACCTTCAAACTTGGTAAGTTCTCGTTCAATCTTACTATTTCATTTCGGAGTCACGTGAGTGACTTCGTGAAGACTTCAAAGCTTCTGTGATTACACGCCCTGGACAACGTCCATGCGGACACACCACTAGCAAGGATGGATTGGAGTAAGCAAGTTGATGAAACGAGGTTATACTGAAACAAAAAGAAGATTTATTAATAACACAACAAATAACGCCCTTTTAACCAGGGACATCCCCACGTTCACCCCCGGCGTTCAGCACGGCCTCGGCGAACTGAAGGGGAGCAGCAACAGGCTTATTATAGAACCGCTGGAACACAGATTCATTCGCCCATCCTGCTGTGGCGAGGATATGGTCCATGGGTACCTCCATGACCCTCGCCGCCGACGTAGATGCAGCCCTGGTGGAGTGGGATTTAAACACATTAGTGTCAATACCTGTCTTATCCAGGACGATCCGGAGCCACCTGGATATCGTCTGGACTGTCACTCGATGGTGAGGTCTTTTGTGAGTGACAAGCAGGTACAACTCCATTCCTCTGATGCTCCTTGTCACCTTGATGTAGTAACGGATGTGAGTGGCTAAACATAGCCGAGCATCTGCAGGGTATGCCGGGAACTTCAGCTGCAGCCCTGTGCACCCAGGTCTATGCTGCTTGAGTAGCTCATCGATGAAAAAGACTACTTCTCCAGGGGTGGACGTCATCCTGTCAATACGAAGTTTGTGGAGCGTCTGAACCCGCTGTGCTGAAGTCAGCGCTAGTAACATCACCAATTTCATAGTGAGTTGGTCCAGCTGTAACCCTTCCATGGGTGACCACGACCTGAGCAGGGTAAGTACAGCCCTGACATCCCAGATGATGTTGTAGCGTGGTGTCGGCGGATTCAGATTGAATATTCCCCGCATCAGCCTGGACACTAGCCTGTTCGATCCTACCTCGATGTTGAGGTAGAATGATAGCGCACTCCGTGCGCTGTTGATGGCACTGTAACTCAAGTGCTCATCGTGGTGCAACCCCGCGAGGAATTCCAGGACGTCGGCTATGGAGACATCATCATAGGCGATGTGAGAGCGACTGCAGTAGGCTTCCCACTTGGTGATGTGGGAGAGATATCTCCGCCTGGTTGACTCTCGACATGATGCTCCAATGGTGTTGATGGTCCGGGTGGTGAGGCCATACTGCATCCATGGCCTGGTCAGAACCTGCAAGCCAGTAATTTTAGATAGGCATGGCAGGGGTGTAACTCCCCTGAAACAGGGTGAGAAACCAAATGTGGGCAACCCGCTAGAGGGACCCAAGGTTGACTAATCATGTCAGAGACCACCGGATACCAAGGCTGCGTAGGCCAGTCGGGTATGACAAGAATGCCTCTGGCAGAATCCATCTTGATTTTTTGTAATACCCGACTGATGAGGCAAAACGGGGGGAATGCATAGAAAAACCAATTCCCCCAGTCTAGCGAGAATGCATCAATCGCTAATGCCCCAGGGTCTGGTTCCCATGAAACATATGTCGGTACCTGATGGTTCAACCGTGACGCAAAAAGGTCTATATCCGGTTGGCCAAATTTGGCTGTAATTTGGGCAAATATTTGAGGATGCAGCATCCACTCAATACTATCATTGAATTTGCGTGACCTGGTGTCTGCCACAGTATTAAGCCTACCTGGCAAATAGGTGGCTGAAATCCAAATATCACGATCAATACACCAGCACCAAATAGTATTAGCCAATTTGTCACAAGAGACTGACCTGGTACCGCCCATATGGTTTAAATATGCCACCGCTGTGGTGTTGTCTATTTGGAGACGGACATGAGTTCCACTAAGATTAGCACAATATGCCCGTAGTCCGTGAAATGCTGCAAGCAGCTCCAAATAGTTAATCCCTTGTATTAGCAACATGCTAGCTTCAAGGGGATCCCACCTGCCACCACAACTAGAAGAGCTGTCCGCAGCTCCCCAGCCTAGAGGGCTTGCGTCAGTTCGCAAATATACCACCGGATTGGGCACAACAATGGGTTTGAATGCCCTGCCAATATTGGACACCCACCATTGTAGCTCAACCTTAGCATCAGAAGGCAGCCCCATAGGTCTGTCAAAATGACCAGCGTTCTTTTTTAACGCAGCAATCTTGGCCCTTTGCAAATTTTGATAATGCAAAGGCCCAAACCGGGCTGCCGGAAATAAAGCTACGATTTTCCCAATCACCTTAGCTGTATGCCGAATAGATGGTATACTGGCAGATGCGAGATCCTGACATGCAAGGGAGACATCCTCAACCTTGTGAAATGGAATGGTGGCCCTCATTTGAATAGAGTCCACCGTGAAACCCAAATAATCCATAACCTGGGATGGGTGAAACTTCGATTTTTCTGGATGGACTATAAACCCTAGCTGCTGAAATATAGTGACAGTAGCCAAAACAGTCCTTTCAGCTGCTTCCAGAGTGTTGCCAATAATCAGAATATCATCTAAATAAGCCATTACAATATGATGTTGTATGCGTTATTTGGCCATAATAGGCTTGAGTAATTTAGTAAAGAGCCTAGGGGCGGTAGTAAGCCCATTTGGTAAGGCCCGATATTGCCAGAGCTGATCCATCCAGACAAATTTCAAAAATTTCCGGTGATGTTTCCGGATGGACACTGAATAGTATGCATCTTTCAAATCAATACATGCCATAAAGCAACCATGCGAAATCAGTGATTTGGCTGTCTCAAAGGTGTCCATTTTGAAATGTGTATATGTTACAAAGGTATTCAACTGGGTCAAGTCAATAATCACCCGACAACCTCCATCCTTTTTTGGCCTAGTAAAAATATTGGAGACAAATTCAATGGGCTCGTGAATAGTTTTTTCTATCACGCCTTTTTGTTCCAAACGAAAAATTTCAGCCGTGGCTGCTGCCTGCTCAACGGCAGACAGCGTAAACTTCCGTTTAGGCATGTGCTGGGATGGAGGAATGTTGCCGTGAATAAATTCAATAGAATGACCCCGAATATTTTGTAACACAAATCTATCTGAAGTAACTGATCCCCAAGCTTTAGCAAAGAACCGGAGTCGCCCTCCAACATGTGAGATTAAAGGGGCAGGAGAAAGAAAACCAGACCACCTTACCTCCATGGTCACAAGCGGTCCCTGACATACTTGGGTGGCCGAGGAGGTGCTGGGTTGGGCTGACGATAAGATGGCTTCATCTTCCACTGGGGTCGCTGTGTGCCTGACCCCAAAAAAGACCGCTGCTGCTGGCCCTGTTGATAGTAGTGCTGAGTAGCAGCATATGGTCTTGATGCTGGTGCGACCGGACCTCGCGGTCGAGCAGGAGGAGCTTTTGGCACCGTCGGTCTGGGGGCGATCTGAGATCGCATAAGTCCCACCGTTTTGGCTACCTCATCAAGCTCCTTGACCCTCTTCGGAAGGTCTTCTCCGAAGAGTTGTCGGGGCGGCGGTGGCGGTGGTGGTTTACACAACCCAGCAAATTTTGGGTTGATAGAAGGACGGATGCTATTTTTCCGAAAATCGTTAATTTCGTGCTGGGTGGCACATAACAGCGCCAACGCATCCTCCTGGTCCAATGACAGGTCAGTTCCATCGACCGACCGCGCAAAGGCGGTAATACCGGCCGTGAGGAGTTTGAGGATCCGCTGGAGTTTAACCTCCTGATGGCGGACAGCCACGCCGATGTTGCCCCATATGGACGTATTGACCAGAGGCACGTTGAGGGCATTACAGTTGGACGGGGCCTTGTGGCGCTGAGTGGCCTGTGAAAGAACTTCCTCCTGCAACCGCTGATTTGTGAGAAAGTCTATTGTTGCTGCCAGTTTTGGCTGAAGCGGAAGTCCAGTTGTGACTGGTGCAGCAAATTTGGCCGCCACGTCCAGTAGCTCAGGTGTCGGTGCTTCCGACGGTGTTAGTGTAGGGTCAAACCCTTCTTCCCCTTGTGGCTCGCTGATAAGAGAAACTGGCGAGGTGGCCCTGTGCCTGTCGATATCTGTGGGTGCGTACTGCTGTTGATTATGGAGCAACAGCTCCAGCAGCCGCTCGATGCGGTCAATACGCCCACCATCCTGAACACTCGGATGGTCGGAGTCCTCCGGCTCAGAAACCATGCCGGGGCTCCTATCATCGGCCCGCACCTCTGAGAAGTGATCTCGGTGCCGGAATGGATCGCTTTCGGCCGCCGCAGCGAAACCGTGCGAGTCCCGTGCGGGCAAGGTGTCCAACCGCCTCTTCTTGGCGGGAGCAGAAACCGTTGCCACAAAGGGCCCTGACGGCTTGGGGTCGACTCCAGCAGAAGCATGGAGCGACGCCCGCACGGGCTTGCCGGCTGTCCGCATTTCGGACGGTGCCGACACATGGTCTCGTCCACCCATCCATGGGGGACTCGGCGACCGAGGCGGGACCGTACCCAAGCCCCCCGTCCCGGCGGCAGGGGTTGGGAGTTGGATAGCAGACCTTAACGACCCAGGTCCCGCCGTTGCACCAGACCGCTCCATGGCGGCTGGTGGAGCCTTGGCCCGAACCGGGTTAGGCTTACGGGCGCCTCTGCTGCCTTTTGATGAAGGGCTAGCGGAGGGGGGTCGGGCCGCAGCACGAGACCCCTTCCCCGTTGTCGCCAAAGGCGAACTTGTGGCAGGGTCCACCCTTTCAGGAGGCACCCCGACGTCCTCCTCCACGCACTCCTCCTCTGAGCTGTGGCGACTCAGCGGGTCCCGACCTGCAGCAGCAGACGGCAATGGTTTCCCCGCCTTCTTCCCGGCCCCAGGTGTAAACGATGAGGGCGCCGGGCCACGACGACTTCGTCCAGACATTCCGAACACTCCAATCCGCACCCTTGCTGAAAGACAAAACCGACAGCAAGGGCCAACCAACTTAAGGTTAGTTTAACTCACCTAAGCGGCTCCTTTTGAAGGGCTGGCGAGGAGCGCGCCCCACCGCCAGCTGTCGGCAGCAATGCGTTGCGACGATATGTCGCGCATGCGTGCCGGCGGGCTCTTCACGAAGTCACTCACGTGACTCCGAAATGAAATCAGGTGGAGTGACTGTTTAGCAGCCTCACAGCCTGTGGAAGGAAGCTGTTTAGCATTCTGGTTGTCCGGGCTTTGATGCAACGGTATCTCTTGCCTGATGGCAGGAGATCCAGGTGTGTGTGGAGGGGGTGCAGTCTGGCCTTTGCAATGCTCAGTGCTTTTTTCAGGCATCGTCTCTGGAACAGTTCTTGTATCGAGGGTAGGGAGACGCCAATGATCCTCTCTGCTCCCCGCACTGCTCTCTGCAGAGCCTTTCTGTCTGAGCAGTTTCAGTACCACATGTTAATGCAGTACGTGGGTACAGACTCCACCGTGCCCCTGTAAAAAGTCTTGAGGATGTTGGTAGGGAGTGAGGCCTGTTTGAGTTTCCTCAGGTAGTGCAGTCGCTGATGGGCACGTTTGACAATCCCAGTGGTGTTCCTGGACCAGGTGAGACTGTCTGTGATTTACACTCGGAGGAACTTTATGTTCTCCACTCTCTCCACCGTGGTGCCGCTGATGTTGAGGGGTGTGTGTTTGGGCTGCGACTTCCTGAAGTCGACCATCATCTCCTTGGTTTTGTCGACGTTTAATTCTAAGTTGTTGTTGCCGCACCAGTCCACTAGTTGTTTCACTTCCTCCCTGTACATTGTTTCATCCTCTCGACTGATGAGTCCCACCACCGTGGTGTCATCTGCGAATTTAATAATCCTGTTGTCCCTGAATCTGGGAGCACAGTCATGTGTGAGCAGTGTGAACAGCAGCGGGTTGAGCACACAGCCTTGAGGGGAGCCGGTGCTCAGCGTGATCGAGCCCGAGGTGTTCTTGCCAACACGGACTGACTGCGGTCTCTCTGTCAGAAAGTCCAGGATCCAGTGACACAGGGTGATGTTGAGGCCCAGCAGGGTTAGTTTCTCCACAAGTCTCTGTGGGATGATGGTATTAAAAGCTGAGCTGAAGTCAATGTACAGGGTTCTGGCGTAGGTGTTTTTGTTTTCCAGATGAATGAGTACTGTGTGCAGTGTAGTAGAGATGGCATCTTCTGTAGAACGGTTGGGGCGATAGGCGAACTGGAGGGGGTCTAACGATGAGGGGAGGCTGGTAGTAATGTGAGGCTTAACCAGGCGTTCAAGGCACTTCATTACTATGGGGGTCAGGGCGGCAATCATTTAGGCAGGCCACAACAGGGAGAAAACATAGAACATAGAACAGTACACTAAAGTAATGGCCCCTTTGGCCCACAATGTTTGTGCTAAAGATGATGCTCAGCTAAACTGATCTCATCGGCTTGTACATAATCCATATCCCTCTATTCCTTTTTTACTTCCATGTGCCTATCTAAAAATCTCTATCTAAAACGCCACTATCATATCTGCCTCCACTATTAACCCAGGCAATGTGCTCCAAGCCCCCACCACTTTCTGTGTACAAAAACGCCCTCACATCTTCATTAAACATTCCCCCTCTCACCTGATAGCGATGCCCTCTAGTGTTGGACATTTCCACCCTGGAAAAGGGATTCCAACCGCCCTATCTATGAAAAGTAATTAAAGACGAGTTTGAAAATAATGTCTGCTTTAGATCAGAGAGCATCTTCCCGAGGACAATTATCTGTCCAGTTGGCCAAGTTGCAATAAAGAGAGTTTGGTCTGAAGGTGAAGCCCGACTGTGTGAATTCTTTGCTTCTGCAGATTGGTTGCTGTGAGCAGGGTCCATCGGGAATGGTGGATCATCATTTTTCTGTGATTACAGAATGTGGCATCCAGAGATAAAAAGTACAACTTAAAGGAGAGGAAGCCAGGTGGCTGGAAAGAAAAAAGCGGAGGAGCACAGCTAGCGTAACCGAAACTAAGCAGTTTTGCTGCACTTATTGCTATCTGAGGAGAATTGGGAGGCTGTAACGAGGGATGGAGAGAATCATTAGGTCCGCAAGGAAAGGAAATCCCGTAGGGGACATCAGGATCTACTGGAAGATTCCGGAGGGGCCCGTCAGTTCAGATTGACTCAGATAATGGAACATTCCACATTCCAGAAACATCCAGCATAGACAATATGCATATATCGTGGATCTCAAGCCACTAGATGTTGCCTTCTCTTAACAATAGAGAGTTCAACACTTATTCAGCAGACGGAAGGAACAGTCGGAACATAGCTATACCTGGAACCTCTGGCATCCATCAGTATCTTCTCATCATGAATGGTCGATGACTGGCTGATGGAGAACAGCAAAGTCCTTGGATAGAATAGTAGTGGCAAGGTCACATAAACTGAGTGCTCCTCAGAGCAACCACCTTAATCCATAGTGATCCCTCGCCAATCTGGTGGCCAGTAGAAAGAGTGATTGATAAACTGACGTGAGATCCTGCAGGTCCTTTTGACACTGAGACAGGATGGCTGGGGTCCACCATTACATCATAGCACCCTGAGCTTCACAATGGCAACAAGCTTCCTTTGCTGGAGTAAGACGTTGGGTAGCTTCTGCCTTCCTTCAGCAGGACATTGGGCGGACACTGAGATATCATTGATCGTGCCTACATCCACACCTATGCGAAAGATATCTGCCAGCACTTCCAAAAGAAATAAATATGCTCCAATTTAATAAAAAAGAAACGCTTGTATAAGGCTGGTGCAGAGTGCTTCTGGCCTCTGTTCATTAACTGTGCACACTGGGCTTACAGCTGGCCTGCCAATGTGGTAGCATTTCACTGTGCATACCTATTTTCTAAGATAGACACAAAAATCTAGAATAACTCAGTGGGTCAGACAGCATCTCTGGAGAAAAGGGATAGGTGACGTTTGGGAACCAGACCCTTCTTCGGGCATTTCTTATATTCCATTTTCTAAAGGGGCTGTCCCACTTGAGCGACCTAATTGGCGAGTTTTGAAGAGTTTGAAAAAATGACATGTTCAAGACCTCCTTCGACTATGTAGAAGACCTCTTTCGACCTCCTTCGACCTCGTTGAAGACCAGCTTCGACTAGCTACGACTAGTTATGACTAACTTCGGGAAAATTGGACACCGAAAAGTGAAGAGTGAAGACGACCTCCTTCAATCTCCTTCGATCTCCCTTCAACCTCCCTTCGACTATGATGAAGTCTATCTACGACTACCTTCAACTACCTTTGACCACACTCGTTTCCCTACGACTAACATGCCTTGATCGATCAAGAATCATAACATGAATCGATCCTTGATTCCTTTGGTATCTAAAAAGTTTCAGAAGTGATAAATCTAGCTGTAAAATTTTAAAATCGCCCATGGTTCTCAAGTGGGTTTTTACATTTGTACATACCGAAGGAATCAAGACAAAACACAAATAATGCCTCACTGTTGATGAAATGCAGTGAGCAAACGTGATAATTCCCAATATTTTCAATCTTGATGTCTGCACGGCCAATGTTCGCCAAGCACTTTAGCTGTTGTTGTCCCTTCAGCTCTCGCTTCTCTCTACCATCATTTCTCCTCACTTTTGGAGTTCTGAAGTAGGATGAATGTCTCTCACAGTTACCCCGATTTCCACAATTATTTACAGCGCAAACATTGACCATTTTGGCGGTTTTTAACAGGTAAGAATGTACGCTTTTCGTGTATTAACAGTGCATGCGGTAGGCTGTCATGTCCTCCACATGGATTGAGCTGCTCCTTGCGTCACGCCCTTTGACCCGATGACCTTACGTGCAACCTCCCTATCACCTCCAGCGCCCACATGGTCGGCTGCAGGAGGCGCTGAGACATGGAGGTGGTCGGCAGAGGAGAGGGACGCCGGATCACGGACAGATTTCCTGGATTGGGGGCGCTCCACGTGGACTTTGAACTGTTCGTGTTTTCTGTTTTCTTTAGTTTAAACAGCACCAAAACTGCGGCGACTGTGCAGCTGTGGTTGTGCAAAATATTTGCACCGTGCTGTGCGTCAGGTACGTGACAATAAAGATCCTTTGAACCATTGAGTTTCTGAACATCACTACAGCCAGAGTAAGAGACGCAGGCTGGCTTTGAGTAGCACAATCTACCCTCATGATGCATTGGTCCCTTTGCCACAACACTCATCAATTGATACGTGTAGTTGATGCTGCATACACACAGAAAACTCACGATTAAACAGATGGCATGGCAGTGGCTGCTGCCTGTACTGCAGCAAATGACCACAGGTAATTGTACAACATTGCACCCGCAGTCTTTTTATGGATTAGCATGTCGCCAATTTTGAGCCTATTTTGGCCGAAATAACTCACAGATTGCACATAGGCACTAGTGAACAAAATGTGGATTATTTTTCCATGCATCAAGGGTACTTTGCAAGTCAAAGAAATTTTAGGAGACACCAGAGATCTTGTTTTTCCATCTTGTAGCTTGTCTTATGACGCCTTGATCTTGCAAGAGTCATTAAACACTATGTAATTAATGGTCGCCCCGCATAAATGGAAGGCTTGTAGATAAAATGATTCACAATTTTTGCGAGCAACAATAGATTAGAGAAGCGGATTGAATATAAATTGCCTCGAGCCGGGAGTTTTCCCCAAACAATGATGAAATATGAGTTCCAGATTAAAATTGACACGAGCCTCCAGCTCCAGCTCCCGAGAGCTTCACCTTTCATTGTATCGGGAACATTGGCATTGAAAAGAAAGAGCTTGCCTCCCTCTGCGGTCCACTGTTACAGATGATGAGGGAACGTGAGCATGATGATGTTCTAAACCCTTCAGAGCCAGCCCTCTGATGCGGTGCAGTATAAACACAGCTGTCCGAGGACCTGACATGGTGTGAAGTTTATCAAGATCCTGTGAAGAGATTCTATTTCACTTTGGCAAAGTTGGCTTTCATTAACTGCACCATCCAACCACTACCATATCAACAGACATTAGAAACCCCTCATCTTAGATAAGGAACAAAGTGTAACTTAGATATATGTAAGCATTATTTGCTTTCATTTGTACTGACCAAAGGCAACAAATATTTCCGAGTCTGGGAATATTTTAAAAGCATGCCATGTATGGCAGTTCATCTAGATAAAAATGAAAACCTTCTGACCTTTAGTTTTGTGCATAATGGGCCTGTCCCACTTGCCGATATTTTAGGCAACTGCCGGCGACTGTCATAGTCATAGCAGATCGCCGAAAAACCAGCGACAACCTACGTCATCCTGGCAACAACCTATGACAGCACCTACGTCAGGAGAAGTCAAGCTACGCTCATGGGAGTCAAACTCAATGCGGTCAAAAATTTGTCAACATGTTTAAAATTTAGCGGCAACCAGAAAGACACTACGACTGTTTGCGCGACTGAGGAGACTACTCCCGGCGACCACCGGCAAACATGTAGCAACAAACTAGTCGCCTATAGTTGCCTAAAAAATCGCCTAAGTGGGACAGGCGCTTAAGACTCCAAAAGCAAACAAGTGTTTGGAGTTAGACACAAAATGCTGGCGTAAGGCAGCATCTCTGGTTAGAAGGACTGGGTGATGTTTCGGGTCTAATAGTGTTTCTCTGCTGAGTTACTACAGCATTTTGTGTCTATCTTCAGTGTAAACCAGCATTTGCAGTTCCTCCCTACACAAGTGTTTCGAGTTTCCAAGCCATGCTTGTGATATCACTGAATATTCAGTCATGTCAAAACGGCAAATGAATACTGATTCACATCAAGGGAATCTATTGAAATTACATTTTCCTTTATTATTTTATTTTACTTTCTTCATCCAACTCCATCTCACATGTTATGATTAACTCAGTTTAAATAGCCAATGCACACAATATATTTTGAACTCTAGTACATTAGTCCATTGGGTGAGAACCCTGTGGCTGAGCATCCAATAATAACATTTCATGGAAAACCTTTATTGTAAATGTTACTGAAATACATCAATGGAGTTCTTGTCAATAACACCATTCTTTAAGAAATGTGCTGAAGGATGAAAAAGCAAAATATTTAAATTTTTACTGGAAATTTGAACTAAAACAGAAAATGCAAAAATACTCAGAACATCAAGCAGCATCTGTGGAGAGAGAAAAGAAAAGTTAATATTATAGGTCAAAATGCTTCATTCAAACTAGTGGTTATTGATCCAGGATGTGGCTCTAAGAAACTAATGACAGAGCGTAATCCATTTTGAAGGCAAACCTCTTGGAGGTAGAAATTGGAATTAAAGGTAGGACTTGGTCTGGCTTTCTATCGACTGTGGCATTATTTAGAGGTTTAAGGATCAAATTTCCAGAGAACCTACAACCTAATCAATGGAGGAGATTACTTGCAATTTTAAGGGATTGCAGCTACTGTCTTTGACAACTGTATTGTCTACACATTTCTAACTAGATAATACATGTGCACAGTGCACTTCCGGAGTTGAATAAACCAATTCAGATTCAGATTCAGATTCACTTATTGGCATATGCTCTAGAGTGCAATGAAATTCCTTGTTCACATGAAGGTCAAAGAATAAACTGTATACTTACATTAAATATAAATGTGAAACATATATACAATGACAAGTACAAAACAGCAGAGTGGTGCAGGATTGTAGTGCAGTCTGAGTGGTGTAAAACATATTAAAGTATATATTCTAACAGCATCTATGCCTAATAGTGTTTCTCTGCATGTTCTGCATTGCTCAGGTCCAAAGGAACACATGCCACGCACATATATACATCACAGATCGACATTGAGAGGATCAACAAAAAAGGAGAAGGTGTAAGTAAATGAAGATGAGTATTGCAACAGGACACAAAGTGATGGAGTAGCTCAGCGGGTCAGTTAGCAAACTTGGAGAACAAGGAAGCGGGTTGTTTTGGGTTGAAACCTTCCTACTTAAGTGCTCCAGGGATGCTTCCTGATCCATCGAGTTACTCCTGCAGTTTGTGTCATTTTGTGTATTAACCAGCATCTGTGGTTCTTTGTTTCTATAAGATAAGTATGGCAATGTATTTGAGCCTGTTGATAAGTATGATTGATTCATTAGTGGGCTGTTTTTAGAACACCATGGATATTGATTATTAAGATAGACACAGAAAGCTGGAATAGCTCAGAGGGACATGCAGCATCTCTGGAGAGATTTTAGCCTTGGCCTTAGGCCAGGTTTATTGTGGGTGGGCAGACATAACCTGGCTATAATGGAAGTCGGTGCAGACAATCAGAGCCAAAATAGAACACTTGGAAATTATATACTATAGCAAATAAGTAGAAATAGATGGTGATGAGGAGTATGTACCTACACAAAACAATGCTGCACAGAAGCAATGAAAGCCATCTTTTGAATTGTAAAAGGTTCTTACATGTAATTATAAGTAACATTTTTTAACATAAAAAGCAAAAAGTGAAATGTTTAGCAAAGCGGCACAGAATTGTGAGGATGATTTCAATCCTAAACCATCGGAGATTGTGCAGAGCTACAAATTGGGACAAAGACTCCAAAGATAGATAAGACATTCAGTGGGAATTCGTCTCAGTAAATGGGCCTATCTCAGCAATGCAACTGTGAAACCTTCTTAAAATGTACACACAGAACAACTTTGTTTTGTGGTTTAATTGATGATTGAATTCAGTCTAAATATTAATGTGTCCTGGTGTACAAAATCATAATTTCTGTGGAAATGCATTGACCAGCTGCTTTCCAACAACCATTTTGTTCTTAAATCAACCTGCACAACCCTAATCTGCAGGAAGGAACTGCAGATGCTGCTTTAAACTGAATTTAGACAAAAGATGCTGGAGTAACTCAATGGGACAGGCAGCATCTCTGGAGAGAAGGAATGGGTGATGAATGGGTGGAAGAAATGTCACCCATTCCTTCTCTCCAGAGATGCTGCTTATCCCGCTGAGTTACTCCAGCATATTGGTGTCTATCTGGACAACCCTGATCCACGCTCAGCAACGAAACACTGCAGACCACTTGCATGGCCATGAACCTGTTTTCTTATAGTTTTGCACTAATGTCTTGGTTTTACACAATCTTTTTTCACTGTCTCATGTAAGTTATGTATAATTAATGATTTTGTGTGTTGGCTTCATCTATGTGCCTGAATTGCTTGATCTGCAAGCAAGATTCTTATTGTATTTGTACTTCACCATACACATGCACATGACAATACATGACTTTATGTGACAATTTTGTTCAATGCAAATTTGCTCCCAATGTTGGGGGAGTCCAGAACCAGGGGCCACAGTTTAAGAATAAGGGGCAAGCCATTTAGAACAGAGATGAGGAAACACTTTTTCAAACAGAGAGTTGCAAGTCTGTGGAATTATCCGCCTCAGAGGGCAGTGGAGGCAGGTTCTCTGGATACTTTCAAGAGAGAGCTAGATAGGGCTCTTAAAGATAGCGGAGTCTGGGGATATGGGGATACGGGGTACTGATTAGGGATGATCAGCCATGATCACAATGAATGGCAGTGCTGGCTATAAGGGTTGCATGGCCTACTCCTGCACCTGTTGTCTATTGTCTATTGTTTATTTATAGCCATAAAGTAATCATAAAGGCTAAAGTTTCAAAATAGAAACCAAAGCAAGTGAATGAGGCATGAGTAGATTGCACTCCAGATGAAGATGATTACACAAATTGACCAACATTGAAGAATAAGGATTGATTCAGAAACTTGAAGCCAGACCAGAACTATGTTCTGTATCATTGTTTCCAATTCACACTTAGATATATTGTTCATAAATTACTTAGGAATATTCTAAAATGCCTAGGTGTGTGATGCAAATGCCCCAGGTGTAACAAAAGCCAGTGTATCTCGATTTAAAATAGCAAGATGTGTTCACTATTCAAAAAAAAAAAACACCTCCTCAATATATAAGTTTAAAGCTAAGAATTATTCATTATAGATGAACGCAATTCTAGGAATGTGCTTTCTTCACAAAGCTGATTGTTTGCATCAAGAGCCACACAGAGGGTGTCGGCACAGTGCTGAACCCAATGTGAACAGTGCACAATTGGTTTAATTACCATTTATACCAGCAATGGCTGGTGTAGAAACAGAATGATTTCAAGACAGATGTATGGTTAAACGATCATTAGCAAATCATCAGTCTGCTCAATTAAGACCAATGATTCATAAATATATTATTTCATCAAGTACTACTGAAGGAGAGAACAGTGAAGATGAAAACATAATCAGACAAAATATTGAATATTTTGTTACGAGCTGAGTGGTCACAATTGTTAATGAAAAGTACTACCAATGGTTGAAGTTAATTACACTAATTGACCAATGTTGATGGACAGATTTGGCTGAGTAAATTGATGCTAGTCCAGAGAGAGATGTTCTCCATCGTTGCTTCAAACTTACACTTGGATGTATTGTTAATAAAGTACTTAGAAATATTCAAAAATACCCAGGGGTGTTGTACAGGTTATAATGCTCATACATTAATCAAAATAGTTACAAATCAATCCATTGTAGGTCTCAGACTTTCTCAGATGCATTGAAGGACCAGGTGATGGAAGTGCTAGGAAAGTTAGAACATTGTGGAATTGGAGTTAACACAATCCAGGGTGACTGGGCAATATCAATTGTAAGTTCCTAAAGTGGATGAAACTGCTTGACTGTGCTGATTGCCAGGTGAAGCTAGGGGCAGCACTGTGGTACAGCTGGTAGAGTTCCTGTCTCACACCTCCAGTGATGGGGATTCAATCCCGACTTTGGGTTCTGAGTGGAGTTTGCATCCGTAAAGAGGTACAGAATTGGCTTCATATAATGAAGCTGAGGGTAGTGGTGGAAGTTTGTTTTATAGAATGGTGCCTCAAGGGGTCAGAGCTGGGCTCACTGCTGTTTGTCATCTGTATCAATGATTTGCATTAGAACATACAAGGCATGATTAGTGATTAATAGGCATGACTAATATTGCAAATAATACTAAGATATTTCCCGTGGTCTCTCCCTCCTTCCCCTCTCCCAGCTCTCCCACAAAGCAGACTGTCTCCGACTCTTCCTCTCTTTTTCCTGCCCCCCACCCCCGACATCAGCCTGAAGAAGAGTCTCGACCCGAACCGTCGCCTATTCCTTCACTCCATAGATGCTGCCTCACCTGCTGAGTTTCTCCAGCATTTTTTGTCTACTTTCCTGTGGTGAAGAAGGCTTTTGGCATGTTGGCCTTCATTGGTCAGGGTATTGAGTATAGATGTTGGGACATATGTTACAATTGTACAAGATGTTGGTGGGGCCGCAATTGGAGTATTGTGTTCAGGAAAGATGCTACTAAGCTGGAAGGAATACAGAGAAGCTGTACAGGGGTGGTGCTGGGACTCAAGGACATACGTTGGGTATGTTTCAAGTCAAAGCGATTGGGTTAAGGTCCAAGCCTTGAATGTTATGAAGCTGAGTGTGAAAGTTTGTGCCAAGGATGTGGGCAGAGCAGAATTAAGGTGAACAACAAGGTAATAATAATTTGCATGTATGAATCTCTGTTAAATTTCCCAAAAGAGGAAAGCATGACAATGGATGCATATATGCCGGATAAATACATGGCACATATGCACTGCAGTCAGCAAGTTGAATTGCACAGTTGCATACATTCCCGCAACTCTCTATGTCTCATGTTTCTCCATTTCACTCTGTGTTGCTCAGAATAGAAGTGTGCACCGGCATAAACATAACAATGACTTCACGAAACATACTAAACAGTTGAGTTAATGTGGCTGTGTTAAAATCAGAATACAACTTTGCAACAAGCTTGTGTATTTTACTACATTTGGTTTGGCTTTAATTGTATCTGTTAATTGTATCAACAAAACTATTATTGAGATAGAATCTCTCTTGTTCTCTCTTGCTGTAAAATGGTGTGCCCAGTTTTAAGTAATTTGAAAGAAGTAAACCAAGATTCTTGATTTTGCAGATTGGGCAGGATGTGAAGAACTTGATTCTTGGCTAATCAGATTGTGGTTCGTCAAAGCATTAAGTAAGGATTTTACTCTTCAGCCAGAAACACTTTTTTAAAAATGTTTTGTACTACAATTGTACACAGTGTCTTTGATTTGGTTTTATCATCGATTTCAATGGAAAGTAAAATTGGGCAAACAAATGAGTAACTGATCTGATCCTTGCTGGGCGGTCTGGTTATGTTAAAATATGGTTTATGTAATCACCATCTGCTCAGAAACAATGTATGCTGCATGTTCGCAAGAGTGAAGTAATGCGTTTTTTGTATCATACTTAAGGGGCTGTCCCACTTGGACAACCTAATTGGCGAGTTTAGAAGGGTTTAGGAGAGTTTGAAAAAATGTCATGTTGAAGACCTCCTTCGACTATGTAGAAGACCTCCTTCGACATCCTTCGACTATGTTGAAGACTAGCTTCAACTAGCTATGACTAACTTCGGGAAAATTGGACACCGAATAGTGGAGAGTGAAGACGATCTCCTTCGATCTCCTTTGACTGACTATGATGAAGACTATCTACGACTACCTTCGACTACCCTCAATTATCTACGACTAACATGAAGACCTACTACGACCTACTATGACTAAACCTACGAGTAAAAAAAGTATCGATTTTTCCATGGTGACCTTTTGTTACTCGTGGGCATTTTTCCACATGTTGAAAAATACGCCGCGACCTAGCTGAGGCCTCGAGTACACGGGGCCCACTCTCGAGCATGAAGGAGAGTTACAAAGACCTCCTACGACCTCGTGCCGACCATGCTGTGAGTATGAGTCGAGGGCAAACTCGCCAGAAATCGCGGATTAGGTCGCCCAAGTGAGACAGCCCCTTAAATATCCTAGAAGTAGAGGAAAATTGACAATATTATTAAAAGCGATCATTAACCATGGCAGAAGTGAAAAAGTGAAAGTAGATGAAATTCTGTCAGAGCAATTGCTTGATATTACTGCATTTCCTGCTCGATAGAAATCCCATGCAACATTTTTTTAACCTGTTGCGAATATGGTAACCTGTCTCTTCTCATTATTCACACCCTAGATGAAAGCCAAGGGTGAGCTCGTGTTCAGACCAGCCCCTCACCTACATTTACTCCTTGCACTTTTTCCCAAGACCACACTTACTACTTGCACTCTGTGGAATTTGCAATGCAGCAGAAGGCTTGACGGCCACTGCATCCTGTAAGGCAAGGTGCGTGATGAGCAATGACTGGGTCCACATGCTTTGGTCCAAATACCGGCTGCTATCAATTAACAATTAATCTTAACATTTTAAACTACCAGCAGTTTGTTAAAACTAAAAAGTATCTACAATGAAGAAAAATAAACAAACTACTTACTTCTCAATAAAGTGCACTGTGGGGTGGTGCTTCATGTGCTATCCATAGCTGTTGTATAGCTGTTTTGTCAGATATAAAGTGCATTCAGTAAAACAGCTCAGGATATTTGAGCTCTGCAGTCACCTGCAGTGACACCAGCTGTAGTGCTGAAAGTGAGATGCCCCAAGTTCATTCTCTCTCCTACATTGCAAGGTGCAAAATATGAAAGTTAATGATGAGCTGAGCCTCGATTAAAATGCCACTGATGTTTCACTACAGAACCACCATATAAAAATGTGTTCAGACACTTATTATTAGCATCTGCTGCAAAATGAAGGAACTCGTTTTTGACTTCAGGAAGCATGGTGGAGCATGTGCCCCTGCATCAGCATCAATGGTACCAAAGTGGAAATGGTTTAGAGCTTCAAGTTCCTTGGCGTTAATATTACCGATGATTTTTCATGAACTATCCATGCTAATGCAACAACCAAGAAGGTACACCAACGTCTCAACGTCCTGAAGAGTCTGAGGAAAATTGGGATGTCTGCAATGGCTCATTCTATGCAACATAGAAAGTATACCATCAGATTGCATCTCAACTTGGTTTGGGGACAGCTCTGCCCAAGTCCACAAGAAATTGCAGAGACTTATAGATGTAGTCCATCACTCAGACCTGATTTCTCGCCATTGAGTCCATCGACACTTCACACTGCCTCGGAAAATCAAAGACTAGTCACACAATTGTAGGATGGAGAATGGTGGTTCTGTAGGATGCACAGGACACCTTGGACATCTGCACGTTGTCTGAAGCTTCCTGGAACTTAAGTGTCAGCACAATACCCATTGACTCACGACTGACCCCAGTGGTGGAACACTATTGTACTTGAGAGAAGGGCCAGATACAATTTGCACCCATCCTTCAGCTTCACATTTAGGATTGGCATATGAATAGTAATCTTATTTATTTAAATAGGATTATACTGTGTCAGAAATTTCAAATGAAGTGCTTGACTTTATTTAACATTGCAATTTTGTTCACATGCTTTTTAAAAATGTAGTTATATATTTGATTAAATTTTTAACTTTTGAAAAAAAAGTCTGTAGAATTTAAATGTCTCCAACTATTGAAATTCATATAAAAATTGTCCTACAGCCTTTAACAAAGGCAAGCTGTCAAATATTGTTCAGGAATTCAGGCGTTCCTGCTGCCTAAGAAATACTCAGTGCTCAGACCCCGTTCCGCCTTGTTTTAATTTTTTTAGTTTGGAGGTACAGTGTGGAAACAGGCCCTTCGGCCCACTGAGTCCACACCAACTATCGATCCCCAGACATTAACACTATCCCACACACACATGGGACAATTTGCACATATACCAAACCAATTAACCTACATGCCTGTACGTCTTTGAAGTGTGGGAGGAAACCGAAGATCTCAGAGAAAACCTACACGGTCATGGGAAGAACATACAAGCTCTGTAGAGACAGCACACGTAGTTGGGATCGAACCCAGGTCTCCGGTGTTGCAAGCAGTGTAAGGCAGCAACTCTACTGCTGTGCCACCGTGCCGCCTGCATGGGTGTGAGAAGGGAAGTAGATCATTACAATTGATATTCCACATAAAGAGAGAGAATGGGAGTTTAATTTGGTATCATGTTTGGCATAAATATTATGGACCTGTGCAGTACTGTTCTATGTTCTAAGAAAGGATGCAAAACCAAAGTTGGGAACTATAGATATCTATATTACTAAAAGTCTGACCATGACCACTTCCTGTTGTTTTGTATATTGATTTTAGAAAAAACGCTGCCACTTACGGCTGTGATTTTTGGCCATCTTACGCAGAGTCCCCCTCCGCTGTGCAGGACAAGAAGATTTTTCACATCAATTAAAAATAAAAGAGTTATTAGTGTTTAAAAAATATTGAGATTCTCTCTCCTGAAGGCACGCCCCTTCCGGAGGAACTATAAAACCCGGAAGTGTTGAGTGCCTCAGTCAGTCTCTGCAAGATGGGGTTACGAGAGGGTCACGTCTCTCAGTCTCAGTCTGAGCTGTGAATAACACTGAACACATGTCTACTAAACTGTGAGTGGTTTTACTGACCTGCCAGTGCCCTTAATGTGGTTTGAAAATATAGTTTGGAAATGCTAAAGCTGTGTTGCCTTTGGTTTGGAATTGCTAAAGCTGTGTTGCCTAATTAAAGTTGTCTGGCCTAATTGAAGTTGCCTTGCCTAATTGAAGTTGCCTTGCCTAATTAAAGTTGTCTTGCCTAATTAAAGTTACCATGCCAAATTAAATTTGCTTTGCCTTCTATATAATTAAAAATCTAATCTTGACCACTTCCTGTTTGCACTTTATATTGATTTTAGAAAAAACGCTACCACATACGGCTGTGATTCTTGACCATCTTACTCGGAGTCCCCCTCCGCTCATCAGGTGCCGAGGAATTTTCCTATAGATGAAAAATAAAAGAGTTATTAGTGTTTTAAAAATGTTGAGATTCTCTCTCCTGTCAATCACGCCATGAAGGCCATGCCCCTTCTGGCGGGGGGGGGGGGGGGGGAAGTACTATAAATCCCAGCAGTGTGGGAGTGGCTCAGTCTCTGCAAGATGGAGGAGGAAGAGGTCACAACTCGCTGTCTTTAGTGACCTTGCACCCTGCTTGAAATGGTATGAAACTGCACTTGAATTTGGTGGCCTTGCACCCTGCTTGAAATGGAATTTCAAGGAATAGCCGTGAGTCAACTGCCAGCCCACCAGCCGTGAGTGAGTGAGCTGCCAGCACAACAGGCTTGAGTGACTGAGCCACCTGCCCAAGAACCCATTTGGCCCACAATGTCCATACTAGCCCTCTGGAAACCAGTCCCTTAAACCCATACTAGTGCTCCAGAAAGCGCCCGCCCCCACCCACCCACTAATATTGGAATTGGTGGAGAGGTGGAATATTGCATTGGGGGGCCAGCCCTCCCGTGTGATGCTCGGACCCAACAGGTCCTACTTAGTCCAATATATATATATATATATCTATATTCTAATATTCTATATGGACTTAAGAAAGGTATTTTGATAAGGTTCCACATGCCAGGATACTCTGGAAGGTTGGATCACATGGGATTCAAGAAGAGCTAGCTAACTAGGTACAGAATTGGCTTCATATAATGAATATGAGGGTAGTTTGTTTTACAGAATGGTGCCTCAAGGGGTCAGAGCTGGGTTCACTGCTGTTTGTCATCTGTATCAATGATTTGCATTAGAACGTACAAGGCATGATTAGTGATTAATAGGCATGACTAACATTGCAAATATTACTGAGATATTTCCCGTGGTTTCTCCCTCCTTCCCCTCCCCAGCTCTCCCACAAAGCCTACTGTCTCGGACTCTTCCTCTCTTTTTCCCGCCCCCCCCCCCACCCCCGACATCAGCCTGAAGAAGAGTCTCGACCCGAAACGTCGCCTATTCCTTCACTCCATAGATGCTGCCTCACCCGCTGAGTTTCTCCAGCATTTTTTGTCTACTTTCCTGTGGTGAAGAAGGCTTTTGGCATGTTGGCCTTCATTGGTCAGGGTTATGAGTATAGATGTTGGGACATATGTTACAATTATACAAGATGTTGGTGGGGCCACAATTGGAGTATTATGTTCAGGAAAGATGCTACTAAGCTGGAAGGAATACAGAGAAGCTGTACAATGATGGTGCTGGGACTCAAGGACATACGTTGGGTATGTTTCAAGTCAAAGCGTTAGGGTTAAGGGCAAAGCCTTGAATGTTATGAAGCTGAGTGTGAAAGTTTGTGCCAAGGATGTGGGCAGAGCTGAATTAAGGTGAAGAATAAGGCCCAAA
This sequence comes from Raja brachyura, assembly GCA_963514005.1. The sequence continues at coordinate 12,275,743 of OY740800.1, read as the reverse complement.
CATTCAATATGAAATGCATTGAAACAGAGGAAGGGCAGCTGGACAATATTAACGCAAACCATTTATGTGCGTACACCCTGTTTATTATGCTTAAGTTCATAAGTTATAGGAGCAGAATAAGGCCATTCAGCCCATCAAATCTACTCCGCCATTCAACCATGGCTGATTTATCTTTTCCTCTCATCTCAATTCTCCTGCCTTCTCCTCGTAATTCATGACACCCTTGCCAATCAACTAACTTAAGTGGTGCTTTGTGCAGTAACTGAAATATGGCAGGGATATCCTGAGGAAAAGATATTCAGTTTAGATGCCCATGTGCCTTACGCTGATGACAAGAAAACAAAACCCAATAATGAGAATAACAAAATAAACAACATTATTCTACCTCCAAATTACCTAACCAACCTACAGTAATTGATTCATCTTTAAATAGCACGAACAAAGCCATTTTCCCCTTCTGAAATGACCTGGTCTCCTTGGCTTGGCTCACACTGTGCATCAATTGCACATAGATGTATCAGTTTGACAGGGCAGGTGTCAAATGTACACTCCATGCTGATTGATGCCATCACTCTTTAATCTCCTTGTTTTGGAAATGTTGTTCTCAAATCTCTTGATGCATGCAACATGTTATAATTTACAGATCACAAATTGCACTGGCAACAATTGGGGTGTGTGGCATGACTATATATATATATATATATATATATATATATATATATATATATATATATATATATATATACACACATTGGAGAATTGATTTTCTGAAATCTTGGATGTCACACTATTGGACTTGACCTGAAGGAATGACCAAAAATATTATCAGCTGCAGATTTTTAAGTGGAAACCAAACACTGTGCAGACAGAGATGTAGTCATGTAGGGGGTAATTTCCAACTTTGGCAGGAGTGTAAAAATGTCTGATTTTCATAACCGTTAGAGACCTTCCATATACATGAAACCCCATATATTTATATGGTGCCTTATTACATCTGTCAGAGGTGAGCCAAATTGCCCCACATGCAATAAATCACTGAGGTGAAATACCTATTATTATATCTGCAGAAGTAACAGTCAATTTGCACACAGCCTGATTCAGTGAATGGCCGTTGGGTGAATGGCCAGTAAATTTAATGTTGGTGGGCCATTAACTGCAACTGACCACCCACAATGGTGAACCACCAGTTTCAATCGATGGGAAGTAAAATCTTGCAGTTTCTAATGGAATGGTTGCAGAACCAATTCATTTTCTGGCCACCAATTGGAAAATTATTCCTGGCATTAATGATTGAAAACTCTTGGCCAGAACCGGCGCAGATTATATATACCAGTTAAGTAACATACTTACTTGCTCAGGGTACTTTTGCAGCATTCAGAGTACAATTTAACGTTCCCCTATAACTACACAACAAACCAACGCCCGTGGCAAAGTCATCAGCTGTACAAAATTTTTCAGGATATACGCGAACAGTAAAAAAAATATAGCATGCCAAATTTAGCATGAAGTGGTATTATTCATTCGATTTCTAACAATATATGATGCTGAGTCTCTTGAGATTGAACTTGCCTGGAAATATCACAGATGTACCTGTATTTCCCTTTCATGAAAAATGCGCAATTTAATTTTCTTTGCCATTCCATTTGATTTCAATCTTAGTTTTTGTAGTTACTGCATGATCTAATTTTGTGTCCGAGCCCTTTGAAAATGTAAATGAAAAGAAGATGAAACCTGATATAAAGATGGTGATGGTGACGTGTACGATGAACAGTGTCATGCTGACTAGACAGATACAGATTTATAACTTGCCTCAATTCCCATTTCTTTCTTTTCACGTGGACCATTTCACTTTAACTGCGGTTTTGAACTTTAATCACAGCATGTAAACAATTACATGTCGTCTTGCAACGACTTAAGGAAGTCCATATTTCTACTTAGTTTTGTTTGTCTTTGTGGGCATGTGTTATCCTCACACATGCAGTTTGGATGTCACAGTTCTAGTGCAGGCTGACAGCAGCCATTAAGAACAAGTCATAAATTCTGGCAGGAATGTTTAAATAGTTTGCATGAAATGCATTTCATTATGGCTAGGTATAAAACTGAGCTGGATTGGTTGAGAGCCACTGTAAAAAAACTATGTTATATTGCTTGTGTGGGTAAGAGAGTGATGCTTTATTCCTAGTGCTTTATTTACCTGTCTAGACTACTTTGATAGTTCTGACATAAAACCGCCAATGGTAGGTCATAGAGTCTGAAATAATGCTTCTCTAAATGGATTCCTCATGTGAGCAGCCCTGCCTCAGGACCTCTTTAAGCATCTCCCAACCTCCCCACCACCAGCCTTCAACCAGATCCAAATGTCATTCAGCCCCATTTCTTTCTTCACATTCCCCTTGCATCTGCACAGATCATTTCCTCACCTTGTGCCCCTGAATCATTTTGTTAGTGCTCCATCATCCAATAAGGTTCATTAACTGTGCCGAGGGATTTTTCCGCAGCCTTTGGTCTCGACTTATAGCAAATGTATCCTCTAAAGTCAGCTTGAAGTTATCCAAAAAACCCACTAAATACTATTCAAGGAGTTCTCCATTTGACTACATCTTCTAAACTCCAAACTCCATCTCCCCCCAAACCCCCCAAGTAGTCTGACATAATGACAAGGAAAAGTTCTGATAAAAATACATCCCAACATTAACCTCTCATCAGTGCTTCTCAGTACTTACAAAAAACGGTTTCTTGGAAATTACACAGGGTGGAGTTTCCCAAAGTTGAAGAATTCAATGTTCATCCCTGCCCCTTCTTCCCTCTCAACTTCCCCTTTTTCTCCTCCCTCTCTCCCCTGTACCCCACCTGGACTCACACATATTGCTATCCCCCCCCTCCCCTTCCACCTACATTCCTTCCTCGAGCTTCACAATTTCAACAACTCTTCAGCTCAGCTGTATCCATCTATAACTTACCAAGTTTTGATTTGCCCCACCTCTATACCAGCTTTCTCCCATCCCCCTCCCAAACACCACCAAAATCAGTCCAAAGAAGGGTCCTGACCCAAAACATCACCTATCCATGCTCCCCATAGATGCTGCCTAGCCTGCTGAGTTACTCCAGCACTTTCTTGTCTTTTCTTGTAAACCAGCATCTCCAGTTCCCTGTTTCTAAACAAAAATAGCTGTGTTTACATTGCGCTTTTTAAAACCTGCAGAGATTAATGTTAATAAAGCAGATGGTTTAAGAAAGGAGGCAAAGTGCTGGGGCAACTTAGTGGGCCAGGCAGCATCTCTGGAGAACATGGATAGGTTATGTCTTGAGTTGGGAATCTTCTTCAGATACAGCATTAAAATTTGACGAAAAGGTAACAGTGGGATGAAAAGCAATTATGTTAGAATACTATAGATATGACCACTAACTCATCATCCACAAAAGTGCTGGAAATAGACTCAGTCAAAATGTTTTCAAAACAGAACCTGATAGGTACTTTGGAATAAATGTGCGGTTCCCCGAGGTTTTGGGTCGAAAGTGGTTTCCGTTTTAAAAATTGGTAATTTTTTAGTCGAAGCCAGTTGTGATGCTAGTTGAAGGTGGTTGCCGGAGGATAAAAACCTCCGGGAACCGCACGGAAACCTTGGGTAGGGCGCAAAGTCTCCAGAGGTTTCCGTTCAGGTTTCCTAAGTGGGACAGGGGCATTAGTTTGTAGATTTCAGAGGATCTGAATAAGGCTATAAAATTCTTCTTTTATTCTCCTGTACTTCTTGGCAGGAATTGATTACTATCCTGCCCTTAAGGCTAATGAGGCTTCCATGAAGTACAATAACTTAATTTCCCACTTTTATAATAATTTTTAATAACAGCACCATTACTAATGATAGAAATTGGATCCAAATAAATTCTTTATAGCATCTGAGAAATATACCTTGCAAGTAAACTTGACAGTAATTTCTGTTTAAACAAATTTTTAGATTTTTGGGCAGAACACCAAAACATCATCAATTTTGGTCTTGAGTTTGTCTTATACACACTGCAGAGTTAGATTTGTATTGTGATCATTTAAACGTATAGAGAATATGTAATAGTGACAGAGAATGACAAAAAATAAAGGAACTGGGCATGCTGAAGAACATGTCAGTAATCTGGAGATGATAAAAGACAATCACAAACTTTAAAATGTTACAATGTTAACTGCTTTATTGACATAAAATGAAAGAAAGATACACCATAGGCAAGGGTCATTTCTTCTATCTAGAGATGCTGCCTGTCCCACTGAGTTACTTCAGCATTTTGTGTCTATCTTTGGTGTAAGCCAGCATCTTCAGTTCCTTAGTGAGTTTGTGCCTTCTTTCTAAGAGCTATCCAATTAGTCCCATTTTCTTCTTTCCCCCCCACTTCCTTGTATTTTTTTTTCTTTCTCAAGTATCTATCTAATTCCATTTTAAACTTTATGAAAGTTTAAACTTAGGGAACATCATGTTCTCTCGGATTTACATCAAATAATATCTCCTGCTCATTCTCATCAGCAATGTATTCTCCACAGGCATGATGCGACTTTATCAGAAACAGAATGAAAATATTTCAAAGCCACCATATTGGTCAGGATTACAACTGGATACGCAGCAGAAGAAAGATGCCTGAGGAACCTCTCAGCATATGGTCATAATCTAGGTACAGCTAAATGACATTCTGTACGGAATGACCCTACAAAAAGATATTGAGATATGGGCCCACATTTTTCCACTTTGGAAGAAGCTATTAACATTCACCTGTTTCTGTTTATCGGTAACACAAGTCAATCAAACTGATGGACATACCTGGTTGGAATTGTGCCTCATAAATTCAATAACCTTTCCCGAAAGTATATGCTAAAATGACAGATACTCAATTTCAAAAGTGATTAACTGACAAACTCTTCTTAGCGAGGTGAGGTGAAGAGTAAAGGCACGCAGTTTAAAGCTTTTTACAGCATTCAGAATTCTTAAGTATCATGCCGAGTTTTACCATTCTTGAAAGAAGCGATTTGCGTCTTGACTGTCTCTTCGGTCTTAACTATTTAATATTGCAACGATTCACAAATTAACCAATGCCCAAATAAGTGCTTAATCACAGGGAGATGCTTCAGCTGATGCTAATCAACTAAAGACTTCAAATTATAAAATGTAATATTCTGGATTAATGATTAGTAGCACAATGACAGCAATTGTGGTGGAATGGTGGTGCAGCGGAAGGGTTGCTGCCTAACAGTGCTTTCAGCGCCAGAGACCGATCCTGTCTACGGGTGCTCTCTGTATAGAGTTTACACGTTCTCGCTGTGGGTTTTCTCCGAGATATTTGATTTCCTCCTACATTCCAAAGGCGTACAGGTTTGTAGGTTAATGGGCTTTATATAAATGTAAATTGTGCCTGGCGTGTGTTGGATTGGGTTAATATGCGGGGATCGCTGGTCGGCAAGGACTCGGTGGGCTGAAGGGCCTGTTTCCGCTCAGCACCTCAAAACTAAACAATTGCCTCAAATTCAAAACTAAATGCCTATAAAGATCTAGCAACATCGATGTAATAGTTTCCCCCTATTTTTTCTTTGCCTTTTACTCAAGACTCTTTATATCTATTCCAATCAGACATGCGTTCAAATGACCATTTGAACTCCAGCTGTGGGGAAGTACATGTAACTGGCTGAACAATCAATTACATTAAAGGAACCAGGAGAGAAACCAGAGAGCAAACTCGGAGGGCAAAGCAGAATTTTGAATTAATTTAAAAATTATTCATACGATATTATATAGAAATTGATCCCTTCAGATAAGTTTAAGTTGCAAGATAAGACATCATTAAAAATGTAAAACTTTAAAAGATACACTTGATCTAGAAATTATTCCTTGGCCAATTCACTCTTAATGGGCCATAGAACTGCATATTATACTCTGCATTTTGAAATCCATCTACTTTATCTTTGGCAAATCCAAATTTTAGAAGAAAGTTGCAAAGCACAACCACACCATCTGCACATAGACACAAAATGCTGGAGTGACTCAGCGGGACAGGCAGCATCTCTGGAGAGAAGGAATGGATGACGTTTCAGGTCGAGACCCTTCAGTTTTAATGGAATTCACCTACCACACCTGGTGAGAACCTACGACAGCATCTACGACAGCAAAAATGTCGCCACTGTCGCTGAAAAATGTTGAACCTGTTGAAAGTTTTGCGGCAGTCGCCCAAAGAATCGCTTAAGTTGAACAGGCCTTTTACTCCAGCATTTTGTGTCTATCTTTGGTTTAAACCAGCAGCTGCAGTTCATTCCAACACATACCATTTGCACATATGGTGCAAGGAAACAGGGGTACATTTCTACCACATTATATTCTTAAATACTCAGATGAATAAATTGGAATCATCATACATATAAACAGAAGATAGACACAAAATGCTGGAGCAACTTGGGAGTCAGGCAGCATCTCTAGAAAAATGTTCATACCGCTGAGTTATGAGCTGCCCAAACAAAATATGAAGTGCTGTTCCTCCAAGTCATATGTGGCCTCACTCTGACAGTGGAGGAGGCCCAAGATAGTGAGATAAGAATGGGAAGAGGAGCTAAAATGTTTGGGAACCGGTAGTTAGCATAGGCGATTACTCTAATTTCAAGTATATAACCCAGCGGTATGAACATTGATATATTTCATTTTAAGTCTTTCACTTGGTCAGCTTACAAGCCAGAGGTATGAACGATGATTTCTCTAATTTCAAGTAACTCCCACTTCATTCCCATCTCACCCCTCCATTCTGTCTCCCCAACCCCACCCTAGTAGTTACTACCTCCACTGTATGCATTCTTGTACCCCTGTCATTAGCACATCTCCCCTAGTCAACAATAGGCCATTATGATCTCTAGCCTTCCTGAGGTCATCTGATTTGTTCTGGCCTTCTCCATCTTTCAGGCTGAGGAAAGGTTCCGACCCAAAATATCACATGCCATTTCTCCAGAGATGCTGCCTGACCTGCTGAGTTACTCCAGCATTTTGTGCCTATCTTCAGTATAAACCAGCATCTGCAGTTCCTTCCTACATATAGATATAAACAATTTGTTTTAGTGCCAGAGGGTTTTGCCCAATATTTGTAGTTTATCAATAACCAATTGCTACTTTGCTCCATTGCGTCGTTGTTTCTCCTTTAAATTATATAGTATTTTTCTCACCTGAGCACTGTCATACCATTCTTTTATTAGTTTAAGTAATTTTCTAAAACCCCATTTATCCAGTTCAGAAAGGCACTGGTCCCGGGCATGTTTAATTGGAGCTCTCTTCCCTAGATACATCTGCCAGTGCCCCATGAATCAAAACCAAACCACCTTTGAGTAAACTTTATGTCCTCAAGTACATAATCTTTTAGGGACAGGCAGCATCTCTGGAGACAAGGAATGGGTGATGTTTCGGGTCAAGACCCTTCTTCAGACTGATGACTGAGACCGTAGACTGTTGACTGAGACTGTAGACCATTTTGTGTCTACCTTCGAAGAAGAGTCACTCCAGCATTTTGTGTCTACCTTCGATTTAAACCAGCATCTGCAGTTCTTTCCTATACATAACCGTTTATGAGGCAACTGCATCTCATATGTTACACAAAAAGCTGGAGAAACTCAGCGGGTGCAGCAGCATCTAAGGAGCGAAGGAGATAGGCGACGTTTCGGGTCGAGACCCTTCTTCAGGTCTCATATGTGATTGGCTTGTAGTCATATCCTTCTGTTCCTCATCATGGCTCTAGTGTGGGCTACAATCTAAACCACTTTGGATATCTGGCTTATCTCTTCTGTCCTTCATAAAGAAAATAATATCATTAGCTATCCTCCAGTCTTTTAGCACCTCAACTAATGAAGATGCAAAAATCTCCGATAGGGGTCTCCTGTTTATCCCCCCCCCCCCCCCCCCCCTTGCTTCCAATCATAACCTGGGATAGATCTCATCGATGATTAATGACCCCTTTTCTTCCCATAACATCCAACATTTTCTCCTTCTTAATACTTACCTGATCCAGATTATCCGTGTACCCCCTCCCTGAACTCACTATCTTCCATGTCCTCCTTGGTGAATGTAATTGAGAAGTATTCATTTGGATCCATGCCCACATCTCTTGGTCCCCATATAGATTACACCTTGCGTTTCAAAGGAACCCACTTTTCCATGGCCACCCTCTTGTTCCGGATATACATGTTGAATATATTTGGATCTTCCTTAATCTTAATTGCACAGACAAAGTCACAGATGACGACTCCCTACATATTGTCTCAAGAAACTTCTTTGGACGCATTTTTCTATTGCTTAAACATTTAGTAGCAGACTCGAGATCTTTGGACATAAATTACAATTTCCATTCCATCCAAGTCCCGGCATTCAGAAAATCTTATTCAATATTGAGAAAGTTAAAATTACCCACTACTGTAACCCTAATGCTCTTTGCAATTATACCTTTCTGTGATGTTCTCATGTATCTGACCCTCTAATCCCAGCTGATTATTGATAACCTCAATAGAGTAGGCACTCTTTTTCCTAGTTTCCATCCATATGGCTTTATTAGTCAACGACCCAGGATATCCTCTCTGACCCACCTCACTTGGGTTATCCAGTATACCCATCAAAAGCAGGTCAAGGCGATCTACATCTTCTTTGTTCAACCCTGTTCCCTCAGTACACTTACAAAGAAAAAGTGTCCTCCTTATAGCAACCAAATAAACAGGTGAAAGAGGAAGGATATTGGATGCATATGGAGAGGTATGGGATATAAGGTTTGGTGCATTTGCAAACAGTGAGATGTGATTCTACCACCTATATCTATATTACTAAAAGTCTGATCTTGACCGCTTTTGGCTCGCTGTGCTGTGATTTCCGAGCGAATGGCGCCACCTACGGCCATCATTTTTGGCCACCTCGCTCAGAGCCCTCCTCCATCTTCCAGGACCAGAGGATTTTTCCCATCGATGAAAAATCAGAGAGATATTACTGTTTTTTAAATATTCCCCATTCTCTCTGCTGCCACTGCTGGAGGGAGGTGGAGGGACTATAAAACCAGGAAGTGGTGCGCCTCACTCAGTCTCTGCAAGATGGAGGAAGCCAGTGGTGTGCCTCACTCAGTATCTCTGAGCTCTGAATAGCACTGAACACATGTCTACTCAAATGTGAGTGCCCTGAATGTGGTTCTAACAAGGTTGCAAAAAATGTCTATTGGTTCTAAAATCGTTGCAAAAAGGGTCTATTGGTTCTAAAATGCTTGCAAAAAGTGTCTCTATTGGTTCTAAAATGGTTCCAAAAAGTGTCTATTGGTTGTAAAATGGTGGCAGAAAGTGTCTCTATTGGTTCTAAAATGCTTGCAAAAAGTGTCTCTATTGGTTCTAAAATGCTTGCAAAAAGTGTCTGTTGGTTCAAAAATGCTTGCAAAAAGTGTCTGTTGGTTCAAAAATGCTTGCAAAAAGTGTCTCTATTGGCTCTAAAATGGTTGCAAAAAGTGTCTCTATTGCTTCTAAAATGCTTGCTGAAAGAGTGTCTATTGCTTCTAAAATGCTTGCAGAAGATGTCTATTGGTTCTAAAATGCTTGCAAAAAGTGTGTCTATTGGTTCTATAATGCTTGAAAAAAGTGTGTCTATTGGTTCTAAAATACTTTTTAAAAAGTGCCTCTGTTGATTCTAAAATGCTTGCAAAAAGTGTCTCTATTAGTCCTAAAATGCTGCCTGGCCAGAGTGACTGAGCTGCCTGGCCAGAGTGGCTTAGCTGCCAGCCCAAGAATCCATTCGGCCCACAATGTCCATACTAGCCCTCTAGAAACCAGTCTCTTTGACCCACAACACACATACTAGCGTTCCAAAAAGCCTCCCGCCTCCCCCCCACCCCACTTAGTCTAGTATATATATATATATGTATTACTTGACACTAGCTATGATCAGATCATCTCTGACAGAAGGCCACAATTAAAGTTTTGTTAATTTTAAAGTTATACTTTCCCAGAACGACTCCATCTTCTACCCTCTATGAAATGTTCACTCTGCCCATGAACAAACTGGCATGCAGAATTCACTCATCGGACCTGTGCACATGGACCACACAATTCCCTGCTTGGAAACACTTTGATTAAAAAATTCCCATCCTTGTTTACAGGTTGCTCCATGGTCTCTCCCCAGTCTGATCAGTCTAAAGAAGGGTTCCGACCCAAAACATCACCTCACTCATGTTCCCCAGGTATGCTGCCTGACCTGTTGCGTTACTCCAGCACTTTGTGTCTTGTCTAATTCTAACCTGTTCAGCATCCCAAAACTTAATTGCTCCATTGGTGCAAACTGCATCTTTGAGTTTCAAGACCCTTCACCCAGGTGTTACCTCTCCAAAAAGCATAGCCTCTGTATCTCTTTTACTTCTACAATGCACTCTGTAACTCTTATCACTTGGGCCAGGCCATAGGTGGCCTAATGTACCTCGGCATCAAGTTTTGACTTAATAATTCTTCTTTAATTGACATTAGCCAACTTGAGAAAAAGAAACACAGATCGATTTTATCACATTCTTTAACTGATTTTAAAGATCATGACGTCTTAAAATGCCCGTCTTTGTGAAAAAAAACCTGTTCTGAGAAGATTATACTGTCAACCTGAGCCAATTTAAGCAGAAATACGCCTTTCTGGCCTGAAGCAAAAGCATCCCACCTGATCACATTAGGCAGGAAATGGTGCTGGGTAGACTGATGGGACTGAAGGCTGATAAATCCCCAGGGCCTGATGGTCTGCATTCCAGGATACGTAAGGAAGTGGTTCTAGAAATCATGGATGCATTGGTGATAATTTTCCAATGTTCTATAGACTCAGGATCAGTTCCTGTGGATTGGACGGTGGCTAATGTTACTTTTTAAGAAAGGTGGGAGAGAGAAAACTTATAGACCAGTTAGCCTGACATCAGTGGGGAAGATGGTGGTGTCAATTATAAAAGATGAAATAGCCGCACATTTGGATAGCAGTAACAGGATCGGTCCGAGTCAGCATGGATTTACAAAGAGGAAATCATGCTTGATTAACCTTCTGGAATTTTTTGACGATGTAACTAGGAAAACGGACAAGGCAGAGCCAGTGGGTGTAGTGTACCTGGACTTTCAGAAAGCATTTGACAAGGTCCCACATTGCAGATTAGTGGGCAAAATTAGGGCACATGGTATTGGGGGTAGAGTGCTGACATGGATAGAAAATTGGTTGGCAGACATGAAGCAAAGAGTAGCGGGTCCCTTTCAGAATGGCAGGAAGTGACTAGTGGGGTACCTCTAGGCTCAGTGCTGGGACAGCAACTATTTACAATATACATCAATGATTTGGATAAAGGGATTCGAAGTAACATTAGCAAATTTGCAGAAGACACAAAGCTGGGTAGCAGTGTGTACTGTGAAGAGGATGCTATGAGAATGCAGGGTGACTTGGACAGGTTGGGTGAGTGGGCAGATGCATGGCAGATGCAGTTTAATGTGGATAAATGTGAGGTTATCCACTTTGGTATCAAAAGCAGGAAGGCAGATTACTATGTAATGGCGTCAAGTTGGGAAAAGGGGAAGTACAACGGGATCTTGAAGTCCTTGCTCATCAGTCTATGAAAGTAATCATGCAGGTACAGCAGGCAGTGAAGAAATCAAATGGCATGTTGGCCTTTATAACAAGAAGAGTCAAGTATAGGTGCAAATAGGTCCTTTAGCAGTTGTACAGGCCCCTAATGAGACCACACCTGGAGTATTGTGTGCAGTTTTGGTCCCCTAATTTGAGGAAGGACTTTCTTGCTATTGAGGGAGTGCAGCATAGGTTTACAAGGTTAATTCCCGGATGGCTGGACTGTCTTATGCTGAGAGAATGGAATGGCTGGGCTTGTACACTCTGGAGTTTAGAAGGATGAGAGGGAATCTTATTGAAACATATAAGATTGTTAAGGGTTTCGACACGCTAGAGGCAGGAAACATGTTCCTGATGTTGGGTAAGTCCAGAACCAGGGGCCACAGTTTAAGAATAAGGGGTATTTAGAACGGAGATGAGGAAACACTTTTTCTCACAGAGGGTTGTGAGTCTGTGGAATTCTCTGCCTTGGAGGGCGGTGGAGGCCGGTTCTCTGGAAACTTTCAAGAGAGCTAGATAGGGCCCTTAAAGATAGCGGAGTCAGGGAATATGGGGAGAAGGCAGGAATGGGGTACTGATTGGGGATGATCAGTCATGATCACATTGAATGGCGGTGCTGGCTTGAAGGGCCAAATGGCCTACTCTTGCACCTATTGTTTATTGTCTGAATCCAAATCTGAATCCAACCTCTCGGTCCTAGGCGTCCTCCATGGCCAGAGTGAGCACCACCGGAAATTGGAGGAACAGCACCTCATATTCCGCGTGGGCAGTCTGCACCCTAGTGGCATAAACATTGAATTCTCCCAATTCCATTAGCTCTTGCTGTCTCCTCTCCTTCCTAGCTCTCCCTCAGCCCTGGGGCTCCTCCTCCTCCTCTCTCCTTCCTTCTCCCCGCCCCTCCCCCCCCCCCCCCCCCCACCCTCCGCCAGTCTGAAGAGGGGTTTCGGCCAGATATGTTGCCTATTTCCTTTGCTCTGTAGATGCTGCTGCACCCGTTGAGTTTCTCCAGCACTTTTGTCTACCGTCTATTGTCTATTGTCTATTGAAGTTGAATGGTTCTCATTCGTCCCGCACTTAAGTTAATTTTTGAACATCACCGGGATTGTACTTTTGTAAAAAGAAATTTGATGAGACTGGGGAGCTGTTTCGTAGGATAATTTAAGAAAGTCATCGTACCATACGACTTTCAAGGTGGCTGATATAAATATTCAGTGGAATCCACTTTTTACTGATCTCTAAAAACTTTCGACCAAGATACCAAGGATTGCTGAATCTATGAATTTTAACACACACTCTTCAATCAGCATACTTCTATCGAGGATGAAAAACCTGTAAATCCTCTGCACCTGATGGTATCTTATGAAGACAGCACTTCCTGGCAGTGGGCCAGTGACAGGAAACTGGTGAGCAATTGAGGTGTAAAGTACACTAATCAACTTACTGAATAAACACAGCCTGCTCCCTGGTACCCTTTCCTCAGTTCATTGCTTAAACATTTAACAGCAGACTACGGGTCTTTGGACATAAATTGCCAAACTGCTGAATCTGTCACCTCATGAAATATGTGGTAACCAGATAGGATATCCATTCTATCACTATTTGTATTCACGATGTGAACACTCTTTACCTGCACATCTATGTTTCAATGTTTCAAGGGGCTCATCTGCAACAATTTTTGAATTGTGTATTGTTCTACTTGAAGAGGCTATTAAACATCAGTTGCATGGGCTCTCTGTGCTTGAGAGAGTTCTAACCGGCATAACCCTTCCTAGATCAAACAGGAAACTCGTAAAGCTTGCATATTAAATATCAAAACTACCAGCACTTCAAAGTATTTTAAATTGGCTCTTCGCATTTTCTATGTAATGGTGGAATGACAAAATAGCGACTATCTGTGAAGGGCCACTTATTTGAAATAATACCATTTAGTACACTTAACGAAATAAGGACAAAGGGAACAGGAAAAAGCAAAAGGCATGGTTGAAAAGAAGAGTGTTTAGAGGGTTCAAAGAAGAAAGGGAGGCAAATAATGGGTGAAGTGTCCCTCGAAGACACTACTCATAGGTCAGGAATAACAAGTGAATGACTCCTAATCATTGAGAAGATGATGTGGAGAGGTAAACATATAACCATATAACAATTATAGCACGGAAACAGGCCTTCTCGGCCCTTCTAGTCCGTGCCGACCATTTATTTTCCCCTAGTCCCATCTACCTGCACTCAGACCATACCCCTCCATTCCCTTCTCGTCCATATACCTATCCACTTTACTTTTAAATGTTAAAATCGATCCTGCCTCCACCACTTCTGCTGGGAGATCATCCCACACAGCCACCACTCTCTGAGTAAAGAAGTTCCCCCTCATGTTACCCCTAAACTTCTGTCCCTTAATTCTCATGTCGTGCCCTCTTGTTTGAATCTTCCCTACCCTCAATGGGAAAAGCTTATCCACGACAACTCTGTCTATCCCTTTCATCATTTTAAAGATCTCAATCAAGTCCCCCCTTAACCTTCTGCGCTCCAAAGAATAAAGACCTAACTTGTTCAACCTTTCTCTGTAACAGATATCAGAGAAGAGGGAGCATGCTGGGAAGGTCAAATCAATGGGAGAGCAATGGCAATTTTTCATAATTAAATTCAAGACCATGCAATCATTTGTGGAGTTTGAAATGTGATGGGTTTGTGGGGGAGGTCACAGGCTGGAGAGAGCTAGATAGATATGTAATCCTATGCCAGTCAGACCTTGTAGGATTTAAGACCTCACTGATTCCAGAGATTGCTGTTATATGGTACAGTTGGCCTGAACAAAGATCACACAATATCCAAACAACCTTGCTGAGAATTGAGCTCGAAAGGCTCCATGGAAGCAAATTCGAGACGACTTTCTGGATATGTATGCACGCCTCACCCACCCCCTTCCCCCCATATGTGTAATCTGGAGCATTTTACCTCTCTCAAATGGTTGCCTCTGGTGAGGGCCTCCCATCAATGAGGTACATCAGGACAACCAACTCCCTTCTCCAGGACCTGAGAATGTTTCCCCCTCTACTCTTAAGCTCTGTGCCAAACAGCTGGCACCGGTCTATACAGACATTTTTAACCAGTCCCTGCAATTATGTACTGTCCCTGCCTGCTTCAAAGTCTCCACTATTGTCCCTGTACCCAAAAAGACAAGGATTACTTGTCTTAATGACTACAGGCCTGTCGCACTGACTTTGGTAATCATGAAGACACTCGAAAGGCTTGTGCTGGCCAAGCTGAAAAATATCACAAACTCCCTGCTGGACCCTCTGTAGTTTGCATATCGGCCCAATAGATCAGTGGATGACACAGTCAGCCTGGGCCTGCACTTCATCCTACAGCACCTGGACCGCCAAGAGACCTATGCGAGGATCCTGTTTGTTGATTTTAGCTCTGCATTCAACACCATTGTGCCAGAGCTACTATACTCCAAACTTTCTGAGTTGACTGTGCCTGAACCCCTCTGTCAGTGGATCACCAACTTCCTGACAGACAGGAAGCAGAATGGGAGGCTGGGAAAGCACATCTCGGACCTGCAAACCCTCAGCATAGGAGCACCGCAAGGCTGTGTACTCTCTCCTCTCCTCTATTCTCTCTACACCAACGACTGCACCTCCACAGACACCTCTGTCAAGCTTCACAAGTTTGTGGACGACACAACCCTGATTGGACTGATCCAGGATGGGGAGGAATCTGCCTACAGACAGGAAGTGTCGCAGCTGGCGTCCTGGTGCCATAGCAACAACCTAGAGCTCAATGCTCTTAAGACAGTGGAATTGATTGTAGACTTTAGGAGAGCTCCCCCTCCCCTCACCCCACTCACCATCAACAACACAACAGTCACATCTGTGGAGTCTTTTAAGTTCCTGGGAACCATCATCTCCAAGGACCTTAAGTGGGGGGCTACCATCGACTCCACAGTCAAAAAGGCACAACAGAGGATGTACTTCCTGCGGCAGCTGAGGAAGCACAATCTGCCACAGGCAATGATGGTCCAATTCTACACGGCCATCGTAGAGACTGTCCTCACCTTCTCCTTCATGTTCTGGTTTGGCTCAGCCACCAAGCACGACACCTGGAGGCTGCAGCGAATCACCTGATCAGCAGAGAAGATTATTGGCTGCAACCTTCCCTCCATTGATGAACTGTACACTGTAAGAGCCAGGAAGCGAATGGGCAAAATCATCTCTGACCCCTCTCACCCTGGCCACAAACTCTTTGAATCACTTCCCTCTGGAAGGCGACTCCGGACTGTCAAAGCTGCCACATCCAGACATAAAAATAGTTTTTATCCACGAGTAGTTGCTCTACTCAACAGCCAAAAATCTGTAGCCTCCCCTTGATCTGGTATTTTGTTGGTTCACATGCTTGATCAATGGTGTTTTATCATTAATGTTTTATTATTATTAATGTTTAGTGTTTTCTGTGTCATTCGTAACTGTCACTGAATGTCATGTTGTTACTTGTGGGCGGAGCACCAAGGCAAATTCCTTGTACGTGAATACTTGGCCAATAAACTTACTCCATGAACAAAATCCTTGTCACCAACCATGTTCAAGCTTGGCCATTACATCACCTCATCGGTAACAGGATTTACTTTTACTGTGTTGAATTTACAATTCATAAGGTCATAAGTGATAGAAGTAAATTAGGCCATTCGGCCCATCAGTCTACTTCAACATACAATCATGGCTGATCTATTTCTCCCTCCTAACACCATTCTTCCACCTTCTCCCCTTACCCAAATCATGAGAGGAATAGATTGGGTAGATGCACAAAGTCTCTTGCCCAGAGTAAGTGAATCGAGAACCAGAGGACATAGGTTCAAGATGGAGTGCAAGAGATTTTATAGGAATCTGAAGGGTAAGTTTTCGCCCAAAGGGCGGTAGGTGTATGGAACAAGCTGCCAGAGGAGGTAGTTGAGGCTTGAACTATCCCAACGTTTGAAAAACAGTTAGACAGGTACATGGATAGGACAGGTTTAGTGGGATATGGATCAAACGCGATCAGGGGGGACTAGTGTAACTGGGACATGTTGGCCATTGTGGACAAGTTGGGCCGAAGGGCCTGTTTCCACACTGTATCTCTCCATGCCTCTCTATGACTCTATAATCCCTGACACCCGTACTAATCAAGAATCCATCTATCTCTGCCTAAAAAGAAACATTGACGGCCTCCACAGCCTTCTGTGGCAAATAATTCCACAATTTAACCACCCTCTGACTAAAGAAATTCCTGCTCATCTCGTTCCTAAATGAAGGTTCTTTAATTCTGAGACTGTGCCCTCTAGTTGTAGACTCTCCCACTGGTGGAAACATCCTCTCCACATCCATTCTATCCAAGCTTTTCACTATTCGATAAATTTCAATGAGGTCCCCCTCATCCTTCTAAAGAACAGTACTCCGACATAGTGGAATACGGCACGGGAATGGACCCCGTTTAGTACTTGCAATTCAGAGATTCTATTTAAATAGAGCCAAGGCAGCAAGGCATAATGTCACTTACATGAAGCTAGAGTCATAAACTGCCCCTGGACTCTGACAATAGAGCAAATAGGCTGATTGCATAGTGCACAAAGCAGCAACCAAGAGTTAAATCTAGTCATAAAACCATACAGTCACACAGCATGGAAACAGGCCCTTCGCCCAACTTGCCCAAGCCTAACAACATGCCTCATCTACACTAGCATCACCTGCCTGTGTTTGGCCCATATCCCTCTAAACCTATCCTATCCACATACCTACCCAAATGTTTTTTTTATACTAATCATACTAATTTTAAAGCAAAGTTCACTGATCAATAACAAAAACAAAACCAATTATCTTTATTGGTACACAATCCAACATAGGGTGAGATGCTTTAATTGGACTGGACTCCAACCAGACTTCAGTAACCATTGTTTCTATTTAAGCAAATTTACTGTAAATCTGTAAATAAGCATGGAAAATCTTTTGAGATTAAATATTTAATCCTTCAACTCAGGACTGAAAAAGTAGGATGTTCATCATGAGCGAGGATTTTGCCATAAATGCCATCAATGCCTTTTTTGATGATTTCACCAGGATAACGCCTTTTTTCACGATCGAGTGCCGAAATCAGCCTTATTTTGCCGTTTTGCTAAAAGGTTGTGCTATTTACTCTAATTGTACTGTAATTACAATGATGTTTTCTATGTTAACACGTTAATATAAATGTTATTATTAACGTATTAACATAGTATAACTTACAAGAAAACTTCCACCACCGGGGCAAAACCGGGAGCGCCACGGTCGGTCATTCATTCGTGCCACTGCCCGCTGGTTCAGTCTTCTCCAAAATCTATTTAAGAAAGACATCAGATGCTAGAAAAATCGAAAGTAGACAAAAAAGCTGGAGAAACTCAACGGGTGAGGCAGCATCTATGGAGAGAAGGAATAGGCGACGTTTCGGGTCGAGATTTTTCTTCAGACTGATGTGGGGGGGGGGCGGGAAAAAGAAAGGAAGAGGCGGAGACAGTAGAATTAGAAGGAGAGCTGGAAGGGGGAGGAGGGAGAAGACAAGGGCTATCTATAATTTGAGAAATCAATGTTGATACCGCTGGGGTATAAACTACCCAAACAAAATAGCCAAGCTTGTCTCCTCACTACATTTACTGCTGGCTCCAGTCGCAAATCTGAGTTTTCGAGTGATCTGTGTAAGGCATTCATTGATGCTGGAATTCCACTGTGGAAATTGGAAAACAAATCTCTCAGAGGGTTTTTAGAGAAATACACAGAGGAACATATACCAAGCGAGTTATCATTATGGAAAAATTATGTTGACGGCAATTTCAACATTATTGTGCAGAAAAGTAGAGATGAAGTTGCATGCAAGAAAATATGGATCTCAATAGACGAGACAACCGATGCTGTGGGGACACATGTTGCCAATGTGGTCATGGGTACACTGGAAGCAGGTCAACCATCAAAGTAGTATTTGTTGACATCGGAAGTATTGGGGAAGTCAAACAGCTCAAAATTGCTCAGTTGTTTACAACTTCACTTGCTGTACTTTGGCCTATAAAACACGAGAATTTTCTTCTGTTTGTGACAAAGTTTTATTCCCCAAAATGTTGCAATGTTGCAATTGCTTAGCTCAAGGACTTCATAGAATTGCCAAGCACAAACGTAGCTTGTTTCCAAATGTCGATCGCCTAGGCAATGTCAAGAAAACTTCCTCAAAGTACCGTCACAAGTGCATTTGTTCAAGGAAATGGCACCCAAGATTCCGCTACCTCCTCAGCCCATTTTGACTGGGTGGGGTACATGGCTCTCTGCTGTACTCTACTATGCTGCAAATTTTGAAAAGATAAAAGAAATCATCAACTGTTTTGCAGAATCTGCTGCAGTCAGAATCGTCAGTAAAATCATGCAGAAAAAGGCCCTCTTGTGTTTATTGCTTCCAATTTTGCAAACTTCTCACAAACTACCACTTCCCTTGAGAAACGTGGTGAAACATTAGTGAATAACTTGCAGGTTTTCAACAAAGTAACTGACGATATTTGTAAAGTTCTTGGCGATGTAGGTAAAGACATACAAGGAGAATGTGCGAGAGTGATTTTAGCTAACAAAGATCTTGAAGGAATACAAAACATAACTAAGGTTCTCAAAGGTAGTTGTAATGCACAAGATATCGACATGAATATAGAGTCTGTAGCTTGTTTCGGGTATGCACCAGTGACCTCAGCTGAGGTGAAAGAAGTTTTTCACAACTGAAGCATATTCTGTCTGACAGACTGCATAGTTTAACCCAGATAATTTGAAAAAAAAAAAGGAATTATGTGCAACCTGGCAACTTTGGTCATTTAATGTAGTATACCTTTATATTATTATTTTTAACCATATTTTGGTGGTGGAAATAAATGCTTTTGGTGCCTTTTTTTGTCAATAAATGCCTTTTTTGTGCCTTTTTATAAATTTTATTTTGCTTTTTTGACTGCTTTGTTCAGTTTTTTAATGTCTAAACATCCTGGCTCTAATCATGAGTGGCCTGGTAAGTGGACCGAGTAGAAAGAATGCCACAATGAAAGGGTAGTATGTGAGGAGAAGATAGTCATAGTCTTTGAAGAAAATGCAAATACAAAGACAGCAGGATATGGAACTGGAAAATCATAAAATTATTTTGTGCTCTATAGCTCCATGATTATTGATCATTTTGATTGCTTTTATAGCAACAAGCAACGACCAAGAAAGCACACCAATGCGACGCCAATTCTTCGAAGGCTTAGGACGTTTGGCAAATACCCTACAATTCTCACCATCTTCTGCAGATGCACCATAGTCTGAAGAAGGGTCTTGACCTGAATTGTCACCCATTCCTTCTCTCCAGAGATGCTGCTGTCCCGCTGAGTTACTCCAGCTTTTTGTGTCTATCTTCGGTTTAAACCAGCATCTGCAGTTCCTTCCTACACATAGTATTTAGTGTTGTGGAATTACCTTGACAAAGCACATGTTTATTTACCATGAATCTCCTCTACTCTGACAAAGGTATTTCTGCATATTTTCAGAAATGAGTGGCTCCCGCTGGTACAAATTGCGCACTTCTTTTTTGCGTAACCACATTTTTTAAAGAGGTCGTAGAGTCATGGAGTGATACAGTGTGGAAGCAGACCCTTCGGCCCAACTTGCCCACACCGGCCAACATGTTCCAGCTACAAGTGCAGCAAATGAACTGTGTCTATCCTGGCTTAATTGGTGAATTTAGCAACTGCTGTGGTTTGTGAATACAGTGTCAGAATTGAATGCAAAAAACTGAATGAAGAAAACGTGTGTGATATGTAAAATAAGGATACTTTAATAAGGATACCTAAATAAGGATATTCTTAAATAGGAATTTTGATAATCTTGTCAAATAGCTTAATATTTGGATCATTTCCATCCTGCATAATAAAGTTGCAGATATTGCCCAATTGGTGCCTGGTGGGATCTACGCCGTACAGATTTCAAATTATTTTACATGTAACTGGAGTTATTACAAAATAATAAGATTTGAGCAGAAGCTTTGATCCAGTAAGGAAAGTGTCACTAATGATAGCCCACAAGCCCACCTCTGCAGCACCTGTGGCTTTGCATGTTTTTTCTTCCACAAGCGTTTTAGTCTATCGCAGTGCTGCCTCAAAACTGCATTATCGCAGTCGCTGCCTCAAAAAGGCTGGCAGCATCATCAAGGACCCACACCACCCTGGCCATACACTCATCTCCCTGCTACCTTCGGGTAGAAGGTACAGGAGCATGAAGACTGCAACAACCCGGTTTAGAAATAGCCACTTCCCCACAGCCATCAGGCTATTAAACTTGGCTCGGAACTCTGAACATTAATATCCCTCCATCAGTTATTTGCACTTTATTAATTCATGTGTGTATTTACGTATATAATTGTAGCCAATGCCTACTATGTTCTGTTGTGCTATGCAAAGAAAGATTTTCATTGTCCTGTCAGGGATACATGACAATAAACTCTTTTGACTTGACTCTTTTGACTTTTTTTTTACTTTGACTTAGTCTATCCATTGTCTTCATCACAAAGACAACTATACAAAATACTTCAGGAATAGTTGCTATTAAAATCCATTGTGCTTTTTCTTCATGTTCTCCAGTGTTTTATTAGAAGGCCTTATAGAGCATGTGCAATAATCATCTTGCAGTGTTTTTAGTTTAGTTTAGAGATACAGTGCAGAAACAGGCCCTTCGGCCCTCCGAAGGCGATACCCGCACATTAACATTATCCTACACACACCAGGAACAATTTACGCATACACCAAGCTAATTAATCTGCAAACCAGTACTTTTTTGGAGTGTGGGAGGAACCCGAAGACCTCGGAGAAAACTCTATGAATTTGGATCCAATGATCTTTATCTCAGTTTTACCAGGGTTATAATTAGTGCAGTGTGCAGGAAGGAACTGCAGGTGCTGGTTTAAACTGAAGATAAACACAAAAATCTGGTATTATGTTTACATATTCTGTTGTGCTGCAACAAGCAAGAATTTCAGTGTCCTATCTGGGACACATGACAATAAAACTCTCTTGACTCTTAACGAATAACTCAGCCGGACAGGCAGCATCACTGGAGAGGAGTGGGTGACATTTCGGGTCGAGACCCTTCCTCAGACTGGAAGAGGGTCTCGACCCAAAATGTCATCCATTCCTTCTCTCCAGAGTTGTTGCCTGTCCCGCTGAGTTACTCCAGCTTTTTGGTTTGTAAATAGCAGAAATGATCATGGTGAGACAATTTTATTTGAGAATGAAGGAGACATCAGAAATATGAACTTTGTTCTCAGGCCAGAAATATTAACTTTGTTTTTCTTTCCCATCTGTGGCCTGACCTCCTGATTGTTTCCAGTATTTTCTGTTTTTATTTCAGAACTCCTGCATCTGCAATTTTTTTCAATTTTCATTACTGGTAATAAACCTTGGTAATACTGCATTTTGTTTTGCTTCAAAAAAAATAATTTCTATACAAGGGTTTTCAAAAACACCAAATTTAGTTGTAGCAAATTAATATATCAGTTTAATTATGGACCTGGGCATTTCAGGCAAAACATGCCTTTTGGTCCACGTTGACCTGCATTCACCCATTCACTCGTTCTATCCAACACCCTTGGGACAATTTACAATGGCCAATTAACCTACAAATTCGTTGCACGTTTTTGGAATGTGGAAGGAAACCGGGAAAATGTCCAAATGCCGTACTGACTCCTATGTTGTATGCCTACCTTCTAAGTACTAAATTATAAGCATGTCATTGTCAAAACTGGTTTTTAAATGGCTAAATGAAAATAATTACACTTCATGAAATATCAACTCAAAATCAAGATTTTCTTTCCACAATGTTTTAGCAGGTAGTATCACAATGTTAAAAAAACATTTGGACAGGTACACGGATAAGATAACGGGATATGGGGCACACACACAGGCAGGGGTGGACTAGTGTGGATGGGGTATGTTGGTCAGCGTGGGCAAGTTGGGCCGAAGGCCCTGTGTCCACGCTGTATGAGTATTTCCACCCTCTAAGACACGTTATGACAAAAGCCACAATTGAAGAACCCCATCCAGCCGCACGTGCGTCATTACGTCATACGCATTGGTGCAGATTCGTCCGGTTGGAGCAGCGGAGCTCCTCCGCCGGTAAGTTTAAACTTCAGGTAAGTGCTATTTCTTACCTGTTTTAGGTCTCCTGCAGGAACCTCGGTTTTCAGATGGTTTTGCGACGGCCGACGAGGGAACCAGCTAAGGGCTGTGGGGAAACCCTGGTCCGATCGCGGAAGCGGGGAGCTGACGAATGTCGGGTTTCGCAATCGGAGTCACTGATAAAATGGTCAGTGACTTTAGACATTGGGTTCCCGGGGAGGGGAAACCCAATAATATGTGGTTCCCGGACCGCAGTAGTCCCCAGGAGATGGGGTTAAACTCACCTGAATGGTCAGACCGGGTGCCAGGAGGGTTACCGCGGGTATATATATATATATAGATTCCCGGGAGGGGAAATCCAGCAGCAATGCGGTTCCAAACCGCAGTCATCCCCAGGATGTGGGGACAACTGACAAAATGGTCAGCCCGGATGTTGGGATGTCCGGGAATGTGAATCTAGAGACACTCTTACAGCAGGAGTTGGGCCAGCGCAGGTCAATGTGAGAGCCAGCCTATTGAGAGGCTGTGCCAGCAGTACCTTTGCTCAGGACTGCTCCAGGGAGATGCCAAGTTATGGCAGGCTAGCCTATTGGAGGTTGCACCTTTGCTCAGGGCTGCTTCATAAGGACGCCAAATCTATGGCAAATACTGACCTATGGGAAAGGCCGCGCCAGCAGCACCTTTGTTCAGGGCTGCTTCATGGGAATAGGCTGCTTAGTGGGGATGCCAAGTCATTGGCAGTGTAGCAAATGATGGGAGGCGTGGCCTGGTCATTATGAAGGAGAGTAGATTAACAATTGATTTTATAGTGTATTCCCATTTACAGTGATCATGGGGGATTTTGAGGAGGCATTGCTAGGATAAGGCAATATAACAGAATGATGACAAGAAAGCATTCAAAGAGGACTACTCAGAGTTCAAAAACACCGGTTAGGTATTTGCTAAGATCCACTGTTTCAATCTCAAACTATATTTGAGAAATTGGGCTCCTCTATCCAGTTAAAATTAAATTGCTATCAAATAGACTTGTAGGACATTGGGATTTACTTTTAGCTATTCAATTGACCATTGACACCGGGCCAGGCAACAGATTGCAGTCAATAGACTCCTGTAACAGCCTTGTTGTTATAAAGCAGTTTCTATTCATTAGACTAATTGGCAATAGTATAGATGGGATTCAGCTGTGCAAGTAGGAGAACTACCATCCTGTTAAATGGTAAACTATAAAGTGCCATGTAGGTCATTGTTAACACAACTTGTTATTACCAGCTGAAGTTACTAAAGTTGCAATGATGGAAAAACAGTATTAATTACTGCTCCAGTAGTTGTTAGGTAAATATTTCATTATATCGCAAACTGGTGCTAATGGCCCTAAAAATGGGAAATTGCGGCAGCAGCGCTTTGTAGCAGGCCTGCTTAATGTCTCCCTCATGTAGGAGGAGAGCATGCTGCGTCAGTATTAGTCTGACGCCGGGTCCATGGCAAAGTTGGCATATTGCTGAAGCTGCGCCAGCAGCGCCTTATAGCATAGCTGCTTAATGTCTCCCTCATGCAAAATGGGAGCATGCTGGGTCAGTATAATCTAACGCCGAGTCTGCGGGTATAGCCATGGAGCATGCCCAAGGGATGAGGGCACATGCCAGACGTACCATGCTTGGTAGCAAGGTTGCCACTCAAACACATATGCAGTGAACACTGCTATCAGGGGGACAATAGAGCCGGCTGCCAAATCTTCTATTCAGGTAATACCTGTTTCATAGGCGATACCTGGAGGATGAAGCACAAGCTATTGAACGAGTAAAGGGCCTGTCACACTAGCGCGCGATTAGACGCGACAAGCGCGACCTACCGTGGTCGCTTTAGTCGTCCGGCCTCGCGTGACCCTGTCCCACTGCGATCGCCGGAGTCTCGTGGAGTTGCGCGGACTCGTGTGGAGCTGGTGTCGACATCGCGCGTAGTGTCCAAAAACCGACACTGCTTAAAAATTACGCGCGGCAAAATCCTGTCGCGCAGAACGTGATGACGTTTTGACGTTGTGCGTCTTCAGTGTGGCGTTGCGTGATGACGTCACTGCCCGACGTCGTGCAACGCGCATGCTCATCGTCACGTGATGAAAAATAACGTTTCCTTCGGACGTCGCGCGTGTAATCGCGCGCTAGTGGGACAGGCCCTTCACTCGCACCGGGATCGCCTGACCCCCACGCGACCCCCGCGTCCGAATTTGTCGTGCTTGTCGCGTCTAATCGCGCGCTAGTGTGACAGGCCCTTAAGGCTTTATAGATCGCCAATAGTGGTTCACTGAAGCTGGTGGCAGCATGAAAGTTGGCCAGAGGTTCCATGCATATCACCTGTGTTACTCTATAACTAAGGGACCACATACAATTTAGTAAGATGTACACTTGGTTGAACAATACAAATGATTGAGACATTATCATCTACTTTGAGGGGCTAACCATGTAAAACTCGAAAATACTAGCATTCCAAGCAGGTTATAATTGGGCAGGCTCAGTATACGGACCAGGATTGTTTTGCAAGACTGGCTCGGAAATCGGGCCACAGTTGCCGTTCACGGCAGACACTAAATTACGAATATCATCTAGAGTTTGGAGGTGGAGCAGATTTGCATGACTTACCAATTCTTCACTTATTGGTAGCAGCTATCTATCGACCCTATGGGCATTGTATGGATTAAAGAGTGATTGAGCAAATATGCATATCTGCATGCTCAACTTCATGTTGATACATTATGATGGTGGCATATGTTAGTCACATGGGTGCAATCAATTAAAGACTCCTGGAATGGTTACATAATCTCGTTGCCCTAGGAGAATCATCAAGTATAGGTCAATGGCAACACAGAATTGGTGTTGAATCACACCGTATTATGAAACTCTGGTTCCATGGAACACCAAATATCGATATGTTTGTTTTTTATGCTTATTCGCAGGTTGCAAAATATGTTACATAACAGTGGTGAGACATACATTCTCACTACAAGGAGAAGGAAGGTCTTTTATGTCTTCCTCCATTTGCTTCATCAATCAGGGCTTCAAATAAAGTCATTAAGAGCCCGTTTTAGGTCCTATTGTGTGATTGGTTTATGCAACGTTGATTCCCGATTTGTCGTGAATAATAATACAGCCTTATTATTTTAAACGTAATTTTGCTGGTTCAGCCTGAGGCATGGGAAATCGAATTATGTTCTGCAGATTCAATAAACTGCCCCAAGGCTTGGGTTGTTTCATCTATCCTTCTATGTGTTCAGAGTGCTTGAATAGCACCAAAAAGCAGGATTTTGTTTTTTCCAGGTGATGAAGAGTTTGTGTAATGCTCATGTTACATTGAAAACAGTATAGATTACTGATGTTTGGAGTTCATGATCTTTTGTGAATAATTAAGTTGTACGGCCATTAACTGTGCCAACATGCCTTCTCATTGAATTGGCTGTAGCAAACAAGACCCGCTCTGTCAGGTTCACACCGGATATCAAGTTTATATGGATATCTTAACACAAGGTCTTCCAGGACTAGTACAATGCCGCATGGGATGTGGACATTTGTGAAAACTATTTCACCAGGGGGCTCCAGCTACATCCTTGACTTTGACCGGAGCTCATTAGGTAGTTAACCTTCTGGCACTGGTTGGCGCAGCAGGTTCAGTCGCTACATAATTGCGACGGTACAGGATGATTACATCTGTAAATAATAATATATAATATTTTATGTTTATAAATACTTGAGCAGAGCAGAAGGGGTGTCTGGTCTCAAAATAGTTCCAGACATGCCAGGGGACCTTTGGTAACATAAGCCCACATATATACAATACAACAAGGTCACCAAGAGCCTTCGAGGTTCTGAATAGCAATGTTTATTAGTCACAAAAAGCTTAGAAGAACATATCTGTTCAGGCCACGGAGTTTGCGTTATGCAGGAATGGATTCTGATTCCAGATCTCATTCCACCAGGGCTGCTACAACATCAGCAGCAAGGGTATTTATGTTCTGCTAGACCACATCCTTTCGACTGCAGCATGGTCCAACGAACGAATCTCCAAACATTTATCTTAACCTATTGCTAGACCAAGGGTATTTGTCAACTCTATTTTATGATCTAGTTATACTTTCCATCTGGGTGAGAGATGTGAATATTATTACTTCATTTAAACAGCATCAGCATGTTTTAAATCTATGTCATGACTGTATGCATTATGAATGGTTTCCTTCATTTGTCAATGAAGCAGTTGTGGTTGTGTAGACTAGTTTCTCACGGCATGAAATCACAGAGCTTTGAAGTCTTCACGTAGTCTCTCACTTGACTCCGAAGTAAAATAGTAAGATTAAATGAGAACTTACCAGTTTGAAGTTTGATCTTTATTTTATGAGGAGTTAAGATGAGGGACTACGTGACCTCCGCTCCCAACCCTCATAAATGTCATCTGGTAGTTCTAGTCTTCTGTTATCTTATCACTATTACCTGTGATTTCACAACGCTGCTTTGAAGATTGATGCACGTGCGACTGGACGGGGTTCTTCAAGTAGTCCCTCATCGTAACTCCTCATAAAATAAAGATCAAACTTCAAACTGGTAAGTTCTCATTTAATCTTACTATCATACTTTAAGCATGTGGAGATGGGTCATGTCACATCTCATCACCATGCTTTCAGAAACATTAATAACATGGCTTTGATGCTACATATGTCAGCTATCAACATGTCTCTTGTCTGTTATTTTGGGTTATTAATTTGTGATTTTGCTCCTTTCTTTGAATAAAATATAAGTGCCAACATCTCTGCTGGCACTGTGTCAATGGAGTTATTGAAATGCACAAATCCATTGCTTGTCCAATTGCCGGATCCATAACAACTGCAAAAGTTTGTTCACATTTAGCAGTTTCTATTAAGCCAATTTATTTGCTAAATTGCATTCTACCACTGTTATTTGTTGCAAGATGTATTTAGATACACAATGTAGTGAACACATGTCAATGTCAATGCGAGACACCATAAAAACTGCCAAGGTGGGTTTGCATCAATGCTTTCTTTTAATTGGGGAAAATGCTTGAGATTTAAGCTGGCATATACACAGTCATTTTACAAGAGGAAACACTTCTACAAATTTGGATAATTTATACAAATAGAACAATTTTTTAAAAATAAAACTTTTAATTTAGTAAACACATTCAGTACTCTTCAGCACTGTCTGAAATTACTCCACTTTATGAAATCCCTGAGCAGCAATGCGGATGTAATACTTAATCAGCATTTCTCAGAACCTGAAAGCATTGGCCAGGCAGAGAGGAAATCTCCCCTGCATGGTTAAGGTTTCACCCTTAACTTTCAGACAAACCCACGATTGAATCATTGCTACAACACAATGCCAATATAGTCAGAGCAATTAGTCATTTCTGCCATGCAATCACATTTAAAAAAAAAAGAAAAAAAAAGTCCCTGCTGTTCGGTTTAAGTGAATCAAGTTCAGATGTAAACTGATGCGTTTGTGTCCTAACTTACGGAGAAGTCATAAAACATATATCTGTTCCCAGGGGCTGACAAATCAATTGAAAGTATTCAATCATCAAGATATGGCAGCTGTAAACAAATCAAAAGTAAAAGGAGAACAAATGCAGGACGTCATTGCTTTTTCCTTTCTTTCCCGTAAAAATTATGAACAAATCTGCCTTTATTAAAATGTATCAAAAGCAAATAGATTCTTCTATTGTTGTGGGAGCCAATGGTAACATTTAACATTATCAATGCCATTTCAATTGAATTGGAATAGTTCCGGTTAGATTGGAGATTAGAGCTACGGCAGGGAAACGCGCACTACGGCCCACAGAGCCCTGCCCACCATCCGTTCCCACTAGTTCTATTTTATTCCACTTTCTCATCCACTCCAGAAAAATATTAGGGGCAATTTTACAAAGATAAATTAACCAATAACCCCACGTGTCTTTGGGTCGTGGGAGGATACCGGAGAATCTGGAGGGAACCCACTCGGTCACAGGGAGAATGTGCAAACTCCACACAGGCAGCACTCAAAGTCAGGATCGAACCCAGATCTCCAGCGATGTGTGGCAGCAGCTGTGCCATTGTGCCATCCTAACTTACTCTTAATTACTCTTCCACAGTCAATGTAATAGCTTAATATATTTTAGCCAAAACCAACTTTAAAACACAATTGTGTAAATTACACTAGAATCATACACAGCATTGTGTTGAATACAAGGAGAACCCTGTGGATGTGGGACCACTTCACCAATACTTAACCTCAAGCTTCCACTGCCATTGTATAATAAATTACTGGTAATAACCCGGCAGAACAACTCATATTGTCCTCCTGTCCTGACAGGTACATGATCCCAATTCACAAAGCTTTTGACAATGACCTAAAATAAAAGTATCCTATGATTTGTCTGCAACTTGTTTATGAATGGTAGTTTGAAGCTAAAGTAAAAAGGCACATTTAAACAAAAGCTGTGTGAATCAGACTCTGTGTCCAGTTTGCAGAATGTTACATTTTTGTGCATTAATTGAAAAATACAGTTTATTGATAATGTTTGCCTTCATCAAAACAGCATTAGTTGTTGAGTTTGCTTAGTTAAAAGTTCTGACTTTCTGCTGTCTTAGCCAATGCAAGACAAGCCAAGCTTGTATAAAACTAGGGTCAGTTTGTAAATAGAGACAAACGAAGCCTCCTCGTTAATGAATCTTCACTGTTCCTTGGGACGTTCCACTTCTTCATCGCCTTAGAAAGGGGAAAAATGTCCAACTACTCTTGAAGAGCTAAAGGACGAGCAGGAAGAAGGCAGACCCAAGAACTGTCCAATTCTTTGACAAGACAGCACTCTGATCTGTCAGTGAGTACACTGAGCTGAGACTGTGCCAGCCTTCAGAAGGCTTGATTGCTTCACATGTGGACATTGTGTTAAAAAGTCTTCAAAAGAATGCCCTCACTTACAAAGATGTTGTAGGAATTATAGTTGGATTAAGAACTAGACTCTAAGAATATCATGTTCTGTAAGTTGGACTGATCCTACAATTTTAGGTGCCTTTACTGAGCAAGTGCAGGAGATCTGGTGGACAAGACCAATGCCAACCAAACACTTCCCACCATCTCCAGAAACTTTGAGGTGTTTCAATGCCAGTGGGCATCCCCAGAGTCACAAAAACAGACTTTCATCCACATTCTTGCCAATTCTTCTGAGTTTAGTGTTCAGCAAGTCCATCTAAGTTTTACCATCTCCTCTTTTGTGCACATTCAAGCCTTGTTTCTCCATGATGTTGCGCAGTTTACGAAGGTTGGACTGGGTAATGGCATCGTCAGGCTTGAGCTGAAGAGCTCGGAGGTAGTTTTCCTCGGCCTCTCGCAGCCTCCCATTCAGATGTAGGATGGCGCCCAGGTTCATCAGCGCTGCAGGGTACTGCCAGAAAAGAGAGAACTGAGTGAGAGGGGGAAATCACATGCACAATATTTATTTATTTATTGATTGACATCGATTGATTGTAAGATGCAGCATGGAAACAGGCCCTTCGCCCCACCGAGTGCACAGCGATCCATCGACCAGTTAACATTAGTTCCACATTATCCCACTTTCAAGTCCACTCGCCCAGCACACTGGGTGCAATTCTACAAAGAGCAATGAACCCACAAACCCGCATGTCTTTGGAAGGTGCAAGGAAACCCGGTGCAGTACCCGGTGGAAACCCATGGGTTCAGAGGGAGAACGTGCAAACTCCACACTGACAGCACCCGAGGTCAGGATTGAAGCAGGGTCTCCACTGCTGTGAGGCAACAGTTCTACCAGCTGCCCCACACTATTGTTATGATTTTAGTTTTAGTTTAGTTTAGAGATGCAGCGTGGAAACTTGCCATTCGGCCCACCGCGATCGCTCCAACCAGCGATCCCCGCAAATTAACACCATCCTACACACATTAGGGACAATTTACATTTGTACCAAGCCAATTAACCTGCAAGCTGCGTCTTTGGAGTGTGGGAGGAAACCAAAGATCTCGGTGAAAACCCACGCAGGTCACGGGGAAAATGTACAAACTCTGTACAGGCAGCACCCGTAGTGAGTATTTAACAGTGTTGCTTTACATCTGGTGCTGTAAGGCAGCACCTCTATCGCTGCGCCACCAGGCCATCCTACGTTCCATGAAATTACACCCTTATCAACGGAGATGAAGGGAAATGTGAATGGCAAGTGAATGATGGAGTGTTTCTCCAGTATAGAGAAACAATGAACCTGAGAGCTGTTCTGGCTGCAAATCATTTGGTGATTCATAATCAAACAGTAACTTTAAGAAGGGTACAAAATACAAACAACTGCTTTCACACACAAAATGAAATTTACATGGAATTGAAGAAGATGCAAAGTGCTGGAATAACTCAGTAGGTCAGACAGCATCTCTGGAGTATGTGCATGTGACCTTCCAGGTTGGGATATTTTTTTAGACTGATCTGAGTTTAGGGCCTGTCCCACTTTCACGACCTAATTCACAACCTTTTTAACTCGTGGACATTTCATCATGTTGAAAAAACGCCCCGACCTACTTGATGCCACGTGTACCTACGACTAGCATCACAACCTCCTACGACTTTGTGACGACCACGCTGCGAGTATGAGTGAAGGGCAAACTCAGCAGAGGTCGTGAATTAGGTCGTGAAAGTGGGACAGGCCCTTTATCAGTGTTAAGAAGGATCCCAACCCAAAGCGTCACCTATCCATTTTCTCCAAAGAGGCAGCCTCGCCCACTGAGTTAATGGCTTGTCCCATTTTCACGACCTAATTCACGACCTCTGCCGAGTTTGCCCTTCACTCATACTCGCAGCATGGTCGTTACAAGATCGTAGCAGGTCGTAGGTAGGTCGTGATGCTAGTCGTAGGTACTCGTGACATCAAGTTGGTCAGGGCATTTTTTCACAATGATGAAAAATGTCCACAAGTAAAAAAGGTCGTGTATTAGGTCATGAAAGTGGGACAAGCTCTTTAACCTCAGAACTTTGTGCCTTATTTTATAAACTAGCATCTGCTGTTCCTTGTTTCTACATTCCGATGAAAATGTAGTTGAGTTTAAAGCAATAAATTCCCTGGTTTGTTGGGTGCCTGTTCAAGACAAATGTGTGTGCATCTGTCCATCTCGCTGGCTGTGAGCAGGGAAATGAATCTATTCCAATCTCCCCTCTGCAAGTGAGACAGATTGAAGAATACCCTGCCGCGTTGCCAAACAAATGCAGCAACTGCTTTGGACCCATTCCAGAGAAGCCAGGTGCCTTCCATCGGCACAGCTGAAACTTATGGAATCACTGCCAGAGGGTATGAGCAGGGGCACAAAGCGCAGATTTTCATCCATATCCATACTCATTTCTTTGGGTTTGGAGTTGTAAGAGACTCATAAAGTTTTGACATTATGTGCCGACCCAACCTTGGTTGTGACCATCCACAGTTCAACCAACAAAAATAAATTGATATTTTATGCTGTGTTATAACATAACTGAGGTATAATAACATGGTTTCTTGAACAATGCCATTTGGAGATAATGCTGCTGAGCAGATGCAGGCTTAAAAATTATTTTGCAGTTGGCAAATGCACATGCCAGGTAGGCTAACAAACTTCTAGAATGTGCGTGACGCAAATAGTTGTGTATGGTAAGTTTTGCACGCGTTGTCAAGTCTGGACCCAGGTCTTGTAGCAAGGGAGTGGATTATGCATCAGCTGTTGTCAGGGACAAGCAAGATGTAGAAGGAACATTTTAATTGTTCCCCATTTTCTTTATTGAACATTTACTAGAAGGATTTTTGCATGGTGCATTGCACAGAAACACACTGTGTGACACACATTCTAGACGTGTGTATCCAGTTCAGCCTTTCACAATAACAGAATTCCAAACCATAATCATAATCAGAGAAAAGGGCTTGAGCTGACAAAACAGCTTCAAAAGCAGCCTCTGGGATAAAACAATGACCATCAAAACAAGTAATTATACTGCTGGTGCAGTACCACATGGGCTTGTAACTTAAGCTGGTGCTATTCCAACATTCCAGTATTCATAGCAGAGAAAAAGAACATATCAAAGAAGGGGAATATAACTCTGAATGACATTATATTTATTTTCTTGCTTGGTCTGTGAGCATAATTTATTCATAAATTATTCTAGCTGCATATCAGTTTGTTCAAAGCTACAGTGAAAATTGGCAATTGAAACTGAGTATCCATTACTTACAATTATATTTAAAACTGTTATCTCTTTTCAATGGATGGTTGGGTATAAAAGCCAATACCACTTCAACCACCTGATAAATATATCTCTAATTTTCATGCCTTTGGAACTACACATGAATTAAAATAGTGAGGGATACATTATGAACAAACAGCCTGAAAATAGCCATTTTACACTATCATCCAATATCAAAAGCACCCTGAAACTACGTTATTTTTTGTACATTTAAAACTAATTATCTTTCAGTAGCATTTATCTATTAATAATTCAATAAACCAGTAGTCTTATATTTTCTGTAAAATGCCTAATGGGACATAAGCAGTTTAAATCCTACTTCAATTATCATGCCATTGTAATGGTTAGGATCGTTGAAAATATACTCAACAATTATGAACTTTCAGTCTAACTTTGGACCCTTTAATCAGACGATGTAGTATGGTTCTAAGAAGCTAATGTATATTTTGGTAACTAATTATTGAATTTCAAAATAATACTTTTTGCTTTAGAGTAAATGTGATGAGCAGTAAAAGTGTGAATTATCTTTTGAGTATCAAATTTGGGAGGTCATGTTGCGGTTAACTAAGATGTTGGTGAGGCCTCCTTTACAGCATTGTGTTCAGTTCTGGGCACCAGATTATAGGAAAGATGTTAAGTGTCTGGAAAGTGTCCAGAGGAGTTTACAAGGATGTTGCCAGGACTCGAGGGTCTGAGCTATAGGGAGATGTTAAACAGATTAGAAATCAATTCATTGGAGCGCAGAAGGATGGGGGTGATTTTATAGAGGTGTACAAAATCATGAGCGGAATAGATTGGGTAGGCAAACAGTGCCTTGGTCAGAGCAGGGGAATCGAGAACCAGAGGACATATGTTTAAGGTGAGGGGGGAAAGACTCAATAGAAACCTGAGGAATAACTTTTTCACTCATGGGGTGGAGAGTGTATGGAACGAGCTGCTGGAGGAGGAATGTGTGGCAGGTACTGTCACAACGTTTAAGATCCATTTGGATAGGTACATGTATAGGACAAGTTGAGAGGGATATTGCCCAAATGCAGACAGGTGGGACTAGTGTAGATGGGCCATGTTGGTCGGTGGGGCAAATTGGACAGAAGGGCCTGTTAGCGCGGTATATCACTCCATGACTCTATTACCTATGTGAAGAAAATTATAAATCTGTCTCTAGTTCCTTGAAACATGAAATACTCCCCAAAAAACAACGACATTTCTTATGTTAGATTTCATTTTCATTTCCTTATGAAAGCAGCTGTTCTGTCAGTTAAATCTATGACAACCATTAGAACAATCCAATCAATCCCATTCCCTCACCTAATTGTCTCTAACCTATTCTCTCTCAAATGCCCATCAAGTCCACCATGAATTTTTACCTGGATGTAATATTGTTGGACCAGGAAAACTGGTGGCTCGGGTTCTTTGAAGTGGAAATACTTTCCTTCAGGCATCCTGAATGACAGCCTGGCAACCCGTTTCCCCAAGAACAACAAGTAGACGCGAATAAAAAAGATCATGGGGGAGAAGAGGAATGGCTATAGTTTCCGGGTAAAATAATAATGATGATGAGGGGATCTAAAAAAAAAGGAAGCAAGCCAAATCTTGTTAAGATGAGATATAGATGATGGCCAAAGGGTCAAATGAGAAAGTGATGCTCATGGGTCTGATGGTAGGGACTGGTTTGGTTTGAAAGAAACATATCTTCTCATCACAGCCCATAGCATCCATTTATTTTATGGATTTAACCTTTCTTGTCTGCTTTTGTTTGTTAACATTTCTCATGTCAGAAACCCTCTGTGTTGCGACTAAAACCAGAATTATTTTTAACCTTTCACATCTCCCCCTGTTCCAATCCATCCTTTGCTCCCAACCAGTGCAGGTTGGTATTATTCTTCCAGAACCCTACATTCCAGTTTCAATTATCACTTCCCTTGCTCCAATTAAACCTGATACTTGTTCAGCCTTCTGCACAAGTTTAGTTTAGTTTATTATTGTCACGTGTACTGAGGTACAGCGGAAAGCTTTTTGTTGTGTGCTATCCAGTCAAAGAAAAGACTATCCATGTTTACAATCAAGCCGATCACAGTGTACAGATAAAGGATGAAGGCTACAACAATCTATCCTTTTTGAGAAATTCAACCGCTTAAAAAAAATCACTTCATTGATATACTGTAGAGTAGTTACAGGTCAATTATTTTCCTTATCCTTTCACAGCAATTAAGTTTAAGGCTGGTCCTGTGATAGTAAAGTTTCATTGAGGACATTTTAGGGAAATTTTTTAATTTACAGGTGCCGGTCTATATTTAACCATTTTCAAATGGATTCGAAAAATATTTTTGTTCAGCCATTTTCCTTGCAGCTTTACAAAGTGAGATAGGTCCACATCTGATCAAAGAGACTTACGCAACAGTCTTGGTTTTCAAGAACTGAGCTTCATCTTCACAAAGACTTTGTTCCTGGAACAGCACAGCCACACAAGCTCTCTGCCAAAAACATTCCTTTCATTTTTATCCCCTCCATTGCCATGAGTTTCATTGACTAAGACGAGTTATCAAAAGCTGCATGTAGTCCTGAAGTAATGAATAGAAAACACTGTTGATCCCCTGCACAATTCAGAGCCTTCTTTGCAATTTGATTTGCTCATTCATTTTCTTTGTAAAAGATCTCTGAACATTTTATTTGCTTCAGGATATGCACCACCTTCATTATGCCGGTGAGCTTTGTGGGCCACATGATTAATGGGCGGTATAATGATAAATGACTGTGTGATGGTAAAGTTTCCCAAATCATTGTCTTGTATTGAATGCAGCTGATAGACCTTTCCACCTCATCAATAAAGAAAGACATTCATGTGGGAATTCAATAATCCTCCATTGCTAGACGTCCCTAAAAGTGACACCACCTTATGCTTTCCTGATCAAATGATTAAAACATTGACTGAATTTCCTGTTATACACAGGTCACTGTATATAGTACCTAAGTCCGATAAAACGCATACAAATCGAACATTTAGCGAAGCCTAACAATATTAACAAAACCTCAAAATCCACAACAAAATAAATAATAATCATGATAATTGTACATTTGTGCAGCTGGTAGAGTTATTGCCTTACAGTCCCAGCATTCTTGGTTCATTCCTGACCTCAGGTGCTATCTGGGTAGAGTTTGTACTTTGTGGGTTTTTTCCGGGTGCTCCAGTTTCTTCCCACATCACAAAGAGGTGCAGGTCAGTGATTTAATTTCCCATTTTAAATTGCCCTTACTCTGCTTTTGGGGAAGTTGATGAGAGTATGGGGGCAATAAAATGGGATCAGTGTAGTATTAATGCTTCATAGGTGGTGGGACAAGGACCTGTTACCAGGCTGTATTCATCTACATATTAATGCAGTATTAACACACACAATTAAAATCCAAGATGGGTATTCTATCAAACTCAAGACAATTCACAAATAGCATTCTCCTGGACCCTAATTAATATCAGATACATATTTCAGTGAATGATCTCAGAATAAATCTTGGACTGAGAGTCCAAAACAAATCATCAGTTTTCAAGGCTTTGTTCAAACCTTTAGAACAAGTTGATATATGCTAACCAAACTACTGTAAGTATAGATTAAAACCAGAATACCACAGAAATAATGCAAACATTAGAAAACTAAAATTTTCATTGAGTTTGTGATATTCAGTAAACAAACAATTAAACAAATGTTAAATTATACTTGTTGAAGGAAGATGCAGGACATGGGAAGTCTCTTTGTTGAGCATTTGCCAATCAGAAGCTGCACAGTTCAGTTTAGTTTATTGCCACAAGTACTGAGGTACAGTGAAAAGCTTTTGTTGCGTGCTAACCAGTCAACGGAAAGACAAACCATGATTACAATCGAGACATTTACAGTCTATAGATACATGATAAGGGAATAACGTTTAGTGCAAGGTAAAGCCAGCGATGTCCGATCAAGGATAGTCCGAGGGTCACCAAAAGGGTAGATAGTAGTTCAGGACTGCTCTGTGGTAGTGGTAGGATGAATCATTTGTCTGATAACAGCTCGGGGGGGGGGGGGGGGGAACTGTCCCTAAATCTAGAGGTGTGCATTTTCACACTTCTATACCTTTTGGCCTGGTGGGAGTGGCCAGGGTGCGACTTGTCCTTGATTATGCTGCTGGCATTGCCGAGGCAGAGTGAGGTATAAATGGAGTCAATAGAAGGGAGGTTAGTTTAGACACAGTCCAGGACAAGTTCATTTCTGGGTGGTCAAATCAGTCACATTCCATCTGAAATGTTTTTTTTAATTTTGATTTTGCCTTCTTCTGGGTGATGTTTAACAATCATCATTTGACAATATTGGTTGGCAAAAAGTAATCAGTTAAAATTGGGCAGTTTGGCATGCCAAAAATTCCATGCTTGGCATCTTTGTTAATACAAACAACATAATATTTAACAAATTTGAATGGCATCAAACTATTTCCAGTCTGAAAAGCTCTGCTGACCACAAAGATTTACAAACTATGCAGACCTTTTTAGTATAATTTTTTTGCCCTGCCTGGAGGTGTAACTCTAGACAGAGTATCCTGTGATTGTTTGTATGGAATGACATTGAATAGAAACATTTTACAGTGAAAAATGTTACTTTCCACATGGTTCTGACGTGCAAAGTGAAAGTTTGTCATAATACTTCGGATATGAAGCACTAGTACATTGGTTTTCCATTAAAAGCACATATGCTTTCTGGGTCAAGACATTAAGGCAGCAGAATAATATTTCAAAAAGACAGAACTCTATGCTGGCATCAAGGAAACGCATTGTAACAAAATGCCAACATTTTGTTTAATACATTTCAGACAAAAACTTCAAACTGTTCGTTTTCATTAGGATAAATTAGCAGATGTAATTCTTCAGAATACAGCTGTTCAAAATCATGCATGCCAAAGGCATAGAAAAGGAATTCTTTGCAAAATAGCCACACAAATGGCTAAATAGGAATTCCTGTAACCTTAAAAGCAAAGTGCCTTAATTCTCAGAGACACTTCAACATTGCTGTCTGGAAGACTCGGTACTTTGCACAGTAAATGACCTGAAGTGGAGAGTAACTGCA
This sequence comes from Raja brachyura, assembly GCA_963514005.1. The sequence continues at coordinate 12,237,650 of OY740800.1, read as the reverse complement.
ATTTTTCTGTGAAGACTTTGAAGAGGTATCCTTGCACCACTTGTATTGCACATCATGGTGATATCCACATACAGCTTTCAAAACACGTTTTGTGAATCTGACCTTTATACAGATAAATATTACTAATTGCTGTAAAAGGCACTTTAAGCTGCATCGTCTATTCTCAATCATCAACCTCAATCATTGTTCAAGTTCCTATAAAATGGCTTAAGACATATTAATATTATTAACATGCTGTTTAAAATCATTGCATATAAATTGCAATTAAAAATTAAGATTCTTAAAATGTTTTAAATGAAAACAGCAAAAGTCACCTTTAAACATATTCACATTAACTCAAGTGAATTATCTTAAACTCATCTCTCGTTTCCAACATACCTCTCCAAGTACTAAATGGACCTGCTATTCCCAACTAGGTCCAAATGCTGAGACGCTGCAGTGGTTCATGTTCCACCACTGGACTCTATGAGAGTTATCCCACGCAGAATCTAGTGCTAAAGCAGGGTGGTTCTCTCAGCTGCCACCATCTGTACGCAAGTTCAACATCCACAATAGTGCGTGGGCTTGCATGAGAATCTTACACGGTTGGAAAGATAAGTGTAAGAAAATCCATGCTTCTTTCTGTGCAGATTTGATCCATCATGTAAACTTTTCACTGATCCAGAACAGCATATTGTTATGCATTTCATATTGCGTTTCCACATTCCCCCTCATTTTCTGTGGTTTATCCATATGGAGTGGTCAACTTTGTGACCCTAGTACCAATTAGAACTATTTTGTCAGTGTTGATGGACCTTTATTTCATGACTTATCCGGAAGATAGCAGCTCTAACTTTTCATAATCAGTCAGTACTGCACAAAATCTTCCCAGACTAAATGGATTCTAGCTTCAAACCACGATCTTCTGATCTGGGAGCTAAACTTGTCCAATGGAGACAAGAGATGCCATCAAAGTAAAACCATGAATAGATTTGCAGACATAATGGAAACTAAAAGCTAGTCTTACAACAAACATAGGGACGATGCAAAAGCAGACTTAGTTCTTGCAACATGCAAGTGCAAAAATGTTCCCTTGAGAGATTAAAGTGCAGGCAAGTTCTGCCATGTGCCCTGACCAATATTCTTTGCTCAGCCAACAGTCTGCTAAAGCAGACTCCTTCAATTTACCAATTTACTTCTTGATGTGATACAAGAATGTGTTCTTTACAAAATGATGAGTTGTAACAGTTGATAAAAAAATAGGCTTAAGTGTTCATCTGTTCACAGCAATTTGCCACCAAGAGAATGTTTTTTATAAAAGCCACAACTTAACGCAGTAATTTCTATGGTTATGTGTTAACTGTATAATTAAGTCATGTTTCTTGAAAATGGATTAAGTTGCAGTCTACATTCCTATCTTTTTCACCACAAGTGCTCCAGCAACTATTTATTTATTCATTGGTGTCGCCAATGTATCGCTTTGAACTCCTTAAATTGTCCTATTTCAAAAAATTATAAAATAGTTGTGGTCACCAGTGCAAAGCACACTGTGGAGCAGTAACTGTGCATTCTACTTACATACAGTTCCATTGCCACCAACAGGCTGAGTATTAGCAACAGAGTAGCTGGAGTACAATAGTGTTAATGACCGGGTAGGCTATTGGCTAAGTTTATGAACCCCTCATATCCCACTCTCGACTGAAACAGTGGGTTATAGTTTAGGATGCAGCTTCCACCACACAAAACTTAAGTGCCATAACTACAACTCGATTTGGGGTACTCAGACCATCTTTTATTTGTATAATAGAACTCTTGAGGGCATTAGAAAATTACCAGCGTCTCCTCCAAAAATATGTTTTGAGAAAGCTCATATCCTTTACCAAGACTCGACAGGCACTTGCCACTTGAAGTAGAGCTGAGAGCATGCATGTGTGTACACCAGAGCTCTTCCATGGCCAACATAATGTGATTATCCAGCCTTATGATGTGACAATGGCCCTTTTCTGGCATGGCTACAGGTTTCAGGGGAACTTAAGCACAGCCTGGAGTGCATTTACTGGGGGCAAGGCCATTGTCTTTAATGATGTACCATGTTAATCAAGCAATGCCACCGTTCTCTTTCTGACGAGTATTCACTTACATTGGGTCGCAGTCCCGCTGCCAATCCATAATGTTTCTCAGCTGCTTTGTTCAGGCCAGCTTGTCTGAGGAACAAAAAATAACAATTTTCAAATGAAATGAAATCTGACTTTGGACACGTGTCTTATATGTGGTTTGTATTTCAGATGGAAAAGCTAACAATGCTGCCAGATGTTCAGCGAGGAGGGTGCACTTTTGCAAAGTGTGAGAAAAGAACGATGACAGTCACAGACATGCTTATCGCATTTTACCTAACACACTTTGGACTTTTTCCCAAATCAATAAGAATTATAAAGGCACCAACACTTATAATGTGTTAATTCCTGCATTAAGTGGTAACATCTAAACACTGTAAACACTTTGCAAATAATTTGTGCAAACTTAATAATAATTTAGGAAACTACATTGTTACCTATAACAACTATAACCTGAGACCTTCACACACTTTACAGTTTCCCTTCTTCCTCACCTTGAGGAATTGGTTCCATAGGTACCATCACCCTTCATGTGCCTGATTAAGGCACTCTATTCTTCACATGTGAACTGAGACTGCTTCTAGTAGTGTGTTACACAGCAGAACTGTGTATTAGGACCAAGCCTTCCATCTGGTGCAAAGTCAATTTACAAATACTTTACAATAGGGAATTATTGAGCTAAATCAGGCATGTGAACCCTGGCTTACTTTCCCCTCCCTGACTTGAGGCCAATTGTAGCATCCTCAGTCTCACCACGACTAAGTGATTGATTTAGCACACTGTTCTATACAGCCTACACTTACCAGTGCCTTAATGACACTGACCCCTGAGGACGTAGTCTATTACTATATCATATTGCAAACTTATTTAAACATTGGATAGCACAAATGGCACTAAATGCACTGGGGGAGTTTCTTCATAATTTCATTATTCAATTTTGGCAGAAGCAGTTGAGAGGAACAAGCTGATTGTTGTTTCCTACGTTTGTTGGATGTAATAATATATTTCCAGTTTTACAGTGTAAAAATATATGTGAGTAAAAGCAACCAAAGTGCATTTAAGGTGATGCTTCTTTCACGCAAAACTTCTGCCAGATTGGTGAGACCAAATCTGGAGTATGGTGTACAATTTTGGTCGCCCAATTATAGGAAGGATGTCAACAAAATAGAGAGGGTACAGAGGAGATTTACTAGAATGTTGCCTGGGTTTCAACAGCTAAGTTACAGAGAAAGGTTGAATAAGTTAGGTCTTTATTCTCTGGAGCGCAGAAGGTTAAGGGGGGACTTGATAGAGGTCTTTAAAATGATGAGAGGGATAGACAGAGTTGATGTGGACACGCTTTTCCCTTTGAGAATAGGGAAGATTCAAACAAGAGGACATGACTTTAGAATTAAGGGACAGAGGTTTAGGGGTAACATGAGGGGGAACTTCTTTACTCAGAGAGTGGTAGCGGTGTGGAATGAGCTTCCAGTGGAAGTGGTGGCGGCAGGTTCGTTAGTATCATTTAAAAATAAATTGGATAGGCATATGGATGAGAAGGGTATGGAGGGTTATGGTATGAGTGCAGGCAGGTGGGACTAAGGGAAAAAAGTTGTTCGGCACGGACCTGAAGGGCCGAGATGGCCTGTTTCCATGCTGTAATTGGTATATGATTATAAAGCTTTCTTTTCCACATAATGCTTATCATTGCTCACAATCATTCACTAAAAGTTACAAACATGTTTATTACTATTTTGTGGAGGAATTGAACATTGATGAACATTGGCATTGATCCATTGGAAGCAAAGGATCCTTCAATACTAGCCAGTTAATCGTGCTTTAAGTGAAGTCCCATGCGAGCCATACAATTTGGAGATTTTGTTGCCAATAGTTTTCTATCAGAAGGAATAATAAAACAGATGATATTTCTGTCTTTAATTTATCTCGATGAGGAGCCCCACGGTTTTGACCCCTGTGCTCAAGGGTTTTTGCTGACTACTGAGCTACAAGTTGAACAATCATTGCAGAAGAATCCACAACTAAGATATGAATGTAATTACAAATGAGTAAAATCCATGATCAAGTGCAATCCTTCAATTCACTATGCAGGTGTTAAAAGTTGAACAGAATACCATTTGTAGGCCTCCCTCGGTCATGACTGACCATGGGTGATGCATCCTAGTTGTTGGCTGCTTGCTCCAAACCTCGACTAGAGCAGCAGGTGATGTGTGGTCGGATGCAAGCCTGGGCAAAGTCATATGGAGGGCAGGCTGTTGCCCCTGCAGCACGTCCCCCCTCTCCACGTCGCTGATCGCTCCAAAGGAACAGCAGGGCGGTTACAGTTTGGCACCAGCGCCGACGCAGGAGCTGCCAGAGCGAGGTTGCAGGAGCTGCCAGAACGACTATTCCATGACTGGATATGGCCACAAGGCAGTGGAGGTTTTAAATCAGTGTTTTCCCTCTCCTAGAAGAACTGCCTTCCCAGGCTGACGAGCCCCATCTGCCCGAGACTCGTGGGGGCGGGAGCGTCTACCTTCCTGTGCAGGTCTATAGCATCTGCCCACTGGCCCGAATACCAATCAGTTCCAATAATGCAGAGTATTTTTAAAATCCAAATGAACAAAACCTTCTACAATTTCTTCCTCCAGCTTCAAGGGAGAACAACAAACAAAGGTTAAAGCTATTAGAAAGTTTCTTATCATGAAATAGCATTGTGATTTGTATGCAATGTTGTTTTCATGATGTAGCTACAATTAAAAAGCTGCAAAAGTAATGTTGAAATTAAAAGAGTTTAAGGAGCTATGGCAAACGATGACAGAATGAAGGAGAATAAAGGAGTATGCAGAGAAGATGGCAGTATAGAAAAATATGAAACCAAATCATTTGGAAATCTAGAGGAGTGAAACTGACACAATTTAAATTATCATTAATATTAAAAGTTAATTATCAAGGGATAATTATAACTAATTATAATTTAAATATAACAAGTCCTGAGATGGAATATTCTGACTGCAGCATGCCTAACTTTTAGCACTTGCTATGAAGACATTAAGACAATATGAAGGATGGAACACAAATTTGTAAGAGCTTTTAATATAATTACAAACCAGAGCTGAGAAGTTTAATGATGATGTGGTAGAGGTGTTTCCAAATGATGAAAGGTTATGATAAGTGTTTTGCATGCACAGTGCAATTGCAAAGTAAGGACCCAGGTTTATAAAGGTGACCACGATGTAAATCAACACAGTGGGAATTGTATGAAAATTGGTGTCCTAAGACCATTATTGTCAGAGAGTTGATGAATTATTTCAGGGAAACAGATCATTTCCTTGAGAAGAGAAAGGTATGAATTGACATGAAGAATGTAATTTGATTAGATGACAATTAATGTGATGAAGAATATCAATGATTTTTAAGGACTGTCTTATTACAAGCCCAGAAGAGACTTCACGGTCCAAGATCGAGTGTTTGGTCAAAATGAATTTCACAATTGCGGCAATTTAAAAGTGGCAATGGAAAATAAGCATGAAAACTGCTGAATTCCTCAAAAAGAAAACAAATGTACCTAGAAATTGCATTCACTTTAATTTGAAAAGTAATCAATATTTCAAATATCTTCAAATTCAAGATTATTTGAAGAAATATATACAAGGATATCAAACTCTAAACCCAGATTTATTGGAGGAAGGAATGAATAGAAAGGCAGAATCAAGCAATTTAATATCTTACATATAATATAATTTTAAATATAGAAACACCAACGACAGAGGCAATTAGAAGGGACTAGGAACAAGTTATTGATAAAAATTCCTAATGATAGATGGGAATTTTTTTTATTATAGGTAAATGAATGTTCAATTAATGTCAGACATAACCTAATTCAATTTAAAATTTTACATAGATTATATTATTCGAAAACTAGATTGAATAAAATATTCTCAAATGTTTCTCCCATTTGTGACAAATGTCTAACTCAAAATGCCACTATAGCACATTCATTTATCTCTTGTATAAAACTGTATAAATTTTGGAATGACATTTTTGGAATTTTTACAAAACTATTCAACATAAAATTGAACCCCAATACAGAACTGATTACCTTTGGATCAATGGAAGTGGGAAGTAAACTAACTATATTCCAAGAAGCTTTTCTTAATCACGGTCTAATAACAGCAAAAAAACTTATACTCAAATTTTGGAAAAACGCAACCACGCCAACATTCAAAATGTGGATGTCAAACATGTCTGAAACGCTACATCTTGAAGAAATGAGATTCCTCCTACTAGGCAAAGTAGACCTATTATTAACGACTTGGTCTCCTTTTATCAACTTTTTACAACCATATGGTGCAACATAACATAACCTTAGAAATTAAATGGTTTAGAACTGAGTGACAGATGGGCTAAAATATGAAATAGGTATATCTCTCCTAATCTCTCTTTTCTTTACTTTCTCCTTCTATTTCAATCTTTTTAGCTTCTCTTCTATGTCCTTTATTTCTTTTGCTATCTGTTTCTACTCGCTTGTCTATCTATTCCGGGGAAAAAAAAAAAAGAAATTGCATCCACTTGCACCTGCTTTCTTACATTGAAGCCATAAAACACCTTTGTGCATGTTTCCTGCTGAGGTTTTCCCACCCATTGAGAAATTGGACTGGGTACTTCCAGATATCATTGTCACTATCATACATGTGCAGCAGCCATTCCCAACAGATATTGGATTGTAAAGTATAGCCTGCAACTTGCAAAACTCACTCGCAGCAAAATGAGGAGCTAATCTTTCAAAGTGTTGCTAAAAAGATGTGAAATAAAGGTATCCCACACGGCATCCATGTTTCACCCTGAACTTCTGCCACACTAATTTTTCTACATTTTGTTCACAAATATTATTGACAAAAATCCCAACGGCTGCATCATATGCACTTCAGTGCAAGGTGATCTAAATATGGCACGTTAATGAGCCCATAACTCAACATGATCTATGACTCGGTGGAGAAGTTCAGCGGGTGAGACAGCATCTATGGAGCAAAGGTATAGGTGACTTTTCGGGTCGAGACCCGAAACATCACCTATTCCTTCGCTCCACAGATGTTGCCTCACCCACTGAGTTTTTCCAGCATTTTTGTCTATCTTTGATTTTTACAGCATCTGCAGTTCTTGCTTAAACACATGCTCTATACCTTAGTCAGAAGTGCAAGGGATTACCTTCCTGGATTAATGCTATTCCAAAAACACTCAGGAAGCTGGACATAATCCAGTAAAATGCAGCCCAATTGATTGCCACCCCTACCCATTACAAATATCTATTCCCTCCTTCACCGCTGCACAATTGCAATAGTATTGTGCATCTACGAAATGCATTATTTGCATGTCTACGCGACTGACCGGAGCTTCCAAAACCAAGACAAAGGCTTCAAGCACATAGGATTACCATCACATTCAGGTTCCCTTCCAAATCATTCACTTTGAATATATATCCAATTATATTGGCATTCTCTGCCACAGAAGGCAGTGGATGCCAATTCATTGGATGCTTTCATGAGAGAGTTAGATTTAGCTCTAAGGTCTAACGGAATTAAGGGATATGGGGAAACATCAAGAAATGGGTACTGATTCTGGATGATCAGCCATGATCAAATTGAATGGCGGTGCTGGCTCAAAGGGCCGAATGGTTTACTCCTGCATCTATTTTCTATGTTTCTATGTCTATGTTTCTATATCACTGGTCTCTCATTGTTGCTGCATCTAAATGCTACAACTCCCTCACCAACAGTCCTGTACAAATTGTTTCATCAGTATGAACTGTGGTGACTTAAGCAGGTGGCTCCACACTACCTTGTGTGGGCAATACATGCTGGTCATACCGCAGTTACTGGTTTACATCGAAGATAGACAAAATGCTGGAGTAACTCACCGGGTCAGCAGCATCTCTGGAGAAAAGGAATAGGTGACATTATGGGTCAAGACCCCTTCTTCAGACTTCTTCAGTCTGAAGAAGAGTCTCGACCCCTTAGCGTCACCTATTCTTTTTCTCCGGAGATGCTGGCTGACCCACTAAGTTACCCCAGCATTTTGTGTCTATCTTCTGGTCATACTAACAGCAGCTGCATGTTGTAAAGATGTTAAATAATGAATTGCGTCTCTACAAGGGCATAGTTATAAGGTGAGAGGGGGGGTAGTTTAATGGAGATGTGTGGGGCAAGTATTTTACACAGAGAGTGGTGGGGGCGTGGACTGCACTGCCAGGGTTGGTGGTGGTGGCAGATGCGATAGTGGTGTTTAAGAGGCTTTTCGGTAGGCACATGGAAATGCAGAGAATATAGGGATATGGATCATGAACAGGCAGATGAGATTAGATTGTCAGGTTTGGGTATCAGGTTTGGCACCAATATTATGGCCCAAAGGGCCCAGTCCTGTGCTCTGTTGTTCTATGTTCCATGTTTGTTCTAGGTTTTATATCTCCTAATATCTTTGCATAACTAAGGATGCGTTATAAAAGCCATCTTACTAGAATTACTCAAAATATAAACACGTCAGGAACATGTTTCATGCTCTTAGTTAAAATGTGCTACATTTTTACAAAATGTATACCAGTTTTGTTGAACCACAATTGAGCAGTAATTCATCTGCAGAAACCTGGTTTGAACAAAGAACACATGTGAGTGTGCTGGTACACCGGACATGTTGAATATTTGAAAGGTAATTTGTCAATATTACACCAGGATTGCAAGAATAAAAGTGTAACGTCAAGCCTCCCAGATCAGACAACTTATACTTTCCTTGGCTTCATCTAGTTTCCCCTGCAGGTGACTGATTCCATAACAACTGTTATTTTACTTAGAAAAGGCAGTCAAACATATATTCTAAGAGGTGAATGAAGCTTCAATGTTAAAGGTTCTAATTGAAGTCTAATCTAAACTTTCCGAATAAACTCAGAATGTTTTCACCTGATGTTTATTTTCAAATACTGACACTTTTAAAGTTCAGACCCTCTATTGCTCAGCAATCTTTTCATTTCTGAAAATAATTAATTCACCGCGGTCTTCCTCCACAACAGGAAACATTAGGAGGAGGGTACACAAAATGCTGGAGAAACTCAGCAGGTGCAGCAGCATCTATGGAGCGAAGGAGATAGGTAACGTTTCGGGCCGAAACCCTTCTTCAGACTGATGGGGGTTGGGGGGATGAAAGGAAAAAGGAGGAGGAGGCTGAGGGAGAGGTAGGAAGGGGAGGAGACAGCAAGGGTCAACAGAATTGAGAGAATTCAATGTTCATGCCAAGAGGATGCAGACTCCCCAAGCGGAATATGAGGTGCTGTTCCTCCCATTAGCGGTGTTGCTCACTCTGGCCGTGGAGGAGGCCCAGGACAGAGAGGTCGGATACGGAATGGGAGGGGGAGTTGAAGTGCTGAGCAACCGGGAGGTCGTGTTGGTTATTGCGGACCGAGCGGAGGTGTTCGGCGAAACAATCGCCAAGCTTCCGCTCGGTCTCACCGATATAGATCAGCTGGCATCTAGAGCAGCAAATGCAATAGATGAGGTTGGAGGAGGTGCGGGTGAACCTCTGTCGGACCTGGAAGGACTGCTTGCGTCCCTGAAAGGAGTGGAGGGGGGAGCTAAAGGGACAAGTGTAGCATTAGGAGGTGGTACTGAGCCCACAGATCGATTTATTTATTTTTGTGAATCTGTGAATGTATTCACTTTAACGTTAGTGATGAGCTCTTCACTGCAAGATGGTCTCAGGTCAGCAAGCCATGTTTACTCGCTGCCTCTGTAGTAATTTCCTAGTGGTTTTAATTTATTGTGAGAAACTTATTTGACCCACGCTCCCATCACCCAGTTCATAATACAGCACTTTTAAATACTGGGCAGCACAGGGACTGAACAAACTCAGAGAAATTACTCCACAGATCTGAAATTTGGAGACTAACCGACTGTTCCATTTATCATTTCTTATGACTCATTGCTGTAAATTCTGTTGTTCACTCATCATCAGCTCTGATTTTAATATAGCATTTAAAGAAAAATAGCAGCAATTCCGAAGTAATGCTTGATCAAATATAGGACAGCTATCTTGATTAACTTTGAAATGCAGCACATGATACAGCACAAGTACCCTGTTGCTTGGTAGCACCAACCCGCTCGCTATGAATTATGTTCGTTCATCAGGAACTGACAGTAAAACTTTTCCTTTACCCAATTTCCTATACCGCGTGAACATGTGTCATTGCATTTAGGTTTTCCACAATTTGATAGAATATGAAAATACATTAAATCATGCAGCTGATGCAAAGGTGCCTGCGTGAACTGGGAACTGTAAACATGATAAATTGAGTTCTCTACAAATGATTATTTTATGTAGAATGTAAAACTGATGACTGCAGAAATGGTGACTGCAATAAATGTTCAAACATGGGATTTTACTATGTGCAGCCAATTCCAGATGCAGTTCACTGGTTATTAAATTGGCATTCTAGATGTTTGCAGTATATTCTTGAGCCTATATCTGTGTAGCGTTAGAATTAGGAGCATGAGGAGAGCACACTTCTGCTCCGGGTTCTTTGGTTAGTTTGGGTGGCATGGTGGCGCAGCGGTAGAGTTGCTGCTTCACAGCACTTACAGTGCCAGAGACCCGGGTTCGATCCTGGCTACGGGTGCTGTCTGCACCTTTTTATTTAGTGGTAACCTGCTGAAAGATAGAGTCTTAAAATAAAAGGAAGATTGTGAAGTTGTTGTACAAGTGACAGATGAACTAAACTCACCAGCAAAATACGCAGGGATTGTCCTTTGTAGCAAAACCACATTTTTATTGTTGTGCTAAATATCGCTTATGGCTAAATAACCACAGCGGCACTAGCGTAATAGTAAAGCATCTGCCTTACAGCGGTAAAGACCCGGGTTCGATCCTGACTATGGGTGCTTGTCTGTACGGGGTTTGTACGTTCTCCCCGTGACCTGATTTCCTCCCATACTCCAAAGACGTACAGGTTTGTAGATTAATTGGCATGGTACATTTTAAAAAAGTTTAAACATTGTCCCAAGTGTTGGATAGTGTTAACGTGCAGGGATCGTTGGTCAGCATGGACTCGGTGGGCGAAGGGCCTATTTCTGTGCTGTACATCGTGGAAACAGGCCCTTTGGCCCAACAAGTCTGTGCTGACCAGTGATCCCCATAGACTAGTTCTATCCTACTCACCAGGAACAATTTTACAAAAACGAATTAACCCACAAACCTACACATTTTTGGAAAGTGGGAGGAAAACGGATCACCCAGAGACAACCCATGCAATCACAGGGAGTACATATAAATTCCATGTAGACAGCATCCGTAGTCAGGATCGAACTAGCATTGTAAGGCAGCAACTCTACCATTGTGCTACTGTGCTGTCCTTAAATATGAGATATGAGTTCTACTCATATCCTGAGGATGTTCCACTATTTAATCTAATGTGGCTGAGTTTCAACATAAATTCCATTTATCTACCATATCTCCTTGGTTTCCAAGATTTCCTAAAATTCTATTCATCCAAGTCTTCCTGTTAAAGTTCCATGTTAAATTGCTGACTTTTCCCCATGTAATCATCAGGAAGCTTGGGCCAACTATGTCAACATGTATGTTTCAGTTCTGGGAGGTCATATATAAGATTAGCTTGGATATTTACTACATTATCAGTGCATCTGGCCCAAATGTGGTATTTTTTAATTTGCTAGTAAGTTTCCTGGTAACTAGCCTGTAGTTGTGCTCTTCCGCACAAGTGAAACATTCTCCCTATGTCCTCTCTATCAAAACCCATTCATAAGGTTAAAAACCTATATCAAAGAGGTCCAGATCCAGGGGCCACAGTTTAAGTATAAGGGGTAGCCATTTAGAATGGAGATGAGGAAAAACATGTTCACACAGAGAGTTGTGAATCAGTGGAATTCTCTGCCTCAGAGGGCGGTGGAGGCCGGTTCTCTGGATGCTTTCAAGAGAGAGCTAGACAGGGCTCTTAAAGATAGCGGAGTCAAGGGTTATGGGGAGAAGGTAGGAACGGGGTACTGATTGTAGATGATCAGCCATGCTCACATTGAATGGCGGTGCTGGCTCAAAGGGCCGAATGGCCTACTCCTACGCCTATTGTCTAAATCATCCATCAGCCTTCTTTCCTTGAGACCTAATGTATTCATTCTTTGTCGTCTTGCATGGACACCAGTATTTCTGGTTTTATCCAGATAAGTTCTCTCTGCACTTTCCCCAGAATCTGAATTGGCGTTAAAAATGTCAATTGTATTGTATACAACATTCTCAGTGTAGTCTAATCCTGTCACCCATCCTGGAAATGAACCAGGGTGCATGGTTCAATTTTTAATGATCTTTTTGTTTATGTTAGAAATTATAATTCCCATCACTAACATTCCCATTATGCTCCTAAACGAATGCCCTCCCGCAACGGAGCACCAACTTGCTACAATTTCTCCGCAGTTTTGCTTAGAAAGCTGCATGTCGAATTGCTCTTTGTTCGTTCCGTGGAAGGATTTGGTGTCTCCAGTCATTGCATTGGAGGGGAATCGCTGCAAATGGAAATTGATTTTTTTTTTTGTTGAAATTTACTGTACATCTTTCTAATCGAAGAGGTGCTTTTTCAATTATTTTCTGGTGTTGCAGTTTGTTTGAATTGTTGTGACATTTTCAATAATATTAATAGTTTATAATGTTTTTGAATATGTGTAAATATTTGTGAAAGTCAGCGCCATTCATTCACATTCAATAAGGTTTCATTTTCAATGTCAAACGTACAATTGGAGAGCCGTGCTAATCGGGTCAGAGCCAGTTACTTTCAGGAAGTTTTCACAAGTGATCCGCTCAGTGTATGAGTGTATTTAGCTCATGGGTGAGAAAGGAGAGCGGTTGCCTAATGGCCCAAGAAATTTCAGACCATTGATTGCAATTTGGAATACACAAGAGATATATTGGAGAGAATGCTAAAGATTCATTACCTCCTAAATGAAGCTCATCTTCTCATCTTAGTCCTGATTGCTCAGGACTGATTTATTATGGTGTCATGACTCCTAATTCTAGACTGTCCAGCCAGGAGAAACAATCTCTCAGTTTCACCAAAGCCAAAAATGTTTCAAACACTTCCGATGAAAGGTCATCAACCCAAGTCTTAATTGTTTCTCTCACCAGGGATGCTATCTGATTTGTTAAAGAAGGAACTGCAGATGCTGGAGAATCGAGGGTACACAAAAGGCTGGAGAAACTCAGCGTGTGCAGCAGCATCTAGGGAGCGAAGGAGATAGGCGACGTTTCGGGTCGAGACCCTTCTTCAGAGTGGATATCTGATTTGCTGAGTATTTTACATATTTCCCTATATTCTATATATTTCAAAGTGGGTGGCACAGGTGGGCTTGGCGGCATGGTGGTGCAGAGGTAGAGTTGCTGCCTTACAGCGCCAGGGACATGGGTTCGATCCTGACTACGGGTGCTGTCTGTACTGAGTTTGTACGTTCTCCCTGTGACTGTGTAGATTTCCTCCGGGTGCTGCTGATTCCACCCACACTCCCTAGACGTACAGGTTTGTAGGTTAATTGGCATCAGTAAAATTGTTAAATGGTCCCTACTGTGCAGGATAGTGTCAGTGTACCGGGTGATCGCTAATGGGTAGGGACTCAGTGGGCTGAAGGGCCTGGTTCCATGTTGTATCTCTAAAGACTGTAGTCTAAAGTGATAAGGGTAAGTATATGTTCATTTGGATATTTTAGTCATATTGAAATGCACTAATTTTCATTGTTTCTCAAAACGGTACCTAGATTAGCAGATTCTTTCAAATTTTAATTCAGTGCGTGAGGATATCCATACCATGTCACTGGACTTGATAAACAATTGTTTCTCCAGACTGATCTTTCCAGCAATCATGAAAGGTCACATTTTAAATGCAAGTCCACATTTCACCTTCAAATACTCACCAACATGTCAAACTTCTCCGTTTTACAGAACATTGCTATTCCTGTACCTTACAAACATAATTATTGGAGGATTTAATGTAGATTAATGCTCGCCGGTAAAGGAATTGTTTCAAATTATCAACAATACTGTATGCCACAGATTGATGAAGTGTTTTAAAGTGTAAGTTAGTAATGGATGGAATTGTTCTCAACTGTGTTTTTGTTTTAAACCCAATCTGTTTAACAACTATGAATGAAAAGTTTTATGTGGCATGTAAAGGTTAACTTTATCCATTTGCTAGTGAAATTCATCAAAAGACAGACAAGCTCCAAAAATGTGAAGTGTATCGTTTCCTTCCTTTATGCCAGCAGAGCACTTACCCCAACCTGCCCTTCAGAGCTCCATGCAAGGTCACTCAGATCAATTACGCCTGTTTTTTTTAAAGAAATGTTTTAGTATACTCAACATTCAAGTTAAATTAGACACAGAGGGATACAGAATTACTGCATGATCTTGTAGCTGTTTTAATGGATTTGAAAGACTGCCATGTTAGCTTTCAAATCCTTTCCTTTGAGGAATTTGCTTCCACTTGCCCTAAGATGACAACAGAATCTGTGGTGACAACAAGCCTACTGTAAATCAATTCACTGGAGCAATAACCTGGAAGGAAAGAACTAACCTGAGCATGTGGGCTGCATTAAAGACAACATCAAATTCCGTGCTGTCCAGGTCTGCCGCTTTCTCTGCCATCTCAGCCGCTTCCATCAGGCGGGAATCCTCCAACAAAAACTGACCTACGAGAAAACATTTAAAAATGCAAGTTTTTCTTAGGAAGCAGGGAATGATTATATGGACTGGTAAATTAAACTATTTCTCAATGATCAATCCATCTACTTGAAACCAAAGTATAGCAGAGATTGACCCACACTGGAGCATTTCCAGAAGTGCCTTGCATGCGTCAGCTGTAATTCACCTCACAGAACACTGAGGCAGAAGGTACAAAGTTCAGATCCCACTCCAGGAACAAGCAAAATTATCTCAGCTGATCCTTCAGTAAGGCAGTTTCGCACTGCGAGAAAGCTTGTATTTCAGAGATGTTGAACTGAATCTATAGCTGTACTCTTAAATGGGCAATAAAGATCCAAGATCATCGCTTCAGGAATAAGCATGTAAATCAAAAATGGCAATCGGCCTAACATTTATCCCTCCCTCAACGTCACTATTGTTTTAACATTGATTGATTGATTGATTAATTGCTTGATTGAAACATCATGAAAAAAGGCACTTCAGCCCAACGAGGACATAAATTCTATGTTATCCCACTTTCTCATCCACTCCCTACATGCCAGAGGCCTGTCTTTGGGATGCAAGAGGAAACCCGAGCTCCCAGAAGGGAGGGCATGCAAACTCCACATTGATGGTACCCGAGTTCAGGATTGAACCTGGGTCTCTGGCGCTGTGAGACATCAGCTCTAATGGCTGTGCCACTGTGCCGCCTGACAACTCATTCAATACAGCAGCGACTCCACTTCAGAAAATACTCCGTTGGTGCCAAGTGCTTCAAGATGCCTTAAAAGGGACATAAATCACACCATATAAATGCTCTTCATTTTATTTATTTTAATACCTGTTTTGCACTTTACTATGTCTTCACTGTCAACGGGGTCAGAACCAGAAGTGGAAGTCCTTGTGCTAATGGTCATATTTCTGAATTATTTTTGTTTCATACATTTGGGGGGGGGGGGGGGGCGGATAGTTAATTTCAACCCTATTGGTTTAACAAGCAATGTGTATTTTTGTAATGTTTTTGAGGTAGTGAGATACCTGGATAAAATGTTCTTAATTCATCCATGATAGTGTTGCTATAGTTCCCCCTTTCTTTCTGTACACCTCCTGATATATATGTCATATTTAATGAGCAGAAACCCAAAGATCCTCATCATCTCATGCAGACTACACAAAGTGAGAACTGCTAAATAATTCACTTGAAAATCAGAAACCTTCTTCTTATGAATATATTTGCATGAATCTGCAAATCATTAGACTTCATTCCATTACAACTTCACCAGTTCAGTGTCATTATTCACTCTCAATGTGAATACCTAAAAATTACATCGTAAAGACTGTTCCACACAATTTAGCTTCTCAGAAAAACATAAGGTGGATGAAAATGACAGACTTACAATATGCATTGCAAACTTTGTGGTTTTTGTATTGGCTTAATCTACACATCTGCTGTGCAATGCACACAAGTATCCACAGATGCTTCATCAAAAAGCAATGAACATCCAAAACATTTGTCTGGGATTTTCATTTGTCTCAGTGGCCTCGGCCATCTGTATGCCTCACCTGTTGAAGCAATCTTTGGCTCTGTCTGTAGGGCGTGCTTCCGTGTAACCTGTAGAGATCTCAGTCTGCTTCTGACAACCACATTCAGGTAGATCCTCTTTAAGTATTTACTTGCCAGTCCTCCCTTCGGACTCCATCTGCCCCTGCAGTTTGTTCCTAGCTGTTATCAGGCAACTGAACCATCCTACCACGTCGAGAACAATCCTGAACTACTATTTACCTCATGGGAGACCCTCGGACTATCATTGATCAGACTTTACTAACTTTATCTTGCACTAAATGTTATTCACGTTATTTCCTTGGTCATATATCTGTACACTGTGAATGGCTGGATTGTAATCATGTATTGTCTTTTCACTGCCTGATTAGCAAGCAACAAAAGATTTTCACTGTACCTCGGTACACGTGACAATAAACTGAACTGTACTCCAAACATGTCCTGTCCTCAACCAGTCCCAACGTTTTAAATGTTGTTATAGTTTCTGCCTCGACTACTCTCTCCAGCAAGTTCATTCCATATACCCACCACCCTCTGTATGAAGAAGCTGCTCCTTAGATTCCTATTAAATCTTTCACCTCTCACCTTTTTGAAAATAGAATAGTTAACATCCATCTGCGAGTGAAGAAAGAATATCAGTTTGCTAAAAAAAAAGACCAAAGTGCACAGCTCCCTCCACAGTTCACCAGAGAGTCACCCTAACTTTGACTCCTTGCTCAGATGTCCAAAAGCTAGTCTGAATTTTATATCTGGCAACTTATTTTTCAATAATCTTAAAAAAGTAACCACCAGTTTAAATTTTAAAAGTTTCAGTAATGGTTCAATGATTACAGTCTTATCTCTGAATCAGAAGGTTGTGAATACCATTTTTTCGTTTGTTATGGAAATCAACTAATGTTGGTGAAGACAACATTTACTGCCCATCCCCAAATGCAGTTGACAAGATGATGGGAAGATGCCACATTGAATACTGTGGATGTTTCATGAAGGCGCACAAAGGCATCCAAGCAAGTGGAGAATATTCACTCACACTCCTGATGGACCTTGAAGCTGGTGGAAAGTTTATAGGCAGGCAGTCATGTAATCTGTCACAGGATAGTCTGCTTTTATAGCTACAACATTTATGTCATATCTAATAATGTTTCTGACCAACAGTGAATATGTGAATACAGAGAGACCTGGCCAAAGTAATACTGTTGAATGTTGTTTGGCTCTATCTGGAGATATCCGTGCACCCTACTAGGTGTGAGTGTTACATGCATGCTTCAGCTGCACGTTTCCTGGGTCTGGCTGCATTCTGGCATGGAGAGGTCCATTAATCCTGATTCGGATAATGGAACATAAAATTTCAGCTGCCACGCTATATGGTCCCGAGATTGAGATGCATTCTCAGTTGATAATTTTTAATAATGGTGTCTTTCAGAAGAGATATTAAACCGTTCCCGTTCACAAAGAATACCATGGGACCAATTTGAAAAAGACTAAGGCCGTTCTCGCTGGTTTCCTGATGAATATGTTTCCTCCAACCAACATCATTAAAGTAAGATGGAATGGTCATAATTGCTATATTTTTGTGAAAAGCGAGCTGTGCACAAATTAGTTGTGTTTCTGACATTAGATATTGTTTGCAATCATGCCGGAGTACAGAGGTGATAAAAGGTGATATGTAATAGAAGTGTAATACTTTAAATCTGATACTGAATACATTTGAAATATTCAACTTTCAAATTTCACGGGACAGCAATAGAAATAGACCTCAGGTGACATTCATCAAAAAAATCCTCCTTGTCTAGGCACAAACCTTAATTATTTTTTTCCAATATGAACAATGCTTCTGATATTCGAGAAGCCGGCAAATATCATGGATACAAATAAAGAAAGGTACTCCCTATTGAAACAACAGAGAGGTTTAAGAATTATGAAGCTAGACACAAAATGCTGGAGTAACTCAGCGGGACAGGCAGCATCTCTGAAATTATGAATGGGCATTGTTAAGTAAATGGAAAGGTGGTGTCAAATTTTCTTTTAAATTCACTGGTTCCAAATCTATCAGCTTCACTTTGTTCATGGAATGAATTGCACCTAAACAGTTTACAATTATAGCTTGTGATGAAAAGTTCAAAGAGTGAGCTGCTAGGAATTTCAGAGGTTCTGTTTAAATAGTAATCAGGATTTTTTTTTCCCAAATGAGTAAACCTTTAAACAAGTTATAGTTTCCCAGCTGAATTTTAGACCGTGTGTGGCATGCTGTATGTCCTTCAGTCCAGCTCTATCTAATCTATAAACACAAATGCAATCTTTGGAATTTTGATGGATATTGTTAGTATTAAAAATAAACTAAAAGGCTATACTTTATTATTTTTATTATCATTTAAGGGTAAGTAGCTTTATTATTTTATGTCTCATTCTTGATCCTGGGCTATGTGCCAATTGTGGCTTAAGACACTATTCTGAACCAGCTGCTGATAAACATACGGGAGTAGCCCAAACGTGGTCTGACCTTGCTGCTGCTATGCAGTTCACAATAGCAGCTAAACCCAAAACCAGACATTCAACAGAGTAGGTGAGGGGGAGGGGAGGTGATGGAAATGGAGGGAGGGAGGGGTCAAACTCTGGTTCACCATTTACACATGGTGAAAACATCAGCAAGTCAATGCACTCTGCTACATACATTTAAAGAGGAACAGCTTTATCACGTTAAACAGAGCCCAAAACTGTAACATGCTTTATAATCCATTTACGAGATGTTAGAAGTCCTGCTGAAGAGAGTTTTAAAGTATTAAGCCCTGATCAGAAGGTTGAGAAAATTATTCCTTTTTAACATTGTTTTCATTTGATTTGTTCAAAGAATAATATCCCCAAATTACAGTAGGAACTTCACTGGACACCACAAATGTTTCTGTTTCTAATGTTCCTTATACTAATCCAAGAACTACAGGTACCAATACCAGCCATAATCAATGGCCCATATCTCAACAGCCTAAGTTGAATTAACTTATTTTAATTGAATGCAATTTATTGATAGGATCCCAATGATCATACGATGCATAGCTTGGCTGTTTGGTCCAAACAGAGGGACATCTCCCCCAAATGTGTCTTAATAATGATGGAGGCAATATTTGCCACCACTTCCTGCTAGACGTTCGAAGTGGATGATCCATCCCAACTGCCAATGTCTTGGAAGCCAGGCTTCAGCAAACTTGATTCAATCCTCATGAAATTAAGAAAAGACTAAGTGCAAGGCTTACAGTAACAGTCATAGCCACTGACAACATCCTGGTTGCAGTGTGAAAACCGTGTAGACTTGTTGCAGGCAATCTTCCAGCCTTACCTTTCAATACAGCTTGCAAACAAAATAAAATTCCTGGTTTTGTCCAATAAAGGTAAAATAAAGCCATTCTACCTAATTAAATCCTGATCAACAGTCAATCAGCAGCAAAGTGATGGAAGGAATTGTTGACAAAGCTATCAAACATACACTCAGCAAAACCCTGCTCACCAATGCTCATTTGATGCAGCCTGTGCTGGATACAGAAACCCTGGGCAACATCCAGCAACAGGTTAACGAACGGCAATTAATATTTGTGCTACATGAGCACCAAACAGTGACCATCTCGAACAAGATGTTTCAAAACCATCTCCGTTTGACACTCAATGGCATTGCAGTCACCAAATGCCCTAATACCAACATCCAAGGCACTACCTTCGGTCAGAAACATAACCGGATGAGTCACTTTAAAGGTGTAAAACCAGTTTGTAAACCGGGGGCTCCTTTGCAACTGATTTTCCTCCTGTCTTCTCAAAGCCTTTCCACTATTTACAAATTATGAATTAGTTGTGGGGTGGCTGGATGGCAAGATGTCACCTTAACATTAGTAAGATGGCCCCCGGTTTAAACCAGCATCTGCAGTTCCTTCCTACACAAATCACCTTAACATTCACGCTTTCCACTAATACCTCATTCGCAATGTTGGCTGTACCATCTGAAGGATGCGATTGCCAAAGGGCTTCACAAGTCCTGTGACTTTACCATATGGGAATGCATAACTGAAAGGGATCTCCCCAACCACAACATCATCCTAAATGAGAAATATGTTGCCACTTCTGTTTAATCTTTTGGTCAAAATGCTCAAACTCCCTGTTCAACAGCGTTGCTGAAGGACATTCAACACACAGACTACAACCATTCAGAAGAAGACTCAAATGTCCTTTCCTAAGGGCACTTAAGAACAGCTGGTGATACAGCCTGAGAATGAATTAAACAAATATGAAAAGTTGAGAGTTGAACAATCTTACTTATGAGATTTATGTAGCAATGTCAGATTTGGCCAGTTCACATTTATATTGTCATTGACTTTGATAAAGCAAATATAAGGAGATTATAAACGAAACATAGAATTAGATAATGGAACCAACAACTTTCTGGTTAATATTTATCAAAGTCATTAAGGTTAACTGATCATTTAACAATGTATCATGTTGATTCTGGAAACTGTCCATGTGCAAACTGAATGCCATGCATAAAATTGGTGACTTGTTTTTTGCAGTATTTACAAAATATATTTTTGATCATAAATCCTTGGAAGCTTCTAGATTTTGTTAATGGACCAAATCATTCGAGGCTTTATTTGGTTACCATTACACAAAGAGGATGAAGCAATTCATTTAATTTCTTGGGCAACTTTTATCCCTCAAAAGACATCACCAGGTAATTTGGCAGATCATCCATTCTATTGTTCTTTGCAACTCTGTTCCGTGTTCCAATTTTATACACACAGAACATTTTAAAAAATCAAGATTTCAAGTTAATCTAATGATGTAAAACATTTTGTGGCATTTTAAGGATGGCATTAAACAAAACGTTTTATCTTAAAGTAAAACAGCAAGTTAAAAACTCACCATAATGCATGTAGCAATTTCCTTTACTTGGATCAAGATGGATTGAACGTAAAAAGTACTTTTCAGCTTCTTCTTTCCTGCCCTTTAAATCAATAACAAAATATTAATTTCCTTATTATTAACATTAATTTAGGCATGAGTATCTCACTGCTTTCAATTTAAAAATATAAGTTCCTAGACAAATATCTGGGCAAATCTGACCTCATTTCATAAGGTCAACCCATGAAGCAATACATTTTGAATGAGTTCCATTTAAAATTTTAAAATTCTATTTTGTAACAGTTAAAGCAATTACCTTTTTTCCTATCTTCTAGGTTATATTTTAACTTTTCTGTGTGCACAAACTATATAATTGCTGAATAAATACATGCTGTATATTCTTCATCTGAGAGAGCAATAGTTTATAAATTCCATTTCCAAGTCGCACTTGAAGTTCCTGACTTGAAATTATATATTACAATCTCTTCAATGTCACTTGTTCTAAATATTGGAATTGAATCTGTACCACACCTTCTCCGAGGGATTGAAGCAGTTAAAGAAGATGGCACAGTGCCGCTGTCTCAAGGGTAATAGGGGATGGGCAATGAATGTGAGCCTTTCCAGCCACGTTCTCATCTCACAAATTAAATGATGATGGAAACAGAACTGATGCTACACTGTTATATTTTAATCCAAGGCTAGAATTATGTGTTTCGGTTCAGAGTTCTCTGGATTCTTACTATAAATGGCAGATGATTCGTGGCATCGTTGGGACCGGGACATATTAAATGAGAAGACATAACTATTAAATGTAAAACATATCGGAAAAAAGCAATATCCACACTGCTCAAACTAATACACTTAACATTTCATCATGCAGCAAGTTCCAGATCGTCCTGTCATTTTAAGAGAGATGCTTCCCTCGAGGGAAATGAAATTGGAGTTAATATATTCCACCAGCCAGCTAGAGATTTTTGGAAAGAAGTCACCCACTGTGAGAAACTATGTGTTAAAAGGAGCAAAGTTCTGCAAAGATATCAACAGAACAATATATAAGCTTCAAACTTTACATAACATAACTGCGATTATTTTCTAATTATTAAACGGGTATTGTCCAGAATGTTGTTGTCTGCGGCTGGTGATTCTGAGGAGAGTCACCGGTCTTCAGCCACCCTGATGGAAATAAACTGCAGACTTCAGAGGTTTAAGAAGTAATGGATGCTTCCAAAGCTGTCACGACATTCCATCAAGACCTGTCTTACTGGGATTCCTCAGCATTACACTGGGGAAATCACCTCCGAGTTCCTTCACTAGGTCAGACCCAGCACTGAATGTGAGACAGCATTTACTTCATTGGGGATTTGTAGCCCGTGGAATGGGGATAAGTATTTATTTTATTATTTTACCTTGAGGTTAATGCTTAAAATGTGTTTTAAAGTGATAGTCATGGAGCCAAACAGCATGGAAACATTTGGCCCACTACTTCACACTACCCAAAGGGCACACTTTATTAATCCCATCCTCCAGTATGTGGCCCTTATCCTTCAATGCCTCGGCTCCTCAAATGCTCATCTAGGTGCCTCTTAGATGTTTTCCCCACCAGTCTATTCAGCATAGAGTGGTGGAGAAAGCCAGGTTTCTCCAGGTATCCACACTCTTTAGGTGAATAATGTCTCCATCAAATTCCCTCTAAATCTCTTACTCCTCACCCATAACTTTGTTC
Organism: Raja brachyura; assembly: GCA_963514005.1. Next base: position 12,214,705 of record OY740800.1, on the reverse strand, counting down.
ACTTCTGATAAGGTTTCCTGATGTTTACCGCTATACTGTTCATAGAAACATAGAAAATAGGTGCAGGGGGATGCCATTTGGCCCTTCAAGCCAGCACCGCCATTCATTGTGATCATGGCTGATCATCCACAATCAGTAACCCGTGCCTGCTTTCTCCCCATATCCCTGGATTCCGCTTGCCCCTAGAGCTCTATCTAACTCTCTTTTAAATTAATGCAGTGAATTGGCCTCTGCTGCCTTCTGTGGCAAAGAATTCCACAAATTCACAACTTTCTCAGTGAAAAGGTTATTTTCCCATCTCAGTTTTCAATGGCCTCCCCTTTATTCTTAGACTGTGGCCCCTGGTTCTGGACTCCCCCAACATTGGGAACATTTCTCCTGCATGTAGCTTCTCCAGTCCTTTTATAATGTTATATGTTTCTATAAGATCCCCTCTCACCCTTCTAAATTCCAATGAATACAAGCCCAGTATTTCTAATCTTTCCTCATATCACAGTTCCACCATCCCACAGATTAAACTCGTGAACCTACGCTGCACTGCCTGAAATTTACAGACCAAAACTGCAAACAATACTCCATATGTGGTCTCACCAGGGCCCTGTACAACTGCAGAAGGACCTCTTTATTGTTCATAATGTCATGCACCTCAGTTATTGCCCCATTTTAACTTCTTTCATTAAAAAACGACCCTGCTTCTCCAGCCTTTCCTCAGACCTACATCACTCCATCCAAGGCAACATAATGGTGAATCTCCTCTGCATCCTTTCCAGTGCCAACATATCCTTCCTATAGTGCTAATATGGTTTTAAAACATGAATTTTTAAAAAGCTTTTTAAAGAATTATTTTCATTAATATTTGAACATCATGTTTGAAAGTCGTTAAAGAGTTTCACCACTTTGACACAACATCCCATCCTGCCCTGCAGCCCAGAACATCACACAAACCAACCTCCCTTCCATTGAAGATAGACACAAAAAGCTGGGGTAACTCCATCTTTTAGTGTCTATCTTCAGTTTAAACCAGTATCTGCAGTTCCTTCCTACTACTCCCTTCTATTGACTCCATTTATAACTCATGCTGCCTCGGCAAGGTCGACAGCACAATCAAGGACGAGTTGCACCCTGGCCACTCCCTCTTCACCCTTTTCCTAACAGACAAAAGGAATAGAAGTGTGAAAACCCACACCTCCAGATTCTGTGCCAGTTTCTTTCCAGCTGTTACCGAATCATCCAGCACAACCAGAGAGCAGAGCTGAACTACTATCTACCTCATTGGTGACCCTTGGACTATCCATGATCGGTCTTTGCTGGCTTTTCTTTGCACTAAACGTTATCCCCTTATCATGCATCTGATTATACACTGTAAATGTCTCGATTGTAAACATGTTTTGTCTTTCTGCTGACTGGTTAGCATGCACCAAAAGCTTTTCACTGTACTTCAGTACACGTGACAATAAGCTAAATTAAAACTAAAATAAATAAAACCTGTCAGTTTTTGCCTTATATTAAAGGCATTCCAGAGGCCTGAGGCCTGCTTGTTATCTGCTCTTTGCCACCTGAATCAGGGTGTTTGGGCCTGCAAGACTAACCTTCTGCATTCAACCCAGTTGAGTGTAGGTGGGTGGCGACTTTAGGCAGCGGACTGAGTCCAACGTAATCTTACACGTTGTGCTCCCAGAAAAGGCTCCCTAATCCTTTAAAACCAGAGTAAACTTGGTAAAGCTGTAATATTACTGGCTGCTTCAATATCATTGTGAGCTGGAACGTAGGAAACATAAGGAGACAATTATATCCCTTAACCTCCCACCATTTAAGAGTTAAATTAAGCCACCATTTAGTTCACATAAGATAGTAAGGCAGTAAGATAGAGATAGGAAAATAAACAGTTGAGAGTGATGGTGAAGTGAGTCCAAGTGGTTTTAAGCATACGTTTTAATGAATTTTACTTATTAATTCAATTTTAAGATGATTTTAACTTTGCAAAGTGTGGAATCTTTAAAAATATTGCACAATACATAAATTGGGATAAGTAATTATTACATAGTGAAATGATTAGTTGTATATGTTTACATAATATTGTATGGTGTGATGTTTAAATGTATGTTTAAATGAGCCCTAATGCACTATATTGATGGATTTGCCTTGCACGGATTATTCTTTATTTTGTACAGCATAGATGTGAACAGACTCAATTATACATTTGGCACATGCGATCATGAATCAGCATTAAACCAAATTTGACAGATAGTTAAGAATAAGCACGTTCTGTCTGCTGAAACATGGGATTTTAAAAGCAATTCATATGCAAGGTAAAAGCTTAAATGACACACATGAAAATGTTAAAAGATTATTTGCTGTAAAACGGAAATGTGAAGCACCACTTGAACTCATGAGCAAATTGCAGAAATGCTTCCTCATCTTACATTAGCTCACAGCAGCAGTTTGGGAACAGTCATTTAATATTCATTATATAAACAAAGTGTTCAATCTAAATGACAATCTTTTGCTATCTTTGTCTATGGATATGTGTTCAATATGAACTCAAATGAGACTGACTTCATGTAACTTGAAGCCGTGATCTAGGATGCTGCTGTGATGTGCAATGCCTGCTGGTGCAATAATCAGGATTCAATCTAAATTGATTTAATTGTATAACTGTATAGGCACCATTCAAATCATCTATTTTTGAGCTATTGTTTCTGAGCAATAAAGGAACACACATTTTTTTGAAGTACATGCACAGGATGCAGTGAATTAAAGCCCGGAATGACTCTGAGCCAAACCAAAATAATAAACTAGGCAATGAGGTCATATCTTTGGTTTGCCAGTTCTGCTCAAATGTTATTATGCCTCGCTATTATAGTAAGACCTAATAATATTATATTAGCTAACCTTCAGACACAAAGTCTTGTCTATCCTTTCAGGTGGTGTAAAATATCCCTCTGCACCATTCAAATGGAGCTCTCTTGGTATCTGGCCAATCAATTAGCCCTCCAGCAACACCAAAACAGATGAATCTGGCCTCTTGTTTTATTATTGATTATGGAACCAAGCTGGTTGCCTCATTTCTTACAAAATTTTAACCATATCTATGGCTGTAATATGTTTTGGAACATACTGAAGTTATAGTTATAATTCTATCAGCAATGACATGACCAACACATCGGGGCATGTGTTCGATATTTACAGCCACAAATTCAGATAAAAGACAACAGAAGCAGAGTCATGATGGATTTGTGAAAATGAAATCAAGTTTGATTAATATATTGAAGGTCTTAGATAACCAGTAGGAGTCTGGCACCTGGCACCTTGTACTCAGAATAATGGATAGGGCATTGACAACTGAGATGAAGAGAGATTTCTTAATTCAAAGGGTGGTGAGTATTTGGAATTCTCTATTCTAGTGAGGACTATTTTCTAAATGGGGAGATAATCCAGAAATCGGAAGTGCAAAGGGCCTTGGGAGTGCTGGTGCAGGATTCCCAAAAAGTTAATCTGCAAGTCGAATCGGTAGTAAAGGAGGCAAATACAATGCTAGCATTTATTTCAAGAGGGCTAGAATACAAAAACAGGGATGTAATGCTGAGGCTCTTTTGGTGCTGGTCAGACTGCATTCGGAGGACCCTTTGGACCCTCTGGGTTTACAAGAATGATCGCAGGAATGAGTGGGTTGAAGAAGGGTCTCGACCCGAAACATCACCCATTCCTTCTCTCCAGAGAAGCTGCCTGTCCCGCTGAGTTATTCCAGCTTTTTGTGTCTATGTTCGGTTTAAACCAGCATCTGCAGTTCCTTCTTACACATGAAAGGGTTAACATATGATGTGCGTTTGATGGCACTGGGCCTGTACTTGCTGCAGTGTAGAATAATGTAATAGAAATGTAGCAAATAGTGAAAGGCTTGGATATAGTGGATGTGGAGAGGATAGTAGGAGCATCTGGGACCAGACATTACAGCATCAGAATTAAAGGACGTACCTTTAGGAAGGAGATGAGGAGGAATTTCTTTAGTCAGAGGGGGGGAAATCTGTGGAATACTTTGCCACAGGGGCTTCAGATGCTAAGTCAATGGATATTTCTAAGGCAGAGATAGATAGATTCTTGATTAGTACGGGTGTCAGGGGTTATGGGGAGAAGGCAGGGGAATGGGGTTAGGAGGGAGATATAGTTCAGCCATTATTTATTGGCGGAGTTGACTTGATGGGCCGAATGGCCGAATTCTGCTCAGATCAGTAATGATTCTGGTGGCCCAGTCTTTAAGTGCCTTCAAAATCTTTTGTCTGGATAGTAAAAAAAGATAACGGATCTAGAAATAGTAAGGTAGAAGGAACTGAGGCAGAAGATCAACAGAGTTGAAGGCCCAATATCCACATCCTAATTCCCAACTCCAATTTAGAATATTGTGTGCCAATTCTTGTTGCCCATTACAGGAAGGATGTGGAGATTTTGGAGAAATAGAAGAAAAGAGCCTCAGCATTATATCCCTGTGCAGCGTAGGTGCACCATGTTAATTCCCGCGATGGCGGGACTGACATATGATGAAAGAATGGGTCGACTGGGCTTGTATTCATTGGAATTTAGAAGGATGAGAGGATATCTTATAAAAACATATACAATTCTTAAGGGATTGGCCAGGCTAGATACAGGATGTTGGGGGGAGTCCAGAACCAGGGGTCACAGTTTAAGAATAAGGGGTAGGCCAATAAAGACTGAGATGAGGAAAAATCTCTTCACCCAGAGAGTTGTGAATCTGTGGAATTCTCTGCCACAGAAAGCAGTTGAGGCCAATTCACTGGATATTTTTTCAAGAGAGTTAGATTTAGCTCTTAGCGCTAAAGGAATCAAGGGATATGGGGGAAACAGCAGAAATGGAGTACAGATTTTAGATGATCAGCCATGATCATATTGAATGGCAGTGCTGGCTCGAAGGGCCGGATGGCCTACCCCTGCTCATATTTTGCTATGTTTCTATGTTTCTAAAACGAGCAGAAGCAGTTTACCAGAATGCTGCCTGGTGTAGAGAGTATTTGCTGTTTTGAGAGATTAGACAAACTTTGAGCATTGGAGATTGAGGGGAGATTTGAGAGAAATATATATAAAGTTATGAATTACATTGTTAGACGTGGCTCTTGTGGCTAAAGGGATCAGGGGGTATGGAAAGAAGGCAGGTACGGGATACTGAGTTGGATGATCTGCCATGATCATATTGAATGGCGGTGCAGGCTCGAAGGGCCGAATGGCCTACTCCTGCACCTATTTTCCTATGTTTCTATTGACAGAGTAGATAGTTTGAACCTTTTTTTACCTCATGGTGGATATATCAAGGGCTAAAATGTATATTTCTAAAGTCAGAGAAGCTGGGCAATCTGGTGGGTGGGTGTCTAAAACACACTGCCAGAGATAGAGGTGGAAGCAGATTGTGGCATTAGAGAGGTTTTCAAATAGGCACATGGAGGCATGTGGGTCACGTGCAGGCAGAGGAGATTAGTTTCACTTGGTATCAAGTTCAGCACAGACAGTGTGCACTGCAGGGCATGCTTCCATGCTGTACTGTTCTATATTCCATATTCTAAAATAACTAAATCTTAAACGTATCTGCTTACCGTGGATACAAATTCCGACTTCTGATAAGAACAACTATATTTGCAAAATAAATCAACCTCTCAGACGCAGAAAATAAAATGCCACGAGGTGTATAGCCATAACAATATTTAGAAAGTCAATCTCAATGGGGTGAATTGTGACAAAAAGTGGGAAATTGAGTTAATAAATTATTGGATTTTTTCAGATCTAGTTTTGTAGGCTAATTGGATTGGTGTAAATGTAAAATTGTCCCTAGTGTTTTTGTAGGGTAGTGTTAATGAGCAGGGATCGCTGGTCAGTGCGGACTCGGTGGGCCAAAGGGCCTGTTTCCACACTGTATCTCTAAGCTAAACTAAACTAAACTAACCTTGCTAAAGGTAAAGAGGAAACAGGTGCAATTATTTGTTTTAAGCAACATATTTCATTGCTACTATATTCAATGTGACCAGATCAATTTGACATCTATACTATAATGCCTCATTGATAATTCAGGTGCATCCAAACCTCCTCTGTCAATATTTTAAATGCGTAACTGTGTGCTGGAGTAGTTCTACAATAATTCAGATACTTGAAAATTATATACAATTAAACTGTTGTCCCTTTGGAAGTCTAACATCTTAACTTTCACAACTAGCTGAGATGTCAAATTAATTTAAGAGCATATGTCCAGATGAAATGGGCCATACAAGCTCAGTGTACCAATTCCCTTTGAACTCTGGGCCTCTGTGATTTTAAAGACTCTGAACTGGGCAGCACTTTGAAACCATCTACCAGATGAAATAACAATATTTGCACAATGCCACTGCTTTGGAATCACAATGCAAAGAGGAGCCATTCCTACAGCATATGTGACTTCTTGTCAATAATTGATCACCGTTCCCATACTAAAATTAATACCTTTTATTTATTTACATATTTATTTAAATATGTTTGTCTGTTATTCTTACATATTTCTGAAAGCAGCTCCATGATATTTTAGGTAGTAAACCATCTGACTATGGAAAATTTGAAAATATTAAGTAACTCATTGTTCAGACACAAGTAATGAAGTTAAACACCTGGATCTAAAGAGTTTCTTTCAAGAACCTTTTCCCAGATGTGCAAACTCACAACGGGTAAGTTCTGAAATATAAGTTGCACAAAGACAGCATAATACTAATAAGGTCAACTCACGGTGAGAGCTAGAAGTTTCCCAAACGTGAGGTGGGCAGGGATATGATCAGGCTTGGATCGCAAGGACTCCAGGTACCAATACTCAGCCTCTGTCAGTTTGTTCAGTCTCATATAGGCTTCACCTATTGATGCAGACAGAGGACAAAAGAAGGTGGAAGGTTTAACGATACTCATAACAATCATGGCAAAAAAAAGAGCATCTAACTTCTATGTTTTTGTTAAAATATGACAGATTTAACAAATGGGTGTATTCCGCTGAACGGAACAGTCTAGTGTAAGGTACTTTGATGTCCAGTTTGAGTAATGACCTTTTGAAACATAACCAGGCTGACGAGAAGTATAAATGAAGCGTGTCACCAATGAGACAACTCCTCCAAAGCCCGATTCAGCCCAAGACTAATATATTGCAACAGGTAGGAGGCCAACATTCCCAGAAATACATTAATCTAACATCACATTCCAGAAAAAGCAAAGCAGCCCTGAATGAGGAGACAACTCTAATGGTTGCTTGGGGCTTGGCTCGAACTTAAAAGGACATGTTTAAATCTACAGACACAGTGTTTGTTTTTAAGTAGTGGAATTGTTTGAACTATATTTACTGCCCTCCATATAGTTTTTTTTTAATCATATGTCTGTCCTTAACAAGGGAGTTATTAGCAACCAACACAATTTTAAAATATTTCTTTGTTACCATTCAAAAGAAATTCAACAGCTTAAGATAAATTATGTTTTCGAACAATAATATTTTCCCTTGGACAAGAGGTTTTCATAGGCTTGCAACAAGTGATAATCTAAGAAAGCTTTGTGGCATGATAATACAATTGCAATACGCTTTGACTCATCTGGCAGCTAAAACAAACCCATTCTGTGGGTTAAAAATCCAACCAAATAGAAATGTGTCTGTATCGTTACATGAACCAGTATAAGATTGACTCTAGTTGTTTTTAACAAGCAGTTTTACTGTGGCACTTTGACTAATATAAGAAGAATTGATTTTTTCACTGCTTAATAAGTAGCATATGTTCTGCTCGACATTGCAATTTTAATATTACCCGATTTGTGTCTCTAGAGTTTGATTTTAATTGAGAGATTCATCAGTTTAAAATTTTCCTGAGGTTCTCGTCCAGAGCCATTTCCATAAGATGATATGGCTACACTGAGCTAGTTAAGACAAAAAGCTGCTTTACAGCAATTGATTGGAGCCTAAGCTTTCAGACTACAGATTGTGGTAAAGTTAGAAGGGGGCTCGCAATTATAAAAAAATGAATAGTTTTATACAATGTTTATAATTATGGTGGAGAATGTGGGTAGAGGGGGGTGGGGGGTGGGGAAGTGGGGTGTAACAAAAATAGTTTTAAAGCCCCTGGAGTGGAAAGATGGTATTCTCCAGACTGACAGTGTTCAACATTCCTTTACAAAAGAGAATTGCTGGGGATGCATTCTCAGGCAGCAAGACTAAGGGTGTTATGGAGTCACATCAATATAACTTTAAAGGAATGAACTTTGCCAGCAAAGAAAAAATCATTGGTACTATATAGAACATTTAACATCATCGACGAGAGTTCAATGACTAGTCACGTTTGTTTTGGTGCATGTGACGGGTATTACAACACATGAAATGATACACTCACCCATCATGTTATATAAACTCTGTGGTGCAAACTGTTTTGGCATCTTCTGTATTGCTTCCTTGTAGACAAGTAGTGCATCCTGCAGTGAGGAAAGGGAACTGTTGTAGTGAATACATTTATTAAAAAACACACAAAAAGACAGGAGGTGTGGAATGAGATTCCTTTCTACACAATTTTCCTCTTTTCCTCTGGTCTCACCAGACTACATAAAATAATTGCAATCAAAAGATTGGATAAAAAACATTCTCTCATCCTTGAACTAATCCATCAACACAAAAGCTATCAAGCAATGATGATCCTTTTTAATTTTCCACTGAAAGGCTTTGCATAAAATATTAACCTGATGTCAGAGATTAGACAGAGTTGACGTGGATAAGCTTTTCCCATTGAGGGTAGGGAAGATTCAAACAAGAGGGCATGACATGAGAATTAAGGGACAGAAGTTTAGGGGTAACATGAGGGGGAACTTCTTTACTCAGAGAGTGGTGGCTGTGTGGAATGATCTTCCAGCAGAAGTGGTGGGGGCAGGATCGATTTTAACATTTAAAAGTGAAGTGGACGGGAAGGGAATGGAGGGGTATGGTCTGAGTGCAGGTAGATGGGATTAGGGGAAAATAAATGGTCGGCACGGACTGGAAGGGCCGAGAAGGCCTGTTTCCGTGCTGTAATGGTTATATGGTTATATGGTTATATGTCACCAATTTTCACAGGTCTGCTGTGTTGTCCATCAATTTTGGCTTTTACATCAAATGCAGTAAAGTAGTGCCTGGTCTGTTTGAGGTGACACATAGTTTTGATATAACTGAAGAGGACACAGAGTGCTGGAGTGACTCCGTGGGTCAGACGGTATCTCTGGAGAACATGGATAGGTGATGTTTTGGGTTGGGACCCTTCTTTAGACTGTGTCAAGGTTTAGGATTCTCTGGCCTTTCTTCACTATACTCCACAGGAATTTGAGACAGGATGAGAGTATCACAAATGACTAAAGAAATTCAATTTGTATCTTATAAAGTTAAAAAGGGGTGATGTTATTGAAACAAGATCCCGAGAGGGCATGGTAGGGTACATGTTGAAATATGCTGGGCCCATTGCTCTTTGTCATCTATACCAGCAATCTGGATGAGAATGCATACAGCTTGACAATTATGTCTGTAGATTATACTAAAATAGGTTGCAGCATAGTGAAGATGGTTATCAAGTATTAGAGTAGGATATGATCAGTTGGGCAAGTGGGCAAACAGGAATTATAATTTAATTCAGTTAAGGGTAATGTTTTGCACAATGGGAAGCCAAACCAGGGCAGGACCTTCAAAGTAGGTGGTAGGCCCTGGGGGATGTTCCAGAGCAAAGGGATGTAGGAATACAAGTGCATAATTTCCTAGAGGTAGCGGTGCAAGTAGATAGTGTGGTTTATCCTAATGGATAAACCTGAGATTTTTGAACAAATATGATCTCCATTCACTGATTATATGAAGGGGTAGCTGGGCTCAGCATCGAAACTCAATGAGTACCTGGTGGAAAGATCAAACAAAAATGTTTAAGATCAGATTTATATACTTGTCTCTATATATTATAATTAGAAATTGTTCCACTCATTGATAACTTGTATACCGTTTTCTTTTCCACAAGTATTTTTTTTGTTTGTTTTTTGTTTTTGTTTATTTTATTTTATTTTATTTTTTCTTCTCTCTCTTCTTTATATTAATCAACTATAATCATACTCTTATAATTATTCACTATTCTTTCTTTTATACTTTTTTCACTCTATAAAAAAAGTGAGGCCAATATATATATTTTGTTAACATTTATATAATTTTGGAAAGATGTATCAACTATATTTGGAAAAAAATGCTATATTATTTGTTATATGTATGGCCTCTAATAAAAATATATTCAAAAAAAAAAGATAGTGTGGTGAAGAAGGCTTTTGGCATATGGGTCTTCACCAGTCATGGAATTAAATATAGAGGTTGGGATGTTCTAGGTGAACTTGGAGCACTGTGTTCAGTTTTGGTTATGCTGTTGGAGAAAATATGCCATTAAGCTGGAAAGTGTGCAGAGAAGATTTACGAGGAATTTGCTGGTACACGAGGGTTGGAGCTATAAGAAGAGGATGGGCAGAGGTTTATTCCTTTGAGTGCAAGAGGCTGAAGGGTGATCTTATATAGTCATGAGGGGAATAGATAGGGTGAATGCACTTAGACATTTTCCCAGGCTAGGGAAATCAAAATATTAGAGGCCATAGATTTAAGGTGAGAGGGGAAAGGTTTAATAGGAACCTGAGGGGAAAATATTTATACAGAGGGTGGGTGGGTATATGAAATGAACTGCCAGAGGAAGTAGTTGAAGTAGATACAATAATAACATTTAAAAGTAATTTGGATAGGTTTATGATGGAAAAGGTTTAAAGGGATGAAATGCATGAATATGGAACAATTATAGATATGGCATTATGATCAGCATGATCGAGTTGGGCTGAACGGCCTGTTTCCATTCTTTATGACTCTATGACCCTATGTCTACTCGTCAAAGAATATCAGATGAGGATAGTTACAAGGTTAGGGTTGGTCGTTTAAAAATGAAGTGAGTACAGGGTAGTGAATCTCTGGAATTCTCTACTCTGGCTTGATCATTGGGTAATTAAAAGAAAAAGTAGATATTTTATTGAACGACATGGAGTTGATATGCTGAGAGGATCTGACACAGATGAGAGGAGACCCGAGGCTGATCAGCCATGATCGTCCTGTATAGGCTTGAGGGGCTAAGTGGACAATTCTACTGCTCAAGTGATAAATAAGGCGTACATCATGCTTGTCTTTAGTGTTCAGGCCATGGAGTATAAAAGTTGGGAAATCATACCACAGCTTCATAAAACTTTGAGAGGACACATTTGGAGTATTGTGTGGAGTTCTGGCCTCTGCATTATTGGAAGGATATGGGTGCTTTCAAGATGGTGCAAAAGAGGTTCACCAGCATGTCACCTGGATTCAAAAGTACTAGCTATAAGGAGAGGTTGGGCAATCTTAGATTGTTTCGACTGGAGCTCACGTTGAGGAGTGACATGATAGAAGGATAGAAAATTGATGCAGACTCTGGCTAAATCAGGCCATGGAAACCTTTGCAGCCGTCTCGGAGAAAAGAAAATTCAGTTGCATCCAAAAAATAACACTTCCAGGAGAGCTGGACTCCTTTGGGGGTAACATTGGTGAGTCATCTTAGATGTTTGTACTCACGTTGTAGGAAATGGACATGAATCTCCTGACTCAGAAGTGAGAGTACTGAGCCACAACCACAGATGACCCTATTAGACATTTCATATTAATTATTTTAATATGGGCATTTGAAAGGAGTTGTTTTTCCAGACACCACCGCAGCAGGTTGACCATTGCTAAAGGCAATAGCCAACAAGACTAGAAGGAAGTCGTGGTTTTCCAAAGTGCAAAACAAGTGCTGATTCATGAGCAATCTGTACTCATTCAGGAGATGGTTAGCATCCTGGTATTGACGCATTTCCTTAATTTCTACCAGTCTTTGAAAAATATTTTGTAACGAGTCAGCAAAGAGGTGGATGTCAAGGGCAGAATCATTGCTTATTCGGAGTAAGGTTGTGAATTTACACCCAGTATAATGGCCAATGAAAAGGTTTCTACCTTGATATCAATAATTCAAAGTAACATTAGCAAATTTGCAGTTGACACAAAGCTGGGTGGCAATGTGAACTGTGAAGAGGATGCTATGAGAATGCAGGGTGACTTGGACAGGTTGAGGGAGTGGGTAGATGCATGGCAGATTAATGCGGATAAATGTAAGGTTATCCACTTTGGTAGCAAAAACAGGAAGGCAGATTACTATCTAAATGGTTGGGAAAAGGGGAAGTACAACGGGATCTGGGGATCCTTTTACATCAGTCTATGAAAGTACGCATTTTCTGGATGCTTTCACGAGTGAGATAGATAGGGCTCTTAAAAATAGCGGAGTCAGGGGATATGGGGAAAAGCTGGGCAGTGTAGAAAGCGAATGGCATGTTGCCTTTATAACAAGAGGAATCGAATATAGGAGCAGTTGTACAGAGCCCTAGTGAGACCACACCTGGAGTATTGTGTGCAGTTTTGGTCCCCTAATTTGAGGAAGGTCATTCTTGCTATTGAGGGAGTGCAGCGTAGGTTTACAAGGTTAATTCCCGAGATGGTGGGACTGTCGTATGCTGAGAGAATGAAGCAGCTGGGCTTGGAGACTCTGGAGTTTAGAAGGATGAGAGGAGATCTCATTGAAACATATAAGATTGTTAAGGGCTTGGACATGCTAGAGGCAGGAAACATGTTCCCGATGTTGGGGGAATCCAGCACCAGGGGTCACAGTTTAAGAATAAGGAGTAAGCCATTTAGAATGGAGACGAGGAAACACTTTTTCTCACAGAGTGGCGAGTCTGTGGAATTCTCTGCCTCAGAGGGCGGTGGGGGCAGGTTTTCTGGATGCTTTCACGAGTGAGCTAGATAGGGCTCTTAAAAATAGTGGAGTCAGGGGATATGGGGAGAAGGCAGGAACGGGGAACAGATTGGGGATGATCAGCCATGATCACATTGAATGGCGGTGCTGGCTCGAAGGGCCGAATGGCCTACTCCTGCACCTAATGTATATTGTCTAATACAGAAGCAGAATTATACCTTTATCACATTCAGTGTACATGCAATCTGCTGTGGAATGGCATAATTTATGGCCCCAACCAAACAACCCTTAAATGTCTGAAGAAGGGTCTAGACCCAAAACGTCACCCATTCCTTCTCTCCAGAGATGCTGCCTGTCCCACTGAGTTACTCCAGCATTTTGTGTCTACCTTTGGTGTTGACCCGTAAATAAGGGTAGGTTTCAGCTTTCGAGGAGATACGAAACAGATGATGGCCCAACATTACACATCCTCACTGTGGAAGTTATGGACTTCTGAACCATTCACTTCTGTCACACCCCCTTTGGTGGAGGTTCTGCCACATATTCTCACTCTTACTCTTAACTCTACCTCAATTGGTTATTCTGTCATTGCACTTCAGTTGTTGTTTGCACTATTTCAGATTGCACTACAATCTTTGCACCTTTCTGCAGTTTTGCACATGCTGTTGCATTTACAGTTACATCTATTATTATCATGTACACTTTGTACTCAATGCGCTTCTTGCGAACAAGGAATTTCACTGCACTCTGGTGTACAGTATGTGATAATGATTCTCAACATGGTACAATATAAATAGCGGGACTTTGTGTACCTAAACAGAGAAATCTTGGTGTTGCATCCTCATAGACAAAACAAAATGCTGGCAGGGCAAGATAAACAGATGAGTAAAAATATAAAAATACTTTGCTTGTATGTTCTTTGACTCAGTCTACAGATCAAAGAGCTCATACTGGAAGTTTATAAATCACTGGTTAGTCATGAGATGTTACCTAATTTCAGCACAACACTTCAGGGAAAGTATAAACAATTCAAAATGGTGTAGAGGATGTGTGGTAGGACGTTACTAGTGATGAGCGACTTTGGTTGTGACAAGAGATTAGAAGGTTAATCCTGTTCCAAGAGATGATTCAGTGGTGATCTAACACAGGATGCGATCATTTGGTAGAAAAATTAAGAATAACTATTTCTACCATTGAGGAGCACAACATTCAGAAGTCAACACCATCCAGGATAGAGCACCCCAGTTGACCAACTCCATCTGCCATCCTAAGTATTAATTGCCTCGACCACTGGCATAACTTAGCTGCAGTGTGCACCACCAACCGAAAGAAATGCAGTCACTTGTCCTGGCTGTTCTAACAGCAGCTCCCAAACCCTTTAACCAGATGATGGAGGGCATTAGATACATGGGAACTCAAGTCACCATCACCCAAACATAGAAATATACCAGCTGTCCTTCACAGGGCTTGTATTATACAACTCCGTCTTCATCTGCATGATGGAGTACCTTCACGCGAAAGAAGTCAAGAGGGATTTATTGTCATATGTATTAAAATGGAACAATAAAATATGTCTTTACACCAGCATGCAGTGCTTCAAGAAGGTGGCTAACTATCAGGGACAATTGGGAATGGGCAATAAATGCTGGACTGGCTGATGCTCCATAGTACACAAAAATGAACATGAATAAAGGTATATTTAAAATAATAGGCAAAAAGATCTAGAGTGGAGCTGAGGAGGAGGCTGAGCATGAATTTATAATGGGGAGCAAGGAAATGGCAGATGAGTTGAACAGGTACTCTGGATCCATCTTCACTAAGGAGGACACAAACAATCTTCCTGATGTACGAGTGGCCAGAGGATCTCGAGTGATGGAGGAACTGAAGGAAATCCATATTAGGCAGGAAATGGTGTTGGGTAGACTAAAGGCTGATAAATCCCCAGGGCTTGATGGTCTGCATCCCAGGGCAGTTAAGGAAGAGGTTCTTGAAATCGTGGACGCATTGGTAATCATTTTCCAACGTTCTATAGATTCAGGATCAGTTCCGGTGGATTGGAGGGTAGCTAATGTTAACCCACTTTTTAAGAAAGGAGAGAGAGAGAAAACAGGGAATTATAGACCAGTTAGCCTGACATCGGTGTTGGGGAAGATGCTGGAGCCAATCATAAAAGATGAAATAGCGGCACATTTGGATAGCAGTAGCAGGATCGGTCTGCGGATTTACGAAAGGGAAATCATTCTTGACTAATCTTCTGGAATTTTTTGAGGACGTAACTAGGAAAATGGACAAGGGAAAGCCAGTGAGTGTAGTGCATCTGGACTTTCAGAAAGCATTTGATAAGGTCCCACATAGGAAATTAGTGAGCAAAATTAGGTCACATGGTATTGGGGGTAGAGTGCTGACATGGGTAGAGAAGTGGTTGGCAGACAGGACACAAAGAGTAGGGTTTAACGGGTCCCTTTCAGAATGGCAGGCGGTGACTAGTGGGGTACCGCAAGGCTCGGTGCTGGGACTGCAGCTATTTACAATATACATCAATGATTTAGATGAAAGGATTTAAAGTAACATTAGCAAATTTGCAGATGACACAAAGCTGGGTGGCAGTGTGAACTGTGAGGAGGATGCTATGACAATGCAGGGTCACTTGGACAGGTTGGGTGAGTGGGAAGATGCATGGCAGATGCAGTTTAATGTGGATAAATGTGAGGTTATCCACTTTGGTAGCCAAAACAGGAAGGCAGATTATTAGCTAAATGGTGTCAAATTGGGAAAAGGGGAAGTACAACGGGATCTGGGGGTCCTTGTTCATCAGCCAATGAAAGTAAACAAGCAGGTACAGCAGGCAGTGAAGAATGTGAATGGCATGTTGGCCTTCATAACCAGAGGAGTTGAGTATAGAAGCAAATAGGTCCTTCTGCAGTTGTACAGGGCCCTAGTGAGACCACACATGGAGTATTGTGTGCAGTTTTGGTCTCCTAAATTGAGGAAGGACATTCTTGCTTTTGAGGGAGTGTAGCATAGGTTTACAAGGTTAATTTCTGGGATGGCTGAGAGAATGGAGCGGCTAGGCTTGTATACTCTGGAGTTTAGAAGGATGAGAGGGGATCGGACACGCTAGAGGCAGGAAACATGTTCCCGATGTTGGGGGAGTCCAGAACCAGGGGCCACTGTTTAAGAATAAGGGGTAAGCCATTCAGAACGGAGATGAGGAAACACTTTTTCACATAGAGAGTTGTGAGTCTGTGGAATTCTCTGCCTCAGAGGGCGGCCGGGGCCAGTTCTCTGGATACTTTCAAGAGAGAGCTGGATAGGGTTCTTAAAAATAGCAGAGTCAGGGGATATGGGGAGAAGGCAGGAATGGGGTGCTGATTGTGGATGATCAGCCATGATCATATTGATGGACGGTGCTGGCTCGAAGGGCCGAATGGCCTACTCCTGCACCTATTGTCTATTGTCTATTAAGAGAATTGATTCTGAGAGTTGTGTGGTCTAACCGAGAAGGAGGAATGGAATTTCATCAAATATTTGGTGAAGTAATAATGGTTTAATAATTGTGTAATTGAGATGGTGTCAGCAAACAGATTTGATATGGGGCGATGTACATTTGTTTGCGAAAAGAAACCCAGCAGCGTAAGCATAGGTTAATTTGCCTCCTGCACAGTGTTTTAATGAAATACTCAAAATAGCCGTTTCACATTGATAAACATAAATTTTGTGATAAACTCTGTCTCTCGTTTCTTTCACTCATTCTAGAATTATTTCTTTGTTTGTGATACGTTCAGCAGGTACACTTTAATCTAATCCAGTGACTCTTTAACTTTGGGTAAGTACAGTGTTGTATTTAATTTGTGCTGGATTGTTTAAAGATTTCTTTGCAGGATTATCCAGATAAACTGGAGAGTTTTGTTCAGAAATGGATTCTGCTGAAAGATGAGAGACAGGCACCACATTGCCCATTAGAGAAGTTAGCAGCAGCCACTTACTAAAATGGTTCCAGGGATGAGCGATTTCAGCTAAATGGAGAAACTGAGGTTATATTCAGAAGAAAGAGGTTTGAGTGGAGATTTATTAGAGGTGACAAGGCCTTCATGGGTTTATTTAGAGTGAAGAGTTTCCATCAATGGGTAATTTAAGGATCGAGAGACACATTCATAGCAATAGACACATTACTAGGGAACGTGATGAAAATGTTTGTACACAAAGAGTGGTATAATCTGGAACTCAAAATGGTAAAACAGAGTCATCAAGGTCTTTCAAATTGGATTTGGATAAGCACAATGGGAAGTCATTTGCACAGAAAGAGGATGAGACCTGCAAGGTTGGTCACCAAAGAACTGAGGTCAGCTCAGTCTTCGCTGACTGCCTTCAACTCCATCAACCCAAAGATTTGTGATGGATTTCAAATGTTGTTGCCTTGTATATCCAGTCAAATTGTGCAACAGACATGCAATGATGTGTTGGGAATGAATCTAATCAATGCGTCTTCTGATGATCTAATCCCAATACAGACTCAACATGACTGTGGTCACTCCAAACCCCATCTCAATCTTCCTCATTCCAACATAGGGCCTCATCTTCAACAACTGCATCTTGGAGTGCAGTTAATCTACAGGACAAATGCTGAAACTTTATTGCCTCTTCTCCAGAACCAAGATCACTCCCATTTCAGCCATTAAACAGCAGCATGCAAATGGCATCTGTGCATATCACACTGAGAGACACAAGTCATCACTGATGTGTTCACTGAAACTGGTGAGTGAATGATTTTCATCTGAAAAGATGAAAATCAGTAAAATGGAGTATTTCCGCTAAGCTGTCCCTGCTGCTCAACACCATCCCCTCACAATAAATATCCATGATGATTCCTGGGATGTCAGGACTTTCATATGAGGAAAGATTGGATAGACTCGGTTTGTACTCGATGGAATTTAGAAGATTGAGGGGGGATCTTATAGAAACCTACAAAATTCTTAAGGGGTTGGACAAGCTAGATGCTGGAAGATTGTTCCCGATGTTGGGGGAGTCCAGAACAAGGGGTCACAGTCTAAGGATAAGGGGGAATTCCTTTAGGACCGAAATGAGGAAAACATTCTTTACACAGAGAGTGGTGAGTCTCTGGAATTCTCTGCCACAGAAGGTAGTTGAGGCCAGTTCATTGGCTATATTTAAGAGGGCGTTAGATGTGGCACTTGTGGCTAAAGGGATCAGGGGGTATGGAGAGAAGGCAGGTACGGGATACTGAGTTGGATGATCAGCCATGATCACATTGAATGGCGGTGCAGGCTCGAAGGGCCGAATGGCCTACTCCTGCACCTATTTTCTATGTTTCTATGATTAAAAACATGGATGGATTTTCATGTCACATAGAGGCACTTGTCAATGGCCAGAATCACCGAATCTGAGGAAGGGTATCGACCCGAAACGTCACCCATTCCTTCTCTCCAGAGATTCTGCCTGTCCTGCTGAGTTACTCCAGCTTTTTGTATTTATCTTCAACCACTTCCATTGCACCAGCACAGGCTGAGCAAAGGGGTGTTTGAAGAATAGGACTTCAGACATGGTGCGAGGAGAACCTTAATTCTAGTTCTCCTACATGCTTCAGAGACATGGACTACTTTCCAAGCAATGTTTTTCCTGTAAATGCTCCAACAAGTACAACAATGTCCCAGCCAACATCCACAACACCAAGGATCTAATTGCACTCTGTTAGGAGCCTTGAATGATCACATACCCAACACCAAACTCCCAAAGCAGACATTCAGCTCTGATCTCTATCATAGCAAGAGAGTGTACAAAGAACAGAAGAAATAAAGCAAGATTTTCTTAAGGCATTCTTGATAATAATGTAGTAAACTGATTAATCCATTGGACTAATTAATCCATTATTCAAAATGAGAAGGATTATCATCGAAACTAAACACCTCATCTCTTCAATAGGAACAAGTAAAAAACAAGTGACAATATTGAAACAGTGCAGAACTTCCCAAACAAACCATCTGTTCTCCCTTCAGAAAGCTAGGATTGAGGGTAATATCATGTCAGAGCTGGTTGGCAGACAGCAAATGGAAAGTGGAAGGAAACAAATCCTGTTCCAACTGACGGGCACTGATTAGTCAGAGGTTGGATCCCCGATGTTCGCAATATACATTAATGATTTGGATAAAGGATTTAAATGCAATATAGGTCCAGGTCAGTGGATAGCACAAAGCCTGAGAGGAGAAAGAGCAAAAATCTAAGTACTGGAGAAACTCAGCGGGTCAGGCAGCAGTTGGGAATGGACAGGAATGGGCAAACGGCATTTCAGGTTGGACTGATCTGACCTGAAAGATTGTCCCCCCATTCCTTTGACAGATACTGCATGACCCACTGAATCACTCCTGCATTTTTTTTTTTGCTCATGATTCTGGCATCGGCAATTGATGTGTCTCAATGGTAGGAGAGTGAGTTGTGAGAGGCATGCAGAGAGGGCCCAAAATGATTTGAATTGGTTGAATGAGTGGGCAAATGTATTCCAGGTGCAGTACAACATGTACAAATATAAGGTTATCCACAATGGGGGTAATAGGAAGAAGGCATATTATTATTTGAATGGCAAGAGATTTGATGCAATAACATCTAGATGTTCTTGTACAGCACGATGAAAAAAGTGGGCAGGAATAGCATGATGTTAGAAGACAAATGGCATGTTGGTCTTCAAACAAAAAAGGAATTGAGTATTACTGTAATGGTATAGGGCCTTGTCTTGAGTAAGTGAGCAAGAATGGCCTTCTTATCTGAGGAAGGATATCTTGCAACGGAAGGTGTGCAGCAAAAACACATACTAGACTCATCCATTACAGTTTAATAGAATGAGCAAAGACTAACTGAAACGTATAAAATCCTGATGGAACTGCGCAGGCAAAATACAGGAAGGGTGTTCCCAGTAGGAATAAAATCCTGAGCCAGGTCACAGCCTAACGATATGCGGTAAGCCATTTAGGAATTGAAATGAGGGGAAATGTTTTCATCCAAAGAGTGATTATCCTGTGGGATTCTCTACATGGAAGCCAATTGAGGCCAATGCATTAAATATATTGAAGAAGGAATTAGCTAAGGGCTAAAAGGTTCAAGAGACATGGGGAGAAAGGAGGATTTGCATACTGATCCCTGCTCCTGATTTCTATGTCTTTTGGGTTTAATCTGCCTTACCCTCAGTAAAGCATACAGATCCCATGTTGACTATATTAGCCACCTTAGAACCCACAAAAATGGAATGAAACAATTCATCCATAACCCCTGAGGACAGTCTCAGAGGCAGGGAGCAGGAATGGGCTCACTAGGCCTCAACCAAAAACATAGTCATAGTCATAGAGTCATATCATGCGGAAACAGGCCCTTTGGCCCAACTTGCCCACACCTATCAACATGACCCATCTACACTGATCCCACTTGCCTGCATTTGGCCCATACCCCCCTAAACTTGTCCTATCCATGTCTAATTGTTTCTTAAATGTTCTGATAGTCCCTCCCTCAACAACCTCCTCCGGCAGCTTGTTCCATACACCCACTACCCTTTGGGTGAAAATGGTACCCCACAGATTCCTATCAAATCTTTCCCCGTTTATCTTAAACCTATGCCCTCTGGTTCTCAAGAGACGCAGCCTGACCTGCTGAGTTGTTCCAGCAGTTTGTGTCTTTTTGTGTATTAACCAGCATCTGCAGTTCCTTGTTCCTTCACTCGGCCAAATGGCATTCCATGCTAATTCTATAATGACTTCAAGGTCATGCAAGGCAAGTTAATCCATCAACTATGACCCTTTCTTCTTACACAATTTGTAACTAAAAGCCCAGTCAATGTCCAGTAAGAGTCTTTAATCTGTTCATTTTCTTAAAGAATGTGGGGAAATGATTATGTATGTTCTGTTGGGTTTTAGTACATAGTTATCTACCTTCCTATCTTTTGTGATTTCATAATTATTTGGAGCATCTTCATTCTAAGTCGACTGGTTACCCAAAACACATGAGGAACTCAAAAGGGGCGCCATGGTGGCGCAGTTGTAGTTACTGCCTAACTGCACCAGAGACCCGGGTGCTCTCTGTACAGAGTTTGTACGTTCTCCCTGTGACTACGTGTTTTTTTTCCCGGTGCTCCATTTTCCTCACACACTCCAAAGATGTACAGGTTTGTAGGTTAATTGGCTTCAGTAAGAATTGTAAATTGTAGGAATTGTCCATAATGTGCGTCGAATAGTGTTAGCGTACGAGGTGATCTGTGGGCGACGCGGACTCAGTGGGCCGAAGGGCCTGCATCCGGGCTGTATTCATAAGCTAAACTAAACTCATTATCTTTTCTCTTACCGTCAAATCAACGATAATGCTAACTATTTTAAATCCTCACCAGATTAACACAGTCCTCATTCGCTCATGACTGATATCGTGTTTTTAATCTACAGAAAGGATGATCTCTGAACCACAGAAAAAGTAAGCTGCCAGATCCAATATTTCAACAAAGACCAGTGACATCCATTAACAACTGGCCTGTGGTCCTCCCCCAGCTGACATGCTCCAGTATGTATTCCAACCTCTGCCATGAATTTTGCTCTGCACTTTCAACTCACTCCAGTTCAAAAAATAGAATAGTTAACTTTGCTCAGAAAACAGGAGGTGTTTCACTAGGTTTCTCCTGGATACCATTTATCTCTGATGGAAGTGAACCTTTTTTATGCCTCAGACCAATAAATCCTTCATACTTTCTTTAATAATAATATCGGGCGACACAGTAGCGCAGTGGTAGAGTTGCTACCTCACAGCGAATGCAGCGCCGGAGACTTGGGTGGGATCCTGACTATGGGTGCTGTCTGTACAGAGTTTGTACATTCTCCCCGTGACCTGCGTGGGTTTTCACCGAGATCTTCGGTTTCCTCCAACACTCCAAAGACGTACAGGTATGTAAGTTAATTAGCTTGGTAAATGTAAAAATTGTACCTAGTGGGTAATAAGATAGTGTTAATGTGTGGGGATCGCTGGTCGGCGCTGATCCGGTGGGCTGAAAGGCCCTGTTTCTGCACTGTATCTCTGAACTAAACTAAACTCCAGTAGCTACCAAAGATAACCGTACTTCATTTATTATCCTTCATTAAAGGAACACCATTGCCATGAACAACATGAGCACATGTTGCCTGTTCCTAATTGTCCACAAGAAGGGAACAAAGAGCAGGCTTCTTCAATGGCTGCTGAGCTTCTAGTTAACGGACTCACCACATTTTATTTGCTCGGTTCTTCAAGATTTACATGCAGTGACAATGAAGGAAAAATAGAATGAATGAATGACGAAGGATAAAGGCTGTGGGCATCCATTGAACCTACTCCCTCATTTGGCCTTTTTCAAACGACAGATTCGTTTCCAATGAGTGGGATTTGCTGATAGTTGTAATGTTGCTAGGCAGAGGTTGGCAGACTGCAGTAGCAAGCTAGGTATATGAAGTTAAGTATTGGAGTGGACAATGCCTGTGGAATTTCACTTCATTGTGCAACATTGAAATGTGCTGCATGATTGAATCTCTAAGACAAAAATGCCATTGATAATCCAAATCGGACGATGTCTGTGGTTTTCCTTTTAAGAGCATTCTAGAGGTGACATTCCAATGCAAAGAGGGGCAGAGAGCCAGATTTGACAGATGGTGTACAACACCATCTCAGTGCTCAGATGAGTGTGTCTGCAGACCCAGCAAACCATCACTAGCAGAGGCAGGTTTACAGTTGTGTGGGAAGGAATTACAGATGCTGGTTTAAAACGAAGATAGACACAAAATGTTGGAGTAACACAGCAGGGTCAGGCAGTGCCTCTGGAGAAAAGGAATAGGTGACGTTTCAGGTTGAGACCCTTCTTCAGACTGAGAGTCAGGGGAAAAGGAAATGAGAGACATTGCATAGAACAAATGAGTGAGAGATATGCAAAAAACACCGATGATCAAGGAAAGGTGGAGCCCACAATGGTCCATTGTTGGCTGTGGGGTAAGTGATCACAAGTTGTTCTATTTTGTTACAATTTAATTTAAAAATCCATGGAGACTGGCACTGGACACCAGTTTCAGGTGGGTTCACTTTAAGTAAAAGAGATCCCTGATGTCAGCTCTACCTCAAGGCCTGTAGTCCCCACCGCAACCGTGACCCCACTCTCCCCACCCCCCACCCTACAGCAACTTGCTACATCTGTTAGAGTTCATCACAGCCATAACTACACCTCCAACCAGCAACCAATCATGATCAAACCTTTCCCCATGTCCCAACCCTGTACGTGAGCTCCCTGTCACCCCTACCCAACAGTCCCTTGACAACTCATCCTTCCTAACACCGCTCCTTCCACTTTAATGACTCATTACATGTGATCCATTATCTGTATTTTTTCCACCTAGTCATAGTCATACAGCATGGAAACAGCCCCGTCGGCTCAACTTGCCCACACCGACCATCTACACGAGTCCTGCATTTGGCCCATATCCCGCTAAACCTGTCCTATCCATGTACCTATCTAATTGCTTCTTAAACATTGAGATAGCCCTGCCACAACTACCTCCTCCAGCAGTTTGTTCCACTCACCCACCACTCTTTGTGTGAAAAGGTTACCACTCAGATTCCTATAAAATCTTTCCCCCCATTCACTTTAAACCTGGGGCCAAGGAAGGAGCGTTCACATCGCGGCCCTGTTTCCACCAATCTTTCCACCACTACGCACAAGAAGTGACAAGACAGACACCATTGTATGCAGATGCCGAGAAGTGTGTTGAGCTCTGGCTGAACAACGTCTAATCTTGTGTGTGGACTCGATAAGAACCTTAAACCTCTACCCTCAGGTTTTCAATTCCCCTGCTCGGGGCAAGAGACTTGGTGCGTCAAGCTCTCATGATTTTGTACACTTGTTCCATTGCAAAGCTAGTGAAGGAAATGCCTTTCAGCTTGTGAAATATGCAAGCCATGTGCTGTTGTGGGCATCATGTAGGACTACATGAATAGCAGTAGACACTAAATAAGACATATATTTTACTTGTCATATACCATACATTTAAAGCGCCAATGAAGTTCTGGTAACTATCTACTTTAATGCCCAGATAGGCTCCAATGACTTGGCCACTCCAGTGGCAATAAATCTTGCACACTTTATGTTACAGTTGTGGTTCTTACTCTGCTCCTACCTCATGTTGTCCTTGTTCATGCAGAAGTTTGCCTAAGTTGTATAAGCAGCTCGTTACTGAACTCCTGTGAGTGTGAGGATCTTTGAGGTTTTCATCAGAAATGTCAGCACATATAACAAAGGTTCTCTTTGCCTCTTCTAACCGGCCCTGGTTCATTAAAATAATCCCAGTGTTCAAATACGCAGCTGCAAAAAGAAAAAAAAAAGAATAACCAATTTCCAGAAATGTTAATGAAGCACAAGGGATATGATCCCATTCTCCATATATTTCAATATCTTTTGTCACAGTAATCTAAAATGTCTATAGTTAACCATTGAAAAAGATGCTGTGGACTACCATCATGTTAATGTGTGTATCAGATACCAAGTAAAATGGTCCCATTGTTTAAGCAATCATTTGTTTCAATTCAACAACTGGTAAAGAGTTGCAAGAATGTCATTTGAAGTGGCTAACAACTCTTACATAAAACACGTTTCTGCTAAATCATGTGCATTTTATTCGCTTACATATTTATATTTGCTGATCAGTATTTCCCAAACACTGTGGGTAAGTAACTGCTTAAGAAGGAACTGCAGATGATGGAAAATCAAAGGTAGACAAAAGTGCTGGAGAAACTCAGCGGGTGCGGCAGCATCTATGGAGCGAACTAAATAGGCAACGTTTCGGGCCGAAACACTTCTTCAGACTGATGTAGGGTGGGGGCGGGAAGAAGAAAGGAAGAGGAGGAGCCAGAGGGAGAGCTGAGAAGGGGAGGAGACAGTGAGGGCTACCTGATATTGGAGAAGTCAATGTTCATGCCGCTGGGGTATAAACTGCCCAAGCGAAATACGAGGTGCTGCTCCTCCAATTTCCGGTGGTCCTCACTCTGGCCATGGAGGAGGCCCAGGACAGAAAGGTCGGAAGTAACTGAGCCTGGATTCAACCAAATGCATTTATCATCTTTCCATGGAAATTCATGGCTCTCTTGTATCTATGGTTAAACCAGGAACTCATTGCAAATGATGTGTAGGGTAAATCCATGCCCTTCTATTTTAAGGCAACAAACGTGGGCAGCACGGTGGCGCATTGGCAGAGTGCTACCTAACAGTGCCAGAGACCCGGGTTCGATGCTGTCAATGGCTGCTGTCTGTACAGACTTTGTACATTCTCCTCATGGCTGTATGGGTTTTTCTCCAGGTGCTCCAGCTTACTCCCACACTGCAAAGACATACAGGTTTGTAGGGTAATTGGCTTTGGAAAAAAATGTTAATTACCCCTGGTGTGTAGGAGAGTGTACGGGGATCGTTGGTCAGTGCAGACTCGGTGGTCCGAAGGGCCTGGTTCCACGCTGTATCTCTGAACTAAACTAAACTAAACATTGGTGCACAATTTGCACAATGCCATTGCAATATCAGATGAAATATATATCTCAAAATAAATAGAGCTATCCAATTAGGAGTGGTTTATGCATATCCTTGTCATTTTAACTTCAGTCTGTAGTTTTGAGCAGAAACATATGGAAGAATCAAACATCAATGAACCAGCACTATTTTTAAATAAATAAAATAATTGGCAACAAAAAAACATATTTTGCTAATTGGGTGTAATCAGTCTTTCATCACTGTTGTGAAATCAAGTTTTCATCACTATTATGGCAAAGAGAAATGGCCATAAATTACCATAAATGACACTTTAATTGGTTCAGCATAATGATCATTGACCAACTCACATTTGGTTTGTTTTAAAATAGTACCCCAAATCCGGATAGCGGTGCTTTACTTTAAATGAAAAAAAAGTATGACTAATTAGCTATTTTGAAATGCAAAAAAAAAACCTATTTAATGTTTTCAACAAAGTTAGACAGTTACTTACATGCCAGCGTGGGTCTACTACCAATGGCCAATTTATAGTAATGTAGTGCTTCGGTGAACCGGTCATTTTCCTGCAGGAGCAGCCCTCTGATATTTAAAACAAAATGCAAAGTATTCATTACAATGGCCAAGGCATTACTGAAATAAAAGTGTGCAGAAACATTGAGCATATTAGCTGGAGAAAAGCATGATTAAAGACAAACATTGCATGGATGAAATATTGCCAGAATTATTCAAAATTGATGAAAGCAGCATTTCCATTTTTTTCCCCCAAACTGGGTTCTCAAATTCAACAACAGAAACATAGTGCCTGGTTACGTATGCAATGATTTCTGGGTCGTCCCTTCTCATCATGATGAATGATTCTTATGATCAGTGTTCCCCAGAGCCTTATGCCCATGTTTCTGACTGAATGGTACAGGGCACAAACAAATGAGTCACTTTTCTTGAAATATTCCTGCCACCCAATGTTTCATTATATTTTTTTTAACCGAAATGCCACTTTGTTTGCTTTTGTTTTAAAAGATATTGGGCGCCTACTGTCAAATCCATGTAGTTAACATTTTTGAAGAATAACTTCAAAGGTTACCTCTAAATCTTATTTTGTTTGATGGGGCAATTTTAGAATTTAGAAACTACCCCGTTACTCCGACCAACCGTTCACACTAGTTCTATGTTAACCCACTTATGCATCATACACACAAGGAGCAATTTACAGAGAGAATTAAGCTACAAAACTTGAGCATATTTGGAATGTGCGAGGACGCAGGAGCACCCGGAGTAAACCCAAATGGTCATAGGGAGAATGAACAAACTCCACACAGACAGCACCTGTAGTCAGGATCGAACCCGGATCGCTGGCGCTGTGAGGCAGGAGTTCCATTGCTGCGCCACTGTGCCATTGTGCCAAAGCAGAGAATCATAATTTGCATTCCGGTAAGATTGACGTTCCCAGTCCCATACATGCCCAAAGATGCCAAACTTTGGGCAATTCAGGATCCTTACTGAAGCAGGCAACAGCTTCATTGAGATTCACAAGTTCTGGCTGATGATTTTGTTGAGAGCCCATGCCATGCACATTTAACTGACAGAAACCAGGTAGTATCAACAGGGATGAATATGCTAAGTGATCTGGCCAGCCTTTCATATTTGAGGCACTTAGGGTCAGAAAAGCTATGAACAAAAAATAAATAACAGATATAAATTACTTTTGCTTTCTTCATAAATAATTTGTCAGGCTACCCTTAATCTCGCTGTAACCCTCCAGTGTCTGCCACCGTTTAACATATCTTTGAAAGGGCACTTCAAAATGGCCATGGAGGAAAGAATTCCATTCAAGGAAAATAGAAGTCCTTCCTATAGAATTAAATTATTGGGTATTTTAAAATGCTTTTTTTAATTTTGCAATTATCCTCCTCCTAGATCCTTTCATAGTAGTCTTGTTTAAAGCAATACTGATACAAAGGAACACCAGACCATTTTATTATACGTTCTTTTAAATGCAAATGAGTACCACTATATACAATGAACTACACATTACTCTAATTGTACAAAGTTCAAGTTCACAACTCCTGGGTCGAGAACAGCAGGGCTTCCTCGTGCTCAAATGCAAGCTCCGGAATCTAGCTGTCAAGTGGATTTGCAGCACAAATAGGAAACAGTTGCTGGAAGTAAACTTTCAACATGCTCCATCCTGTCATTGAGTAACATTGGGCTCCAGGGTTCTTTGTCAAAGTCACGCACAAGGATCTAAGCAAATGGCAACATCCAATGCTAACGGGTATTTGGACTGGGCAACACGAAGATCAAAAGATCCTGAGTCCATCATTCCGTAGATGGAGTATCCAACTCCCAACTGATGGAGAAACAGATGACAGATATTTAGGAGGGATGAGACAGGAAACCTGAGACCCGCAATCTGATCAATCACTACCTTAATGAATGGCTGGATGGGTTCAAGGGACCATGTCGGCTTTTCTTGCTATTTCTTATGTTCTTATCAACCGTAAGACACACGGATAGAAAGAACACATGTCTGTGCATAAAGGGACAGATTACACTGATTGCAGCTGTGATAAGCTGCATATGTCAGATATGTCAGCTTCCCTGCTTTGACCTGACTGACCTGCTGAGCATCTCCAGCTATGTGGTTCCTGTTTTTGTTACAGATTCCAAGCATCGATGTGGCTTTTATCTCACTTTTTGTTTCTACCATGATCGCCTTGAAGGAAGGGAGACAAGTGTCGTTGCAAATCGACAACTTTCTCCGGTCAAATAACAACGTGAACAGTTTTAGTATCAACTTATCCTGAGCTCGGGAGGATGGTAACAATGCACTCTGATATTAGATCATTCATTGAAATTCCCACAAACATTGCAAATGCTAAGAGTCTGAAATAAAAACATTAGTTGAAACAGCAACAGGTCAGAGAATGTACTTAAGACAGACACAAAATGCTGTAGTAACTCAGCAGGACAGGCAGCATCTCTGGATAGAAGGAATGGGTGACGTTTCGGGTCGAGACCCTTCTTCAGACCCTTTTCTCCAAAGATGCTGCCTGTCCCGCTGAGTTACTCCAGCATTTTGTGTCTATCTTTGGTGTAAATCGGTATCTGCAATCCCTTCCTACAGAGAATGTACTTGGTTGTGCAGTTCAAGATGGCATCAGGAGTTCCAGATGTCTGTTGCTTTCCTGGTGCATTCCCAAGACCACACGTTTTTAGTTAGTTCATTGTGAACTTGTAACTCCTTCCTCTTGCAGGAAAGGGAGAGATAAGCAAGTTGATCTTGGCACAGGGTTGCTACAAGATGACACGTCTGATCATGAAATTTCAGAAGCAAGTTAACCCTGGATGTCTGAGGGTATCATTGGTAATAAGCCAGCCAGATTGCCTCCTTACTACTTCATGACAAAGAAGGAGGCTACTCAGGGGCTGAGAAAGTTTGTGCGGAATCGGAGTTACGGATTCTTCTTTCATTTATTTTTCAGATCTGGGCACCTGAGGCAAGGCCTGTAGTTATTGTTCATCTCCAGTTGTCCGTGGACTTTGTGGCTTGTTAGACCATATACGAGTTAACCATGTAAGTGGGTTCGAAGTCAAATAGAGACCAGGTATGAGACGCAAATGAGTTCTTATAACAATCCAACAATCCATCATTGCCGAGTCAAAATGAAATGTCCTTATTTAAAATTACAGGTTATTAACTGAATTGTTGTGGTAGTAATCGAGCTGAGGTTTGTGGTAGTAATCGAACTTCAATTGAGGTTTAATCGAACTGTGAGGTTGTTTCACAAACGACCAGACATTTGTGAAAATACCATGCTGGCAGAAGGTGGTGGGTATAAACATGGCATGGCCTGGGGAGGTGTTAAAAGAGGTACTATAAAAACATTTGAAATATATTTGAACAGGTACATAGATAGGAAAGGTTTAGAGGAAATTACAGGTAGGTAGGACAAGTGTCGATGCGGCATCACGGTTGGCGTAGGTATGTTGGGCCAACGCGCCTATTTCCCTGCTGTATGACACTATGATCCTATGACTCCAGGGGCACCTAATTCCTGACAAGATAAAGATAGGAAAAGAATGTAGTAACAGCGATCAGAGAAGCCCCACTAAAATCTTTGAAAGAAACAAAAACCTAATTTTTATGTAAGGTTCACCTTCGGGATAAGTCCATGGGAGCTGTGGAATCTAGACTGATACAACTCTTAAATTTAGTTTAGTTTAGTTTAGAGATACAGCGCGGAAACAGGCCCCTCAGCCCACCGAGTCCGTGCCAACCAGCAATCCCCGTACAGATGCACTATCCTACACACTAGGGATAATTTACATTCTTTACCAAAGCCAATTAACCTACAAACCTGCACATCTTTGGAGTGAGGGAGAAAACCGGAACACCCGGGGAAAACCCACTCCGTCACGGGGAGAATGTGCAAACTCCGAACAGTATCCATAGTCAGGATCGAGCCTGAGTCTCTGGCATTGTGAGGCAGCAACTCTACCGCTGCGCCACCGTGTCACCCCTAAGAACCAAGTGTAACTCTGCATTTCCAAGATGCTGGCTATCGATAAGATATTAAATCAAAGCTTCTCTCTATTGCAGTCATACCATTGAATATTCATTATAAAAAAATTGTATTATTAAAAAAGAGAAACATTAAAGTCTTTGAGTATTTGTTTATCAACAAATAATAGAACGTCATTCAATGATATTTGCTTCTGGTTAAAAGTAATTCATATTTTTATAACGTGCTTTAGGAAAATGTTAGAAAGTTATAATAACGTATTCTATAATGTTTTCTTTCACTCTGTTTTCATTCGAATGTATTTAAATCAAAACTAAATATTAATTTCTTTATCCCAATCTGAAAGTATTCCAAACCAAATGTTTGCTACTTTTCTTCGAAGCCCAGTTTATATTGAGCTTGTTATCAAACCAGGTAGCTGGACATAATTGGAAGCTTAGCTTGAATATGTCTTCCTTTTCCTTAAAATTATCCCTTCTCTTTTTCCACCTCCAAGATAATGGTGTTTTCCCCAATTTTGAACTCTGGTGCATCCCTTACGTAACTGGCAGAGATTTCTTGAGCTGCTGGAATCCAGCGCTCTGGAATCCCTTCCAAAAATGTGTCCCTGCCTTCCTACCATTCTGGGGGGTAGGTTACCATATTGGTTAACCTATTTAACCATTATTCCAGGCACCCGAGTTTGAATCCAATCTCATTTTGGTAGCTAGAGAATTTAAATTGTTATAATTAAATAAAACCTGAAATTTTAAATAGCAGAAGGCATAAACTCACCAGACATTCGTAAGAAATGTTTCACTAATGTCCTTCAGTGAATTAAACCTATCATTCTCACCTAGACTGTCCTACACGTGGCCCTGGACCCACTAATGTTGTTGAGTCTTACTGCTTCCTAAATTAAAGGATAATTGGGTATGGACAATAAATGACAACATTACTAATGGCAACACCCACCATGCGATGAATTACAAAGTCCCTCTCTAACAGTAAGATAGTTTGTAAATTAAGTCATCTATCCTCATATCTATAAATTGGTTTGGCATCAATTGTTTTGACCTTGCTAATAATCCTGTGGAGTATTTTGTTACATTTTTGATGCATAAACAATGCTCTATAATTTTATTTTTAACTGCCAACTCACAACATGCAGTAGTTGTGAAGAAATAGAATCCTGACCTCAAACATCGCCTATCCATGTACTCCAGAGATGCTGCCTGAGCCGTTGAGTTACTCCAGCGCTTTCTGTCTTTTTTTCAACAACATGTGGTGGTGAGTTTGTTTTCTTAATAAATGTGCTAACATATATTTTGAGTTTTGTGATGCATGTACCCAGGGAAACTGCTTAGAGAACCGAAGCCATCATGAGCTGATTGTTATCACATTAAACCATCACTAGATCTAGAGTCCGACAGTACTAAGTATGGTGAGATTTGTGTACTTGCAGTTTCATTGTTTACCATGACACAAAAGGTTAGTTTGCCTTCCACAAAATACCTTTATATTACACCAATAAGACTTTCAAATGAACACGGAACTTCTGGAAATAGAGTGTGTTAGAGTGAAACACAAGCTTTTGCGTCTGTTCTTATCAATAAAAACATGAGAAACAGATGCAGAAGAGCATTCACCCCTCAAGCCTACTCCACCTTTCTATATAATTATGACTGCTCCAGGCTTGAATCCACATGACTTTCCCACCGCCTCCCCGTGCCCTTTAACACCCTTGTTTGTTGATTGTCTGCCAAACTCCACCTCAACTATATTCAATGAAGCCACCTCCACAGATTTCTGTGTTAGAAAATTCCAACGGGTCTCGGGGACAGGACGGTGGTGCAGTGGTAGAGTTGCTGCCTTACAGCGCCACAGACACGGGTTCGATCCTGACTACGGGTCCTTGTCTGTATGGAGTTTGCGTGTTCTCCCTGTGACCTGCAAGGGTTTACCGCATCCCACACTACAAAGACATACAGGTTTGTAGGTTAATTGGCTTGGTATATTTGTGAATTGTTGCTAGTGGGTGTAGGATAGTGTTAGTGTGCTGAACTTGGTGGCCTGATGGGCCTGTTTCTGTGCTATATCTCTAAACTAAACTAACTTCCTGAGAGAAGACAATTTCCTCATTTCCATCCTAAATATTTGCGCTCTGATTTTGAAAGGATGATCCCAAGTTCTAGATAATCCCACAAAACGGTGGCACAGTGGCACAGTGGTAGAGTTGCTGCCTTACAGCGCTTGCAGGGCTGGAGACCCGGGATGAAACCCGACTACAGCTGCTGTCTGTGTGGAGTTTGTACGTTCTCCCCATGACCAGCTTGGGTTTTCTCCAAGATCTTCGGTTTCCTCACACACTCCAAAGACATACAGGTTTGTAGACTAATTGTAAATTGTCCCTAGTGTGTGTAGGATAGTGTTAATCTGCGGGGATCACCGGTCGGCATGGACTCAGTAGGACGTGGGGCCTGTTTCTGCGTTGTATCTCTAAACTCAACTAAACTAAATTAAGGGGAAATATCCTCTCAGCAACCGCCCATCAATCCCCTCAGAAATATAATTATTCTAAATTCCACTCATAATCGGCTCAGCCTTTCTTCATACATCAAACATTGGAGCTTTTGACTTAGGATTCAATCTAATGATACATATTTGCTATTATCGATAGCTGTTCAACATTATGAAGCCAATAGGACAACATGTTCATGAATATCTAGCTTGTAATTTGATATTTGAGCATATCTGGGCAGGAAACTAATAGCCTAATTAATATCTACTGCACCTTTTCTGCTTGCTAGAGCAGTCTTCATTGTGGATCTCCAGAAAACCAGAAA
Organism: Raja brachyura; assembly: GCA_963514005.1. The sequence goes on along the minus strand of OY740800.1, from coordinate 12,181,995 downwards.
AAGATACATTTGCAAAACGTGAATTGATAACTTTCAGTCAAGAATGACTAATCAAAACAAGAAATGAGAGCAGAATCTATGCACAGTGGGAAACGTATTCGGAATCAAAGATACAAATGCCTAAACTCAATAAGGGAGAGATGTGTTTATATTCAAAAACAACAGGTTCTTCAAAGCAGCGTGAATGGATAGAGAGGTATGGGTTAATGGAGCAAAGTGTCAACCTTCATGATCAGAGAGATGAGATGGATTTATTTTCAGAGGAGTCACTGTTGATAGACAACAGAGGTGTCTGCACTCAGGAAAGTCTGTGACCCTGATACTTAAATTTACAGTTTCAGGGCTGTGTGTTTCTGATTACTTTAGCAGCTCTTACATTTTATTGATTGCTTATATAATGTAAGGTAAACATCAGACCATCAGAAAATCAGTACAGGGATTACTTACATTTGCTTTGTTTTGTTTAATTTAGAGATACAGCCCAGAAACATGCTCTTTGGCACACGGAGTCCGCACCAACCAGCAATCCCCACACATTAACACTACCCTACACACAATAGGGACAATTTTACCTTTATACATTTATACCAAGCCAATTAACCTACAAACCCGTACGTCTTTGGAGTGTGGGAGGAAACCAGAGAAAACACACGCAGGTCATGGGAAGAACATACAAACTCCGTACAGACAAGCACCCGTAGTCAGGATTGAACCCAGGTCTCTGGCTCTGTAAGGCAGTAGCTCTACCGTTACGCCACCAGTCCGCTACTTGCATTTGTGTTCAGATCTTTTCCACAGATACACTAATTCTTGCAACATGATAATACATCATTCATTGTTCATTTATCATTGAAAATAGAGTGATACATTATTGCACTAATTATAATAAAATGCAATGATAGTAACTACGATTTTCTGAATAGGTGTCCAATGGTCAATAGAATATCACAACAAGCTTGTATTATCATGCCATAACCTGGTTTAAATAAGGAATACAGTAGCTAATGATGAAAGTGGTTAAAATATGGAACCTACTACTTTCTGGGTTAGTTGGGGTGGTTAACATTGAAGGATTTAACGAGCAGTTGGGTAAATACATGAGGAAAAAATTAATTAAGATGACTTAGAATGTGAGGAAGTTCATATAGACCAATAATTTTGCTGCTGTAAACATTACAATACTTTAATTATTCCATTAATTAAATATCGGGCCAGCTCTAGTGAATTTTATTGGAATGCTGTAACCACATCACTAAATTTACCAAATAACTAAAGGTGTGGTGTAAATAAGGTTAATGACATGTTAATCCATTTAATAATGTTGTGATTAAGTACTTGAATAATCTTCTCAATAACATGAAACTCTAATAAACCACACCTTGTAATGCTAGGAGTTGTGGGATCTCACTGACACCAATGAAGCATTTAGTCTACAAACTACAGAACGCCATGCAATTTTGCTACAGTTTCTCAGTATTAATCCTTTCTGGATTCAGGAAACAATACAATATCGGGATTTGTTATTGAAGAAATATAATCTGTTATGTTTCCTCAGTTTATAAATAGAAGATGATGTAGTTGAGCAGCACAACATAATTGATAGAAATTTCCAATCCCTGTAGCCAGCTCACAGCAATTATGTCCTTCCTACTTGTCTAAATGACATTGTCTAAATGCATGTAAGTTTATTTACATTTCTTTTTTATCACAGCTGAAAACTCACAATTTGCACCAATAATCAACTGTGCCCAGAAAATACATAAGTCTGGAAAAAATGCATGCACCATGCATTCTTTTTTGTGATTTTAATATGGTTTCAGTAGAGAGAGATTAATTTTAATTCTAGGTTTCTGTAGAACTGATTTAAAGTAGAGAACTGTGAAAAGCTGCAGAACCTTTAGTATGCAGTCAGTGCAAAGGGCTACAAATGATTAATACGTTCAGACTGGTAACCAGGAGCAAATAGTACCGTTGCTATGTCAGTGCTGGGGTTAATAGCCATACACTCTGATTTGACCTGAATCATTTGGATCTATTTTAAGTTCATAGGCAGATGGAGAAACTAGCTTGTAGTTGGATAATCCAGAACAATTTCCGTGAGTCCTGTGGTGGTATGTAGGAGATTTGTAATTTGTGTCGTGGACATTAGAAATCAGGAGGGGGAATCTGATAGCACAGGTGAGATGAGAGGCCACCTCCTTAAGATGCTGATGAATGAAGGAGCAATGACAAAGAATAGGCATGGAGAGGCGCAGGAGGTCATGGTTCAGGGGAACGCATTGGTTCGCATTTCTCTGGGAGAAAAGGGTGAAATGGCGGAGGCAGATGACATCCGAATCCTTGCAACGAATGTGCGTGTGTGTGCGCATATGGATTTCCAAGCAAAATGTGTAAAGGAACTGAAGATGCTGGTTTGCACCGAAGATAGACACAAAATGCTGGAGTAACTCAGCCAGGATCTCTGGAGCAAAGGAATACGTGACGTTTCGGGTTGAGAAGTCTGAAGAAGGGTCTCGACCCGCAACGTCACCTATTCCTTTTCTCCAGAGATGCAGCTTGACCCGCTGAGCTACTCCATCATTTTGTGTCCATCTTTGGATTTGCAAGCATGTGTTTGTACATACGGTGTGTGAGTGAGCACAAGATTGAGCGAGTGAGTGGATATGTGTATGTTGGCTAGCATGCTTGTGTGAGTTTGGTTGAGTTTACGCATGAGTGCAGGCGTAATCCATTTTATCAATACCAATCCCACTAAATACACATCAGTCTGAATCAGTATGTTCCCTCACAGCTGGATGAGAAGAGGCAACTTTAATGTAAGATATAGGAAGCAAATTTTGGATTTTCAGCTCTCTGGCATGATATCGTTGGGTTCAGCTAGGATAGACAAGACTTATATTGGCTAACACACAAAAAAATAAAATTAATAAATTCAAGTGTCACATTGCCCTTTAACTCAAACTGAGAGTACAATCCTACTTGGTCAATGATACCAGATGTCTTCATAGTTTATATTGAGCAGTCAGCGCCAGCATATTTAGTCCTTATTAAAGCGACAATATAATTTTTTTTTGATTGTTGCTATATAAATGCATTTATAATTATTGAAAGCAGATGGAATGAACATAACAGAAAATGAAAGATGACTTGAAAAAAAATGTCTCCAACAGAATTTAATGAAATGATCAGTGTTAGATTTATTTACCCTGTATTTACATTACATATTAAGAAGGTCAATAGTGGAGAACATAGGTTTGAAAGTGCTGACAATGCACAACACATACATCAATATCAGTGCGATTCGTTTTATTGGAGGCAAGAGATCTCTCAGTCACTGACTAACTTGTACAATTCAAGGCCATTGCAAAAGTGAAATATGATCATATTTGCTGACAGCCATAGCCGCAAGTGTACTAAGATCTTACAGACACTGCCTGGCGGTGATGAAGAGAAGCCCTCTTCTGAGGAAAAGCATCTCATATTTTCCTTGGGCAGCTTACAACCTAGTAGCATGAATATTGATTTCTCTAACTGCAAGTAACCTCTGCATTCACCCTCTCTCCAACCCTCCCCCACCCACGTCGCTCCAGCTTCTCTTTCCCACTCAACAAACAGCAAACAATGGCCTGTTTCCTTTATCACCGTTACTTTTTTGCATATCTTTCAATCATTGTTCTATATCGCTTTACATCATCGTCTATATCTCTCTTTTCCCCTTTCCCGTGACTTTCAGTCTGAAGAAGGGTCTCGACCGGAAACGTCATCCATTCCCTCTCCCCAGAGATGCTGCCTGTCCCTCTGTGTTACTCCAGCTCTTTGTGTCTATCTTCAGCCCAAGAAGCAAGTTGGCCTGAATTGTTACAAAGCAAAGAACACTGAGAAACTACTGCAGGAATAAGTCCTGCATGACAGATCCCCATCTAACCAGAGTGCTTTGTTGCTGGTCTCTTTTACATTTATACTTTGCTCACTGCAAACTTAGTTTCACTGATAGTACCTTTGCTCTCATTGCAGCCTTAACTGCAAAAGCACCGCATGCAAATCGCAACCGTCATTTGAGGTTTTAATAAACTAATAAAGTAGTTGAACTTGTTTCTGTTTAAGTGATGAAGAAATGCTGCTTTCTGGCCAGGATAGGGGAAAAGGATTAATTAGACACTGCTACAGCCATTCATTGTACCAGTAAACAATATCTGTGTCACAAAAATAGATCAATAGTTCCTTTTATTGCAACTTTTATAATTGACCTGGTTAGGAAAAAGGCCAGCTGTTGAGTCATGCATACTTACAAATTATAAAGCATATCAGCCATGTTGCTACGATAGTACAAGGCATTTCTATAGGCCTTTTCAGCTTCCAAAACTTTCCCTTGGCTTTTCAGAACATTCCCAAGGTTACCCCATGCTGCCAGGAAAAGAAAGCAGTTGTTCAAGTTGTTGCTTGAATTTGTTCAAATGAGACACTTCATCTTAACATCAAGATCCATTATTTAAGATCAAAATGTGATTACCTTTGGCTGGGTTCACCTTTATTCCTGATCTATACAACATTTCCTCATCATGCCAGTCTCTGTTCCTTGTTATGGTTTTCAACCCATATAAAATGATTAAAGCAATGGCTGCATATAAAATCATGCTCTTAAAGATTCGCTTCTTCATTCTGAGAGAGAGGGTCCTAATGCCCAATGTTACTAGTAAACAGAATCCCATGCTTGGAATGTAAAGGATTCGTTCTGCGATCACAAATCCAACGTAAAAGAAAAGATTTGTAGCGGGCAAGAATGGCACGATAAGCAGTGATAAGGAGAAAATTAATATGTTCTGAGCCGTCGGTGGCCCCTGAATTAAATCGCTCTTGAAAAAATGGTCAGTTCGTTGTACAAAATAAAAACCCTGTTCGTTATTCCCATGCTCCATTGTTGAGTGGCAGCTGTGCCCATTTGTATTCTGTTTGCCATTCATCACTGTTTTTCCATTGCATGCCCTGTCATTTGGAGAACCCTTCAGGCTGGTATGGGCGAGCAGCAGCAACATGACGAACAATGCCAAAGTGTGCAGGTTCCTCCAATCGCCGGCTGTTCTTATGAAAGGCACAGCATCCATTGACCAGTCAAAGCTCATAGTGTCGGGGCACAGCAGGAGCCAGAAGTTTGCTGCTGGCAAGTAATGAAAGGTCAAAGTGCGTGCCAGCAGGCTGTCCGAGTCCGCTGCTGGGTTGTCAGAGTTGGAGAAGCTCGGTGGCTTGTTCCCCATCCAGTACAAGCGAAGACCAAGTAATGTGGCACCCCAGATAGCCAACAGTCCCACCCTGATCACAAGGGAAGCCAACTGCCTCTAAAAGAGAAAGGAGAGAGAAAAAAAGCAGTTTTAGTTTTTAAAAAATTTTTAAAGTTTGAGTTTTAGAGATACAGCGCGGAAACAGGCCCTTCGGCCCACCTAGTCTGCACCGACCAGCAGTCCCCGCACCTTAACACTATCCTACCCACACTCGGGACAATTTACACTTATACCAAGCCAATTAACCTACAAACCTGTACGTCTTCAGAATGCGGGAGGAAACCGAAGATCTCGGAGAAAACCCACATGGTCACGGGGAGAATGTACAAACTACATACAGACAGCACCCGTAGTCGGTATCGAACCCGGGTCGCCGATGTGGCAAGCGCTGCAAGGCAGCAACTCTACCGCTGCGCCATCGTGCCGCCCATAATTAGGAGAGATAGTACGTAAATGAACCACTCAAGCAATATTCAGTATTTTGCCACTCGGAGGAAAGAAATCCGCAAGCAAACTCTAAAACCTATGATAATGACAAAGCAGTTTACTGACCAAATCTCCACAAATGTACTAAGTACAGTAAACAAAAGTAAAGTTGATGATTCTGCTCAGCAGTGTCTTGCTATAAAACTGCATCGTGCGCCAAGAAAATGAACTTTTGGTGACCTTCAAACTGATAAAAAGCCAAACAAGTTGGAGAGCTTCAAAAATAGCACTCTTCAATAAAACATTGAAATGATCACTAAAATATTCATTTTAATTCATCAAAATGTAAAAACTTCAAATGCAATGAAGCTGAAATAAAATCAGTAATTGTTGGAAGGCCATTGGGTAATTATTCATACGTATATTTATTTTGACACTAAACACTAAGAAGAAAATCAGTTAAAAGCAACATATTAAGTAAATCACAATACATTAAATAATAAGCGTGAGAAATATTCTTGAAGAAATCTCTGCTTTTACTCTACAAATAAATTGAATGAGTTACCGACAATTTTATCTACTCCAAAATGCCTGTAATTTGTAACTGTGACCTTTTAACGGCATAAATCTAGTTAATTGAAAAGTATTTAATAAATATTAACTGTGAGACGCATGTACCTAATTGTACATTTGAAGAAATCAGCCTTACTTGACTCAAGCCATGTGAATTCTACTCAAGCTGAGAAACACTTCACCAAGGAAGACACAATCTCCCAGATGTACTGGAGGACAAAGGATCTAAGGGGGTCGAGGAACTGAAAGACATTTTCATTAAGCAAGAAATAGTATTGGGTAGGCTAATGGGACTGAAGGATGACACATTCCCTGGGCCTGATGGTCTGCATTCCAGGGTCCTCAGGGAGGTGGCTCTAGAAATATTGGTGATCATTTTCCAATGTTCAATAGATTCAGGATCAGTTCCTATGGATTGGAGGATAGCTAATGTTATCCCACTTTTCAAGAAAGGAGCGAGAGAGAAAACGAAGAATTGCAGACCAGTTAGCCTGACTTCGGTGGTGGGAAAGATGCTGGAGTCAATTATTAAAGAGATAATAATGGGGCATTTGGATAGCAGTAAAAGGATTAGTCCAAGTCAACATGGATTTATGAAAGGGAAATCATGCTTTACTTATCTTCTGGAATTTTTTGAGGATGTGATAAGTAAAATGGATGAAGGGGTGCCAGTGGATGTAGTGTATCTAGACTTTCAGAAAGCCTTTGATAAGGTCCCGCACGGGAGACTGGTGACTAAAATTAGAGCACATGGTATTGGGGGTAGGGTGTTGGCATGGATAGAAAATTGGTTGGCAGACCGGAAGCAAAGAGTAGGAGTGAACGGGTCCTCTTCAGAATGGCAGGCAATGGCAAGTGGAGAGCCACAAGGCTCGGTGTTGGGGCCGCAACTGTTTACCATATATATTAATGATTTGGAAGAGGGAATTAGGAGCAACACTCGCACGTTTGCGGATGACACAAAACTGGGTGGCAGTGTGAACTATGAAGAGGATGTTAGGAGGTTGTAGGGTGACCTGGACAGGTTGAGTGAGTGGGCAGATGCGTGGCAGATGCAGTATAATAAAGATAAATGTGAGGTTATCCACTTTGGCGGGAAAAATAAGGGGGCAGATTATTATCTCAATAGGGTTGGGTTAGGTAAGGGGGAGGTGCAGCGAGACCTGGTCGTCCTAGTACACCGGTCACTGAAAGTTGGCTTACAGGTACAGCAGGCAGTGAAGAAAGCTAATGGAGTGTTGGCCTTCATAACAAGAGGATTTCAGTATAGGAGTAAAGAGGTTCTTCTGCAGTTAGGGCTCTGGTGAGACCACATCTGGAGTATTGTGTACAGTTTTGTTCTCCTAATTTGAGGAAGGACATCCTTGTGATTAAGGCAGTGCAGCGTAGGTTCACGAGATTGATCCCTGGGATGGCGGGACTGTCATATGAGGAAAGATTGAAAAGACTAGGCTTGTATTCACTGGAGTTTAGAAGGATGAGGGGATATCTTATAGAAACATGTAAAATTATAAAAGGACTGGACAAGCTAGATGCAGGAAAAATGTTCCCAATGTTGGGCGAGTCCAGAACCAGGGCCCAGAATAAAGGGGAGGTCATTTAAGACTGACGTGAGAAAAAAAGTTTTCACCCAGAGAGATGTGAATTTATGGAATTCCCTGCCACAGAAGGCAGTGGAGGTCAAATCACTTGATGGATTTAAGAGAGAGTTAGATAGAGCTCTAGGGGCTAGTGGAATCAAGGGATATGGAGAGAAGGCAGGCACGGGTTATTGATAGGGGACGATCAGCCATGATCACAATGAATGGTGGTGCTGGCACGAAGGGCCGAATGGCCTCCTGCACTTATTTTCTATGTTTCTAAAACATTTTTTCATGTCTTAGACATGGTGATCTACCTCCCGAAAGTAGATCTTACATGTAAGTGTTTCTTTAAGCAATTAATCCCACCTAAAGAATTCTCCAATGCACTGTGTTTTATGTCAAGTTGGAGGTTAAATTAAAACAAAGGATAGTATGGCATTATTGAAAGCAACTATCCATTCTGTTACGAAGTTGACTTTATTTAAATGACATCACACATACGTGACAAGATATTTCTAAATCCAAGTATTGACTATTAGAGTCAGGAAGTCATGTTGGAATTTTGTAAAACTTTGGTTAGAACACATTTGCAGTGTTGTGTGTAATTCTGATCGCTCCATTGCACAGGAAGGATGTGGAGGCTTTGGAAAGTGTGGCTTTGGGCAGCGCAGTGGCGTAACGGTAGAGTTGCTGCCTTACAGCGCCGGAGACCTGAGTTCGATCCTGACTATGGGGGATGTCTGTACTAAGTTTGTATGCTCTCCCTGGGAACGCTGGGTTTTCTCCAGCTGCTCCGGTTTCCTCCCATATATAGATTTGTAGGTTAATTGATTTTGGTAAAATTGTATATTGTTCATAGTTTGTAGGATAGCGTTAGTGTGTATGGGTCATTGCTGGTTGGAGCGAACTTAGTGGCCTAAAGGGCCTAATTCCGTGCTGTATCTCACTCTCTAAAGTACAAAGAGGGCAGCAAGTGTTAACCAGAATACAGCCAGGAAAAGAGGGTATGAGCTATCAGCAAAGATTGGACAAATGGATTGTTTTCTCTTGAGTGTCAGAGGTTGAGGGGAGGCCAAATAGAAGTTTAATAAATTATGCGAGACATAAATAGGGTAGAAAGTCAGAATCTTTTTTCCCCAGCGTGAAAATGTCAAAGACTAGAGGACATAACTTTAAAGTCAGAGGTAGAAAGTCAAAAGGATTTGGGTGAGGCATTTTTTTTCGACAGAATGTGATGGAATGTCCCTGGAATGTACCATCAAGGATGGTGGTGGATGCAGATACCATTGTGGCATTTAAGAGGCTTTTAGACAGGCACATGGATGTGCAGGGAATGGAGACATGCAGAGAAGATTACAGTGGCTTGCAAAAGTTTTCAGACCCCTTGAACTTTTCCACATTTTATCATGTTACAACCACAAACGTAAATATATTTTATTGGGGTTTTATGTGATAGACCAACACAACGTGGCGCACAATTGTGAAGTGGAAGGAAAATGATACATGGTTTTCAAATTTTTTTACAAATAAAGAACTGAAAAGTGTGGCGTGCAAAAGTATTCAGCCCCCTTTACTCTGATACCCCTAAATAAAATCCAGTGCAACCAATTGCCTTCAGAAGTCACCTAATTAGTAAATAGAGTCCACTTGTGTGTAATCTAATCTCAGTATAACTACAGCTGTTCTGTGAAGGCCTCAGAGGTTTGTTAGAGAACATTAGTGAACAAACAGCATCATGAAGCCCAAGGACCATATAGGTCAGGGATAAAGTTGTGGAGAAGTTTAAAGCAGGGTTAGGTTATAAAAAATATCCCAAGCTTTGAACATCTCACGGAGCACTGTTCAATCCATCATCCGAAAATGGAAAGAGTACGGCACAACTGCAAACCTACCAAGACATGGCCATCCACCTAAACTGACAGGCCGGGCAAGGAGAGCATTGATCAGAGAAGCAGCCAAGAGGCCAATGGTAACTCTGGAGGAGCTGCAGAGATCCACAGCTTGGGTGGAAGAATCTGTCCACGGGACAACTATTAGTCGTGCACTCCACAAATCGGGCCTTTATGGAAGAGTGGCAAGAAGAAAGCCATTGTTGAAACAAAGACATAAGAAGTCCCGTTTGCAGTTTGCCACAAGCCATGTGGGGGACACAGCAAACATGTGGAGGAAGGTGCTCTGGTCTGATGAGACCAAAATTGAAGTTTTTGGCCTAAATGCAAAATGCTATGTGTGGCGGAAAACTAACACTGCACATCACCCTAAACACACCATCCCCACTGTGAAACATGGTGGTGGCAGCATCATGCAGTGGGGATGCTTTTCTTCAGCAGGGACAGGGAAGCTGGTCAGAGTTGATGGGAAGATGGATGGAGCCAAATACAGGGCAATCTTGGAAGAAAATTTGTTAGAGTCTGCAAAAGACTTGAGACTGGGGCGGAGGTTCACCTTCCAGCAGGACAACGACCCTAAACATACAGCCCGAGATATCATTGTTTAGATCAAAACATATGCATGTGTTAGAATGGCCCAGTCAAAGTCCAGACATAAATCCAATTGAGAATCTCTGGCAAGACTTGAAAATTGCTGCTCACAGATGCTCGCCGTCCAATCTGACTGAGCTTGAGCTATTTTGCAAAGCAGAATGGGCAAAAATGTCAGTCTCTAGATGTGCAAAGCTGGTAGAAACATACCCCAAAAGACTTGTAGCCGTAATTGCAGCGAAAGGCGGTTCTACAAAGTATTGACTCAGGGGGGCTGAATACTTTTGCACGCCACACTTTTCAGTTTTTTCTTTGTAATAAAATTTGGAAACCATGTATCATTTTCCTTCCACTTCACAATTTTGCACAACTTTGTGTTGGTCTATCACATAAAATCCCAATAAAATGCATTTACGTTTGTGGTTGTAATGTGACAAAATGTGGAAATGTTCAAGGGGTATGAATACTTTTGCAAGCCACTGTAGTTTAACTTGGCATCATGTTTAGCACAAACACTTTGGGCCAAAGGATCTGCTCCTGTGCTGTACTGCTCAATGTTCTAGGCTCATTTTTATCAGTAGTAATTTGTATTCAATACACGTCCACTTCCCTCACTATCAGGGTCACTGTTTGATAATCAGGTACAAGCACCTTAAGCAAGCAGAAATGAAATAAAAATGTTTCTCTGTTTAAAACGAATCAATTAATTAGCACTGCTGCTTTCCTTGCACATCCAGGTGTGCTAGGAGGCTGGTTAATTGGCCTCTGTGTGTAGGTGGATTCCCCTGGTGTAGATGGATGGTGGTAGAGCTGAGGAGGGGCTATACTGGGAGTGGGGGAAAAGTAGATGAGCATTTGAGAGTGAACAGTATATCAGAAAATGTGGTGCAATTGGACAATACGACAGTCCGTTTGGACTCAATAAGTCTAGTGGCCTCCCTTTATGAAATGTGAAATATTAACGTGAATCATAAAACGAGTGACAACAAATCAATAACCACTTTTCCAACTCTGCTTTCTATTGAGCGGAATGGAACACAATATCAGGTTGGATATAATAAGAGCTGGTGGTTCAGTGTCAATCACTTTGCATTGATGCTAAAGATCAATCATTGCCCCAGCCCCAGAAACCTTCAAACCTGTTATCCTTGCACTATGAAGTTCAAAAACGCTATCCTAATTGGTGTCTGCTTTGCAATTCATCATTAGGTTGACAGCAATGACTATTTACATCTTCTAATTAGAAATAGTTGGTGCAGCTGCAAGATTTTCAGATGTGGAGTATTTTCTTTACAATCGGGATTTAAATATCTCACTAGAAAAATTGCAAGCGATTGCCCCCTCTGATTAGAAAAGCAAATCACTGAATCATCGAGACAGATTTTACATAATGGTTGCACGCAGAGTTAGATTAACTTCCCCGAATGAACACAGGGTTCTTCAAGATTTTGAATGGGAGGGGCGTTGCTGGAGGGGGATAATTATAATCATACATGGAAATATTTGCAGGGGCATTGTGAAATTTTCCCCCAGAGGCCTGTCTGCTCCAGCTGTGTGGATGGACGAAACTGGGAACAACACAGATCCTTCATCGGAACACATGGCAGCAGTCAATGCAACGCAGTAGCTGGCAATCTATAGATGGGGTAATTATATTGCCAGAATAAATTTAAATCAGCCTTGTCAGTACAAACAAATACGATTGAGGAATTAAAAGTATAACTTCTCTTTTCAATACTGAGCATTCTTGTGAAGGTACCGCCTTTTAAAATTGAATACTCCATGGCTGATCTTAGCAAACTGGAAGAGTTGACAGAAATGATACAATTAAAACTACTTGGAATTAAAGATTTAAAAACAATCTTCAGTTAATATTTTTCGTGCAACTTTAGAACTCACAAGTATAAGCTTGGAAGGGCTTTTTGGATCAAATATCATGATGGCATTGGAAAGAATGTGTAGAGTACAGCATCTTCATCACTGCCATTGATCATATAGTCAGATTAGTTTACATTAACCTCTCCATTAGACCTTCAGTCACTCATTTCTTTTCTTTTGAGTTCAGTGAAATTTCAGTCCCATTGACAGTCAGGAAATGACTTGTCAGCCACAGCTTCTTCTTGGAACATTCACAATCATGTATAATAATTTATCTTGTACATGAAAACCAACAATGATTTATCTGATTCATAAAGGCCAAGTGTAGAAATAGAGCAAAAGATTATACAAACCTCAGTTTGAATAACTTGACAAAGGCAGATCTAAACCAAATGTTGGTCAATTCAGACCGCAGCAATAGTGAATCCTTTGTATAGTGTCTTAGAATGCAAATGCCCTTGATGATATACACTTTTTTTATGTTCATAAGTTCCAGGAGTAAAATTAGGCCATTCAGCCTACTCCACCATTCAATCATGGCTGATCTATCTTTCCCTCTCAACCCCATTCTCCTGCCTTCGCCCCATATCCCCTGACACCTTTATTAATCAAGTATCTGTCAATCTCTGCCTTAAAAATATCCATTGCCACGGCCTCCACAGCCATTGGAGGCAATGAATACCACAGATTCACCACCCTATGACTAAAGAAATTCCTTCCCATCTCCTTTCTAAAGCTACGTCCATTTATTCTGAAGAGATGGCCTCTGGTCCGAGACTCTCCCACCAGTGGAAACATCTTCTCCACATTCACTCTATCCAGGCCTATTTTAATGTACATTCTCGCCTTTATCCTTTATTTATAAACGAAGAATTCTAATGAAACCTGGAAAAGTTCCTAAGGATGGAGGCCTTCGACTTTGCCGCACAAAAGTCTTGTTGAACCTGATGACATGTTAGTAGAGTTTCCAGAACACAGGAAATAAATTGCACTGCTCCTTATATATTTACAATGAAATGACTGTAATGTAAGTGGTAGCATTTCCCAGCTACGCATTGTGTAAACGCGTATGCATAACCTACATAAAACACAGCTGGTAGAGTTGCTGCCTCACTGTGCCAGAGAACCGAGTGCGATATTAACCTTGGGTGCGTTCTGTGTGGAGTTTGTTCACTCATCCTGTGACTGGGTGGGTTTCCTTTGGGTGCTCTGGTTCCCTCCCACATCCCAAAGATGAGGAGTTTTTAAAGTTTATTGGCCTCTGTCAATTGTCACAAGTGTGCAAGAAGTAGATGAGAGAGTGGGATAACATAGGACGAGAGTGAATAGGTGATCAATGTTCTGCGTGAAATCGATAGGTCTAAGGACGTGTTTCCATACTATATCTCTAGAAACTTTAAAAGTAAGCTCAAACAGAGAATTTTTAAGTAAGTGTAACAGAAAATAAGTGTGAAATGGCATTTTCAGTTTATTTGTGCAAGTCGGTTCAGGAACCTGATAGATGTTGGAAATATGCCATGGAATTTATCAAGCTTAAGAGTCATAGAATGTAGAAACAGGCCCTTCGGCCCAACTTGCCCACAATAGACAACATGTCCCAACTACACTAATCCCACCTGCCAGCATTTGGTCAGCCTTGCTTTGTCAGTCAAAACGATTATGGTTAAACTATATGAGCAACATTTCCTCCCCATCCTAAACAAATCCCTTAATTTCCACTGTAAACAAGCTTATTGATGTTATCTCTAGAAAACAGTTATCCAATGTCGATAATTGCAAACATTTATAGCACACTGAGTCAAGAAATCTCTCATCACTGCAGTTCTAAGTGGCTAATCTTTGAAATCTTGATGTGAATTTCTTTATAATACATCCAAGAAATCAATCGCATAGCATCTTCCCTGTCAAGAAGTTGTATAAGATTGTTGGATTTCATTGAGCTCACTGTATTCTTCTGAACTCGGGATAAAATAGATTCTTCTCAATCTCATACAATGTATTGCTATCCCAAATAACAATCCAATGAACCTGAAAAGCTAGTATATACTTCCTCGCTTATGGGGTAAACAGATATACTGTATGGTTTCACCTCAGACCTGTGTAATTGTAGCATATCCAATTGTAGCATCATTTGCTGTCCAATTATTCAGAAATCTTCAGAGAAGGAACTGCAGATGTTTGTTTAAACCGAAGATGGACACAAAACGTTGAAGTAACTCAGCAGAACAGGCAGCATCACTGGAGAGAAGGAATGGGTGACATTTCGTGTCGAGACCCTTCTTCAGACTGAAAGTCACTTAGAATATTTAACATGTTGTGAGATGTTCGATGGCTGTCCCTTTGCACCACATTTCTGATGGAGCTTTTATTTGACAATTTGGAACGTGTTCTTTAACACTGTCTGTCTATTCAGAAATCTTGATGGTTCAGCTCACTGATGCCCACTTCCCTTTACCTGTCCCCAGTCACCATGTTCCCTTTAACAGACCATGGCCTCGTTCTCCTGCTCTCGTTGACACGCAAGAGCCATGGTTCCTGTACTCCTTGTCCCGCTGAGTTACTCCAGCTTTTTGTGTCTACCTTCGGTTTAAACCAGTATCTGCAGTTCCTTCCCACACAATTCTTCAGGCTTATCACACTAAAAAATATTGTGATATATACCCTTTTCATGTAATGCTATGTTTAACATGTTGGATGGCTGTACCTTTGTACCACATTTCCAATTGAGATTTTATTTGCCAACGGTATATGTGTTGATTGGGAATGTCTTCTTTAAATGTTTTCAAGCATCACCACTGTTCAATCAGAGCATCACACCTCGCTCTGCGGACAAGTCATATTGAGTGGAATCTTGCTGCTAGATGCTCAGGGTTTTCAATCGAACATTGAAGATAGAAGTTAGGGAGCAGAGGTAGAGTTGCTGCCTTACAGCGTTTGCTGCGCCGGAGACCCAGGTTTGATCCCGACTACGGGTGCTATCTGTACAGAATTTGTACATTCTCCCCGTGACCACGTGGATTTTCTCTGATATCTTCAGTTTCCTCCCCCACTCCAAAGACCTATAATTTTTTTGGTTAATTGGCTTGGTATAATTGTAAATTGTCTCTAGTGTGTGTAGGATAATGTTAATGTGCGGGGAAGGGCCTGTTTCTGCTCTGTATCTCTAAACTAAACTAAACTAAACTCACAGCAAACAGGTCAGCTGTTTGCACATGGACTCACCACCGGCAGAGTAATGAAGTGAAGACAGGGACTCAATCCTTGACCATTGGGGACTTCTGGGAACAATGCCTCAGGATCCAAATCCCAAGAGGTCTGTATGCAGTGTAGAGACAGCTCTGTATTGTGAGACACCTTTCAGAATTAGAGGGTCTGATTGTACAACCTTCTGTATTTGGTACGTTAGAAACATAGAAAATAGGTGCAGGAGTAGGCCATTCAGCCCATTGAGCCAGCAACACCATTCAATATGATCATGTCTGATCATCCAAAATCAGTACCCCGTTCCTGCTTTCTCCCCATATCCCTTGATTCTATTAGCCCTAAGAGCTATATCCAACTCTCACTTGAAAACATCCAGTGAATTGGCCTCCACTGCCTTCTGTGGCAGAGAAGTTAACAGTAAATGGGGGCGGCAGGTGTATTGCAGGTGGAAAGATCAAGCAGTGGGCCAGATCCAGAATGATACACCCTAAAGTGCGAATAATTGTAATTCTACATTTGCATGTCAGTATACTGTGATCACATCATAAGGGTATAGGAAGGATAATGTTGCATGGCTGTGAAATATGATTGGAGTAGGCTTCCCATGGCCCTTCTAACAACACCTCCGTTTCCTGTCATCTCTGCCACAAAGAACCAGAGCATATGTACAGGATGAAATTACAGATGCTGGTTTACACCGAAGATAGATACAAAAATCTGGAGTAACTCAGCGGGTCAGGGAGCATCTCTGGAGAAAAGGAATAGATGACATTTTGGGTCGAGACCCTTCTTCAGACTCTTCTTCAGAGCCATGTAGGAAGGAACTGCAGACAGACACAAAATGCTGGAGTAACTCAGCGGATCAGGCAGCATCTCTAGAGAAAAGGAATGGATGATGTTTTTCAGACGAAGGGTCTCAACCCGTAACGTCACCCATTCTTTCTCTCCAAAGATGATGCCTGTCCCGCTGAGTTCCTCCAGCATTTTGTGTCTATCCTTCTTCAGAGTTAATGTGTTGTATGAATAACATCCCCAAGCTAAAAACAATATTCACACAGACATTGTGGATCCAAGTGCCTGCTCCTAGACCATCTTCTATAAAGTCACACACCATCTTAAAGTGTGCATCTATCACTAAATCTGTATCATCAATGGATGCTACTCCAGTATTTCCCAATAATGCCATTGTGAAAGCATGACCATCACAAGTATTACATCAGTTAAAGAAGTTCAGCAAACGCAGAGATGACCAAAGATGCAACCGTGCCCACACTAGTGACACCCCAGGCACACACATAGTAATGCCAATTCAGATCTCCAAAAGCTAATCTGTGACAATGGACAATAGACAATAGGAGCAGGAGAAGGCCATTCAGTCCATCGAGCCAGTACTGTCATTCAATGTGATCATGGCTGATCATCCCCAATCAGTACCCCACTCCTGCCTTCTCACCATATCCCTTGACTTCACTATCTTTAAGAGCTCTATCTAACTCTCTATTAAAAACATCCAGAGAATTGGCCTCCACTGCCTTCTGAGGCAGAGAATTCCACAGATTCACATTTCTCTGGGTGAAAAAGTTTTTCCTCATCTCTGTTCTAAATGGCTTACCCCTTATTCTTAAATAGTGGCCCCTGGTTCTGGACTTCCCCAACATTGGGAACACGTTTCCTGCCTCTAGCATGTCCAATCCCTTAATCATCTTATATGTTTCAATAAGATCCCCTCTCATCCTTCTAAATTGCAGAGTATACAAGCCCAGCCACACCATTCTATCAACATATGACAGTCCCGCCATCCCGGTAATTATCCCTATGAAGCTATGCTGCACTCCCTTAATAACAAGAATGTCCTTCCTCAATTCTGGAGACCAAAACTGCACACAATATTCCAGGTGTGGTCTCACTAGCGCCTTGTGCAACTGTAGAAGGACCTCTTTGCTCCTATACTCAACTCCTCTTGTTATGAAGGCCAGCATGCCATTAGCTTTCTTCACTGCCTGCTCTACCTGCATGTTTACTTTCAGTGACTGATGAACAATGACCTCCCAGATCTCGTTGTACATCCCCTTTTCCCACTTGACATCATTCAGATAATAATGTCTTCCTATTTTTGCCACCAAAGTGGATAATCTCACACTTATCCACATTATACTGCATCCGCCACGCATCTGCCCACTCATCCAACCTGTCCAAGTCACCCTGCATCCTCATAGCATCCTCCTCACAGTTCACACTACCACCCAGCTTTGTGCCATCTGCAAATTTGCTAATGTTGCTAATGTTTACTGAATATTTGAAATATCAGCAGATCATGCAGTATTCACAGACAAATATACAGAGTTACTATTTCAGTTCAACAACTACGTGGTAAAACGTTAAAAAAAAAAAAGACAAAGTGCTGGAGTAACTTAGTGGATCAGGCAGCATCCCTGAAGAACATAAATAGGTGACATTATGGCTCAGGATCCCACTTAAATCTGAAGAAGGGTCTAGGCCTGAAAAATCAGGTATCCATGTTCTCCAAGATGCTAGACACAAAATGTTGGAGTAACTCAGGTCCGAAACATCATCCATCCATTCCTTCTCTCCAGAGATGCTGCCTGTCCCGCTGAGTTACTCCAGCATTTTGTGTCTATCTTCGGTTTAAACCAGCATCTGCAGTTCCTTCATACACATTTCTCCAAGATGCTGCCTGACCCCTGCTGAGTTACTCCAGCACTTTGGTTCTTTTTTTTGTAACCCATCATCAGCAGTTTCGTACATCTGGTTAAATGTCATTGACTGGAAATGTTTCTACATTTCTCCATGCACAGATGCTACTTGACCCGTTATGTATTTACAGCAGTTTAAGTTAAACTGGAGTTAAAATCTTTGCTAAAGAAAACATTGCCAACAAACTGCGAACGACGTTTTGAATTCCTTCCAAGGTTTATTCTCTACAGTTGTAATACCAGAATAAACAATTGGAAAATGGTGAAAATTTCTGCCCAAATGTTTATTCCACAAGGACACTACAATTTCACGGTTCTTACCACATGTACCAGCAATCTAATTGAATGGAAAATGTGACTAAGTCAACTACTTACTGGAATTTTAGCTCTCTGATTAGCTGTTGAAAATGCAACAGATCAACGCATTCAGAAGAATGCCGAAAATTCCCCAGTCAGCACATTGCGGACACGGATACCCCAATCATGTTAAGAGCAAATTATTAGTGGCTAACATTCTAAACAGTTCAATTACTGAACCTCCACGGGATTGAAGGAGAAATTCAAACTGACCTTACCTCCCCTCCTTCTTTCATCGTTAATATATGGAAAGTTATTGAATGCCAGGACTAACTTTAATCCTGTTTAGTGCTAAATAAGAGGTTTATTGGTTCCCAGTAGGCATTTGTATTTTAGTCTAATCATTATAAGTGTGAAACAATCCAGCCTTTTATTGTGGATGCCTACAGGTATGTGTACTCTCCAAACTGAATTAGTTGTAAAACAAGAATGCTTTCAATGTATAGAAAAGAACTCAAAGAGAACATGTTAAAAAAGAAGTCCAATGCTTTATCAACAACAAGATGCCGGACATAAGAATTGATCCTTTCACTTACAAGGAGAATAATATCATGCAAATGCTTTGGTGTCTATTCAGGCTGCGTCCTGATTGTCTTAGAAGCTTAGGGTGAGAGAAAAAAAATCCCAAAGGACCAGAAAACCTGCTTAGCAATCTTTCAGCCAGCTAATTAGTTTTTCCAAAAACTAACTGCAAATATAATTCACTTGTTTTTTTTCTTAAGCTGTTTCTACCCACACATTATTTGGTGCCAAATGTTTGGCAGTTGCACATCAAATAGTTTGGCTTGAAGGATTATTCGTTGCGCAAAAGAAGGGGACCGTTCCTCAGCCTTTTGCAGCATAATTAAACTGTGAGGGTGGAAGTTTATGGACAAAAAACAGAAAAGACAGAGATAGGTAAAAGCATTACCAAAATAACCATGATAGTAAAATAAGACTGAAGAAGGGTCGCGACCCGAAACGTCACCCATTCCTTCTCTCCACAGATGCTGCCTGTCCCGCTGAGTCTACTCCAGCATTTTGTGTCTACCTTTGGTTTAAACCAACATCTGCAGTTCCTTCATACACATGATAATCATCTTATTTTACCTTAGCTTTTGCCCACTACACATCTTTTTAACAGTAGCTTGTATTTAAAAAAAAATGTAATTGGGGATTTAAGCTCTGATTTTAACTCGATTGGACACCGGATGACAGAGAAACCTGTCCAGCCTCAGGAGAGGGAGGTGAGAGATTCAAACATGAATACCCAACAATGATTTCTACTTAAAGTCAGGACACAAGAGACTGCAAATGCTGGAATCGTGAGTAAAAAAAATAAACTGCTGGAGAAACGTTATGGATGAGGCAGCATCTGAGGGAAATGGAGAGACAATGTTCATCATAAGGTCATATGGTCATTAGTGATAGGAGCGGAATTAGGCCATTTGCCCCATCAAGTCTACTCCATCATTCAATCATGGCTGATCTGTCTTTCCCTCCAAACCCCATATCTCTGCTTTAGTGTCTGATGAAAGGGGTCTTGACCCAAAACATCAGCTGTCCATTTCCCTCACAATGTTACCTGACCCGCTGAGTTCTTCCAGCAATATGTATTTTACCCTGCTTAAAGTAATCGTGTTTCCGCCATACAAATGGACCGACCAATGAAACAACCTTTGCATCAAAGTAAGCAAACCACATCAGTGAAACAGGCAAAGCTGCACACTCATGCCTCTAGTTCCGATGAAGACTCAGGACATTTAGCATGCCCCCAACAACTACTGCCAATTTCAACAAAATGCACCATAGAAGTGAGCTCTTTATGGGAACCAGATTCCGCGCCATCGACTAAATCTATACTTCGCGATGCCTCATGGAAGCTGACAACATAATCGAGGACCACTCGCATTCCCATCATTCTCTCTTCTCCACTCTCTAATTGGTCAGAAGATATAAAAGCTTGTAAGCATGTACCACTAGATTCAAAAATATTTTCTTCTACGGTGTTATCTGACTAATAAATCGACCCCCCACACGCTATAGCTGCGCCTTGCACTTGGAGGAAGTGGGAGGAGTCAAAGGTGACGTTGTTGAGGGTGAGGACCATCTCCGCTAGTCAACACAACCTGGCATCCCTTCCTCAGCGTGGGATGGGGCAGAAAAGTTCCACAATATTTTCTATTGTTGAACCCAAACCCTTTGCTAATAGATGCAATTCCTCTGCTCTTAGTCTATATTCTCAATTAGTAACCCAGATGAAATGTGACAAAACTCATCATGCACTGGACTGACAGATTTGAAAATCAATTAAAACTATGAGCACGGCAGTGTGATGGGAATGCTTTTCATTTGGCAGCTGCATTTGGCTGGTTTGCAATGTTGCCTTTTTATTTTAAATGCTGTTTTTAGTGAAACGTGAAGAAAGAAGGGAGATTAGCACAGCGTAGTATTGGACAAATTAACAGAAGGGTTTCAAGTAGGCAACTTGGAAGGTATTTGCAGAATATATTAGTTTGATTAACATCCACTTTGACTAGGATTCTTCGTGAAGCTTTGTATGGAGAGATTTGGAAGATACTTTGGGCTGATGAAGGATGAAAGCAGCTTACATGGCATCCATTCAGAACCCTTGGCTGGCAGTAGTACTTTTCTCAGTCTGTTCGTAGGTTAATTTCATGCATTTGTTAATTATTCTTCCAATTTCTGCCAAACATTTGCTAAATGGATACTGTCAATTCTCACCCAGCTGTATGCTGCAGCCATGGAATTAAAAATCTGCATATGAGCTTAGACGTCTAAAGTGTACAGACTACAGAATATAATTGACAGCCTTCTTTCTAGTGCTATTTCACTGCTAATTACTGTATCTTAGATTTTCCAATTACTGTGAAGCTTCATGAAGGGTTTGAGGAAGTGGGCTGTAATTTATAGAAAATAAAAAGAGTACTGCACAGGAACAGGCCCTTCAGCCCACAATATCTGTGCCAATCACAATCTAAATTAATCACAGGTAGACACAAAATGCTGAAGTAACTCAGTGGGTGAGGCAGCATCTCTGAGAGAAGGAATGGGCGACGTTTCGGGTCGAGACCCATCTTCAGACTAAATTAATCACATCTGCATTTATTCCCTGCCTATGCACGTGCCCGTCTAAATGTCTCTTTAAATGTTGCTACCGCATCTCTCACTTAGCAGCGCATTCCAGGCACCTATCATTCTTTGTGTAAAAATAATTGCCTCGTAAATGTCCTTTCCACTTTCTCCCTCACACCGTAAATCTATGCGCTCTAATACTAGACAATGTCACCTTCGGGAATAAAGTATCTGGATATCTACCATATCAATGCCTCGCACCATATTATAAACTTCTGTCAGGTCATCTCTCAGCTTCCAACGCTCCAGAGAAAACAACTCACATTTGTCCAACTCTCCTCAAGGCTAACACACTCCAATCAAGGCAACATCCTGGTGAACTCCTTCTGCACTCTATCTAAAGCCTCCACAAACATCCTGCAATGCACCAGCCAGAACTGCATGCAATATTAATTTTGTATCCTAAGGAAAGTTTTATACAGCTGCAACATGGTTTCCCAACTTTTAAACTCCATGCCCCGACTGTTGAAAGCAAGTATCCACTTCACTTTCTTTACCACTCATTTGTGTTGATACTTTCAGGGAGCAATGGACTTGCACCCCAAGATCTCTCTTGGGGTGCAATGAGGTTAAGGTTTGATCTGTTTAATAGAACATGATATTCCAGTGTGCACGAGACCATATTTAATGCTAAGTGTGGAGAAAGCCGGCAAAGTGAGGTGCGAATTGGACAGAGCATCAAGACTTGACTTTAGGGTCGGACCAGAGAGAGAAGGTTGTTGGCAGGAGAGTGTGTCGTGGTTGGGAGTGGAAGGGAAAGTGTGTGGAGCAAGATATCGGGGGAAAGACAGAGGATTGGGGTAGGTATTTGATCAGAAGTTCCTGTACACATCTATAGTGAAAGGAATCTTGGGCGGGGTTGGATCTCCAAGGAAGATTAGCTGAAATGTCTACAGAAACATACACCTTTGTCAGCGACCAAGCGAAGGAAGGCCACGGAACTAACACCAAAGCAGATCATAACAATAACACTGCGGTCAGCTTCAGGGTTTGATTCTGATTTTGGGTGCTATCTATATGGAGTCTGCATGCTCTTCGTGAAATCACATGACACCCTAGTACTCCAGCTTCTTGTTGCATCCTAAAGATGTGCAGGCAGACAAATTGGCTACTGTAGATTCCCCTGAGAATCAGGGACTGGACATATTAATAGCATGTGTGAGAGAAATGGGGGAGTAAGTGGGGAACATGATAACACCTTCATGGAATTGGCAGCAACAATTTTAGTCCCTGATCTTCTGTTCTGACTGAGCACAAGTTAGACTGCTCCTGGTTTAATTAATGTCAAAAATTATGGGAACAAAGCGATCACAATATATGCTATTTATCCAAGTCTGGGAAATCACAACATCAATTTGTAATATTAATTCATGGGATTGGTGTAATTTTTACATAATTTATGCCTAGGTTTTTGAAATACCAGAGTCCAGAAGTGTCACATTGAGACTCCGGCCCACATGCTCCTTGAAGTGTAAACATTATGTGAAACAAACAGGCAAAATATCATGGGTTTTGCAATTCTGAAATATAAACAGAACGTGTTAGAAAAGTTTAGCAGATCAGACTGCTCTTGGTGGAGTCAGAATAAGCATTAATGTCTCAGGTCCATGACCATTCTTGAATACTGGTGAATGTTACAGATGTATAAAGTAAATTAGGGTGTTTGGAAAGGGGATGGTTAATGAAAGATCAAAAGGGAAGATTTTTGCTAAAGCGCAAGCTAGAAGATGATGGGATAATGACAAAAGAGGCATTGTAACGGTATACGAAGGATCAGTCTTGAGGAGGTGTAATGGTAAAGAACAGAATCACTGCCAGTGCTTGCTACCTAATAGAATGATTATGATCTGAATTCTTATTTTCAGACTGGTAGTCTGTAAATGCCTAACTGATCATTAGCCTTCAATCTCACATTACGTTAAGGCCACATGCAGATGAGTACGAAATTTAAACAGTTAATAAACAAATGTATCGGAAACAAAAACATTACACAAGTTACAAGTTTTCCAATATTTATTGGCATCCATCTGCCTTTAGTTGCACATCCAATTAATACCGTGAGGCTCAATATCTCAAGTTTGCTGTGTGCTGATTAGAATCTGGTCCAAGGACCTATTTTGCTCCAACCTAATTGCGTTGTTTGATGTAACGGTGAGCCAATATCAACAAATAATCATAAAATATGTGGAAAATCACTGTTATTTTTAAATTGTAACACTGCCCAATCTCTATCACATATTTTGATAACACATGTACAAAAAGAAAATCAGTATTTGGCCATGTTATGTCAACTAAGTCTGGGCAGCCGTGCACAATGTTGGCAGGAAGCTGACACCATAAAACCCTAAGTTTGGGTTGCACTGGGAAATAAGTAACTTCTATATAGTAATTAAACAGAGGGAGTGCTCCTTTAATGCGCATGAAGCACACAGGAGTCTTTAATAGCTCGTAAATGCGTAAAGTGCTAATATTCATTTTTTTTGGTGAAGAAGAGGAATTATATTGTTCCAGGGTAGTTTGCCAGTACCAATGGCAAGACACAAGGCAAGGTAATGCCACATGGAATGGTTCATTGTCAATACTGTGATAATGTTTATCATTGCATCGGGGAGCTATTTAGGTTTGTTTCATCAACGTGAAATTTTGCGCGCAGAAAGCTCATGTGTTAGTGATTTGCTGCCGAAGGTTGTGAGAAACAAACACCTCGCTTTATCACCAGAATCTGCAAGTCCTCGATAAGCAAAAGCTATTCTAAAACGCACCATACTTCAGAAAAAGTCAATACAGACTGGGGTCTTAGTGGTGAAAGAGGGTTTCGCAACATAGAAGCAATTCATGATGCCCAAGGCCTTGGAAATACAGAGCAAGTATAAACGCTTCCTCCAGAACTATAAAAAAAGAAAGCTGCAGTTCATAGAACATCGAACAGTACAGCATAAGAACGGGCCCTTCAGCCCACAATGGTCATGCGGAACATTATGCCAAGTTAAGCTGATCTCATCTGCCTGTACATGATCCATATCACTCTATTCCCTGCATTTCAATGTGGCTATCTAAAAATGTCTTAAATGTCACTGTCTTATATTATCACCCCTGGCAATGCATTCCAGGGCCCCACCACTCTCTGAGTATAAAGATACCCCACACACGTGCTCATTAAGCTTTCTCCCTCTCGCCTTATGTCCTTTAGCATTGGACATTTCCACCCTGGGAAAAATGCTCTGATTGTCTACCTGATCTATGCCTCTCAGAAATGCATCATGACCTCTCCTCAAAAAAATGTAGAAATACATGACCTCCCATGTACAAAGTCATGCTGGCTATCCCTAATTAGCCCATTATCTTCCAACTGGGAGTAAATCCTAACTCAAATAATTCTCTCCAAGAGTTTCCCTACTGACGTGAGGTTCACTGGCCTATAGTTCCCTGGATTCTACTTCCCTTTGAAACAAAGGAACAAAGAAACAATATGGCCACTCTCCAGTCCTCCAGGTCCATGCCTGTGGCGAAAGAAGAAACAAGCATCTTCATCAAGGGTCCCGCAATCTCCTCTCTTGCCTCCTTCAGTAACAATAGACAATAGACAATAGGTGCAGGAATAGGCCATTCGGCCCTTCAAGCCAGCACCGCCATTCAATGTGATCATGGCTGATCATCCCCAATCGGTACCCCATTCCTGCCTTTTCCCCATATCACCTGACTCCACTTTCTTTAAGAGCCCTATCGAGCTCTCTCTTGATAGCATCCAGAGAACCGGCCTCCACCACCCTCTGAGGCAGAGAATTCCACACACTCACAACTTCTATGAGAAAAAATGTTTCCTCATCTCTGTTCTAAATGGCTTATCCCTTATTCTAAAACTGTGGCCCCTAGTTCTGGACTCCCCCAACATCGGGAACATGTTTCCTGCCTCCAGCGTGTCCAAATCATTAACAATCTTATATGTTTCAATAAGATCCCCTCTCATGCTTCTAAACTCCAGAGTGTACAAGTCCAGCTGCTTCATTCTCTCAGCATATGGCAGTCCCAGCATCCCGGGAATTAACCTTGTAAACCTATGCTGCACTCCATTAATAGCAAGGATTTCCTTCCTCAAATTAGGGGACCAAAACTGCATACAATACTCCAGGTGTGGTCTCACTAGGGCTCTGTACAACCGCAGAAGTACCTCTTTGCTGCTATACTTGACTCCTCTTGTCATAAAGGCCAACTTTCTGCCTGGGATAGATCCCATCAGACCACGGAGACAATCCACCTTAATGCTCCTAAAGAGCCCCAGTACCAACTCCTTCTCAGTCTCAAACTGCCCGTAGTTCATTTGTATTCTTCAGAAAGAACTTGTATATGGTTATCTGACTATTACATTGCAAAGACCTTTCAATTGGCTAGCGGTTTGAGAATGAAACAACATTTACAGGTATCTTAATAAGTTTTATCCTCTCTTTAAGCAGGGGGAAAACACAAATCCTGTCATGCCTACTCAGATTAAAGGAAACTGGCAATGAAAGATTGATACCAAATCATTGCTCCTTGGATGATTCAATCATCTAACAGCTGTAGAAAAGTAACATTGTTAAGGCACTGCAGGCAGCCATTTGACCCACTGAGTCTATGCTGGCCCTTCATGGAGCAAGCACCAGTTTTTTACTCTTTCCCAACACTTCTGCAAATTATCCCATCTTAAGTTAGGCACAAAAAGCTGGAGTAACTCACCGGGACAGGCAGCATCTCTGGTGATATTTTGGGTCAAGACCTTTCTTCAGACTGAAGAAGAGTCTGAAGAAGGGTCTCGGCCCGAAACGTCACCCATTCCTTCTCTCCAGAGATGCTCCCTGTCCCGCTGAATTTCTCCAGCTTTTTTGTCTACCTTTGGTTTAAATCAGCATCTGCAGTTCCTTCCTACACATCCTATCTCAAGTCCCTATCCAATTTGTTTGAAAAACCTTAAAGGATTCTATTTTCACTTCCTTCATTAACAATAATCAATCAATCAATCAAACTTTATTGTAATTTAGAAATACATCGATATATGCAATTCTAAACAAAATTCCGTTGCATTTGGCTCCCTGTGCAACACAAAAATAAAGAGAAGGATAAAATGGATAAAAAGATAAAATAGGTAAAAAGATAAAATAGATAATGGTGGCAGCCCATTACATGGCATATAAGAGTCTGATGGCTCGGGGGAAGAAGCTGTTGCAGAACCTTGACGTTCTGCTCCTTTAGGGCCTGTCCTACCAGCATCCGACTCCAAGCGATGAGCGCGATCAAATTAGAAGCGGGGGCCGCGCGGAGGTCGGGTGATCACCTGTACAGGGCCGTTCCCTACAGCCTGCGCCTGCATGCGGCAAACATGACCAAACCGGCAGCGAGGGCCGTGCGGGTGTCGGGTGAGTGGCGCAACTCGGCGCAAAGTGAGGCGAACTTGGAGCGAAGTCTTAAAGGTAAGTTCGCCAGGACAGAGAGGGGCACAGAGAGAGGGGCACAGAGGCACAGACACAGAGGGCCATGGAGCCACACACATAGAGGGTCCCGGAGGCACCTACAGAGAGGGTCATGGAGGCATGACGTCGAGACGGTGTGTAATGCGTCGAGGCGACTGCGAGCCGACAAGCCGTTGCCGCGCGGAATTTTTGAACATAGTCAGTTTTTCGGAGCCCCGCGCGATAACGGGATGAACTCCGCATAATTCCGCACAGCTCCGGCGATCGAAGTGGGACCGGCCCCGTGACGCCGGACGGCTCAAGCGACCACGTTAGGTCGCGCTCATCGTATAGAGTTGCATGCTGGTGGGACTGGCCCTTTATGCTATGATATATTTTGCCCGAGGGCAGCAGAGTGAACAGTCCACGATGGAGATGTGTGGGGTCCTAATACTGCTGGCCTTAGACAAGCAACGTTTGCTCACAATGTCCCTGATTGAGGGGAGAGAAGTCCCGATGATTTTTTCAGCCGTCCTCACCACTCTCTGCACGGGCTTCCGGTCGGAGGCTTTACAGTCCCCAAACCAGACAGAGATACAGCTGGTCAGAATACTCTCTATGGTGCCCCTGTAGAAAGTGGTGAGGACGGGGTGGGGGAGGTGAGCTCTTCGCATCCGGCGCAGAAAGTGCAACCACTGTTGCGCCCTCTTAACTATTGATGTGATGTTATTTGACCAGGTCAGAATGTTAGTGATCTGCACCCCACAGAGTTTATAAAGAGCTAACTAGATACATCTATCATTCAGAACAGGAACTATTATTGCAAAGCAAAATGTAATAGATGAGTGAACAGCAATAAATGGTT
Organism: Raja brachyura; assembly: GCA_963514005.1. Next base: position 12,154,081 of record OY740800.1, on the reverse strand, counting down.
CTGGCTCAGGTAGTTAAATATCCCCATAAGCTTATATTATTCATAGACAGTGGTTCCTGCAAACCTCTGGATATAACTAAGAGGTCCATCCAGCCAATGTGTGTACACTCTATACTTGACAAGTCAGAAGTTACCTTCTTTATACCTGTGCACATTTCTCAATGCCTTGATCCACTCAAGCATTGACTTCTACTGCTTGAGATGCACAGCCAGACCAAAATAAATCTAATGATAGCATTTTCTGAATATGCCAGAATTATTTTCATTTCATGCGAATTGAAAATGCAGCACTGAGTATTTAAACACTGCGATCATTAGTAATTCCAATTGTCCATGTTCTCATACATGTACAGTTTCAGTAAAAAAATTAAAATCTCGAATTCATCATCTTCAAGATGTCAACCAAGTACTGACATTTTATCAAAAAACTACAACGGATGAGAAAAATTAATGAACAGTTCCAACAACCAACAAGAGTGTAATTAGTGATCTTGCTGGTAGAAATTGGGGATTCCATGTCAGGTGAAGGGATTAGATTGTGACCATATACTTCTGTCAGAGCTTCCTAGCTTCTGTTTCCTGACACTGGTAAATAGCCTGTCATTAGGCCCCTTAAAACTAATTGAATGTAAAATCATCCACAATTACCAAATTAGGCTGTAACAAATCCCTATAAATAGCAATGTTACAAAATTTTGAGATTTTAAAAATCAAGTCTGCAATTTATCCCAACAGATAAAGCATAAAAAGAAGTTTAATTTGACACCTAATTTACTTTCATATCTTCAGTATTAAGAAAGTTATGGCCATTTTCATACTCGGAAATGAGCATCTTGCTTCCCATTGCCTTTCAATTGACTTAACTCAAAAGCTGTGATCTGGAAAAGTTAGAAGTCCATAACATTCTTAAAAATTAAGAGAACTCAATGAAATTTTCAGTTATTATAGATTGAAGCATTCTGAAACAAATATTAAACAATCTTACTTGGATTACCTGAAATTAAAGCATATAATTAGTTAGTTATCTAATTGTAGCTAATTACAAAATTCAATGAGTAGATCTAAACATCTATCAATTTCTTAAGAAAAGATAAACTTTTTTAAAATTGCCTAAGTGTCCAAATAACATTCACACAATAATCCACAATATAACATAATTTTTAAATCTCATTTTCATGAATTTCTGGGCCAAATGGAAGGATTTTAGTGTTTTATGCCTGTAAATTAATGGCCATTTAAATCAACCAGCGAGTGGGTTTTAGTGGAATGCGGTGGATTGGAACGTTGCGGTTAGCAGTGAAGTCGGGGGGAAAAATACTGGGGGTTCATACATTTTTTGGGGACCCCATTTCGCAACGTAAAAATATTATTAATGCCTCCCGAAAAACCAACTTTTAATATAAAAATAAAGTATTTACCTTTTTTTCTCCCCTACGCAAAATGCTTCCGGTTGTCTGCGGTCACGGCTTTTGAAGGTGATTTTTAAATTACTCTAGTTAATAAATAATTTAGAGTAATTTAAAAATACCACCATTCATTAAATGTCGGAGTGATTTTTCTTCAGCAACCAAATCGCCCGACATTCATCGATTATCTAGGCCTGTGGAAAAACGGCACTTTAAGCCCGCCCCCCTCTGCAAGGCGCGAAAGTCGTGCACACGGGGAGCGGCAGAAGTGCAGCGCCGGTAAAGGTAAGTTTTGTAACATACCTACTATAAACCTTCCTGACTAATTGATCCTAGTTGCAAGTCTAAAGTTTGTTCAAAATTCAATAGCTTCCTTAAATTGTTCCATGTATGAAACCTGAAATGCATTTGAAACAAAATGCACAAAAGGATTTGAAAGGGACACCCAACTTCCTATAAAACATAGACACAAAGTGCTGGAGTGACTCAACGGGTCAGGCAGCAACCCTGGAGAACATAGACAGGAGGCGTCTCGGGTCTAGATCCTTCTTTAAACTGAAATGTCACCTAACCATCTTCTCTAAGGTTGCTGTCTGACCTGCTGAGTCACTCCAGCACTTTGTGTCTTTTTTTGTAAACCAGCATTTGCAAATGTTCATGTTTCTAGAGTTTTTTTATAATATAAAAGGTTACTGAAGTTTAAAAAATAAACAGTTTTAATTAAATTAGGTGGCCAGGTCTTTGAACAATTTAAGGAGTTTATAGGATGATAATCCATCATAGACACCATCAGCAAGGAATATTATGTGTATCAGCACCTGCTTGTCTACAAAAAAATCACTGCTCATTTGTGTGCATTGGCTGTGCATAAGTTAAGTATGTTTTTAAGCGGGGGGGGGGGGGGACCTGTAAGTACAAAATAAAATTATTGACATCACTGTCCTTTAAAATATGGAACTGGTACACTTCAAATATCAAACATACTTTGCTGCCAAGTTTACCCAACACTGAAGATAGGGGAGTTGGATCCTTTAGTTCATTGAAATCTGCATCAATGTACATTAAAGATGTTGAACTGGTAAGCCCACATTCATGGCACTCTCTGGAGATTCACTGTACATTAAAAACTGATGAATATGCAAATATGTCAACATTTTAAATTGACACTTGGAAGGATTACGTGAAAACCCAAGAAAGGAAATTGTGCATAATGATTATCTCAATGCTGAAAATCAAAGAATAATGGGAATGATACTGTTGCTGTGTTCATTATATTTCATAGTCATTATATTTTCACTATGGTTTCCTCCAATTTTTGAATTATGTGATCATAAGACCCAAATAACAAAAGGTTTTTTTTGGAAGCTACATGATCAAATTTCAGTTTTACCAGAATGAATCAAGACGGAGATCACCTCCAGGCGAATTAATGACAAATAAAAAGCTGAGCTGAGGTGGACTCTCCATGCACTATTCATATTAGTCCACCTGACTTTTGCCACATCAGGCTCGTCACAATGTACCTTTTGCCTCGTAATTTTTATGCTGTTTATAACTCCCACCACCTGGCATTCTTTCCTTCCTTTGCTCAATTTTTCCCTTTTTCTTATTAAAAAACACCTTAAACATTAATATGGGTTTCTCTCCTCGCAAATGCTATCGAAGAAGTTAAGCACCTTCAATATTCTTTTCTCTTTCCAGCAGAAAAATCCTCATCTGACCTTAGAATAACATCTCTGGATAAATGGGCAAGGTAGAAATCTAAGACAGCTCTCTGATGAGAGAACATAGTACACGTTGTTCTTTTAGAACACTGAATTATGCACATACTCGTCAAAACCTATAGAGGTTTACCCTATTATCAGTGGAATCGTTTAAACAATTCATTCATAAGTTTTTGACCAACAATAGTTTCAAATGACCGGAAGTGGCGGTGCTGCCCATGCAGCTGCGGCTTTCCTGCAGTCCGTCTGTCTTTTATTTTTTTTCGTTTTCTTTTGTCCTGTTGTTTAGTTTATTTAGTTTATTTTAGTTGTGTATGTGTGGGAGGTGGGAGAAACTGTTTTTAGTCTCCTCCTTCGGGGTGATGCAACTTTTTCTTGTCGCATCCCCCGTCTCCGTCTCCATCTGAGGCCTAATCGTGGAGCTGGCGGCTTCCAACTGGGACCGACCTTGAGACTCCGGAGGCAGAGCCAGGATTTACCAACGCGAGGCTGGACGACTTTGGGGCTGTGGTGGCGTTGCGGCGGCGGTGACCCGACTTCTGAGCCTCGGAGGTTCGGTCGCAGGCCCAGTGGACGACAACGTCGGGAGCTCGCAGGTCCCAGGTTGGTGACCGATTCACGGGAGCTCCCGCAACAACAGCTTCGTCCGATGGACTGGAGGGTGGCAGCTTCGTCCGCCCCGGGCTGCGGAGTTTGAACCGGCCCGTTCGCGGAGCTCGGATTCGGCCACGAGACTTACCATCACCCGGCGGGGGGCCCAACATCGGAAGCCTGGTTCGCCTCAATGCAGAATGAGAACAAGGATGGAAGAGACAAGGAGTTTAAGAATTTGCCTTCAATCACAGTGAGGAGGTGCCTGGCAGACTCATTGTAGCGGATGTTAAACTGTGTAAGTGTGTGTTCTGTCATCTTATTCTATGTCATGACTGCAAGGTATACAATTACGTTCAGACTGAAATGTCTGAATGACAATAAAGGATACTTTTATACTTTTATTTTTTTATAAATGACCTTACCATTTCCCAATTTCTTAGCATGTCCAATGGCACTATTTTGTGCTAATGTTCTCAGTAATTTTTCCCCATTACTCTCATGAAGGCAAGATTTATTTGTAGGCATATTGTTCTACAGATGATATAGCCTCCCTTCCCTTCACCCGTCTCCCTTCAGTAAGTCAGTAACAAAAGCATACGTCTGTGAATCTTGAAGACGAATGCATGTTTGATATTCAACTCTGAGACGTTCCATCTGCAACCTATTCTTTTCTCACCTAAAATCCACATACTGAAGCCAAGGGGTTTATGGGCAGTTTTGAAATGAGGACGTGTGTAGGGCTGTGTTGGCTGACTGTTATATTCCTGCCACTATTGTGGCTACAATCTAGTCTCTAGGCATGGAACTGACAACCTCCCTCGTCTGAATAGCAGAAGCTTATCCAGTGACAGCTATTTAGATTTCAGGGATTAAGGATCAGATCCATTAAGCTCAGCTGCCTTCTTCCACTAACTCTGGGCAACATGTGGTGACAGATGCAAGATTTGAACAGGAAAATGAGGTTAAACCAGAGATAGCTGGAGAATAGGTAATTCTGAACACCATGTTCAAACTAAATCCCAAGTGTAATTATAAGCGTGTAGTATTAATTATTTTAATGTATTTTAAAGTATAGTCTTTTTTCATAAATAGGATCTGTCAACAACATTTAACATAAGTAGCTGATTTTCTGGATTCTGGACTGATTGCTCCCAATTATTTTTGTTTGTCAGATGCAACCAGCTCCATATTAATCAGACGTTACTTGCAGAGCAGCTTGATCAATGTGTCAATTGTGGGACTTCAGATGTCTCACTGTTAAATATCTTCTAAAGGCTGCTACAAGTTTTAAAACTAGGATTAGAATTATAATATGCATTGATTCGGCCCAACTTCTCCATTCCAGTTCTTTGTGTGATCATTTCCTAACCCTTTGCAAATTCTTGCTCCAAAATTCCCACTACTTCTTTCATGTTCCATAAAGACTCCCTTGTTGCCCATTATTTAGTTTGCATGTCAACTTTGACCTTCTAAACGAGCACTTTATTCTTACTGCTTATTGTGCTCTGAGACAAGTGGCTGCAAGAGGTACATTATAGAAAGACGAGCTTCTGATGTAGTATTATAGTGCGAGGTAAATGCTACATTTTAAACGGTTTCTTAACACTTCGAAGTAAGGTGCTTCCTGTGTCCCATGTTACCATTTAAAAAAAAAATTGGTTGTTTAAACAATATGAGTTATAGTATTTTTTGAAATATTGCAAATGCTGAGAGTATAATTATTTTGGGGAATTTTGTACTCTAGTTTCAAAAGGACAGAATTAGGCCAAGAACGTTCGGGCTGTAAGCTGGCACAGCGGTAGAGTTGCTGCTTTACAGGGACCTGGATTCGATTTTGACTTTGGGTGCTGGCTGTACAGAGTTTGTATGTTCTCCCCATGACTGCGTGGGTTTTCTACCATATTCCAAAGACGTACAGATTTGTAGGTTAATCGGATTGGTATAATTGTAAATTATATGTCCCTAATGTGTGTAGGATAGTATGTGGGGATCGCTGGTCGGCGTGGTCCGAGGGGCCTGTTTCTGTGCTGTATCTCTAAACTAAACTGGGCATTCCCAACCTTGTTCTTCTGTTCAATTAGACCACAGTTGTATCACGTCCATCCACCCTATGCAGATCCATTCACTTTAAAAAACAACAAACAGTAATCTTTAAACTTTACAATTGTATGTAAACAGTTATTTCCTGGGGGTTGCAAGAACTAGATTTCCACTTTATTGGTACATGACAAATACATGAAAAGCACAACACAAAGTGCTGGAGGAAGACTGGGTCAGGCAACAACGGTGAAGGGAATGGACAGGCAATGCTTCAGGGCAAGTCTCGTCTTCTGACTGATTGTAGTAAGGAGGAGAAAGGTAGTAACGAGTGGTGGTGGGGGGGGGGGGGAACACAAAGGCTGGTAAATGATAGGTGGATACAGATGCGGGGGGATGGGTGGATTAAGTGACAAAGGCAAGAGGGAAATGGAGACAAATATGTGTCAGTTAGAGAGAGACGAGGTATGAAATGTAAAGCCACATGTGGTGGATAGATTTGAGGTACAACCATGGTCTAATTGAATTGAAGGACAAGCTTGAGAAGGTGGACGGCTTATTCCTGTCCCTTTGATACTAGAGTTCAAAGTTCTTCTAAATAAGTGTATTCTCACCATATACTACATTTTGAAAAATATTTTGACATCTATTACTAGTGTCGCGCCAGGAGGAAGGGAAGAGGGGAGAGGGTGAAGAGAGTGGATAAAAGGGAATTGGGGGGACTTGGGGATGAGAGATGAATGTACGAAGGGTGGAATAGGAGCAGGGTGACAGGAGGGCTAGGGGAATGTGTGTGAAACTGGTATGTAGTGAGGTGAGGGCCACAGGAGCGGGTGTAGGGGATATTACTTTAAATTGGAGAATTTGTTGTTCATACCAATGGATTGTAAGCTAACCGAGCAGAATATGAGGTGCCGTTCACCCAGTTTGCACGTACCCTCACTCTGCAATGGAAGAGCCTAAAGACAGAAAGGTCATTATGGGAAAGGGAATTAAAACACAACCAGTAAACCCAGCAGGCCTTGGCAGACAGAAGGGAGGTGTAGGAACCGGTTTGACATCTCCTGCGGTTGCAGGCGAAAGTAGTCTGAAGAAGGGTCTGGACCCAAAATGTCACCCACACCTTCTCTCCAGTGATGGTGCCTGTCCCGCTGAGTTACTCTAGCTTTTTGTGTCTATCTTGAGGAAAGGGCAAGTTGGGTGAGAAGTTGTGTGTGAACCAAGGAGTTGCGGAGGGAGTGACCTCTGTGTGAAGCAGGAATGGATAGGGATGGGATGATGTGACCGGTGGTGGGATCAGATTGAAGGTTGAAAAAAAAAGTGCTGGATGTGGAATCTGGTGTGGTGAAAGGCAAGAAAATGGGAACACTATCCTTGTTCCATCAGGAGGGAGGAGGAGCCAGAGCAGAACCACAGCACGTAGAGGAGCAATGGCTCAACATTTTCTCAAGAGGACATTTGGATAGAAACCCCCATCTCAAGAGCAAATGTAGTGGATACAGATAAATTGAGAATAAGGGAGGGTCTTGCAAGAGACAGGTGTTGGAGGAGGAGTTGGCAAGGTAACTGTGGGAGTCAGTAGGTTTGTAGTGGACTTCATTCGATTGTCTGTCCCTGGTGATGAAGACAGAGGAATTGATAAAGGTGTCAGATATAGTCAATTTAATTTGAGAGCATGGTGGAAGTTATTGGTAAAGTTGAGTAAATCAATGAACTTTGCGAGGGTGCAGGAGGCAGCTCCCAACCCCGTCTATCTCCTTCCTGTGGCCCCCATCCATTTTCCCAATATCTACCTCCCCTACCTTCCCAAGTCACCTTGTCCTTTCCCCTCCTTTGTACACTCATCTTCCAACCCCCTAATTCTTCATTCTCCTTTCACCCTCCCTCTTTCTCTTCCCCCCTTCCATCCATATTCCTCCCACAGGCTTTACATAACATCCCACTTTTCTCCTTATCGGACTCCCTTTTCACAACTCTAGCCATCGTCACATACTCCACACATCTGCCAATGAAAGCCCCCACATCGGTATCCACCTATCACTTGCCAGGCTTTGTGCTGCCCCCAACTTTCCATTCCAACTTTCTCCCCCACCACTACAAACAGTCTGAAAAGGGTCCAGACCTGAAGCATCATCCATTCTCTCCACAGATGCCCCCCGACCTGTTGAATTCCTTCAGCACTTTGCATTTTGCTCAAGGTTCCAGATTCTGCAGTCCCTTTTATCTCTAAACTTAATTAAATAATGCTTCCCTGCATGCCTAATAAATCTTTTAATCATCTTTGGAATCTCAGTTAGATCTGTACGAAAAGAAAAATGTCTGCAATATATCCCTTAGTGTTAAGGGATTTTCACTAATTATCGAACAAAGCAGCATTCAAAGGTGCTTCAGAATGAAATAGATTGGGGGCATGGCTGGCTAAGATGTAAAATAAATTGGTCATCTAAGAATAGAGAACATTTGCCAAGCCTCATGACAAAATCTTGCACATTCACCACTTTAAATTTCCATTTCACTTCCTTACAAAGCTGCCACATCCTTCGCCTTGGCACATTTCGATTTTCTTTTCATTTTCAAAGCAAAATGATTTTAGATTATTCTTTGAATGGATCTTTGCACATCATAATATCGTTGACAGTGTAATTCCATTGCTTTCACCCATTTCAGACCTACGTCTACATCTTCGAGCAGGGCTGTATGGTTACAGATGATGATCCTCAGACTGAGAATGACTGTGACAAATTGTATGTCCACAGTAATGTGTGCAAGTACAATAAATTATCTTGAAATTGCCTCAAGTGTCTCAAGTTGCTTGAATAACTTGCTTTTATTTTATTCATCTGCCATCTCCTCAACCTGTATCAAGCTTCTCCAGTATTAAGTTATCCTCCAGACACATGAACAAACCTACGTTGCATGGCAATACATACAGTATTTTGCTTATAATGAATAATTTTGCTTATTATGAACAATCACCAGACTAAAAAATGTTGGTAAAATGTTGGTGCTGTCTGAAACTCATAGAGCATGATTTTAAATTGACATCACGTTTCAGCTGAATGCTTTAGTTTAATTTAGAGATACAGCATGGAAACAGGCCCTTCGGCCCAACGAGTCCACGCCAACTATTGATCATCCATTCACCCCGGTTTTATCCAGCTTTTTTCATCCACTCCCCTCACACTAGGGGCAATTTACAGCAGCCAATTAACCTACAAACCCGCACGGTTGCCCAGCCAGATGCAACTAAATTTAAAGTAGCACTTTCTTCCCAATAACCCTCTCTGGCTTAACCCCTCCCTTTACCACCTCCAGTTTAAATTCCAGTTGGAATGTTTTGGAGGACCAAGTAACCAAGAACGTCATGGGGATGTGGGTGGAAACCCCGAAGAAACCCAAGTCATAGGGAGAACATACAAACTCCACACAGACAGCACCCGAGGACATGATTGAACCCAGGATTCTGCTGCTGTAAGGTAGCAGCTCCACTGTGTGCCACTGCACCGCCCCTGATGTGTTATTGAGTTTTCTGAAACGTGATGTCATAAAAATCTGATAATTCTTCATTTCAAATTTAATCTCTTACATAAAGCACGTGCAGTATTAAAAGTGTCAATGCTGGCACGGTCAGGATTTACTGTCCATCCCCAACAAGCCTTGAAAGGAATGTGGACAGTGGCCATCTTGATGTGATGTGGCTTTTGCTGATGGAGAGACTCCAGTAATGATGGTAGGATTTGGCCCCAAGGATGTATGTGCTGATAGAATAACCAGTCTGGATGAAATGTGATATAATTCATTTGACTGTGCATTTCTTCGTCCTGCTAGAAGCAGGGATAGTGGAGATAGACACAAAAATCTGGAGTAACTCAGTGGGACAGGCAGCATCTCTGGAGAGAAGGAATGGGTGATGTTTCAGGTCGAGACCCTTCTTGGTATAGCTTTGCTAAACTAATTGGAATACCAGTTTTTTATGTTGATGCTAAATGGATTGTACACCATTGGCTGTCCATTGTATTTCCCACTGATGTTCAGTTCCGCTGAAGGCAATGAAAGCAAATATTAAGGGAGAAGTCCAAATGGTTGTCAATATTAGACACTCATTCAGTGTTAGTGACTGCATTTGAAATTCTAGCAGTAAAAGTTCAGAAAATACATCAGATATTTATTTTATGTTTTCAAAACTGAAATGGCAAACAAGGTTTCGGAAAATAATTAGATACTAGCTCCAAGCGTTCTTCATAACCATTCCTCATTAGCACAAAGGGCAATGCAATGGCTAATGATCCTGTGCTCCACCACAAAACGGAAAGGTCCCAGTCTAAGTTAAGATGCCCGCAAGTCAATTTCAAATTATTATTAAATGATGCGGTGATTGCCAACATTCCGCAATATAAAAATCAGGTCACCTCCTGTAGGCATATGTCTGCTGCAAAATAATGGTCAAGCAATCTTTCCCTCCGTTTGGATACTCTGAAAGTCAAGTGGGCAGCTAGTTACTCATCTGCGCATCTGATAATAAAAAGGAACTCAGACATGTTGATGGCAAAAGACATTGTGCTCGTCCATCCTAATCAAATAAATCTTAACATCAGGTTAATTTAAGAGCTGATAGGGCATTTAAACTTACTGTTTTCTGCAATATTTTTCTAGTCATATCAATTAATAATTGGATCCTTCCGACGAATTGGGTGCATACTGTGGGGAAACATGTCAACCATTTTCCTTTGTTCACAAAAAAACAGCTCTCTGCTTTCGTAACGCTGTGCTCACGTTCTTTGGGCTATTGAAGAGCATGCACCAAAAGGAAGGCTGGAGGAGGGGAAAAAGTTTCCAGTCCTTATTGCTGGGTAACTGTGGTGAGAAGTTACAAATGCAGCAGGGGTCTTGAGGAGGGCGAGACTGTTTGTGAGACAGCATTCACACAGGATGTGTTTGTTGCCCTAGAAACACATTATTGATCTTCAGAACCCTTTAAAAAAAATGTTACCCCTCTCGGCTACACTATTCCGGGCTGCATGATCTGATCCAAGTTGGATACTGGATGGAACATCTTTGTTGGAACATCTTTGTTCAATACAAAGATGTTCAATACAAAAAATTCATATTCAAAGGAGCTTATCAGCTGAACATAGAACATAGGGCGGCACAGCGGTAGAGTTTCTGCCTTACAGCGCTTGCAGTGCCAGAGTCCCGGGTTCGCTCCCGACTAAGGATGGAGTTAGTATGTTCTCCCCGTGACCGCGTGGGTTTTCTCCGAGATCTTCGGTTTCCTCCCACACTCCAAAGACATACAGGTTTGTAGGTTAATTGGTTTGGTGCATGCGTAAATTGTCCCTAGTGAGTGTAGGATAGTGTTAATGTGCAGGGATCGTTGGTCAGCATGGACTCAGTGGGGCAAGGGGCCTGTTTCTGCACGTTATCTCTAAACTAAACTAAACATAGATCTATACAGTACAGGAACATGCCCTTCAGTCCAAAATGCCTGTGCCGAACATACCAAACTAAACTAATCTCATCTGCCTGCATATAATCCAATGCCTTCTCCATTCCCGGCATTTCCCACGTGACTATGTAAAAACCTCTCAATGCCACTTTCATATCTGCTTCCACCACCCTCTGTACAAAAAACTTGGCCTCCGAAGGGGAGGTTCTTTGGGATCCTTGTTTTTCATGAATGCCAGGGGTTAGCATCGCTGCAAGATGACAGGCTGTACACAGAGGTGATACCAAAAATAATGCACCCACAGGGATTCAACAGATTGATATGAATGCAAGCGTGGCTTCTATTGCAGCTATTTTCACAATTGCACAAAACAAACTGCTGTTGTAACTCTAACAAATTAATAATTTTAGCAATTTCCCAATAGCTTCATCAATAAATTATTCATTTTGCGCAGAAGTAGAGGAAAACTCTTTGTCTTGTAAATTGTTGTGCTCCTTGCATAAAATATTTGCAACAAAAGAATAGCAACTCAGATAATCAATATCCATTTACGTAAGTGGACCTCCATGTTATCCCATTATTTTCATCATTATCTACTGTCATCAATGTTTAATTATTGATCTGTTGTAACTTCGATTTAAAATTCTGTTCATAAAAATATTCTTTTGAACACTGTAGAATTTGGAGGGAAAGTCTCTTTTATTTTTTCCCTAAAAATATAAATTATCACGTCTGATAAATTAGTATTGGCGATGTTAGTGGAAAGGCAATGCATATGCATGAAGATTTTTGTTGTTGCTTTATTGACTGATTGACGGCACTAACCCACTTATAAAAATGTGTTAATGCATTAATTAAAAAGGTAAGAATATGAGATGAATGTGCTACGTAACCATCTGCCAATATTGACAACTGTGATTTTAAATTGCCTGCTTTATTTTGAAACTGGCTAGGAAATCTCATTCACTCATCTTATTTCACTTTGGATTTTAATCTGTTATGACTGACAGATGTAATAAATGCTGCCTGCGCACCAAATTCTCACATGGGCACCTCAGCAAATGAGGTCAAGCTATAGGTGAGGAGCAGTACAGCGTTTGTTGACTCATCCACATGCAAAATGGCTGGCCTGCTTTAGTGTCATAAATAGTCCACCCAATTTAGTTAATTAATTGTTGTAATAACAGGAGGCCACAGAGTGCAACGGATTATCAACAACATAACTTCCTCGAATGTCAAGTGCTGTTAATTGTATATCAAACTTGCAGCCTCTAAATGTCGTCTATTTAATGCAGAGAATGACAGCAGTCGCAAATCGACGTGGAATCTTATTTTTCTCTCAATAACACCGCTTTGAATGTTGCTGCTGAAAATTATACATGAATTTAAATGCAATTAGGTGGTTGCTTTATTTATGCAGGATAATTATTAACAGACATATGTTGAATTACTCAAAAAAATGTGCCAATATAAAAATGCACCTTCTGCTGGCATTTGCAATTTCCCTCTTTATCTCTTCCAACATTGTCACAATGATCACATGATCTTTTTATCAGTATTGAAATAGCTGCTGACAGCTGCAATTGAGCTGTAAGCAAGTTTTTTTTTAATCTACCTTGAAGCTGAGATATTACCTGATTATCTGTGAAAAGTTAATGTATTCAGAGAGTTAGAGGAGGGGAAAGAAGGGGGGGGGGGGGGGGGGGAGGAGACACTTTAAAGAAGTTTAATAAAGTTTTTACCTACCGGTATGTCTTCCTTGGTCCTGAAAACTCCAATGAGCCAATCAAAATGCCCGGTCAGCGAAGGAGATTGCCTACGGCTGCCCTCGACTGCCTGCAACTAAATAGCGACCCCACTCCATTGCACTACGAGTTAAAAAGACCCGTGCCGACCAAATTTTACTCGCGGAAACATTTTCAACATGCTGAAAAATGTTCCGCAACCTAGCTGAGGCCACGAGTATTCGGGAACGTCCCTCGAGCATGAAGGAGTGTTCCAACCACTTCATAGGACCTCCTAGGACCACGTGTTGACCATGCTTCGAGTTTGAAGGTCGAAGACACGCTTCTAAATGCGCAGATTAGGTCGCCCAAGTGGGACAGCCCCTTTAGGGTCTGAACTCTGAGAATTTATTCAGAGAAATATTCAGGGCACAATTCAACTTTGGGCGGCACGGTGGCTCAGCGGTAGAGTTGCTGCCTTACAGCGCCGATCCTGACTACGCGAAGTCGGTGCTGTCTGTACGGACTTATGCTAACCAATATTGTTACAGTACCCGCTACAATTACGTCCTCTGGCAACTTGTTACAAATGCCCACACCTGAAAGCGTTGCCCCTTAAGTTCTTATTCAATATTTCCTTTCCCATCTTAAACCTATGTTCTCTGGTTCTTGATTCTCCTACTCTCAGTAAAATACTCCTTGCATGCAGCCTATCCATTCCTCTCATGATCCTATACACCTCTATAAGATAACCTCGCATGCTCCTACGCTCTAAAGAATATAGTCCTTGCCTGCGCAACCTCTCCCTATAGCTCAGCCCCTCAAGTCCTGGCACCAACCTTATAAATCTTCTCTGCAGTCTCTCCAGGTTACAATATCCTTCCTATGGCAAGGTGACCAAAACTGAACACTAAACTCCAAAGTCTTGCGCAACTATAACATAACATCCCAACTTCTATACTCCATACATTGACTGATGGAGACCAAATGTACCAAAAACCTTCTTGCCCACCCTATCGACCCGTGCCGCCACTTTCAAGAAAGTAGGTATCTAGAATCCTCTGTCCTCCGACACTCCCGAGGGCCCTGACATTCACTGTGAAGGTCCAGCCCAGGATTGATTTCCCGAAACACCTGCATTAAACTCCATTAATCATTCCTTAGCCCACTTGCATAACTGAACAAGATCCTGCAATAATTTTTGCTAAACATCTTTATAATCTACAATACCACCCACTTGAGTGTAATCTGCATACTTACTAACAATGTCTTCTACCTTCCCCTTCCAAATCATTGATATCTACATTTATATCTGGCTGGTACCCAGATGATCAAGATTCTTGATAACCATCTTTACTGTCTGCAAGGGTTACACAAAAAGCGACGTTTCGGGTCGAGACCCTTCTTCAGACTGGTCAGGGATCAGGGAAACGAGAGATATGGACGGTGATGTGGAGAGATAAAGAACAATGAATGAAAGATATGCAAAAAAGTATCGATGATAAAGGAAACAGGCCATTGTAAGCTGTTTGTAGTGTGAAAATGAGAAGCTAGTGCGACTTGGGTGGGGGAGAGATAGAGAGAGAAGGAATGCCAGGGCCCGAGGGCTGAGGGAGAGGTGGGAAGGGGAGGAGACAGCAAGGGTTAACAGAATTGAGAAAATTCAATGTTTAAGCCCAGAGGATGCAGACTCCCCAAGCGGAATATGAGGTGCTGTTCCTCAAACTTGCGGTGTTGCTCACTCTGGCCACGGAGGAGGCCCAGGACTGAGAAGTCGGATACGGAATGGGAGGGGGAGTTGAAGTGCTGAGCCACCGGGAGGTCGGGTTGCTTATTGCGGACCGAGCGGAGGTGTTCGGCGAAACGATCGCAAAATTCGACCCGCAAAATTCATTCCAACCAATGGTCACAACCTACACTAGTTCTATCCAACACACTAGGGACAATTTACAATAGCCGATTAACCTACAAACCTGCAAGTCTTCGGAATGTGGGACGAAACCGGAGCAGCCAGAGAAAGCGCACATGGTCACAGGGTGAACGTACAAACTCCGCACAGACACAACCTGTAGTTTGGATCAAACTCAGGCCTCTGCTGCTGTGAGGCAATAGCTCTCCCTCTGCGCCGCTGAGCCTAAAGGAAACCATGAGATCGATCCTCTTGATACTACAACCCACATCAACATTGTCCTTTACTCATCAGCCTAGAGTCCAGATTATTTATTTCTGCACAATTAAGTGATTATTTGAACAATGGTAGTCATTTAAAAATCTTTTATAACAAAATAATATGTAAATGGAAACATTTACCTCCAAACTTTCATAGCTGTGTAACTTGTTGTCTGTTCAATATCCTGGCCTACATAGTGTAGTTGCATACTGGCTGTATGAAGGGACTTTCCCTGTATGAATCCAGATTATGTTCATGACGATCGATGAAGCGGGTGGGGGGGAGGGGGGCGTGGGGGGTTAGAAGTGTTGTGGGGGATCAATGACCTGACCTGACACCAATCAAGAGGCTGGGCAGACAATGATCAGTTTACTCAGCTATTCTTTCAACCTACCGTCTTGGAAATAGGTTGGTTGGTGGACCCTGAATTAAAGGTGTGCGATGCCTGTTGTTTTCAATCAAAGTAGGACTGTGTTTATAATGAGGAGCAGTGTGGGTTGGGTGAGAGATTGTGCAGTGGTCTAATTTACAGTTTCTGCACAATAGCAAGTTAAACCGGGCTCTGAACCTATGATTCCACCCCCTTCCCCCCCCACTCCCCTCCCCCCCTCACCCCCAACCCCACAGCAGATCTGCTACCTGCGCATGCTATCCTAATGCTGTTTCAAATATATTTTTGACTAATTTCACCATTTGTCAACAGTCTTATTTTAGTGTAATTATTGCTAATACTGTGGTGACATAGGTAGATCAATTAAAATATATGAAACGGCCTTTATTGTCAACAGAGAACAAAGGTAACGGAGCACTGAAATAATTTGAAACTTGTCTAGTTGCTGAGGAGCAAGTGCTGATGCAGAAGTGCAGAGAGAACAAAATGTGTTTCCAGCATATCACTTGATGACAGCAGCTATTATCAAACAAGTAGAGCATGCAAATGCCATCTGGTTAGTATGTTTTCTCCTCTTTACTTTCTACCAAAACACTAAAATTTAAGATCATGCATTCAACATCCTTTCTCATTTCCCTGCAGAAGACAGTGTGCCTGTTCCAGTTAATGTGGCCTCTATTAAATGCTGCAAGACTCCTTTGTGGTAGACCTGTGTTGGCTGCACAGTGTTTTGAGAACCGGCAAAAATCTATTTGACAACATATCTCCACTTCAGGCATGTCAGTTTTTTCAACATGTTCACAGCCTTTCATCTGGGCAGTGGAATTTTTTAAGAACTAAAATTAATGTCAATAGTTTAACAAATTAACAAAATGGAAAGGACATTTTAAAAAATTGTAATGTGTTTTTAATTTTTTTAAGAAGTCTGGTTATCTGCCCCATAACATTTTTTTTTGCACAACTCAAAGCACACTGGTACAAACCACATTTTATTTCTTGCAAGCCAAGTTCTGCGATTGCAACGTAATCCTTGTACTCACTGCTCCACACTGCGCAAATTGTCCTATTAAGCATTGTTGCTGAAATACTATTTATTTACATTTATTGCACTGAAATCCTTTTAACATTTCTCATGGGTTCATTTTGATGAAGTTTTCAATAAAATTTGTTCCTAAACTGCCCACAGACTGGAATGGTTAATAAATCGGAGTTGCAGTTTCTTGAAGGTTGAGCATGTGTTTTATGGTGCGCTAAAAGACACCCTGTCCTGCCCATTTTCTAAAAGCTCAGATCTACGCATTTTGACCATATGTTTACAGAATGCTTGGCATGATCAGCTCTGCCCTTTGGGGATTCCCGCCTCTTACAAAAATGCTGAAATAAAATGGACTGGATGAAAACAAGGATGGCTAAATAAGTCTTTCCTTCGTTTGACAGATGGAAACACGCAGTTCATTTGATTAATGGATCCACTCTTAAGCCCCAGCATGCTCCATACGCATACCAAGCGGCAGTGGATTAACATGTCTACTCCTCTCCAGCTGTAACACTGCAGGGTTATTCTTTCAGCCAGTGAGTCACATATCCTGTCATCAATATGTTTAGCATAACGCATTTGACAATTTGCATGTTGCGCCAGATAGGTATAGATATGCTTGATTAGTACGGGTGTCAGAGGTTATGGGGAGAAGGCAGGAGAATGGGGTTAGGAGGGAGAGATAGATAAGCCATGATTGAATGGGGGAGTAGACTTGATGGAACAAATGGCCTAATTCTGCTCCTATCACTTATGATCTAAGAGATCAAAGAGATTTTTTTGGGGCTGGATCATGCATGACCTGGACTACACATTATAATACCCCTATATTATGCTCAGAAACCAACTATAACCCTGTGGGTGCACTTGAATGAAGGCTTGCTTCTGCATCCATCCTGCAAGGTGCACCAATTTGTATGTGCGTATACCTCAAGCAATGGATTCTTAATCCAGGCCCAAAGTTTGCCAGCTGGCCGTCTAATAACGATTTGCTGCCAAAGACTGAAAATAAACACATAAAGTGCTGGAGTAACACAACAGGTCAAGCAGCATCTCTGGAGAACATGGATGGGCAATGTTTCAGGTCGGGCCCCTTCTTCAGACTGATTGTAGTCAGGGAGAGATAGCTCGAAGAGAAACGGGAGCAAGACAAAGCTTAGCAAGTGATAAGTGGATATAAATGAGGGGAGGGGGGTCCTTTGGCAGAAGTTTGGACAAAGGCCAGAAGTGAAAAGACAGAAGGTGGTGAGATAAGGAGATGAGGAGAGAAGTAGCGCGAAATGTGAAGCCAGAAGAAGGAACGTAGGGTGAAAGCAGACGGGGGGGGGGGGGGGGGGGAAGGAGAAATTAAAGTACATCCAGGTGAAGCAAAGGAATGAGGGGGGCATAAGAGAAGCGGGGGGGGGGGGGGTTTAACTGGAGGAACAGCTCCTCATATTCCGTTTGGATAGCTTGCAATCCAATAGTATGAACATTGAATTCTCCAATTCGGACAACTAACCCATGTACAACGCTCCCCCCCACCCGCTTCTCTGTGCTCCATGTGGACGTGTACCCATTTCTTCTTTTCCCCTTCTTCCCCTACCCCGTCAAGTTCTTACCACTGGCTTCACATTTAATGTCTCTTCACCCCTTTTGTCTTTTAATATCTGTCTTTTGTCCAATCAAAAAAACCTTCACCCATATCCACCTATCACTTGCCAAGCTTTATCCAACCCCCACCCTCTCTTCCAGCTTTGCCCCCTAACTTGAATCACTTTGAATAAGGGTCCCAATCCGAAAGATCATCTATCCATGTTCGCCATAGATTCTGCCTGACCCATCGAGTTACTTCAGCACTTTGTGCCTTTGTTTTGTAAACCAGCATCTGCATTTCCCTGTCGCTCCAAATTACTTTTAAAAGTCTCTGATAATCAGTGCCTCTCAAAAACTGTTCAAAAGTTTTGAATAGTTAGTAAATCACTAAAAAATATTAAAATTATATAAAAACACAAACAGGAAGCAAAGAGTAGGAGTTAATGGGTCGTTTTCACAATGGCAGGCAGTGACTAGTGGGGTACCGCAAGGCTCAGTGCTGGGACCCCAGCTATTTACAATATACATAAATGATCTGGATGAGGGAATTGAAGGCAATATCTCCAAGTTTGTGGATGACACTAAGCTGGGGGGCAGTGTTAGCTGTGAGGAGGATGCTAGGAGAATGCAAGGTGAATTGGATAGGCTGGGTGAGTGAGTGGGCAAATGTTTGGCAGATGCAGTATAATGTGGATAAATGTGAGGTTATCCACTTTGGTGGCAAAAATAGGAAAACCGACTACTATCTAAATGGTGGCTGATTAGGAAAAGGGGAGATGCAGCGCGACCTGGGTGTCATGGTACACCAGTCATTGAAAGTAGGCATGCAGGTACAGCAGGCAGTGAAGAAAGCCAATGGTATGTTAGCTTTCATAGCAAAAGGATTTGAGTATAGGAGCAGGGAGGTTCTACTTCAGTTGTATAGGGTCTTGGTGAGGCCACACCTGGAGTATTGCGTACAGTTCTGGTCTCCAAATCTGAGGAAGGACATTATTGCCATAGAGGGAGTGCAGCGAAGGTTCACCAGACTGATTCCTGGCATGTCAGGACTGTCTTATGAACAAAGACTGCATAGACTTGGTTTATACTCTCTAGAATTTAGGAGATTGAGAGGGGATCTTATAGAAACTTGCAAGATTCTTAAGGGGTTGGACAGGCTAGATGCAGGAAGATTGTTCCCGATGTTGGGGAGGTCCAGGACAAGGGGTCACAGCTTAAGGATAAGGGGGAAATCCTTTAGGACTGAGATGAGAAGGAATTTTTTCACACAGAGAGTGGTGGGTCTCTGGAACTCTCTGCCACAGAGGGTAGTTGAGGCCAGTTCATTGGCTATATTTAAGAGGGAGTTAGATGTGGCCCTTGTGGCTAAGGGGATCAGAGGGTATGGAGAGAAGGCAGGTACGGGATACTGAGTTGGATGATCAGCCATGATCATATTGAATGGCGGTGCAGGCTCGAAGGGCCGAATGGCCTACTCCTGCACCTAATTTTTATGTTTCTATGTTTCTAATGATATTAATTTTCCTAACTATTTCCTTTGTTCTCTGTCCTCAGTTCAGATCTCCCATATATGCAGGGTTTTATTTTCTGTTGGCTAAATCAGGTAATTTTGTGGCAAATGAATGGGACTGAATTTGCAGAAGAATGAGTCAGACAGGCATTGAATACCAGTGTGCGTGTCCTAATGAATTTGTGCATTAAGTCGATTAGTCGATCTAAAAGGAAATCACACACTTCAGGATCAAAGCAGTGAGCTCCTGTTCACTGTCATACTGTGGACGTAAAAAATGCACAAGACGAGAATTTCAAGGACTATGTGTGTGTGTACATTTCCAATGTTCCTTATTCATAGATTGTGTACCTCGTGCATTTAAATTATGGTTCCTCGATGGAAACATTAGAACGAGAGCCAACTGCAGTTATTCTACTTCCCAGTTTCCATATCCTCGACCAAAGGGCATTATGTCCACAAGTGTCACAGCGCTATTCATCACAGGTGAACCCAAACTGTCATCAATTGCAACTGAAACAGTACGGACGAACAGGCATGTGCCTGTACGAAGCAGCTCCTCAGATATAACCTCAACAATCCCTCATGGAGATTACTTGTTTCATTCACACTCGGTGAAATCCACTTTAGTTCCTTTATAGTTAAGACAGTTTAAAAGGATTAAGCATCATTGAAATATAATATGAAATCGCTCCTATAAAACACATTCTTGCTTTTAACCTTTTGTTTCAGCCGGAAGACAGGATTAGTTTCACTTCATTGCTATGCATTGGTCACTCTAATTTGCTGAAGCACCCTGATGGATCCTCTGAATTAAAACAAAAAGGAACGATGGCATTTTAAACTTTAATGACTGTGGGCTATTACAGTCTGTCTATGTGGGCCATTGTGTAACATCACCAACAAGTTTATAGGCAAGACCATGCATCTGTGAGATTTCTTTGACACATATTGAAAACCATGTTTATTTCATTCACATTGGGACCCTTCAAAACCCTGCTTAGGATACGCAGATGACAGGCCGTGCTCTATTATTTGATTACATTATTAAAACTGCCTATCTGGAACACAAATGGAATAAACAATGCTATTTAAAGACATCACATATGCTGAATACTGCCTCTCAAAATACAGGGCATTGCACCATCAGACCGATAATTATACACGGACGACATGACAATGGATACAAATTGTGGAAATGTTATTAGGAACTTGCCAGAGTGCAGTTTGCTTGAAGGGAAGATGACCTTGGGCCTGTTACACTTAAAGCCCTCAACCATGGCACAAATAGGGCGGCACAGCGGTAGAGATGTTGCCTTACAACACTTGCAGCGCCAGAGATCCGGGTTCTATCCCGACTATGGGTGCTGCCTGTACGGAGTTTCTCCCCATGACCTGCGTGGGTTTTCTCCGAGATCTTCGCTTTCCTCCCACATTCCAAAGACATACAGGTTTGTAGGTTCATTGGATTGGTATAAGTGTCATTTCTCCCTAGTGTGCGTTAATGTGCGGATCTTTGGTCGGCGTGGACCAGGTGGGCCAAAGGGCCTTTTTCCGTGCTGTATCTCTAAAGCTAAAACCTAAACCACTGAGGTTTTCCCTCACATCTGTTGTATGTTAATTGATGGAGATTGATTGCTATGATAAGGCAACATTTGCTGCATCATGAAACTATCAGGACAATTGAAGGAAAAAAATGGATGGATTGCAGCTTTTTTTCCCCAGCAGCTTCCATGTTCCTAGGGATGTTTTCATGATTTATTTAAGGAATGAGTAACTGAATTAATCAGACCAGGCGACTTCTGGGTTTGATCCGTGGCACGTACTGAATGATCTGATCTCAGTTTGGAAATTGATGGAAGGAGCAGAGTTGGCCTGGGGCCCTAGTGAGGAGAGAATCCCAGTCATTTACAGCAACTATGGACAGAGATCACCAGCCTCAGCCGTGATAAGATCCCCTGCCATGCTTGAATGGGTCTGACAGGCCATGTTATCAAAGCTTACTGGAGTGCAGTGCTGGGAATCAGAGCATACCAGACTGTAAGCAAACAAAGGCACCTTAGATAGGGGGGGGAAGGGGGATGGGGTGGAGGTAGAAGGGAAGAGGCGATGGACCCAATCAAAACACAATTTAATTTTCCCAACACAGTTTTTTCAGGGGTCAGATGGGTCCTTCAGATTTTATTGAAAAAAAATCAAGCCATTAAATTTCACATCAAATAACTTAAGAGATAAATTGGCGGTGCTACGAAGTTTAACATGGATGGTCTCAAGAGGCAGCTAGGTACTGTGTGCACAATGCTCGATACTTTGAAATCTAGCCTGTTTTGGTCTGGCATGTTTTTGAAAAATTATAAAGAATCATAAGTGCAAACAAATGGAACAAAGCAGCTGCTGCCTGCTATAGGGGCGGGCGGGGGCAGTTTTTCAAAGACCAAATACAACGGATGGGCAATTTGCCATTCACTAGGCTGCCCTGTCATATTGGCATGTGTCAAAATTGCTCTCAGCTTGACAGCAGAGCCTGATTGTGCTTTATGTTGCCTTTTGGCACAATGAGCACAGGGAGGACTAAACAGACTCTTAAGGTCAGCTGCAACTATTAAAAACAAGCATATCTGGATTTAGTACAAATATTATCAGTGTCTGCATGATAGCAGCAAAAAAATAATTTCACTAATTGTGATAAATCTTTGCTTCCACATAGGAAATGATGGGCAGTGTACAGCAGGGCTTTTAATGTGCTTTGCTTAAGAATCGGCGTTACCTTTTTGTCTAAAGCATGAGCTCAACTTTGGCCTCTTAAAATGTAATTCCCAAATTAATCTGACACAGCTTACCTTGTGAATTAATGAGATGAGCTGGCACAGCCTGAGCCTGCGGTCTACAAACACATCGTACACAGCTGAAATAGCCAGGACTGTCACTCCCTGCTCCTTCCAGAGCATACTGCAGACTGCACAGGTGAAGCTGCCAAACAGCCAGGGCCAGCTCCATGGGGAACGTCCCCGGCGCTCACAGTGCCTGATGTAACACATCAGAGAGAGGAGGAAAAAGAGTCCAGCTCCGACATCCGCTCGCCCTACGATTCCTGCCACCGCTTCAGTGTGGATGGGATGAGCCGCAAAGAGCAGGCCCGCAATCAACGTCCACTGTCCATCACCAAACAGCAGCCGGGAGAGGTTCGTGAAAAAGCCCGTGACGGCGCTGTGCAACAGCACGTTGACAAGATGGAAACTCCACGGATCCAAACCTCCAAAGGCACAGTTAAAACGGAAGGAAAGTGTACACAGAGGCCGGTACGACTTGTGGCTGCCACTGTGTGTGAGCAGGGTTCCCCAAAAGTCATTATAAAAGATATTCACCCACGGTGTTTCAGGAAGCAGATCTGGGTTGGCTTTAATGGCACGGCTAGAAGAAAAAGGAGAAATCACATTATTTACAGTGTACTTTATTGTCACGTGTACTGAGGTACAGTGAAAAGCTTTTACTGCGTGCTATCCAGTCAGTGGAAAGACAATACATGATTATGATCGAGCCATTTAGTGTGATTAGGGAATAGCGTTTAGTGCAAGCTAAAGCCAGTAAACCACTGGAAGGTCAGAGCAGTTTAATAGCAGATCACCAATCACATTTCATGTTGGTTTATAAAGGTCACCAATTGTGTGAATGACCAACCAGAACAAGAACATGGAAAAAATAGACACAGATTGCCGGCGTAACTCAGCAAGTCAGGCAGCATCTCCGGAGAACCTGGATAGGTGATCCTTCCTCAAATGAAAGAGTCCTGACCCGAAACGTCACCTATCCATGTTCTCCGGAGATGCTGCCTGACCTGCTGAGTTACTCCAGCACTCTGTGTCTTTTTTTGTAAACCAGTGTCTGCGGTTTCTTGTTTCTACAAGAACATGGCTGTGTTTTATCCCACATAGGTGACAAACCTGGATCTAATTAGAAAACAATTATTGTACTCTTCATTAGATTTGCTTGCCCATTCACACTTCCTTTCCTTAGCCGCAGGCTAATAACATGCTGCTGCGCTTGCTGTTCTCCACAACATATTCCGAATTTGATCTTTAGATATAGGAATAGTGGGAATAAATCTGCATTGTCATACAGCTAATGGGCATTGTGAATGCAAAGAATTGCAGTTGATTTCTGAAGAATTGCCTGAAAATAAAGAGGGTTACACAAAAAGCTGGAGAAACTCAGCGGGTGCAGCAGCATCTAAGGAGCGAAGGAGATAGGCGACGTTTCGGGTCGAGACCCTTCTTCAGACTGGTCAGGGATCAGGGAAACAAGAGATATAAACAGTGATGTGGAGAGATAAGGAACAATGAGTGAAAGATATGCAAAAAAGTATTGGTGATAAAGGAAGCAGGCCATTGTAAGCTGTTTGTGGTGTGAAAATGAGAAGCTAGTGCGACTGGGGGGGGGGGGGGGGGGGAGATGGAGAAGGAATGTCAGGGCCAGAGGGCTGAGGGAGAGGTGGGGGGGAGGCAGTCTGGGTTAACAGAATTGAGAAAATTCAATGTTTAAGCCCAGAGGATGCAGACTCCCCAAGCGGAATATGAGGTGCTGTTCCTCCAACTTGCGGTGTTGATCTTACACAAAAAGCTGGAGAAACTCAGCGGGTGCAGCAGCATGCAGCAGCAAGATGCGGATTGGAGCAAATTCATTCAAAATGGATAAACTAGATTATCTTCAAAGCTGTCTTCTGCAACCAAGATGTGACTGCTTGGATCACAGCTTACGCCAAGTCCCTTCAACTATCACTCTATCTAGTTGTGGATCCACAGATGAATTTAATGGCACCAAATTCCAACAGCAGAGAAGAACATATCGCCTGACATACAGTTTGTCGAATGCCGTCACCCACGGATGTAATATACAGTAATAGAAGATTCCAGACATAAATGTGAAAATAAAATACAATTTTTTTATCAAAGAAACATGTTTGCTTAAAATAAATCAAAAATGTTAAGACTAATGAAAATATAAAGAATGAAAGTGGTGGAGCAGCAGTAGAGTTGCTGCCTTATAGCCCTGTCCCACTGTACCAGTTCATTCAAGTGCTCTCCCGAGTTTAAAAAAAAATCAAACTTATGGAAGCACGTAGAATGTATGCAGCGGGTACATCGGAGCTCGGGGACGTCTCTTAGCGGCTCGTAACGCTAACGGCAGGTACTCGGGAAACGCGGTAAGCTCGCGAAGACTCGTGAAGATTTTTCAACATGTTGAAAAATGTCCACGAGAGCCCCGAGCACCTACGAGCGGCCATTACCGTAAATCTCTGAGTTCGAATCAGGGCAAACTCGGGAGAACTCTTGAATGAACTCATACAGTGGGACAGGGCTTTTACAGCACCAGAGACCAGGGTTGATTCTAACTACAGTTACTGTCTGTACTGAGTTTGTATGTGCTCCCTATGACCATGTGGGTTTTCTCCAGGTGCTCTGGTTTCCTCCCGCACTCCAAATTCATACACGTGTGCAGATTAATTGGCTTTGGTGAAACTTGTCAAATTATCCCTGGTGTGTTGGATAGTGTTAGTGCCCAGGGTGATCGCAGGTCGGCTCTGACTCGATGGGCCGCAGGGCCTGTTTCCACGTTGTATCTCTAAACTAACAAGTCTAAAGTATGGGGAAAATTAACTTTTAATTCGCTGTTGAATTTTATAAATTTTTCAGGTCAACGTGACATATCAACCTAAAATAAAAAACAAAATATGCTGGAAAGACTCAGCAGGTCAAGCCACAAACATGTTGAGAGTTTCCAGCATTTAATTATTTCAGATTTACCCCTCCCTGCAGGGTTTTTTTTTGGTATTCATGAAGAAATCAACATATCTTCCAAATGGTCTCCAGTTACTTTCAGGGGAAGTAAATCAAACTACATTTTTTTCATGAGCTAATAACATTTGGGATGAACTGCAATTCATACCATTGCAGAATATTTCATCTCAGTATGTTAAAGAACTAAGAAAGTACATTATTGCTAAATTACGAAAAGCAGCTCCCCCCAAACAGCAGATAATTTACCAGATAATGACATAGGTTTTCATTTTGGGTGGAACTCCACAGCAACAGGGGAGTGACATGGTTGCCACGAGTCCTGGGCCAGTTTATAACCAGGCCCTCATTTTATTTAATGCCAATGCTCTGTGAATACTTCTGTGGGGAGCCTGCCTTCTGGACTACAAATACAATATCAAATTGCAATGCAGAATGTGGTACAGAGTGGTGTCAGAAGGAACTGCAGATGCTGGTTGAAACTGAAGATAGACACAAAATGCTGGAGTAACTCAGAGGGACAGGGAGCATCTCTAGAGAGAAGGAATGGGTGATGTTTCTGACAGTCTGAAGAAGGGCCTCGACCCGAAACGTCACCTATTCCTTGTCTCCAGAGTGATACAGAGTGGAATGTGTATGGCGGTGGAATTATAAACAGGTTTTAAAGTTTTTAAAGAGTCCTTCAATAATATGAATGCACAAATAACACAGTGCTCAACCAGCCCTGTCTCTACACTGTGAAGAAGGGATTCGACCCAAAAAATCACCTATCCATGCCCTCCGCAGATGCTGCCTGACCCACTGAGTTACTCCAGAACTGTGTTAGATACACAAAACCAGCATCTGCAGTTCCTTGTGGTTCCCTGAACTCCCTTTAGGTTTGTTGTTCAAAGCCTGGCATGATCCAGGCACACTCTACCCATTGTTATGAATATAAAATCAATATAGAATACTTTGTAAGTCATAATAAGATCTTCGCTAGTGCATAATAGTTCCTTTCCAAGATGCATATTATCCCAACATGGAAATTTGTTGCAGTTCCATTGTCATCTTTGGATTGAAATGCTTTAGATTTCAGACTACAGCATGGAAGCAGGCCCTTCAGCCCACCGAGTCCGTGCCGACCAGCGATCCCCGTACACTAGCACTATCCTAAATACTAAGGACAATTAACATTTCTTTATCTAATCCAATTAACCTCCAAACCTGTACATCTTTGGAGTGTGGGACCCGGAGAAAACTCACGCGGTCACAGGGAGAACGTAAATCTCCATACAGAATCTAACTAGAATCTGTGACGCTGCAAGGCAGCAACTCTACCGCTGCGCCACTGTGCCGCCCCAAATCTCCTAACCATATCTGCTGTGAGATTGAGTGCATTCACCAAACAATCAATTCTGTTTCAAAAAGGCAGCTCAACAGCGAAAGCCATTGGAGATAAGAAAATGAAGTAAACTGTGAACATTGTCTGGCAGTGATCTGGGTATCCTCATACAAGGTTGAAAAACAGACATAGTTGGTATTTATGAATTCAACTGGGATGTCAGCTTTATTGCAATTTGAACCAAAGGAGGTTGTTTGGACATTTTGCTATAATTGTACAGGATTTTGGTGCCAACAGATGTGGAGCAATGTGCTCACTGGCTTGTGAAGAGTCCCTGATACAACAATGCTCATGCTGGTGGCAAGGTATATGGGGAGGCAAAGAGCTCGCCAATTCCCTTTGACAAGTGCACACAGGGTGAAGCATATCCAGAGGCAGAAGCACTTAGATTATGAATGTTAACTGTTCCTCCTCTTACAGACGATGTCTGACCTGCTGAATATTTCAGTATTTATTTCAGATTTCCAGATTTTTTTTAATGATCAGTACGAGGGAACTGATCGCAGCAAACACCAGCCTGTGTTAGGTAAGCCTGATTAATGCCAAGGTGTTACACGAGGTCAGGTGAAAATTTGCATATTTAAGTGGCCTTAAGGGCCTGTCCCACCAGCATGCAACTCTACGCGATTAGCGCGAGCTAACGTGGTCGCTTGAGCCATCCGGCGTCGCCGGGCCGGTCCCACATCGATCGCCGGAGCCGCGCGGAATTGTGCGGAGTTCGTCCCGAGTTCGTCCCGACACCGCGCGGGGCTCCGAAAAACCGACTATGTCTAAAAATCCCGCGCGGCAACGGCTTGTCGGCTCGCAGTCGCCTCGACATTTACACACCGCCCGGACATCGTGCCTCCGTGAACTTATTTGTAAGTGCCTCCGTGACCCTCTATGTGTGTGGCTCCGTGGCCCTGTATGTGTGTGTCTCGGTGCCCCTCTCTGTGTACCCCTCTAAGTCCTGGCGAACTTACCTTGGACTTGCTTCAAGTTCGCCTCGCTTTGCGCATGCTGGTGGGAATGGCCCTGTACAGGGGATCACCCGACCTCCGCGCGGCCGCCGCTGCCGGTTTGATCGCGTTCATCGCATATAGTTGCATGCTGGTGGGACAGGCCCTTTATGCTCGTTTAAGCTATCTACTCAAAAATGATTCCAGAAGCACGTTCTCGGCAATCAATAACTGTGGTGATCATCACAGGTCATCGGCTGCTAAACCGCTGTGAATTATACCCACCTGGGAACCAGAATTATGTGAACATTGCAATAACAGTTCCAGCCCCACGTAGCTTCAGTCAGCATACCCCACGCTGCCTCAGCAAGACCAGCAGCAGTTTCAAGGACAACCCACACCCTGGCCACTCCCGCGTCTCCCCTCTCCCATCAGGCAAAAGGTATAGAAGAGTGAAAACGCACAACTCCAGATTCAGGGACAGTTTCTTTCCAGCTGTTAGCAGGCAACTGAATCACCCCACCACAACCAGAGAGCAGTGCGGAACTACTATCTACCTCGTTGATGGCCCTTGGACTATCCTTGATCGGACTTTGCAGTCTTTACCACTAAACGTTATTCCCGTATCATGGATATCTACACACTGTAAATGGCTCGAATGGCCTACTCCTGTACTTATTTTCTATGTTTCTATTTAATCAGGCATTGTCTTTCTGCTGACTGGTTAGCACGAGACAAAAGCTTGTCACTGTACCTTGCACAATAACCTAAACTGAACACAGGTGCCGAAAGCATGTGTTCAGCAATACTCCACTGAATGTAAACACAAATGCATTATTGTAGTGCCAACAATGTGTCACCGGTCTGTTGCAGATTTCCATCTCATCCTCAAAACATTCTGGCAAGATAATAGGGTTTCTTTTAATACATGAAGTATAATTCAATTTTCATTGAACAACAGCAGTTTAGTCAAGCATTTTCCATGACATCAGCAGTAACCTCAAGATCAGTTTCTTTTGATTTATCCAAGAAAAAGAGCCTTATTTATATACGGACTGCGCAGCTCGGCAGGTCAAAAGGCATGTCTGCAGACAGAAAGATATTATTTCAATTTGATAAACTTTCATCAAAACCCTGTTATCAGATTCTGGCAAAAGGTCATCTACCTGCTGTAAAAGTGAACTGTTTCACTTTCCACAGACACTGCCAAGTATTTCCAATGTGCAGGAAGGAACTGTAGATGCTGGTTAACACTGAAGATAGACACAAAATGCTGGAGTAACTCAGCGGGACAAGGAGCATCCCTGGAGCGAAGGAATGGGTGACGTTTCGGGTGGAGATCCTTCTTCAGAGTTCTGAAGCAGGGTATTGACCCGAAACGTCACCCATTCCTTCTCTCCAGAGATGCTGCCTGTCCCGCTGAGTTACTCCAGCATTTTGTGTCTATCATATGTATTTCCAATCATTGGTAAATTATTATTTCATCTGCAGAATTTGGGCCCAGTTGTAAAGCAAACTAATCAAACTGATCAACCAATATTTTTGCTGCAAAATCCAGCCTACATGTGTAAGGACAAATGAACATGGAGCAAGAAGAGCATCTCCACTCCACCATTACCCAGTATCATGATCGATCTTCTTCCTCAGCCCCATTTTCTTGCACTTTTCCCAATTCTCTAGAAATCTATCAATCCTTGCTGTAATTATCTCAATAACTGTATACATGGATTTCAGTAAGGCATAAAACAATGGTAGGCTGCTCTGGAAGATTAGATCACGTGGGATCCAAGGAGAAATAGCTGAATGGATAGAAAATAGCCTTCATGGAAGGAAGCAGAAGGTGATGGTGGAAGGTTGCTAGACGCCTATGACTGGTGATGTGCGTCAGGACTCGGTGCTGGGGCCGTTACTATTTGTCATCTACATCAACGTAGATGAGAACATACATTGCAAGATTAGCAAGTTTGCTGATGATACAAAAGTGGGTAGTTTTGCAAATAGTGAAGATGGTTGTGAAAAATTGCAGCAGGATACGGATCGATTGGCCAAGTGGGCTGAGGAATAGTTGATGGAATTTAATACAGAGAAATGTGAGGCGTTGCATTTTTGGGAAATCTGGGCAGGACCTGCACAGCGAATAGTAGGCCTCTGGGGAGGGTTGTAGAGTAGAGGGATCTAGGAGTGCAGGTCCATGGTTCCTTGAAGATCGAGTTGCAGGTAGAGAAGGTGTCAAAAAGGCTTTTGGTGACTTGGCCTTCATCCGTCAGGGTATTGAGTATAGCAGTTGGGATGTCATGTTGCAGTTGTATAAGACATTGGTGAGTGCATTTAAAGTATTGTGTTCTATTCTGGGCACTATGTTATAGGAAATATGTTGACAAGCTGGAAAAGAGTATAGGGAAGATTTACAAGGATGTAACCAGGGCTAGAGGGTCTGAGCTATAAAGAGAGGTTGAGAAGGCTGGGACTCTATTTCCTGGAGCACAGGAGAATGAAGGGTGATCTTATAGAGGTGTATACAATCATGATAGGAATAGATTGGGTAGATGCACAGAGTCTCTTGCCCAGAGGAAGTGAATCAAGAACCAGAGGACAAATTTAGGGGGTTAAGGTGAAGGGGAAAATATTTAATAGGAATCTGAGGGTTATTCTTTCTCACACAAAGGGTGGTGGGTGTATGGAACAAGTTGCCAGAGATGGTAAATGAGGCTGGGACTACCCTAACATTTATGAAGCAGTTAGACAGGTACACGGATAGGACAGGTATGGAGGGACATGGAACAACGCAGGCAGGTGGGACGAGTGTAGCTGGGACATGTTGGCCGGTGTGGGCAAGTTGGGCTGAAGGGCCTGTTTCCACACTGTATCACTCTATGACTCTATGGCTCAATGGCACTCCAGGGCAGAGAATTCCAATGATCAATCATT
This sequence comes from Raja brachyura, assembly GCA_963514005.1. The sequence continues at coordinate 12,123,426 of OY740800.1, read as the reverse complement.
CTCCAAGTGAAGAAATTTCTCTTCATTTCCATGAAATTACTTATTCTGTAGCTTCTGGGTTTTTCAGCCAGGGGAAACATCTCCTCTACATCAATCTTGTCAAGCCCTGCGAGAATTGTGTAAGTTTCCATGAGATCACCTCCCATTCCTTTGAGCTTCAGAGAATACAGACCTCATTTATTGAAAGCTCTCCTCATAGAATTGCTGTACCAGAGCATTATTGAGCAACCTTGGCACTCACAATGAAGGATGAATTTCCAAACCCGTGCGTGTATACGTCACACATACTCTGATCCCTTTCATAAAAGTGATCCTTAAGCACCAACTACTGAGAAGTTTATACTGTGCATGTTGTGGCATTTGGATTGTTACCATATGAACTAATGATGTTTAGGATCCTTCAGTTGGCAAGAAATAAAGGCTTGAATTCCATTAATCCGCGATGGCTTTAAATATAGCTTCGGTGTTGAAAAGGTTTTAGCTTATTGTGCAAACCAGTTCCTCCCTACATTGCTTGCAGTATTGAATTGATACTATGGACTGGATCTTGAGATCTGCAACAAAGGAACAGTGGTGGCTATTCATGAAACTTACACCGGCGGCACCGTTGCGCAGCGGTAGAGTTGCTGACCTACAACGCCAGAGACCTGGGTTCAATCCAGTCTATGGGTGCTGCATGTTCAGAGTGTGTATGTTCTCCCCGTGACTACGTGGGTTTTCTCCAGGATTTTCGGTTTCCTCCCACACTCCAAAGACGTACAGGTTTGCAGGTTAATTGGCTTGGTATAAATTCAAATTGTCACTGGGGTGTGTGGGATAGTGTTAATGTGCTGGTCGGTGTAGACTCGGTGGGCCGAAGGGCCTGTTTCCACGCTGTATCTCTAAGAATCAAAACTAAAACACTGAACCACACTCAGAGATTTTACAGAGAAACCTGTGTGCTACGTGAGGAATGCCCCTGTCCCACTTAGGAAACCTGAACAGAAACCTCTGGAGACTTTGCGCCCCACCCAAGGTTTCCGTGCGGTTCCCGGAGGTTTTTGTCCTCCAGCAACCACCTTCAACTAGCAACGCAACTGGCTTTGACTAAAAAATGACCGATTTTTAAAACGGAAACCACTTTCGACCATTAGGGAGACTGACAAAAACCTCCGGGAACCTCCAGGAACCTCCGGGAACCGCACGGAAACCTTGGGTGGGGCGCAATGTCTCCAGAGGTTTCCGTTCAGGTTTCCTAAGTGGGACAGGGGCATTACATCAGTGCAGCACTGCATGGAATCAGAAACCTTTGTGAGCAGATGCTACTATTAATTTCCTTTTATTCAATCAGATTGAAAATCATGAACAAGGGATAGTTTGAACCAGAAAGTATCAAATAGAATGCTTCATTCAATTCCAAGTCATGTGCAGAAAACAAAAGGAAAGAATAATAAGATTGAAAGATAAAACAAATTTAAAATAATTTTCATTTACTTGTTTTTAATACGTTAAGGAAAGTGAATTGTTTCTAAACAAATGATACAAATGGGCGTAAACTGGTTTAGTTTATTTTAGAGATACAGTGCGGTGGGCCGAAGGGCCTGTTTCCGCGTCCACACCGGCCAAGCACACTAACACTATCCTACATACACTAGGGACAATTTACCCACCAAGTCCACACCAAGCCAATCAACCTACAAGCATGTACGTCTTTGGGCTGTGGGAGGAAACCAAAGATATCATAGAAAACCCATGTAGGTCACGGGGAGAACGTACAAACACCTATAGGCAGGATCAAATCCAGATCTTTGCCACTGTAAGGCAGATGCTCTACCTGTACGCTATAGTGCTGCTGTAGTTATTTGCTCATAAACTATATTTAGCACAACAATAAACATGTGGTTTTGCTACAAAGGACAAGCCCTGCATATTTTGCTGGTGAGTTTAGATGATCTATGACTTGTACAACAACTTCACAACCTTCCATTTATTTACAGGCTTTATCTTTCAGTAGGTTAATACTGAATCAAAAGGGTGTTAAGATCAGCTTACTGCTGGGAAGAATTTTATTGGGTTGTAATTTTCAGTTGATGCTGTTTGGTCACCAATAATATTTAATTCCACAAAAAGTCCACTTTGTGACCTGCAGCCGAATGTATCATTTACGTGTAACGTACAGTGCCCTCCATAATGTTTGAGACAAAGACCCATCCTTTATTTATTTACCTCTGTACACCACAATTCGAGGTTTGTAATAGAAAAAAAAATGACATGTGGTTAAAGTGCACATTGTCAAATTTTATTAAGAGGTATTTTTATACATTTTGGTTTCACCATGTAGAAAGTACAGCTGTGTTTATACATTTCCCCCCCATTTCAGGGCACCATAATGTTTGGGACACATGGCTTCACAGGTCTTTGTAATTGCTCAGGTGCGTTTAATTGCCTCCTTCATGCAGGTATAAGAGAGCGCTCAGCACCTAGTCTTTCCTCCAGTCTTTCCATCACCTTTGGAAACCTTTATTCTTGTTCATCAACATGAGGACCAAGTCGTGTCAATGAAGTCAAAGAAGCCATTATGAGACTGAGAAACACGAATAAAACTGTTAGATACATCAGCCAAGCCTAAGGCTTACGAAAATCAACTGTCTGGAACATCATTAAGAAGAAAGAGCTTAATAATCACAAAGGGACTGGCAGGCCAAGGAAGGCCTCCACAGCTGATGACAGAAGAATTCTCTCTATAATAAAGAACAATCCCCAAACACCTGTCCGACAGATCAAAAGCACTCTTCAAGAGTCAGGTGTGCATTTCTCAATGACCACTGTCTGCAGAAAACTTCATGAACAGAAATACAGAGGCTACACGGCAAGATGCAAACCGCTGGGTAGCCGCAAAAATGGATGGCCGGGTTAAAGTTTGCCAAGTAATACTTAAAAGAGCAACCACAGTTCTGGAAAAAGGTCTTGTGGACAAATGAGATGCAGATTAACATATCAGAATGATGGCAAGAGCAAAGTATGGAGGAGAGAAGGAACTGTCCAAGGTCCAACGCATACCACCTCATCTGTGAAACACGGTGGTGAGGTTGTTATGGCCTGGGCATGTATGGCTGCTGAAGGTACTGGCTCACTCATCTTCATTGATGCTACAACTGCTGATGGTAGTAGCACAATGAATTCTGAAGTGTATAGACACATCCCATCTGCACAAGTTCAATCAAATGCCTCAACAGACAATAGACAATAGGTGCAGGGGTAGCCCATTCGGACCTTCGAGCCAGCACCGCCACTCAATGTGATCATGGCTGATCATCCACAATCAGTTCCCCTTTCCGATGTTCCAGAGAAAACAATCCAAGTTTGTCCAACCCCTCCTTGTATCTAACGTAAACTAATCCAGGCAGTTTTGGTAAACATCCTCTGCACCCTCGCAAAGGCTCCATATCCTTCCTGTAATGGGGCGACCAGAACTGCACATAATACTTTACATGAGGACTAACCGAAGTCCCACAAAGCTGCAACAAACTTGCAAACTTGTCTCTTGTACTCAATGCCCTGACCAATGAAGACAAGCATACCATACACCTTCTTTAGCACTCTATCTACTTGTGTTGTCATTTTCAGTGAACTCACTCTGTACGTCAATGGTGTTAAGAGTCTTACCATTTACTGTATACTTTCCCCTTACATTCGACCTCCAAAAATGCTCACACTTGCTCAGATTAAACTTCATCCGTCATTTCTCTGTCCGTTTCTGTGGCTGAACTTGATCCTGTTGTATACCTTGATAGTCCTCCTCACTGTCTGCAACTCCACCAATTTTAGTGTTGCCTGCAAGCCTGCTTACCAACCCATCTATATTTACGTCTGTCTTTTATATATCTTACAAACAACATTAGTCCCAGCACAGATTGCTGTGGAACTCTACCAGTCAAAAACCTCCAGCCAGAATGACATACTTCCACCTAAACCCTATGTGTTCTATGAGTAAGCCAGGTCTGAATAAAAGCGACCAAGTCACTGCAGATCGCAAACATCAGGATCAGCCAAACATGAGGGACTTTATTCGATGCCTTACTAAAATCCATTTAGACAACATCCACTACTTTATCCTCATTGATCACCTTTGGTACCTCCTCAATAAACTCGATTAAGTTCATAAGACCTCTTGCGGCAAAGCCTTGCAGTCTTTCCCTAATGAGCTCATACTCTTCTAAATACGAGTAAATCCTATCCCAAAGAACCCTCTCCAATAGCTTCCCTATCACGGATGTGAAGCTCAATGGCCTACAATTGTTAGATGGAAAACTGTTATCTTCTGTTGAAAACAGCCAAGCTTTTGTAGAAAAAAACAATAAAGAGGTCATCGGTTAAAAGATTTTTTAAAAAGACAGCTTATGCAAAGCCCAGTCTTCCTATCAGCAATGAGTTAATAACCTAATGTCATTTTCCTTAGTGATTCAAACGAAGGATAAATATTGGCCATATGAAGGGGCATAGAAATCCCACAGTAATGCACTGAAATGTCAGTTGATACTGTGTGTCAAGTCTCTGGAGTGTGATTTGAACACACAAACTTTTGACTAACCCTACTACTAAACCACAGCTGACACCTGAGATATCTGGGCAAGTTACTATTTCACTCATATACTCTTCAGCACAACTGAAAGCACAATGACTAATTTATACGAGGGAAAAAAAATCACGTGGTTCATTTCTTCTATTAAATTTACAGAAATATGATTTTTTTTCCTTCTCATTATCTCAGCTGAAATGTGCTATTTTAGCGTAACCTCCTTCTGGAGTCCTGGCACATGACAGATATTTTCCAAAAATAATCATGTTTTGGATCCTGGGAATCATAGTTTTGGCCGAGGGAGCTGGCTTTCACAGAAAGCACTCATATTGAACTTTCAGAAACAGGACATGCAAAGGGTACACAAAAAGCTGGAGAATCTCAGCGGGTGCAACAGCATCTAAGGAGCGAAGGAGATAGGAAACGTTGCCTATTTCCTTTGCTCCTTAGATGCTGTTGCACCCACTAAGTTTCTCCAGCTTTTTGTGTACCCTCGATTTTCCAGCATCTGCAGTTCCTTCTTTAACAGGACAGGCAAAGGAACTGACGTCAACGTCAAACGTCAAACGTCAAACAAACTTTATTGTCATTTAGAAATACATTGATATATGCAATTCCAAACGAAATTCCATTGCACTTGGCTCCCTGTGCAACTCGATAATTAACAGAAGGATAAACATGGATAAAATGGATAAAAAGGATAAAAGGATAAATAGACAATGGTGGCAGCCCATTACATGGCATTCAGGAGTCTGATGGCTCGTGGGAAGAAGCTGTTGCAGAACCTTGATGTTCTGCTCCTTATGCTGCGATATCTTTTCCCCGAGGGCAGCAGAGTGAACAGTCCGTGATGGAGATGTGTGGGGTCTTTTATAATACTGCTGGCCTTAGACACGCAACGTTTGGTCGCAATATCCCCGATTGAGGGGATAGAGGTCCCGATGATTTTTTCCGCTGTCCTCACCACTCTCTGCACGGACTTCCAGTCGGAGGCTTTACAGTCCCCAAACCAGACAGAGATACAGCTGGTCAAAATACTCTCTATGGTGCCCCTGTAGAAAGTGGTGAGGATGGGATGGGGGAGGTGAGCTCTTCTCATCCGACGCAGAAAGTGCAACCGCTGCTGCGCTCTCTCAACTGTTGATGAGATGTTATTCGACCAGGTCAGACTGTTAGTGATCTGCACCCCCAGGAACTTAGTGCTACTGACCACCTCCACACCGCTGTCATTGATGTGAAGTGGTATGGGACTGTGCCAGTTTTTCCTGAAGTCGACGATGACCTCCTTTGTTTTTTCGACATTCAGGATCAGGTTGTTCGTATTGCACCAGTCCACCAGTTGTTTCACCTCCTCCCTGTAAACCAGCTCATTGTCGTCCCTGATGAGGCCAGCATCGCTCAGCTCGTAAAGGACACAAAAGGCAGAAACTGTTCCAAGAAGGGACAGTCATCAAAGCAATCCAATTTAAAGTAATTTGGACTGGACAAAATGTGCTAGGGGTGAGACAAACCTTTTTTTTTAAACTCAGTGACTTGTTCTAATCAGGTACTGCCTGAGAGCGAAGTGGAAGCTGATTTGGGATTAAATTTCCAAAGCAAATACCTGAAGGGAAAGTTTTTTTCAGAAATGTAAGGGAAGGGTATAGGAATGGGAGTAATTAAACAGCTCTCTCAAAGAGCTGACTCGTGGAAGGAGTGGCCTCCTTTTGTCATTCAATGATTCGTCAGAGCCAGAGATTCAGTGTTACATTCATTCTCAAACTGCACCTGATGTTAAACATTCAATGTAGAGATAGGGCAGAGGCCTGTTGAGTTTTTTTTTAATGTTTTGTTTGGAGATACTGCGGAAACAGGCCCTTTGAGCCATCGGGTCTGCACCAACCAGCGATCCCCGCACATTAACATGTCCTACACACACTCGGGATAATTTTTACATTTACCAAACCAATTTATCTACAAACCTATGCGCCTTTGGATCATGTCAGGAAACCGAAGATCTGGGCGAAAACCCACACAGGTCACGGGGAGAACGTACAAACTCCGTACAGACAGTACCCGTAGTCGGGTCTGTGGCGCTGCAAACGCTGTAAGGCAGCAACTGTACCGCTGCGCTACCATGCCGTCCGTAAATTATGTAATTTAATGGCCCACAAGCCGCAGCAAGTGGCTGTCATGTTGTCTGTAACCAGATCTTGGTGTGGAAATCCCACAGTCCCGATATGGCATCTACTAATAACTTAATGTTAACAGGGACTACTGCTGATAATGATAACCCACTCCATTCTGGCATCTTTTCACATCTTAATATCTCACAGGTTTCAGCATCTGGCTAACCATAATGTAAATAAAATACTGAGTAATCTTAGTTGATTGTATTGCAACGTGGAGATGGCATGTTGCGTTACCTGCTACAGTGATTGGCTGTGATTAAAGAACGGAACCCAATTATCAGCCATAGTACTGGGTTACTTATCAACAAAATATAGGGTTACACAAACAAGACTTGTTTGGCAGCATAACAAATTATTTTACATAAAAAGTACACATTGTAAATAATAGAGGGATTACGACCTTAAGTAGAATGATCTGGTTTCGCGTTCTGAGTTCCTGATCTTAATTACACCCCAACGATGTTTTGTTGAACATGTGGAACTTGGACTGGACCAAATTGAAAAGTATGCATCCGCATTTGATGGCGAGCAGATTCGGAATCAACATCTCTATGATCCCCTCAGTTTTATACTCAAAACAAGTGATACATCATGGCAACGTATCTTATGTAGACTCGGAGATCCTATGATTTGATTTTCACTTTTTTCATATTGACATCTTATTCACTTTGTTCATGTAAATACTGCTGAAGAGAAAGTATTCCACCTGCTTGTAGCCTCTAATTTTAAATGACAACATCACTGATAACAGACTTTAAGGGATCAGTGTTGTTCTTGACCTATTTTCTAATACGGTATAATCTGGGGAACTGCTATGGTACAAAACGAGTAGTTTTTAATAGAACAATCCCATCTGTTCTACCCCCCCTATTATGACTGTAAATTACCCTAATTGAAAGCAATTGTACAAGACATTAAGAAGGCTGCATTTGGAGTTCTGTATTCAGTTTTGGTCACTCGGCTTTTATTAAGTTGGAACGAGTCAGAGAAGATTTACAAGGATGCCGGCAGGACTCAAGCTATATAGAAAGATTGGACAGTCCAGGACTTTATTCCATGGAGCACAGGAAGCTGAGGGGTGATCTTACAGAGATGTATAAAACCATGAGGGGGATAGAGAGGATGAATGCACTCCATCTTTTAACCTGATTAGGAGAATCAAGAATTAGAGCTGAATGGCTTAAGGTGAGAGGGTCAAGAATTTATAGGAACCTGAGGAACCGTTTTTTTTTTCACTCAGTGGGTGCCGGGTATATGGAACGAGCTGCCACAGGAGGTAGCTGAGGCAGGTATTATTAGGGGATTTAAAAGACACTTGGACAGGTACATGGATAGGAAAGGTTTAGAGGGATATGGGTCAAACAGGACTAGTTCACATGGGCATCTAGGTCAGCTTGCATGAGTTGGGCTGAAGGGCCTTTTTCCTTACTTTATGATTTTATGAGTCTATTACACTGATCATAGCATCTTAGGAATATGTAACACACATATGGGCACTTTCAGCTCATCCCACCCATGCCAACTTTTATTTCCACCCACACTATTCCCATTTGCCAACAAGATCAATTTTACTTCCACGGGCTCCGCAAGCTGTGAATTCCACATTATCACCAAAATCTGCCCAAAAACATTTTCTTCACATCTTTTGTAATTTAGCCCCTCATTTTTATATTTGGGTCCCTTCCGCCTTTAATCGTTTGCCCCTTCTAAACTAGTCAAGATCAAGAACACCTCCATCAATTCCCTGTCAAACTTGCTTGAAGGAAAACAGTCCTGAGGACTTCCGCCCACTGTGGTAGTTGAACTCCCTCATTGTTGGGACCTTCCAAGCCCTGGGAGAGGGATGCGCAGAAGTACAGAGGGATTAAAGGGTGGTTTAGAATTTTTCAGCTTGAGGAACCACAGAAATGAGAGCCAATACAAGTCAGTGAGAGCAGGAGGGGGTAGGAATAGATGTACTTAAGATATCAAATTGAAAGCTTTGAATCAGCTGCACCTTACAGTAGGAAGGTGTATTCAATATGCTGGAAACAAACCAAATCTTTGCAGATAAAGTTGTGAAGGATGAATAAAGGGAAGAGAGCCAAGGATGGATCTTTCAGAAACTACCTTGACTATGCGGGGAGGACAAGAAACATGTAGCAGTGATGATGGCCAAGAAATTAGTCATCACCCGAAAGATATCTGCCTCGTCTGGCTTTCAATAATCCAGGGAATGTTTTGACTGACAACCTGTCACTGGTAAAGTCAGTGTTGCACCAGATGCAGGCATGGTGGCTAACTGAAAAACATTACACATTAAAAGTAAGGTGAGGCAAGGTGCGGAAATCGTTGTCTGAGAAGATAAACCTGGCAAAATTCAGTCAGGAGGGAGAGTGGGATGGGGAGTCAAGGATCAGAAGTGGGGAAGAAGGGCCTGAGCTGAAAGTCAGTGTCTGAGATCATCATGTTTAAGAATGAACTGCAGATGCTGGAAAATCGAAGGTAGACAAAAATGCTGGAGAAACTCAACGGGTGAGGCAGCATCTATGGAGTGAAGGAAATAGGCAACGTTTCGGGTCGAGACGCTTCTTCAGTCTGAAGTAGGGTCTTGACCCGAAACGTTACCTATTTCCTTCACTCCATAGATGCTGTCGCACCCGCTGAGTTTCTCCAGCATTTTTGTCTACCATCTGAGATCATCAGTTCAGTTTAGTTTATTGTCACGTGCACCGAGGTGCAGTGAAAAGCTTTTTGTTGCGTGCTAACCCATCAGCAGAAAGACAATACACAATTACAATCAATCCATTTACAGTATAGAGGGGAATAACGTTTGGATTGGGAGTTTGGATGTGGGGGTGAGAATGGTAGCCAGGGATAACAACTGATAATTGAGGATCGAGGGTTTATGAACTAGGATGTGAAAGAGTGCGGCAAAGATTTTTCAGAAGGTAACTGTTACTATTTTAGCAGCTGAGAGCACAACCACCGATTGTGGAGCAATTTATTTTTGGAATAATCAGGAGGCCAAACTGTAAGATATTTGAGAGAGTATTGGTCCACTCAAGATTATAGAGATGGGGAGAGAAAAAACAAGAGAGGAATTTGATAATGATTTGAGAATTTAAATATAAGACGTGGTGAGACCGCATTTTGAATATTGTGTTCCGTTCTGGGCACCGTTATAGGAAAGATATTGTCAAGCTTGAAAGGGTTCAGAAAATATCCATTTAGGAGGATGTTGCCAGGACTAGTGGGTGTGAGTTATAGGGAGAGGTTGAGTAGGCTGGGTCTCTATTCCATGGAGTGTCGGAGGATGAGGGGAGATCTTATAGAGGTATACAAAATCGTGAGAGGAATAAATCTGGTAGATGCATAGAGTATTTTATCCAAAGTAGGGAAATTGAGAACCAGAGGTCAAAGGTTCAATGTGAAGGGGAAAAGATTTAGTAGGAATCCGAGGGGTAACATTTTCCATACAGAGGGTGGTGGGTGTATGGAACAAGCTGCCAGAGCAGGTAGTTGAGGCTGGGACTATCCCATAGTTTCAGAAACAGTTGGACAAGTACAGGAAGAAGGGTCAGGACCCGAAACGTCGCCTATCTCCTTCACTCCTTAGATGCTGCTGCACCCGCTGAGTTTCTCCAGCTTTTTGTGTAACCCTGGACAAGTACATGGATGGAACAAGTTTGGAGGGTTATGGACCAAGTGCAGGCAAGTGGGACTAGGGTAGCTGGGACATCGTTGGCCGGTGTGGGCGAGTTGGGCTGAAGGGCCTGTTTCCATACTGTATCATTCCATGACTATCAGCATTTTATTCAGCGAGAGCATGTGTAGGCCAGTTGCAAAAGGAGGCGTTGGTGATAGCAGCGTGAGTTAGGGCAACACGTTACAATACGAACCACAAACTAGTTCTCCTAGAAGGTAAATATGTTAGTCTACTGTAGTAAACTTATTCTGGGAGAAAAATAACAAAATTCTTAGTCGTCAATGCTGTGTTTCATTGTGTTTCTCGAGGTTGACGTCACCTCATAGATGAATAGTAAAGCCTACAGATGATTGCACAGAAACAGCACAAGTTAGATCCTTGGGTGCTGGTTGCAAGGAATTACAAGATCTCTTACTTCTTAATCAATCTTTGTCAGATAGAAAGAGAATCCAATTAAAATCGCATCTTTTCTCAATCGCGTTTGTTGTTTCACATAAACAACAATGAGAGCCATTTGTACTTGTAGAGCTATTGAAATGTTCAACATGAACAAAGCTGTTTTTCCACAAGCAGATAGGACCAATTGAATTGATTTTTATACGCATGTCTGCATAAAACTTCAGCACAGACCCCACAAGAATAAGCAAAGGTGCAATAGTGTTCTAAATATTTAACATTTGTCCAAAGCAAACTACTCTCTGGTGTATTTTCAGAATGAATACTGTTAATATTATCGTTAATGGCTATGACTGGTAATTTTCCACTGACGTTACATTATTAACTCAAGGGAACATGGTGTCCTAATGCAGTGCTAATTGGTGACATCATCCTTCAATAGACAGAGAAGATAGTAAACAAGGGTGTGTACGACTAATTATTTTGTGAATGGCAACATGTTTACTTAGTTTAGTTCAGAGATAATGCGCGGAAACAAACCCTTCGGCCACCGAGTCCACGCAGACCAGCGATCCCTGCCCACTAACACTATTCTACACACACTGGGGACAGTTTACACTTATGCCAAGCCAATTAACGTACAAACCTGTACGTCTTTGGAATGTGGGAGGAAACTGAAGATCTTGGAGAAAACTCACGCGGGCATGGGGAGAATGTACAAACTTCGTACAGACAACACCCTTGGTCAGTATCGAACCCGAGTCTCCGGTGCTGCAAGCGCTGTAAGGCAGCAACTCTACTGCTGCGCCACTGTGCCGCACGTATGAATGATTGAATATGCCCGAACTTCATGAATGATTGGCATCAGAAGCTATTCATAATGTTATGGCAAACCACTGCCTTGTTCCTGTTGACGTTTGTCAATTCCTAAACTTTATCATTAGGCTCTGGTAGATTTATAGAAAATAGTTTTGCCATTCTCCTTCTAGATAGAATCCATTAATTGCATCTATATTTCCAGAGCACCTATTCCAAACAAAAACTAAAACAGCCTGCATGAGGGACTAACGTGTCCCCACAGACACTCGTAATTGGTGATGTCATTGCTTAGTGTGGGAGAATGTAGTAAGCATACATATTTTTTACTTGTTACATGCTTTCTCCAGGTGCTTCGGTTTCCTTCCACATGCAGGTTTGTAGGTTAATTAGCTTTTGAAAATTGTCCCTTGCGTGTAGGATAGAATCGATTGCCCGTGATCGCCGGTCAGCGCTGACTCAATGGGCTGAAAGGCCTGTTTCCACTGCATCTCTAAAAAAAAACTTGAACTGGATCTTCCCGTCCAAATGATTTAGAATCATTGACCTGATACTTGCTGGCAGTGGCAGACTGTTGACAGTTCTCTGGAGACGTGTCCTTAAGTTCAGTGTTCCTGTATAAACATGAAAGCTCACTACTGGTGGGCTCCTTTTGCTCCTCACCCATGCATTGCATCGTAATCGCTAGAATATGCCCCTATTATGACTAACTCCTCACCCATGTTTAAAATGTCAGCAGTACAGATGATACCCTCACTGTATTCCAATATTATCTTCAGTTCAATGGAAAAAAACAACTTTGAGGGAACTAGGTGTTTTTTTTAATGTTCGTTAAGTTAATATTTTTTTGTATGATTTGAATATTACTATGTTTTTATAAAATTATGTATTCCTCATTCTACTAATAATCATTGTCACATTTTCCCACAATGTCGCTGGGACTTGTTCAAACGAATTTTCATCAATAAAGATAATGAATATAAGAAGGTGGACAAAAATGCTGGAGAAACTCAGCGGGTGAGGCAGCATCTATGGAGCGAAGGAAATAGGCAACTAAAATCACACCAGCTTTTTGTTCTCGCCTAGCAAACAGTTAACAATGGCCCGTTGCCTTTACCATTGATATTTTTTTGCATATCTTTCAATAATTTGTTCTATATCTCTCTACATCATCATCTATATCTCTTTTTTCCTTTCCCATGACTTTCAGTCTGAAGAAGGTCTTGACCCAAAACATCACCCCATTCCTTCTCTCCACAGATGCCGTCTGTCCCGCTGAGTTATTCAAGCATTTTGTGTCTGCTCTGGTCTGTACCCCAATTTCAAGACACTCAATATAACAGTAGAAGTTATTACAACATTTAAGATTTTAGGTTACTTTTTAGGTCATTCTTTCATGCTGCAGTAGGACCTGCCCAACGTCACGTGCTAATTCACGAATTCTCCCGGGTTTTTCCCTGATTCAAACTCGTTGAATGTTCATAACGAGTCCATAGGAGGTCGTAGGAGTTCGTAAATATATCGTAGCGGCTCGTTATGCCAGCCGTAGGTACACGTGGCATCAGGTAAGTCGGGACGTTTTTCCAAGCCCGATAAAAAATGTTCACGAGTACAAAAATGGTCGGGATGAAATAATTTAGTCGTGAAAGTGGGACAGGCCCTTAAGGAATACCATCAGCAGCACTTTAGCCACATTGTCCCTGTCTTCACTACAATTACGACAACAGCTGCCTGGTTACTACAGAAAGTAACATTCCTTGTTAAGATTGCAGGGTGAGAAACAGGCTTAGAAATTCATCCTTGCCCAGGAACATACCCTGACACTGCATTTAAAGGGAGATGGAAGGTGAAATAGCAATTACCATAGCAGGAAATTTCACTTTAGGGAAACTCTTCGGGATTCAACCTATACAACCTTGGATTTATATCATCATAGAAGGTACCAGGATAATCTGCTCCTGACAACTTCCTAATGGAGGAAGATAAGGGCAAGAAACAGCATAGGAAATAAAATTGTGAGTGAAATGTCATTCCATGAATTCGCATCATAAAATATCCTAAAAAGCATGCTAGCAACTGTGGTGTTACAAAAACATCGCTGAGAAGGTGCACTTTACAATAGGTTTTATGAGAAAAACACATACATGGATATTTTGGAACTTTTTATACGAGTTAAAAGCACAAAAAGCTTGGAAATGGTTCTTTTGAACATCAATGAGGAAAGAAGCAGAGTTAGTTTTTCAGTTCAATGACATTTCATCAGACTAGACCAGGGGAAAGAATATCAAACTGAAACGTGAACCCCTTCCTCTCCACAGATGCTGGATCATCTACAGGCTTGGATAGAGTGGATGAGGAGAGGATGTTTCCTGTTGTGGGAGAGCCTAGGATTCGAGGTCAGAGCCTCAGAATTAAAGGACATTCCTTTAGGGAGGAGATGAAGAGGAATGTCTTAAGTCAGAGTATGGTGAATCTGTGGAATTCTGCCACAGAAGGCTGTGGAGGCCAAGTCAGTGGATATTTTTAAGGCAAAGATTGAAACATTCTTGATTAGTACGGGTATCAGGGGTTATGGGGAGAAGGCAGCAGAATAGGGTTGGGGGGGGGGGGAGGGGAGAGATAAGTCAGCCATGATTGAATGGCGTAGTAGACTTGATGGGCCGAATGGCCTAATTCTGCTCATATCACTTATGAACATGACTTCTGACAAAGTATTTCTATAATTTTCTATTCTTATTTCATATATCCTTCTCCTTATTTTCTCTTGAATTATTATGGGGAGATTTTACTCAACTGCAGTGCCTTTCAAGTGCGCTTGTTATTCACTAGGGTGCACTTTTCAGGAGGTTTCAGTGTTACAGCATATTTGCATTGAATGAATAACAGGGAAATACCAATACCAAATACAATTGATTCTAATTCTATATTAAAATTAAGATTCTAATTCTATATTTATGTTTAAGAACTGACAAAATGTTTTGTTCCCTGCAAGAGATTATTGATGGACACGTAACCTTAGACATACAGCATGGGAATAGACCCTTCGGCCCACCGAGTCCTCGCCGACCAGCGATCACCCAGTACACTAGCACTATCCTACACATGAAGGACAATTTTACAATTTTATCAAAGCCAATTAACCTACAACCCTGTATGTCTTTGGAGCGTGGGAGGAAACTGGAGCACCCGGAGTAAACCCCCGGGGTCACATGGAGAATGTACAAACTCTGCACAGACAGCACCCGAGGTCAGGATTGAACCCTGGTCTCTGGAGCTGAAAGGCAGCAATTCTACCACTGCACCACTTGCCATGCATAAACTCCAGATGGGACCAGTCACATATCTTGGTTAAATATCCTCTATCCAAAGATAACTCCAGGAATTTTTGGAGCTGCAGTAATGAGGAGTCATTTTTAATTCATACCATCGGAGTGGAATCTAAATTGTTTCCCGCTTCATTGTCTTTTGGCTTCCACTTGCTAACATCCCTCTCCTCAATCATTGCTTGTCCCTCTGTTTCTTCTAATTGTCTGCATGCTCTCTGTTGTCAGCTGCCGTGCCAGTCAGGAGAAGCTGGCCATTTTCTCCTTGGAGCAAAGGAGGTTGAGGGGAAATTTGATGGAGAGTTTATGGAAGATCAGGACCAGGCATTCATATTAATGGGCAAGGTAGACTAAATTCACAATTTGGGGTCAGTGTTACAATAGGGCGTTATGAGTAAATACTCTTTTACTCAGAACAATGTCCAACCCCTCCATTTAGGTCAGGGGTCGAATGCAGCCTGTATCCCAAAATCATCCATCCCACAGGTGGATTTTGTTTCCCGTACTCACCCGGCCCGCGGAGCGCACGCCCCGAGCACGGCCGAGCTCTGCCTGTACCGCATCCCGCGCAAAGCCGCCGGGACGGCCGCGCACCTTCTGCGAACACGTTTAAGAAAGAACTGCAGATGCTGGAAAAATCAAAGGTAGACAAAAATGCTGGAGAAACTCAGCGGGTGAGACACGCAAGGATTGCATGAGGCTGCCTCACCAGCTGAGGTTCTCCAGCATTTTTGTCTACCTTCTGTGAACACGTGATTTGATGCCTGCCATCCGGGGCAGGATGGGGGCGGGATCCCTGTGAACATGTGATAAATGTGGCCTGCCATCCGCTCACAGACATGTGAGCGGGGAAGTGGGCAGATGCATGGCAGATGAAGTTTAATGCGGATAAATGTGTGGTTATCCACTTTGGTATCAAAAACAGGAAGGCAGATTACTATCTAAATGGCGTCATTGGAAAAGGGGAAGTACAACGGGACTTGGGGGTCCTTGTTCATCAGTCTATGAAAGTAAGCATGCAGGTACAGCAGGCAGGGAAGAAAGTGAATGGCATGTTGGCCTTTATAACAAGGGGAGTCCAGTATAGGAGCAAAGAGTTCCTTCTGCAGTTGTACAGGGGCCTAGTGAGACCACACCTGGAGTATTGTGTGTAATTTTGGTCCCCTAATTTGACGAAGGACATTCTTGCTATTGAGGGAGTGCAGCGTAGGTTTACAAGGTTAATTCCCGGGATTGCGGGACTGTCATATGCTGAGAGAATGGAGTGGCTGGTCTTGTACACTCTGGAGTTTAGAAGGATGAGAGGGGATCTTATTGAAACATACAAGATTGTTACGGGTTTGGACACGCTAGAGGCAGGAATCATGTTCTCGACGTTGGGGGAGTCCAGAACCAGGGGTCACAGTTTAAGAATAAGGGGTAAGCCATTTAGAACGGAGACAAGGAAACACTTTTGCTCGCAGAGAGTTGTGAGTCTGTGGAATTCTCTGCCTCAGAGGACGGTGGAGGCAGGTTCTCTGAATACTTTCAAGAGAGAGTAGAGTCAGGGGATATGGGGATAAAGCAGGAACGGGGTACTGATTCGGGCTGATCAGTCGTGATCACATTGAATAGCGGTGCTGGCTTGAAGGGCCGAATGGCCTACTCCTGCACCTATTGTCTATTGTCATTCTGGTAAACCTCTTCTGCAAAGCCTCCACATTATTTCTGCATTGGGGTGATCAGAACTGTACATATTACTCCAAGTGCGGCCTAACCAATGTCGTTTTAAGCTGGAATTTACTGTCTACGAGATCAATGAAACACACAACCTGTAAGTCTTTTCAAAAGAATTGTACGGGCACTTGAATAGAGAATAACCTTCAGTGTTGTGGGAAAAGAGAGATGAATGAGAATGTCAAGATTGCAATTCTAGGAACTAGCATGGACACAAATGGCCAATCACCTCCTTCTTTGCTACAATAATTCTATGATCCAGTGATTCTTTTTACTTCTTACCAATTTTCCAATGTGTTTACATTAATTATCCTCCTTTTCTCCTCTTCCAACTCTTTGGCTTATTTTACTGCCTTCTTACTGTCATGTGGCTGGTCTGTCTGACTCTGATGACAAATCTCTTGGGCAAGAGCTGAATGATTCCCCTGGAATCATCAACCGCAGGAAAAAAATCTACAAGAGCCGATGCAGTCAAATCAAAAGAAAGTAAAATGGTCAACATGTGGGTGTGTGGCAAAAGAGGGAAGTGGGGGGTTTCAGCTGTAATACGGAAACTATGTCGAGATGAAAGGACATAGAGGAATAAATCAGCATCATTGTCATTTCACCAACCACTGATGTTGCCACCCAGTCTTCTCAACTCATACCAGCTGCTGAATATAACACCATTTACCCGACTTCAAGTCTTTGGAAACAGAGAAGTATTCAACTTCTAAATGCTCCATCATGCTCATTTGCTTTATGTGCAGTATAGAAAGTAGAGCAAGCATTCGTTTTTGCTCAGGAACTTGGAACTAAATTCTACAAGTTTGATAGATGGTTGGTGACAAGATCATTTTTGCACTATTGTCCCTCTTCCATAAAACCTGGGCTTAAAATGAAATGATTTTGCTCTTTGCTTGTTTCAAGTATCCTACACCGAATTCCATCATTCCTTGAGGATTGTACAGCCACAACACACAGAACCACCCCTGCGTCAGTGTCAATTGATGCTGCAGAATCTGGAAGGTACTCGTGCGAATGCTTTGGTGTGACATAAATATCTCTCACTTATGTAATTGCAAATAAAACCCATCTGTCATCCTTGGCTCATAATTTGTGGCGAGAATAAGAGTCAGACTATCATCACTTACTGTTTCAACAAAGCTAATCTGACAACAACTACTGGAGTTAAAGATGGAGTTTGCTGCCAGTTAGTCCCTGCTCTTCTCCCTGGAGAGCATTTCTGCCATTTCTCTCATGTGGTCTCTTGGAATCTGAGAATTCCAGGCATTTTCCCAATATTTTCCGTTCAAAACAAAAAAGTAGTTAATTTTATTGAAGTACAGCTGTGATTTAATGGCATGCTAAGCCATTAAAACGCATCCCATCCAATCCCATCCCATCCCATGATCTCATTAAAAGCCTCAACAACAAAAAATACTTTTTTAAAATGTGTGGATTACCATTTCCTCTGGTAATCATTTCGGTTTTTTTTACGAACTAACAATACGGATAGTGATGAGCTATTAATTCTAGCTTTTCCAGGGACACCTAACTTCCCAAGAGAGTGAATTAAATAATGGAAACATATTTCATTTCTTTTTGAAGTAAATCATATTTCAACTTCTGGCTTAATCATGAAAATGTGCTTTTATTTCACACCCCATAGACTATTTAAAAAATAATTAAAATTTGGATATTTTTCCTTCTTGGTTTACAATTGTGTGAATTCTTCACAGTGACTGCTGTTGCTTTGATGATATCAACATTAAATATATTATGTGAAACTCTTTGCCACACAGCTAATAAAATGAAAAACAAGCACTCAAAATCAATTCTCTACTTTTCTGATTTCCTCAACATTTTATTTTCTTTGTAGACATTTCCCATTAACTGATGCAACCCCCTTTCAGACTTCTGCCTCTGTTGTTCTGAGTTGCATTAAAGAATATATTATTTCTATAATTCTGGAGAATGATCAAGTGGAAAATGATCTGATTCACTTTAAAGTTCCCAATCATTGTCAAAGATGAACTAAATGCATGTCAAGCAACATCTATTGGAAAGTGAAGCAATTAATGTTTCATGTCCGTCATCATTCATCAGACGTGATGAGGCATCGCCAACTTGAGACATTAACAGTTTCTCCTGCGACACTTCACTTGCTTAATTTCTTCACCATTTCCTGATTTTATTTCAGATATTCATTGCGATTACTCCACATTCTCTGTAAATTGCATAGCACAAAAAGGCAGCCTTGTAAATGGGGCTCAACTCCTTATCAGTAGGATTCTTTGAGATTATATTTGTTCTGTGAAGAAAATGACTTCATGGTGCAGGGAATAACTATTTACAATCTTTTGCCATTCCAGCTATCTTCAGCGCTACATTTCTACTGCTCAATTCAAAATCACAATGTGTGCGATCCATTAAAGGTGTTACAGCTGCACGATAGGAAGAGTTCAAACACAAATGTTTCATATTCTTATTTTTTAAGCGCTCAAGGAATCATAAAAGGAGGAAATATCCTGAATATTCTTCATCTCAGAAGACATTATTGTTCATGCAACAGAAAATGCCTGAATTATTCATTGCGATCACTACATTGCCAGACCAGTCTATGGAAGAACTAATGAGGTTACGCTACATGCAATAGGCATAATCTGTAGCATTTTGTCAATCGGCAAACCTTGAAATCATTATCTGCATGGCAAGTATTATCGTTTGATTATAGTGCCTACAAATGTTGATGTCCATTACTCCCTCATAGCATGATCAGTGACATTCATTATCACAAGTGACAGAAAGCAATGGCCAGTAATCTCCGATCAGCTTCTGCTTCACAAACCAAGGGCATCAGTTACCCGCAGTGATTTTTCTCCCCATTCTGATGCTCTATCTAGTTCCAATTATACCGCTAACCACCATCCAGCTCAAATTGAAATGAAATAAATGGCCATGGCACAAGATTCTGCTTATGACTGAAACCTGCATGATTTTCATTACCACGGCAGGCGGCTCGGAGATAAATAAAGAATTCACCTCATCTCCCACACACAGACACTCATTTGTCACAAAGCACAATGGCATGTCTCGAAAAACATGGCCAATATTATTCAGCTGTTGAAATTTCACTTCATCGCTGTGTTACTGATTTCAATCTCGTTTACAGAAATGTGTAAACTTAACTTTTTGGTGTTCAAACTTAAATGCTAAGCTTTTATTTAATTTTGGCTACCATGTGAAAATATGGATAGTAGATTAATCATAGAAATTCTGGCTGTAAATAAATCTTTCATTCAGCCTCTACCATTGTTAATTGGGAATCAAGAGACATACAACTTTTCCAAATCTACATAATTCAGATATATTCTCTGCCAAAATAAAAGGGGAAAACAAATTCTTCACTGCAAGAGAACTACAGGTAAAATTTGCCCACATTGTCCAGGGATCAATCATTGTTTGGCACCTGGAACAACTGGGTTTTAATAATGCTACTCTGGACTGTGACACCATTATGTCCCAATACTTACCTTCTACACTTCAGCCCCCTCTCACCCCGTTGTACCAAAACCTCATCTTTTACTTATTCTCTGACCTTCCTCAATCACCAATTCTTAGAATTACATCTTCAGCCCAGGTTCCGACTTCCAGCACGTCAACATTCAAATAGTCAAATGCACTGGCCCTTCTCTACCATCCCCAACATCGTTACCGGGGTCAAGGAAAGAGCGTTCACGTCGCGGCCCTGTTTCCACCAATCTTTCCACCACTACGCACAAGAAGCACAAGACGCCATTGTATGCAGACGCCGAGAAGTGTATTCAGCTCTGGCTGAACAATGTCTAATCTTGTGATGTGGACTCGATAAGAAGAACATTGTTACCCTCCAGTCTAAGCTCCCCATCTCCATTAATCACAAACCCACTCATCAAAAAAATAAGTAAGGTGCTGTTCTGTGGATACCTGAACACTCTCTCTGAACCAAACTCTTGCACCCATGCAGCCCTGGCCTTTTTTGCAGGTTTTTGATCGTTTACTGGTGTAGATTAAATTAGAAAGTTAGAGTTATACAACACGGAAACAGGCCCATTGGTCTATTGTGCATGCTGACCATCACGGGCCCAACCAGACTCATTCCATTTTATTCACTGCATATTCCCATCAACTTCACCAATTTTTGCCATTCCTTTATTTATGATGGGGCAATTTACATTTCCCAATTAATCTGACAACCTAGAACATGCAAACTCCACACGGGCAGCATTGAAGGTCAGGACTGAACCCAGGTCACTGGAGCTACGAGGTAGCAGCTCTGCTAACCGTGCCACTAAAGGTCTCTAATTTTTAATTATGTTTTTTAAGGGATAAGAATTGCCCAGGATACTTATTGGATGTCCCCTCATCTACAAACCAGAAATTACAAATTTTACATTCACCTGCGAGACCCATAACATATAAAAGGCAATGCCTTTGACAGTCCAGATTTCCTTCAGTCGGGGACAGATGTTTTATGCTTAGATTTCTGGGGTGCATCGTGAAACCTGTAACGACCCGATTCAAAATTGAGAGCACTATCCACTGAACCATGGCTATTAGTGTTTTCAATCATGATATCTGGAGACTTTGCTTAACTGATGGTTTATTTTCCTTAATACGTGCATTAAGTAAATAGCAGATGAATATTATGCAATTATAAATTTGTACAGGGGTTAATCAGTTTGACTTTCAGGTCGTTAATCAGCCTGTGAAAAGAATGGCTAAAGAGCCTCGTTATTTTCTGTGTTAAATAAAAAGTTTCCTGACAGGCTCCTA
Organism: Raja brachyura; assembly: GCA_963514005.1. The sequence continues at coordinate 12,101,961 of OY740800.1, read as the reverse complement.
GTCATCCCTGCTGCTGAATAAGAAGAATCAGACGTAAGCCCCATATATTGGCTCATATCTTCCTAGCCCAGTCCCACTGTCCATAAGCTACACCCAACGTCCTCATCAACAGAACATTTGTCCCAACATGGGGGTTGATGGAAGAGAAAAGGATACAGCATTTAATAAATATGAATACCAAGCACTTGGAAGACTACAGACCATGTGCGGAAATCCCGGGGGGGGAGAATGAGGGACGCAACCCCTCCATGATTTGAGAGACGGGGGACAATAACCCCCCCCCCCCCGCATGTTTTGTAATGCAGATTTTGAAATTCGGTGGAAAAAAAAAATATATATATATCCGCTTTCAGTGCGGGTGGAACAGATGATCGAGGGAGGGCGCTGATTGGACGAGAGAGATGTCGGTCAGCAGGCAATGGGAGGGGGGGTGGAGTGGGCGGGACATGATGATTCTGCGCTGTGATTGGAGGAGGGAGGTGTGGGTCAGAGGCGGAAGTGGGGGGGGAGGTGGGACTGTGGATAGAGCACGGTGATTGGGGGAGGGAGATGTCCTGTGGAGCAAAGATCGTTGAGCGGAGCTTGAATCGGCCCGTTCACGGGGCCTTTCATAGCCCGGCGCGGCTTAAAATTGGCCATGGGATTTTTCATCGCCCCGCGGTCAAATTGCTGCATCAAGGTGATCGAGGCACTTGATGTTGAAGCCCCCGCCGGGCGATGGAAGATCCTGCAGGCAGTTTTTAGCCACGCCGGGTGAAGAAAGGCCCCACGAATGGGCCGATTCAAGCCGCACGATTCGGGGCGGACGAAGCTGCTGTTGATGGAGTTCGGAGTCGGTCACCAACCAGGTCAGCTCCCGAAGGTAGATAAAAATGCTGGAGAAACTCAGCGGCTGAGGCAATATCTATGCAGCAAAGGAATAGGTGACGTTTTGGGTCGAGACCCTTCTTCAGACTCTCCATAGATGCTGCCTCACCCGCTGAGTTTCTCCAGCATTTTTTTCTACCTTCGATTTTTCCAGCATCTGCAGTTCCTTCTCAAACAGGTCAGCTCCCGATGTTACCATCCACAGGGCCTACGGCTGAAGCCTCCGAATCCTCGCATGAGTGTGCGTCTGTGGCCACCAAGTCATTGTGTGTCTCCTCTCCCCCTCCCCCCCCCCCACGTTTTGATAGCGATTTCCGCCCCTGCTACAGACCAAATGCAGGCAAATGGGAAGAGTGCAGATAAATGCTTCATAGTGGACATGGACAAGGTGGACTATAGGGCCTGTTTCTGTGTTTTGACAATTTTTTTAATATTTTAATTAACAGATTATAAAGTTGCAAAGCAAAAAGTGAAGTAAATGGAACTGTATTTCACAAGCAATCCCCGTGCTGTACAATTTCAATTGAAAAAGATGATATATTTAAGCCCTGCAGCCTCAACAGCAGGATTCAGGAAATGGTTATCCCTGTGCATGGACCTAAACAATCCGACAAGCTGAGTAAGCCAAATAGCTCTTAGTCTATTTGGAAATTCTCTTTTGTATTCGGAATTTAAATATCAATTGTACTTAAAGTCGTTTTTTTTAAACAAGATTTATCTCGTTCAATATCCTAATCAATGGCCCAGATGGTCCTGCATTCAGACTGTTGTTGAAGTCGCTGCTTGCTGTGGCGGCTCACCAGCAATGACCTATCTGGCTATGAAGGATCCTGCAGCTGTCCATGGTACAACCCTAATGCCAAGCAGAGCAAGTCTCAGCCGTAAGTGATGGATCAGAAGGCACTCCACTAGCCCTCTGAAGGGTTTTGAATTGAAAAAGAGTTCAAATAGAATTAAGTAACCAGAGAAAGAGAAAGAAACTAAAATAATACATTTAACACCTTGAATTCCTAGAAATTAATATAGAATGTTGCATGAATATAAATTAAAAAATAAGTAAACTTGCATTCACATTTCTTATTCAGAGTCAGCAAATAATATGTGTAGGTGGGAACTGCAGATGCTGGTTTAAACTGAAGATAGTCACAAAAGGCTGGAGTAACTCAACGGGACTGGCAACATCTCTGGAGAGAAAGAAATGGGTACTGAATAAGGGTCTCAACCCAAAACGACACACACATTCCGTCTCTCCAGAGATGCTGCCTGTCCCCCGAGTTACTCCAGCTTTTTGTGTCTATCTCCAGCAAATTATATTCAATTTAATGTCATGTTACCTATGCTAGTCAGAGCGGGATAATACAGAAGGGCAAACACAAAGTGTATCCAGCTCCTCTGCTTCTCTTGTCAGTGCTTTGCCTCAGGATGCAGAGCAGGACAAGAGGTCAGATGCACCTTCAGACCTGCCAGCGAGGTTCGAGCGAGGCTCATCCCATTTGTATGGCCTCACTGCTGGCTTTGCATTGATTGATATGGATTAGAAAACATTCACAGCAGACTGAAGCGGAACCAGCATCATCACCCAGACACCACTACTTTCACAGGAATAAGTAGCTCAGATAAACTCCAAATCCACAATCATTTCATACAGTAATATTCTCAAAACATATGTGCAAATCTACAAATGTGAAGCCCTCTGCAACCTAACTGCATATCCTGTGCATAATGTTCTAAAGCTAGTGAATAAAAGGATGTGAATAAACAAGAAAGGAATTAATCGAGGAGGACGAACATGGGTTTCAGTGTCTGCTACCTAACAATTATTAACCCAAGGCAGAACAGGTACGCAGTCCCATGTGCTAACACATATTAGGGTTTGTTTAACATGCACCGCCACAAGTATTGAGATATTAATTCCTGCACACACTCTGATATGGATTTTTAATGTCAAATTAATGTGTGAATTAATGATTCAATTGTGTCCTGATCTGGAGCACGCCTCCAATGTAGTTGTAAAAAGCAAGAGAGCTGGAAAAACAAATGCAATTGTTGAAGATCATTGATGCTTCACAAAGGTAGTCACTCTAATAAAGCATTTTCGTCAGGTCAGGTCTGCTGTTAGAAAGCTCAACAAATGGCCAGTTTGAGGGCCACAACGATGTGGAAAAAAATATATCAGATGTGAGTTCTAACACAGTGCAGAGATGTATATACTGACCAGGAATAAGAGGATCAAACAGCAATTGTTGCTTTGAACTCAGAGCTTTCAAAGTTATAATTTGCCATCTCTTGTCCAGTGCGAAGAGATGTAACTAATCTGCCATTGACGTGGAGTGCCAAATATCTGTTCTCGTGGTGTTCCGTTGTGCCATGATTGGATCAACTGTCTCGGGGCCCACTAACCTATCTGGGCATCCAATCTTAATTCACAGTTGCCTGTAAAATCCTCCAAGTTAAAGCTTTGTATTAACATAGAGAAGATTGAACTTCAAGAACTCCCGCTGAGTTTACTTTGAAACTTATGAATAACACATGATTTGTTCCTCACAAATTATTGGACATAATACTTTCTTTAATCCTTTTTATCACATCTAATGTGATTTATATGATCTTCCCTTTTGTTTAAAACCCTCAAATAACCCACCTCTGTGGTTGTCCTTGTGCTATTCTGGGATTACAACATACTTTATGTAGATCTTCTGTTGCTTCCTTTGTTCTTCTGCATTGTTATTGTGTGCAAACTGCTTTGCTGTATTGGCGTGCTATGGTTTTATATTTTTTAATTGAAGTCAGGGACCTTCTTCTAGACTGCCTGCCAGGGTTTGGCAGTGGTGGAGACAGCAGTGACCATGTTTATAACACATTGCAATGATTTGTGCCCTGGTTCAGTGTTTGCAATGTGGCCTCACCACGTCTCCCAATGGAACACTTCATTACTTGAAATACACTGGTGTTAAGAGACACTTTACTTTGTGTTGTGTAGGAAGGAACTGCAAATGCGGGTTTACTCCGAAGGTAGGCACAAAATGCTGAAGTAACGCAGCGGGACAGGCAGCATCTCTGGAGAGAAGGAATGGGTGGCTTTTCAGGTCTTCAGTCTGAAGAAGGGTCTCAACCTGAAATGTCACCCATTCCTTCTCTCCAGAGAAGCTGCCTGTCCCGCTGAGTTATTACAGCATTTTGTGTCTATCTTTACCATGTATTTACATATTATCTTCTGACTATTAAACAGTCTGTAACTAGATTACCAAACTTTGACACAGGACTGTTAAGTGGTTTGGGAGTTGCCTGAAAAACATCAAGGACCATGATGCTTCTTCTTCTTCTTCTGAAGACCAGATCCCGGGCATTCAGGTCTGGTGATGCAGAGGTCTATAAGATGTGCAGATACGACTTTGGTAAAGCCATCAAAAAGGCCAAAAGGGACTTCTGCTCTAAGCTGGAGGATGAGACGGGATGTTCGGCAACTGTGGTGGGGCTTGAATGCCATCACCTCCGACAAGGCAAAATCATGAGGTGGCTCAAAAGAGACAGTGAAGCATCACTCCCTGACGAGCTCAATGCATTCTTCGCACCGATGTGCCTTGCCGAGCCCCCATTCGCCCTGACAGTATTACAGTCACAGAGGCCAACGTCAGATGATCCTTCAGGGGGGTGAACCCTCGGAAAGCACCTGGACCTGGTGGTATACCCGGTCAAGTTCTCAAGACCTGTGCAGACCAACTGGCGGAAGTTTTTGCCGACATTTTCAACCTATCATTTCTGAGGTCTGAGGTTCCCACTTGCTTTAAGAGGGCATCAATAAGAGTAAGGTGATGTGCCCCAATGACTATCGACCAGTGGCACTAACATCTGTGGTGATGAAGTGCTTTGAGAGTTTGGTTATGGTGCACATCAACTCCTACCTTGACAAGAACCTCGATCAACTACAGTTTGCATTTGGCCACAACAGGTCAACGGAGGATGCAATTTCACTGGCTCTCCACTCCGCATTGGACCACTTGGACAATAAAAACACCTATGTCAGGCTGTTGTTTACAGACTACAGCTCGGCATTTAATACCATCATCCCTTCCAAGCTGGTTACCAAGCTCACGGAACTGGACCTCAGCGCATCCCTCTGCAATTGGATCCTCGACTTTCTCATCCATAGACCACTGTCTGTTCGAATTGGATGAACCACTTCATCCTCAGTAACAATTAGTACGGGAGCACCTAAAGGCTGGGTGCTCAGCCCCCTGCTTTACTCACTCTATACTCATGACTGCGTAGCCGGTCATAGTGCGAACTCCATCATCAAGTTTGCTGACGACACCACTGTGGTTGGACGAATCACAGATGGGGACGAGTCAGAGTGTAGAAATGAGATCGACCGACTGACCAAATGTTGCCAGCACAACAACCTGGCTCTCAACATCAGTAAGACCAAGGAACTGATTGTGGACTTTGGTAAGGGAAGATGAGGACCTACAATCCTGTTCATATCAATGGGACAATGGTGGAGACTGTCAATAACTTCAACTTTCTGGGCATGCATATTTCCAAAGATCTTTCCTGGACCCAGCACACCGATGCAATTGTAAAGAAGGCACATCAGCAACTCAACTTCCTGAGAAGATTACGGAGATTCGGCATGTTAAAGAGGATTCTCCTAAACTTCTACAGGTGCACGGTAGAGAGCATTCTGACTGGTTGCATCGTGGTCTGGTTCGACAACTTGAATGCCCAGGAGCGAAAAAGACTACAAAAAGTTGTGACCACTGCCCAACCCATCACCAGCTTTGACTTCCCCACCGTTGAAGGGCTCTATCATAGTCGCTGCCTCAAAAAGGCAGCCAAAATCATCAAGGACCCACACCATCCTGGCCACACACTCATCTCACCATTGCCATCAGGAAGAAGGTAAAGGAGCCTGAAAACTGTAACGTCCAGGTTCAGGAACAGTTTCTTCCCTACAGCCATTAAACACAACAACGAATAAGCTCTGTGGTCTGAACTGCAAAATACTATATTATTTGTTATTTGCACTATATTTATTTATTGAACTTTTTCTTTTTTTCTCTTCCCCCATTATATATTATGTTTACATATTTACATATTCTGGTGTGCTGCTGGAAGTAAGAATGTCATTGTATCATCGGGGACATATGACAATAAAACACTCATGACTCATGATTGAAGTTTGTCCTTCCTGGTGCTATAAACAGGATGCCTTTTTCACAAATCATTTGAAAGGCGAGCTTTTCTCAATTACATTATAAATTCATGGATTTTGAAAGAAAGCCCAATTTCCTCCACTTTTGTGTGAAATATGTTGGTGATATAGTAGTAGCACGGTGGATGCAGTCGTGGTGCAACAGTGGTTAAATGATTGGATTAGTATGCAGAGTCTTGGATTATTGATCTCAGACATGAGTTCGATTCACACCAGAGCATCTGGGGAATATAAATGTAAGTAATTAAATAAATCTGGAATAAAGAATTAGTATCAGTACTGGTAAAACTACTGAATTATCGTTAAAAATCCAATTGATTCATTCACAAGCTTCAGGGAACAAAAATAGCCATATTGTCTGAAGAAGGGTTTTGGCCCGAAACGTTGCCTATCTCCTTCGCTCCATAGATGCTGCTGTACCCGCTGAGTTTCTCCAGCATTTTGTGTACCCTAGCCATATTGTCTAGTCTGATTTACACATGACTACATGACTTTCAATGTGGCAGAGGCGCAGAGGTAGAGTTGCTGCTTTACAGTGCCTGTGACCCGAGTTCGATCCCGACTATGGGTGCTGTCCGTATGGAGTTTGTACATTTGCCCTGTGACCACATGGTTTTTCTCCGGTTTCCTCCCACATTCCAAAGATGTACAGGTGTGTAGGTTAATTGCTTTGGGCGAAAAATGTAAATTGTCGCTAATGCGTAGGATAGTGTTAGTGTACGGGGTGATCGCTGGTCGGCGAGGACTCGGTGGGCCGAAGGACCTGTTTCCACGCTGTATCTCCAAACTAAACTAGCCTAAAGCCACTTAGCTCAAGGATGGAGGAATTCAATGGGTCCAGCAGTATCTGTGGTGGGAATGAAAACAGGTGATGTTTCGGGTCTGATCGCTTCTTCAGACCATAGTCCCAAAATGTTGCGTATCCATTCCCTCCAAAATTGGTGCCAGACCCACTGAGTTCCTCCAGCACTTTGCGTTTCAATCAAGATTCCAGCGTCTGCAGTTCCTTACGTCTCTGGTTCAAAGAGATGATTATGGATCGACAGTAAATGCTCGTGTTGACTGACACTTCTACATCTACATGAAGAAATAAGTACTGCTCTCACAAGACAAGGACCTTTAACATCCAAAATCCCGACTGTACCGTATGATTATACTGAAACAAGCTTCATTATGACCTTTTCATTTGCCCTCTTTAAAATGTTTAATTTTTTATTCAGTGTCGCTTGTAATACTTTTAATTTTTCTGGAAGTGTCGAAAAAATGTCAATATTCACCCATTAGGCATCAGGTTGTAACTTGGACTTAATCATGAAATCAATTTTTTTTTCAAGTAATCAATTTTTTGAATTTATTTGTGCTGAGTTGCTGATATAAAATTAATTTTAAGCAGTAATAAGCAAAAAGGTATGCCGACATTAGATTCTGAATATGCAATTTCTTCTGAAGATGGACACAAAAGACTGGAGTGGGTCAGTCTGGAGAAAAGGAATAGGTGACGTTTCGGGTCGAGACCCTTCTTCAGACTGGAGACTGGTCCGAAGGGTCTCGTCCCAAAACGTTACCTATTCCTTTTCTCCAAAGATGCTGTCTGACCAGCTGAGTTACTCCAACTTTTTATGTCTTTTTTTGATTTAAACCATCCAACATTTTAGGTATTACATTCCCATGAACACACATATATCCTGTATCACCTGAAATGCCATTTTCTGATTTCCATATTAATAGTATCTTATCTGTAATTGCCAATCTTGTAGTAACACGTACACTACATTAACAGCCAGTTAAAATTTCCTCCTTTTAATACCTCTACAACACCTTGACATCCCTCTATCCTACACACACTAGGGACAATTTTTATATTTACCAAGCCAATTTACCTACAAACCTGTACGTCTTACATTCTATCTCCATCATGCCCACTTCCCTAACATCAGTCTGAAGAAGGGTCTCGACATGAAACGTCACCCATTCCTTCTCGCCAGAGATGCTGCCTGTCCCGCTGAGCTCCCTCAGCATTTTGTGTGTCTACCTCCATTTCATTAACTCCATCTACACTTCATGCTGCCTCAGCAAAGCCACCAGCATAATCAAAGAAGAGTCTCACCCCAGTCACTCCCTCTTCACCCCTCTCCCACCAGGCATGAGGTACAGAAGTGTGAAAACCCGTATCCCCAGATTGAGGGAGTTTCTTCCCAGCTGTTACCAGTCAAATGAACAACAACTAGGGAGCAGTCCTGACCTACCATCTACCTCATAAGAAACCCTCAGATCATCTTTAACCAGAATTTGCTGAACTTTATCTTGCACTGTTTAAAGTGTAACTGTACATTGTGAACGGCTCGATTGTAATCATGTATAATCTTTCCACTAACTGGTTAGCACGCAACATAAAAGCTTTTAATTGTCATAAGGAATTGTAGAATTAGGTGAGGTGGAAGACTGCAACCTTCACGTGGTCCGCCCTGTTTCGACTAATGCAATCAACTCGACGTGCACAAACGGAAGATCAAATAGAACAAGTTGTCCTACAACTTTAGGCTGTGCACGCCACACGAAAGAAGAAGTAGAATTAGGCCATTCGGCCCATCAAGTCTAATTCACCATTCAATCATGACTGATCTATCTCTCCCTCCTAGCCCCATTCTCCTGCCTTCTCCTCATAACCACTGACACCCATACCTCAATGTCAATAAACATTTTTTTCAGTACTCTGGCACCGACCCTTAGCCAAGGAGGATTAGAAAATTGTGGGAAGAGTCACCACAGTTGTAGAAGCTCACCAAAAATTAGTTTCACTCAGTAACCCGCATCGCACCTGGCCTGGATAACCATTCCACTTCCATCATTCTTTTAAGCACATCTATTTTTATACTATTAGTATCACAGCTGTTCTTCTTTTAATATCTTCTTTCCTTGTGAAAACAGATGGGAAAAAAATAACTTTTAATATTTCAACCATAGCCTCTGCTTCCTCAGAAAGATCTCGGTTTGGGTTCTAATCAGCCTCATCCTTCCTTTCACCATCCTGCCGCAAGATCATTTGTATATAAAAGATTTGATTATTTTTGTTAGCCACTATTGTCCTCAATATAACAAATAACGACTGTTGCATGATTCTCAAATAATGATTTCCAGATTGACTCGATTCATTTAGACTTTCCGTACAACTAAGCATCATTAGCCAGGCTCGTGACTCAAATGTGTCCAAATTTATTTTCCATTTTCAGATGATTTAGACCACACGCTGAAGGCATGGAGATGGTAGGGGCTAGCACACCATTCATGGTGAACTCAGCCACAGAAATAAAGTGATTGAGAGTCCAGGACATTGATCAATGAATGAGACCATTTTTAGCAAAATAGAAATAGCAGACACAAGTTAAAGCCAGTTCTGCTCTGAGGTGGTAGAACACTTGCTCAAAGAATGCTAAGAACAAAAAAAGTAACCATTCTGTGAAGCTGAACACAGAATGTAATTGTCAGTATCTCCAGACCTATCCATTCTCTCCCCTAATCTTTGCAACCGCTGTTATATCCAGATCTCAGCCCACAGTTCTTTTAATTCCAACTTCTTGTTTGATGCAAGTCCCCACTCCAATCCCATGACTTATTTTATCAGTAAAATAGTTCCAGTCACATCATCCTATTTTCTGAAACTTCTCCCTAAATCTATGCGTCAAAGTACATTCAGTTTGGACAAAGTGCCCCAGGATATGTGGATCGCCTTTATAGCGAAGACAGCAGAAAATTACTTGTTTTTTACTGGTCAATTAGGAAAAGTACATCATCCACACCCATTAACATTTCATTGAATTTAGAATTCCATGCGTGATATTACCGAATGCTTTAAAATGAGAAACAGATTTGATGACAGAGATCCATAGAAACTATTTCCTCTACTGCAGCCGACACCATAATCTCAATTCCACAAATCTTAATATCTGGAAATAGACACAAAATGCTAGAGTAACTCAGCAGGACAGGCAGCATCTCTGGCGATGGAATGGGTGACATTTTGGGTCGAGACCCTTCTTTAGACCCATGCCTTCTCTGCAGAGATGCTGCCTGCCCGGCTGAGTTGCTCCAGCATTTTGTGTTTATATTTCGTGTAAACCAGCACCTGCAGTTCCTTCCTACACATTTTGTCTTAATATCTGGAGTTTATGTAGAAGTCAAATCAAATAGAACCTCATTTCACACAAGGGGTAGTGAAAATATCGAACTATGTTCCTAAAAATGCTGTAGATGGTGAGGTAACTAATTTTTTCAAAACTGAGATCAATAGATTTGTATTGTGTGAAGGATATCAAAGTTAATTGCAGGTGAAGGAACTGAACTTATTGAAGGCTAACCAGATCTGAATAGCTGAATAGTCCCTGCCATTCCTTTTGTCTCTTTACTTTTCTCTACTATTTTGACCATACCCTAAATACTCATCCAATCCTAGCTTTTCATTCTTGCTTTGAGCAAACTCAGAACTATTCTGCTTCTGTTAAATCCTTTCTTAGAAATCTACATTTTATAGTTTAAAAAGTACAATATAAATAATAGCATGTTTCTATTTCTTGGCAATGCACTCTTTTGTGTGTATCGAGTGCCAGAACTGGTTAGATGTTGCCATTTCATGGATCAGATTTCACAATTTCCATTTAATTACACACTCCATCTATTTTACAGAGTTTCAAGCACTTGTGACTTCATCAAAATACCATTTCTCCCAATAAACTTTAGGAAAAAAGTGGATTTAACAAATACTTACATGTGAGAAATTAGCAACTCAGTCGTGTATAGAGTTAATACTCTGATGACTAAACTCCAAACTTCATAATGGATTGAAAAACTCTTGTTGACCTTCCCAATAAATAAATAGTGCACGTTAAGTTTTTTTTAAACCTGTGGATTAAACAGGTATGCTGAAAGTTGGCAATTGGTACTCTGGGCAAAAGTGAAGACTTCTACTGATTTTGTTTAAAATGGTTTAGAGGTGATCGGTCAACACTCTCATTTGAGCCAGAAGCTGGAGCAGAGGCCTCCATCAGCAAAGCTTGAGCACGAGGTGATTTAGCACAGAGGGAAAGAAAGGCTTTAGCCACGAGAACCTATTCTGCAAGATTATTCCCTGAGCAATGCCCAATTCTCCATCTGCTGGAGAAAGAGTGAGCCAAAACTATTCTCAAAATAATTATCATCGGGACCGTCTCCTGTTGCAGATGAAACTCCAGCCACCAATCTATGTGTGGACCACGATGCCTATAGAGATGGAAGGTTATTCTGGGGCTGACATTCCAAATCGCTGAATCATTCCAGAGGCTGGGAATGTTTAGGCAATCAAACAAGATGAGACGACACTAAAGTGGTTGGCATTGTAGATAACGAAGATGGTTATCAAAGATTACAGTAGAATCAGTTGGGCAAGTAGGAAGAGCAAAGGTGAATGGAGATTAATGCAGATAAATGTGAGGTGCTGGAAAGGGTAGGACGTTCCCAGTAAATGGTCAAGCTCAGGAGAGTGCTGTAGAGCTGAATGATCTAGTATTGCAGTACATAGTTAATTGAAAGTAGCATCCCAGATAGATCGGGTGGTCTAAGGAGACTTTTAGCCTTCATCAGCCAGGGTTTTGAGTATAGAAGTTAGGATGTTATGTTACAGCTGTACAAGTCACTGGTGAGGCCACAGATAGGTGTATTGTGTTCAGTTTTGGTCACGCTACTGTAGGAAAGATGTTGCTATTCTGGAAAGATTGCAGAAAAGATTTATGAGGATGTTGCCAGGAATAAAGGTCCCGAGCTCGGGGGAGAGGTTGGGCAGGCTAGGGCTATATTCCTTGGAGCATAGGGGGATAAGAGGTGATCATATAGGGTATAAGATCACGAGGAGAATAGTTAAGGTAGATGTACAGAATCTTTACCCCGAGTAGAAGAATCAAGAAACAAAGGACATAGGTTCAAAGTGAGAGAGGAAATATTTAACATGCATCTGAGAGGCAACTTTTTTGCACAGATGGGGGTGGGTATATGGAATGAGCTGCCAGAGGAGGTAGTTGAGGCAGGGAGTATTGCAACGTTTAAGAAACCTTTAGACAGGTACATGGATAGGACGGGTTCAGAGGGATATGCACCAAACGGCAGCAGGTGGGACAAGCGTAGATGGGACATGTTGGTCGGTGTGGGCATGTTTGGCTGAAGGGCCTCTTTCCACACTGTATGACTCTATGACCAAAATTTCAGATTCTTCTGCAGCTGGCGCTGATGAGACAGATGAATGGGCAAGTTCTGAGGAGGTCTACTACCTATACGAGACTTTGGAGTATTTCTGGTTCTTGGCCTGTAGACTCCCAATATATTCTTCCCCATTTTGAGCACTCATGGGTAAAAGGATCCCAGGAGTCAGTGACAAAGTTACATTTCTTCATGATGTATTGAGAACTTCCTTGAATCTTTCTCTGTCTGCCGGCTAATCTCCTGCTGCGGTAGAACCCAGAATAGGAGGTCTGCAACAGGAGTCTGAGGCAGGGCATGCCACCTATTGGCGTGCTAGATGTAGCCAACCATGAATAACAAGTGTCTCAATACTGGGGATCTTGGCCTGGGAGAAGATGTTGATTTGTGTTCACTTAAAATAACTGACATAATAATGATATACAAATATTTTAATTGCTAACATCATCCACAGCAATTTATTACCTCACAACTTATAAAAATCAAAGTCAAAGAATATGAGAGCTATTAAAGTGAAATGTCGAGTGCTAAAGATGATTTATTTAGTTAGTCAATATTGATTTATTAACTTCTAGTTGTGTGGCTTGTGAGGCGAAGAACAACTTTGAATTGAATCAAAATTGGGGACTAAGCAAGAAATGCACGAAAAAAAGCTCCCGGTGAGCTCTATCATATGGACCACAGATCTACGACTTTTAAGCAATGCATTCAGGGGCAAGGATTTTCTTGCAATATTGCATATTATTCTTAGGTTAAGGCTTCAAATAATCGATCTCCTGCTGTTCTATCAAGTGCCAATCTCTGATCCATAGGAGGCTGGTGTGAAAATAGTACTGTTTAAAAAAAAAACAATTAATAGCACTATGCTAGATTTTTTAATATCGCGAAATCAGCAGGTTGTGACTGCAAAACCAATCAAACAAAACTGTTTTGGCAGTTGTATTTAAAGAAATATGAAGATATTCATGAAGCATTACCCAGAATTAGTAACACCTGCTTGCACAGAAATGCATTCACAAGTAAAACCATCTTTGAAATCATAAGATTACAAGTTGTCTCCTGTCTCCAAAAATATGATTTATGCCTATCAAAATTCCCAGCTTAAACAACCAAACATTCTGATAGTGATACCCACAATAATAAGTTACAATTCAAAGGCTAGGCATGAATAACCTAAAAATGTTATGAATGTTTCCTTGAGGGTGATTCCAAAACCAATACAGAACATCTCCAATGTTGTGTCTAAAACTACCGGAAAAAATATCACAGAGGGCTTGATATAGTTAATGTCTAGACACCATATGGGAGTGCAGTCTCAATGCTAAGGTGAGCACATCCTATTGAAAAAACATATAATTGTCCGTTATGCACATGCAAGAAAGCAACTATAATCTGTTGCAAAATGCTGGCTGTTCAATCCTGGCCCAGTTTTGCATGTTGTAACTATTCCAATATTTATTCATGTAGCCAATCTAATAAACGATGTTAGATATGCCAAGTAAAAGTAGACTAAGACGCAGATTAATACTCAGGAGACCCTATAAAAATCTCTAATCATATTCACAGGACTGCAATTCTAGATAGAGGATCTTCAGGATGGATGACACCACAGACTAATTGCCAATGAATGCAGAAACCACATTTCCCAGATGCAATCCACAATTAACTAAATAAAATCCCATCAATTAATCTTAATTTTAGAGGGAGGAAAATCCCCTCTGGACATTAATCTCAGAATACTATCTGTCAATCTCCCTTAATCTATTTTTACAGATGAGGCCGGCTGTTAAAGGTACGAAAATGAGATGCAAAATATGATTCATGCCTATCATAAAGCTCTCCAAATGACTATACAGTGGCAAGATCAGTGATGAAATTAAGGGCCCACAAGTCACTCCTAACAGAATTAGAGTGCAGGTACATAAATACAGGCAACAGATCTGCAATCCCAAAATACATTGTATCTGTAATTTTGCATGCTTCATTACATTTTTGTGTAATGTGCACATTAGATATTGTTTTTTAATTATACATGTCGTTTTGTTTTGGCTCTGCCATAATTTGCATTACCTCTGGTGTTTGCAAAAAGTTACCTTGATGTGTTGCACAAAATTACTGATCCAATTCGACAATCTTGTTTAAGGAAATAATCAAGTAAGCACGTCCTGCCAATGTTGACGAGCAGCATGGAAACATATGATTTTTTTTTATTTTCATGAGATAATAGTTCCTGCAAATGTCTAAATTGTTACCAGTTAAAGATATGGGGTTCTTCAAAGAAGCGGGAGAATTACTGGAAAATGAGCCCGATTTGTTTTATCTTTCTTAATGGTTTGCTAACAGAAAGAATTTACCATAAACTGGCCAACTGTCCTACTCATTCCAAAGGATCTGTCTTATAAAGTGGTCAAAGAACATGGGAAAGAATCGGGTGCAATTTATAGGGAAAGTGAAGTCATAGATTTTAAAGTTTTCGTGCATGTCTAGAATGCATTAATATTTTAAAAATCAAAATTTATCAGCTGATATTTATGGTTTCTCGTAATGGTTTGCATATTAGTTGCCCAGAGCAAAGAGAAAAAATGTTTGGGTTTTCATGTCATGGAATCAGAAACAGACGTTTGGCCAAGAAAGTCCTTGCCAGCCATCTAGTATCATTTACACCAATCCCATTTTTTCATGCTTCCCTCATCCATCCATGAATGCACACCTCCAGATTCAGGGACAGTTTCTTTCCAGCGGCTATCAGGCTATTGAATCATCCTACCACAACCAGAGAGCAGTGCTGAACAGGTATCTACCTATTTGGTGACCATCGGACTTGTTCAGACTTTGCTGGCTTTACATTGCACTAAACGTTATTCTCTTAACATTGTATCTATTGTAATCATGTACTGTATTGCCTTTCTGCTGACTGGATAGCACGCAACAAAAGCTTTTCACTGTACCTCGGTACCCGTGACAATAAACTAAACTGAAACATTAACTGTCACCATGTTCTACCACTCACCTGCACACTGGGGACAATTTACACAGTGGCCAATTATCTACCTATGATGTGGGACAAAACTGGAGCTCCTAGAGGAAACTCATTGGAGAGAAGATATCCAAACTCCACAAAGACAGCGCAAGAGGTCAGAATTGAACCCAGGTTTCGGGAGCTACGGCCGTACTGGCTCAACCAGGACTATATGTTCCTGCATTCAAGATCTTAAACATTATGAATTTCCCACATCTGGTACAAAGATGGCATAATATCATAGCATGTTTATGTTTCTTTGCAAAATAATCTGTTGCTTGTTTTCGTTAGCCAAGTCACTATGGAATAGAAAACAATGCAAAACAATGTTAAATTAATGCATTGGCATGATGGTCCATTTGAGCTCATTGTGCATCATCTGTGCCATTGCTGACAAAAGAGTTGGTATTACTTCAACATATACATTTCTTACTTCATGAGTACAAATCAATAGTTGTGATGGGCTGCTTTAAAAAAAATATATACAATCCTGTACCTGTCCGCCTACTTTCAGTGACTGTTGTACAAGAACACCCTGGTCTCGCTGCACCTCCCCCTTACCTAACCTAATTCCATTGAGATAATAATCTGCCCCCTTGTTTTTGCCGCCAAAATTGGATAACCTCAAATTTATCTATATTATACTGTTGAGAAGTAAAAAAGGGATGATCACCTTGTGAGATTTCATTATCAATAGTCCAATACTCCCCCAATAATCACCAGGAATTGGAGGAACATATATGCAAGAAGATTGCAGAGCGTTTCAAGAATAGGAGAGGATTTTAACTTTCCCAATAGTGCTCAGGGTTTTGATGCAGTGGAGTTTATTAAGTGTGTAGGACATGTTCCTCAGGCAATATACAGGGGGGCTACCAAGGAGAGGGCAAAGCTTGACCTACTCTTGGGAAACAGTGCAGGGAAGTAAAGAACCCCCCCCCCACACGGGGGTCTTGCCTTCTGCAGACTTTCCCAAGAGAAGGTGTCGGTGGGGCAGCACTGTTAGACTAGTGACCATGGTTTGGACTCGTATTCATGGACCTTGACTAGGGATGGTCGGGCTGCACAGCAGGAGGGACTATCAGGCGGTGGCCATAACCAATCAGCAGGGAAGCCACCAAGCCCGGCCCCTGCTCGTCCCCGAGAACCGGAGAGGAGGGTAGACGGAGTCGGCAACAGCAGACGCAAGGACAAAGGGCTGGTAAGAACAACTGGGGGATCTTACCCAAGATGCTGGAGTAACTCAGCGGGACAGGCAACATCTCTGCAGAGAAGGAATGGGTGACGCTTCGGGTGGAGACCCCTCCGCAAACCCTTTCCAACTGGTAGCTTGAGATGCCAAGACGCAATATAGATACCAGTTCACATTGGACGAGCAATTGTGCAAGTCGACAAGAGCGTGGGTCAGATGCAGGAGAGGAGCTACCAGTTGGAAAGGGTCTGAAGAGGGGTCTCAACCCAAAACGTCACCCATTCCTTCTCTCTGGAGATGCCGCCTGTCCTGCTGAGTTACGCCAGCATTTTGTGTCTATCTTCAGTTTAATCCAACAACTGCAATTCCTTCCTACACGGGGGTCTTACCTTCAACACCTTCAACACCAGCTGTTGGAGGCGTCCCCAGAGCACAAGGGCGAGGAGAGGGGCAATGGTTCGCTGGATGATCTGGATGGAGGTGACAGCTGCAATGGGCATCAATGCAGCTTGGACTTTGAAAGTGATGCAAAACCTGGCAGTTCTTGCATTTGGTCTCACTGGGCTACCTTTATACACTTTGTACTTCATCTGGGATTGTTCTTACATATGGTAATAATTTACTGAATTGTATCCAAAAATAAAAATATCATTTGGTACATGTGATAATAAAGAAACATTGAGCCATTATTAGTTCTTTTTTAATAGTCATGGAAAAGGACTGAACTGGTCCACGTTAAAGTTTAAAATTGGAGCAAATTTTGATGGTATAAGACAGGAGCAAACGTTTATTGGACAAGGTTTTTGCAGAGGCACATGATTGGTGGCATGCATCACAGGTCGGTGCTCGGCCCATTGTTATTTGTCACTATATCACCAAGTTGGATAAGAATAGACAATGCCCAGTTAGTAAATATGCAAATGACACGAAAATATGTAATATTGTAGAAAGTGAAAAAGATTATCAAAAATGACAGCGGGATCTTGATCAGCTGGGTAAGGGGGCAGATGAAAAGCAATTAGTGTTTAAATCATATCAGTGAAAGGTGTTGCGTTTGGGGAAGGCAAACTAGGGCAGGACCTTCACAGTAAATGGTGAGGCCCTGGGGAGTGCGAAAAGCAGAGCAACCTTATTCCTGGTTCCTTATTCCTGGTTCCAGCAACCTTGGTGTACAAGTATATTGTTCCCTGAGAGTGCGTCACAGGTAAGCAGGGTACTGCTGAAGGCTTTTGGCCCATTGGCCTTCTTTAATTGGGACATTAGGTATAGAAATTAGGATGTTATGTTACAAGGCATTGGAAGGCCGAATTTGGAGTAAAACTTAGTCAGTCTCCAATAGAAACTATGCCATTAAGCTAGAAAGAGAGTAGAAGGAATTCACGAGGATGTTGGACTAGATGGGGTGCTGTCTTTTTTCCTAGGATTGGGGAATCAAGAACATTCATTTAAATTGAGAGGGAAAAGATAGGAAACTGCGAGACAACCTTCTCACGTTTCATCTCCAAAGAGGTTGTGACAGGTACAATATTAAAAAGATAGTTGGACAGGTACATGGATTGGAAAGGTTTAGAAGCATATGGGTCAATGTGAGCAAATGAGTCTTGGTCAGCATGGAGGAGTTGCGACCAAAGGCCTGTTTCCATGCTGTGTGACTATGAATCTCACTGGATTTAATGTAATTTTGTTATATCCTGAGAAAAAGGGTCAACAATGATCAATAATAAGAAAAAATAGAGAAGCTACACAAGAGAGTTCTTTGCAAATACCTTTAGCACGAAGATGTAAAGGAATTGCCTATGCATGCACCTGACTCATAACTGATCTTGTAATTTTTTTGTTTTTATACAGCATTTCCATCCCTCACTGTGAACAAAATATATAATTAAAATATTGTCCTTTAGAGGGTCTCAGAATGTAACCTAGGCCATGGTCAAAACAACTACCA
Organism: Raja brachyura; assembly: GCA_963514005.1. The sequence continues at coordinate 12,083,507 of OY740800.1, read as the reverse complement.
TGCTTTAATATACTTTCGCAATGCCTCAGAAACTGATTTATTCAATACATAAAAAAAGGTTAAAAATGAAAGTAGGATTTAGTAATTTGGCCCCCTGTGCCTCCTCCATCTTTTGATCAGATCATGTTTGAACCTTTACCTCAGGACAAATTTTTTGCACAAACTCAACATTTTTCCCCAAGGTCAAAAATGCTATGCACAGCTTTCATGAAGTGCCAGTAGGTAAGCCTGCACAGCCCTCTCAGGAAGAAAATTCCTTGGATTTACTATATCCTAGAAAGAAATTGCTTCTCATCTTGGTCTTAGGTAGCTGTCCACTTACTTTGAGAGACCTCCCGTTTTCGACACCCCAGCCAGGGGCAACACCCACACCACACTTACCCCACCAAGCCCCATAAAAAAGTTATAGATTTTAATGAGATCACCTTCTTTTGAACCACAATGAGTATTGTCCCAACCTGTTAAATCTTTTTTATATATGACAAACCCACGAACCCAGGATATTTCTGGCATTCTTTCTATGGCAGAAATATCCTTCAAAAAGGGAGATCATTCCTGCTATCTAAATGCAGTCACATTGATGCTCTTTATAATTGAAGGAACACTCTACTATTCAAATCCTCTTAGTAAAAAGGTCCACCATCTATTTGTCTTCCTATTTGTTTGTAATACATGCAGGTTAGTTTTCAATGTTTGCATGCAAGTTCTTGCAGGTTTCCTGAACACAAACAGCTATCAGTCTCTTATTACTTTAAGAATGATCTGCTTATATATATTTTTTTCTATCGAAGTGAATGACGAGGCATTTTTCACCACGTTATATGCCATCTACCATTATTAACTTAACCAGCCCATATCTGCCTGTAGCCTTCTACATCATCCCCACAACCACCACGTTATCTAGCTTTGCATCATCAGCAAATATGATATATGAATCTTAGTCTCATCGTTCAAATCTTTTAAATAGATTGTGACCAGCTGGGCCCTCAGAACCAATCCCCCCCAGCACACACTTGGTCACACTCTCCCAGTCCAAAAAGCCCTGTTCTTCCCCCTCTCTGCTTTCTGTCCATTAACCAATCTTCAATACACACCAGGATATTGCCTCCAATGTTACACAATGGAAAAACTATGGACTCAAAAAGATGGAACACCTTTATAAGAAAGCCACTTTTCTTTTATTTCAGGAATTACAACAGATTTATGGATTACACTCAAATAATTTTTTTCGATATCTACAACTCAGAGATTACGTTAAATCAAATACACAAGATTATAGGAATAAGGAACCAGAAATCCTTGATGAATGTTTGAATAAACATCCTAATACAGAAAAACTAACAACTTATATTTATAATATCCTTTTAGATAGCAAGATACCAACAACGGAATCATTTAGACATACTTGGGAAAATGAAATAAACCAACCCATAACAAAAGATATATGGGACAAAAGTTTACAATATATACACCAATGCTCGTTAAATACCAAACATGCTTTAATACAATTTAAAGTATTACATAGATTACATTACTCAAAAGTTAAATTGAATAGAATCTTCCCACAAGTCTCCTCTATCTGCGATAAATGTCAGCATCCAGAGGCTAATTTAACAAATACTTTACCAAATTGTGTAAAAATTAAGAATTTCTGGATTGAGATTTTTAGAATAACTTCTGAAGTTATTAATATTAAATTGGATCCGGACTCAAAATTAATAATACTTGGAATATCAGAACAAAGTTTAACACTTACAACAAGTCAAATAAATTTCCTAGATTACAGTATAATAATTGGGAAGAAATTAATATTAACATTTTGGAAAGGCCCTATATCCCCCACAATTAAAATGTGGATTACGGAAATGTCGGAGACCCTACACCTGGAAAGAATTAGATTTGCCCTAATGGACAAACAAGAAGTTTTCGTTAGAATATGGTCTTCTTTCATTGATTATTTAAAAGGGTCGATCGGTTCAGCAGGGAACCCTAACTGAAACTTGGACTCAGGATTAGATGAAAAGTTATATTCTATATTCCTTGATCTTACCTCCAATGATGTATTAATGGTAAATGATTCCATTCTTTATGATTTATTTTTGATTTTTACTTTATTTTTCTTTCTGTTTTTTTCTCTCTCTTTATAAAAAAAATAAAAAATTGTTTGAGACAATATGATTCATTTGATGATATTAATAATGTATTATTGCTGTACATGAAATATTGTTATCATAATATGTGTTTGTTAATACACTGCTTACCTACTCTAGTAAAAATATATATTTAAAAAAAAACAAAGTGTTGAAAGGAACTGCCAATGCTGGTTTACGCTGAAGATAGATACAAAACTCAGCGGGCCACGGAGCATCTCTGGAAAAAAGGAATAGGTGGCGTTTCGGGTTTGAAGAAGAGTCTCAACCCAAAAGGTTACCTATCCCTTTTCTCCAGAGATGCTGCCTGACCCACTGAGTTACTCCACCTTTTTGTGTCTATATTGCCTCCACCATTGTGTATTCTAAATTTATCCAAGCCAATCAAAGGAGTTTTAAAAGACATGTCCGATATATAAATAGTATTCTGCTAAGATTGGACACAAGAAAAAACATTAAGTTCTCAGCAGTGGATTGATTGAGCAGGCAATTATTATAAGGATAAGCGAGTACAACAGCCAATTTTGTGCAGGAATCAGAGCTGATAACTATACAGCTCAATAGAGTGCAAACAGGCCTTCATTCCGCTGTTTCAAAAGTAATTGCAATTCAGTTCTATTTAAGAAACCAGACATTGCACATGGGAACAACAGTTAAAATCATTAGGTCTGGTAACAACAGCTGAGAACAAGTGGTCTCTTCCAAGTTCCCTTCCTCTATAACTTGACAGGAATAATTACAAGCAAGGCCACTGTCTTATAATGACAAAAAAAAATCGAATTCCTTTTTGGCAATAGATACTGAGATTTTTAAGTAGCGTTTTGGAATGGCATTCCCCAATTCCATCCATTGATTTACAGTGAATAAATAAATTAGAAATTGTTTTCTCGCATGGGATCCCAAAATGTTTCACTGTGCCTTGGGAATTACATTCTGTAATTCCTTGTATTTCTCCATTACTCCATGGGCTTGATTATAATGGAAAAAAGATTTCTGCAACCTATGCTCTGAAGTAAAGCCGGCATGAAAAATCGTAAGCTTAAATTTTACAGGAGAACTGACAGCTTGTCCAAGTGTAAATGGGACCAAAGTCCAGAATTCCTGCACGGGTACATTTAAACATAGAAGTGCTGAACCAGCTTGTTCTTCTTTGCCATGTCTTTCCTTAATGTGCTCCCTGCCTTTGAGATCCTTGTGAAGTCATGTGACAGAATAAAGCAATTCTCTGGCCTTTAGGCTGTGGAATAATCCACTATTCTAGTACCAGCTCTGCAATTTACATGGAGGGGAAATTCTGCAGAAGATAATGTTATATTTTAGTAAGTTCTTTTGCAAGTTTAATTAAATCTTGTTACTTCCTTTTGGGCCTCATGTGGGTTTTATTTTTTTTGTGGTTATTTATAATGCAAAAAGAAATCTAAAGCTAAATTAAAAACAGAGAAGATTGGACACATTCAGCCAGTCAGGCAGCATCTGTAGAAAGAGAAACAGAGTGAACGTTTCAAGTAGAAGACCCATCCTCAGAAATAAAAAGTGAGAAAGCAAGATAGTTTTAAATTGGAGAGAGGCTCAGACCAGAAAGGAGAGGACCAAGGGGGTATCTTGGATATGGTTAGGGCAAAGGTGATGAGGTGATTCCACTGTTCTTGGAGACAACTGGTTGATGAATAATGAGGTACGTTAGAGAGAGAGAGAGATAAATCCAAGGGGCATGCTAAAGCTGTGAAATGCAGGTCAGTTTTGTTGCTGGGACTTGAAACCAAAAGGAGAAATGCCTTTTGGATCAGCAAGTATCTGCGAAGAGAATGAAATAGTTAATATCACTGGTGGATTATCTAGCCCTATCTGGATAGAAACAGATAAATCTAATTATCCAAAATAGTTTGATTCACTATTGACTCCAGAAAGCTGCAAGGCATCCAGGTGAGAAATGAGGTGCTGCTCTTCAAGCTTATGTTGAGAATCGTCAGAACAGTGCAGGAGGCCACAAACAGGTGGGTCAGAGTGGGAGGGGAATGAAGAATTCAGGTAACAGGGAACTTGAAATCTCAGAGTTCCCCCAACTAATATTTAACTTTGAAAATATTTGATTGAATTTTAACAGTTTCTAAATGTTTATGCCAAGTTTCATTTAAGTCAACTAGCAAGGTTTGCATCCTTTTTTTGGTGGGTAGTGGTCTTGAGAGGCATGAATAGAGGGGTTGTGGAGTGGATGCTTCCACTCGTGGGAGAGTCTAGGAGCAGAGGCCATAGCCTCAGAATGAAAGGACAGAACTTTAGAAAGGAGACAAAGAGGAATGTTTATAGTCAGAGGCTGGTGAATCTGTGGAATTCATTGCCACAGACGATTGTGGTGGCCAAGTCAATGGATATATTTATTAAGCCGGAGATTGATTAGTATGGGTGTCAGGGGTTATGGGGAGAAGACAAGAGAATGGGGTTGAGAGGGAAAGATAGATCAGATGAATATCAGAGGAGACGATGTGCCGAATGGCCTAATTCTGCTCCTAAAACTTATGAACATTTCTCCCCAAATGACAACATTCACATGTGCAAGGACTTGACTCCACACAGAATCACACCATTTTGTCACAGATGGCTTTTGTAAATATGGCCATTGCAGATCTGCAGAAGGCAAATTCCCATTTATCTCATAGGTCAGCTCACCACGACCAGAGCATTTGAGGCCATCATGTATCTAAACTAAATCATCTTTACTCAAATACAAATATAAATATCTGGTGTTAAGAGGGGTAAAAGGATTACACATATATTGGCTCAGATCATTTTTATTCTTAACAAGGGACGGTTTATTTATGTTTTCAGACATATCCAATACTCAATCCCTTCCCAGCTGGTATAAATAAACCCTAGACATTCAAATGGTTTGATAATAAAAGATCTGATCATGCATACAACATGCTCTATCTTATATCAGTCTTGCTAATTTCTTTAAAATAAGTTTGTTATGTTGTAATTTTACTAATTCTTAAAAAGCAATAGTCATATAGTGAGTGATACAGCGTGGAAACAGGCCCTTCAGCCTACCTTGCCTATACCAACTTGCCAACATGTCCCACCTACACTCGTCCCATCTGCCCGCGTTTGGCCCGTATCCCTCCAAACCTGTCCTATCCATGTAACTGTTTCTTAAATGTTGGGATTGCCCCTGCCTCAGTTACCTCCCCTGGCAGCTTATTCCATACCCCCACCATCCATTGTGTGAAAAAAAAGTATTCCTATTAAATCTTTTTCCCTTCACCTTAAACCAATGTCTTCTTGTCCTCGATTCCCCTACTCTGGGCAAGGGAATCTGTGCATCTCCCCGATCTATTCCTCTCGTGATTTAATATAATAGTATATCATTTTATTTCATTTTTTAAAAAAATGTTGAACTTCTACTTCTTTTATAAACATCATGCCAACTATTTCAAAATGTAATTTACAACATTTTCCACTTTCGTGACAAGAGAGGCTTGTTTAAAATGCATGACCTTTTTCTATTGGATTTTGGCATTGACTACACGAGCTACTGTCAAAAAATTACAATATACTCATCTATTGCTCGAAGCATAAAGGCCACGTACTGACACAACTGCAAATAGCAAGCAACAGTACAAGCTAATCAAGTCTTAAAATATCCCCAGCCCCTTAATATTTTCTCAAATTATGTCAACTGGACAATTTAAAAGAAAATAATGTATGCTTTGATGTTTATTTGCATTAAATATGAGAACGGTTGAAGCGACTATTTTAGCAAGACTTCACTAATGTCTGGTAAGTCAGAGAGAAGATTTACAAAAAAATAGGATGAGATTTTAAATAATATTAGTAAATATACTAATCATATTATAGATGCATAATGGATACGAAAGGTTTAGAGGGACACGGGCCAAATGCAGGCAAATGGGACTAGCTTAGATGGGGCATCTTGGTTAGCATGGACAAATTGAGCTGAAGTCCCTGTTTCTGTGCTGGATGACTCTTAGACTATGAGATATCAGCACTGATAGCATTTATATGCTATCACCTATTCAGATAGGTGAAAAACATTTTTTGACTCTACGAGGGATTATGGGAGTTATTGTTTGTGAAAGAGAGCAAATAATTGTCCGAGGCGGCAATGCATTCAAATGTTGCCGCATTCTTTAAATGAGGGTGTAGTGATCAGAACAGAACAATTCAATTCAGTGGACAAACATCCCATTTTCTACCCAAGAGATGGGGGTTCACAGGATGTACAGGATGAGAGAGATCCAAACTTGCCATAACTGGTGAGATGCTAGATATCGATCAGGAAAATAAAATTGAAGGTTTCAAATTGATCAATGCCTGTGAACCACCATTTACGTCTTGATGCTAAAGATTCCTGAAAGGCATCAATGTTTAAACAGCGGTGCAAGGCTCAATAGTCAGGTTCCTAACTCACTGTTGAGAATGCTGCAAATCCAAGTAGACACACAAGAAAAGGCCAGCTTGAATATGTTAATCTGCATACCAGATGCAAGATAACTTCAATCCTGTGAAAAACAGATTGTATAATTTGTGCCATCCAGGAAATTTAGTCACTAATTCAAAAAATGGTAAATTACCTGAGATGTGTCCCCCCTACCTTGCTTGCATTGAAATGAATAATCTACCTCGGTGCAGTTTCAATAGACTGCAGGATGACTAGTGGAATGTTACTCTCTGTATTTCCGTTCATGAAGTCTTCTGCGGACAGTGGTCATTGACAAATCCACACCCGAACAGTGTTTCTGATCTGTTGGACAAGTGTTTGGGGGGTTTTCTTTATTACAGAGAGAATTCTTCTGTCATCAGCTGTGGAGGTCTTCCTTGGCCTGTCAGCCCCTTTGCAATCAGTAAGCTCACCGGTGCTCTCTTTTTACTTAATAATTTCCCAAACAGTTGAATTTGGGAAGCCTAAGGTTTGGCTGATGTCTCTAACAGTTTTATTCGTGTTTCTCAGTCTCATAATGGCTTCTTTCATTGGCACAAATTTGATCCCCATGTTGGTAAATAGCAATAAAAGTTTCCAAAGGTGATGGAAAGACTAGGTGCTGAGAGCTCTCTTATACCTGCATTAAGGAGACATTTAAACACACCTGAGCAATTACAAACACCTGTGAAGCCATGTGTCCCAAACATTATGGTGCCCTGAAATGAGGTGACTATGTATAAACACCGCTGTAATTTCTACATGGTGAAACCAAAATCTATAAAAATGGCCTTTATAAACATCTGACAATGTGCACTTTAACCATATGTGATTTTTTCTATTACAAATCTCAAATTGTGGAGTACAGAGGCAAATAAATAAATGATAGGTCTTTGTCCCAAACATTATGGAGGGCACTGTACATCTTTGTGGAGTGTGGGGGGAAACTGGAGCACCCAGAGAAAACCCACACGATCACGGAAAGAATGTACAAACTCCGTACAGATAGGACCCATAGTCAGGATTGAACCCAGTCCTCTGGGGTAGAAGATTGCAACCTTCACGTGGTCCGCCCTGTTTCGACTAATGCAATCAACTCAACGTGCACAAACAGAAGATCAAATAGAACAAGCTGTCCAACAACTTTAGGCTGTGCACGCCACACGAAAGAAGAAGAAGGACCCAGTCCTCTGGCAATGTAACCAGCAGCTATACCGTTGCACCACCGTGCCATCTCTTGTCTTCCACCAACCACAGACACTCCATGTTTTTCCTCCCATCTCTCTCTCTCCAAATCTAACATTGCTTATCTCTAAGTATATCCATTTCACATGAAAGAATAATGACCATAAAGGGATCACTTTTTCTTCCTCTTTTCACAGCTGCTGCCTGACCTGCAGTTCCACTTTTATTTCTGAGTTTCTGAGTACAATCTTAGATAAGGAGCATGAACATTCTCCAAAGATAGACACAAATGCTGGACTGGAGTAACTCAGTAGGTCAAACAGCCTCTCTGGAGAAATTGAATAGGTGGCGTTTCGGGTGGAGATCCTTCTTCACACTATCTATTGGTCTATCTTCAGTTTAAACCTGCATCTGCAGTTCCTTCTTACACACTGTGAACATTCTCCAGTTATTCTTGACATTTTTTTAATCATATATATAACAATTACAGCACGGAAACAGGCCTTCTCGGCCCTTCCAGTCCGTGCCGACCATTTATTTTCCCCTAGTCCCATCTACCTGCACTCAGACCATACCCCTCCATTCCCTTCCCGTCCATATACCTATCCACTTTACTTTTAAATGTTCCTTCAATCTGCATCTGAAACAGATGACCTGGGCATTTTACATAGACCCTGTTTATGAAAAGCAGCTGTATGCAAATAGATGAAAGCTGTTCCCATTAGCAGATGACCTAAGGGCAGAAAGTCAAAGAGATGGGCAAAACAAAGGGAGGAAAGCAATGGCAAAACAATGTAATGCAGAGAATAGCTGCAATTTGGATTACATTGTCTGTTATGAGTAGAAAGCAGAGCCAATTAGTCATTTTGAAGTGGAAAAGTGGAAAATGTCTGAGGGGAAATAATGTGTAGGACTGTGAGGAAAATGGGCAGAAATTGGGCTGAATGGACTTAACTACAATGAGCTAGCATGGTGTCAATGGGCTGAATAGTCTCCTCCTCTACTGTAACAATGTTAAGACTGTACAGTCCTAAACGTTTGCACTTCCTGGCACTGCAACATTAATTACTCTCTGCTGTCATTTTCCATTCTGTACTTTAGGACAAACTGTAGTTCTACAATCACTGTAACAATGCAACTTATTGATGTTTGCCTTATGAATCCAAGGCTATTTCAGTGTGCAGTGTGGATTGTTTTTATGAACACATTCCTGATAGTACACAAACAATGAATGATTGTTTCAAATTTTAAGCGCGTTAAGTATTTTGGTGTGTGGCCTAGTCATGAATCTTATGCAGGAGACCTCTGTAATAATCATTTGGAATAATATTATTTAACCAATACCATTGGAAAAAGTTGCACCACAACATATATCAGATGGTCAATTATCTCTTGCACTATTCCACGCTAGGACAATGTTGGTAACATCTTAAAAAAACACCACTGCCCTGACTGAAAAAAAATCCACTAGCGACTCCTAAAAAATAAATAACCTGTGAGCCATATGCATAATTGAAGATAGACACATAACGCTGGAGGAAATCTGCGTGTCAGACCGCATCTCTGGAGAAAACTGACCATTATACCGTAAGCCGCCGGCACTGTAGGCTGCGCTACCAAGTCATCAACTTGAGAAGATCCGTTAAGTTAGAAGAAGGGTCTCGACCCGAAACGTCACCCATTTTTTCTATCCAGAGATGATGCTTGTCCCGCTGACTTACTCCAGCGTGTTGTGTCCATCTTCCGTTAAGTATCATCTTGGGGACAGCATTTAATTTTAAGTTATTGCACTGTAATATTCTGGTGGGATATTCTGGGCTGGGAGGCGGGGGTTGTGGTGGAGGGACAACGTCCCTGCCCTTCACTTCAACCAGATTACCCATTGAAAACCATGACCCAAGACCAAGTAAACCAAAGCGCTTCCATCAAAAGAAAGCACAAGATGAACAAACTACCTTTCCGATCTGGTCTGCCGTCTCCATCTGAGACAAGGTATGGAAAAAAAAATAATAGTTCAATGTTCAGGACAAATGTCTCGGATCTTTCGTTCTCTTTTGTTTCTTTCAAGCATTACTCAGCGGGAGGTACCGGCGGCAGAGAAGGAGTGACAAAACGGCAAGATCCTTCTATCCATTGGATATTGGCGGACAAACTCCTAACTGCTGCGTTGAAACCCCTTCTCTTTCTGTTATTTTAGTGGAGTCGTTAACTCGTTTGTTTTAAAACCGGTTAATTTACTGTAAGGCATTCTCAATGCGTTAACGCCTCCACTAAAATAGCAGGGATTTCAGACAAGCGCCCGGGTGATATATTAGTGTTTGGAGGCCCATATTTCTACACCTTGTCTCCAGGAAATGCTGAGAAGTTGGCAGTGGGCCAACCTCTCGCCCGGCGCATTACTTGCATCGCGTGTTTTATATTTCAATAAGCCAGGAAGATGCCTTATTTATTTTGTGGAGTGTGAGACCATTGTGTGGGGTTACCCGGAACTGCTGGCTCGATGCTCACGTACTTGCCACGGACGGGTCACAACAGGGAGACTCTCCGGAAATGGTCTTTCTGGTACCAATTTCTGGCATAACTGGTATTTCTATTCGGGTAATCATTGCTTTCCATCTCTCTGCATCATCCCTCCCACATCGTCGTTCTCCAAACACTCTGACTGTCCCTCTGCTTTTTTAAAAAATCTTTGCATGCTTCGTTGTCAACTTCTAGTCAACAATGATCTAAATCCCCTTTGATGTCTCGTTTTCACACCTTACATTATTTATCTTAATGAATCCCTCTCCCGAGTCTCAGTTTGAAGAAGGGTCTCGACCCGAAACTATCAAGAGATGCTGCCTGTGCCGCTTAGTTACTCCAGCATTTTGTGTCTATTTTCAATATAAACCAGCACCAGCAGGTCCTCCCTACACATTGCTATTCGGCACTTTGTACGCGCCGAGCGCAGATCTCATCCCCCCCCCCCCCCCCCCCCTCTCCGCGATGCCACGAAATTAGTTTCTCCCAAGTGCCTGCCGGCGTGCTAACAGATAAATCCGGTACTGTCAACTATCTCCATTCATTCAGGGCGCCGCGATCCCCACAGATAACGAATGCACTGTTGGACAATGAATGATGCTTTCTTGCAGTGGCCGGTGTCGTCTTATTACAACGTTGCGAAATGCCTGTCAAAAGCTGCGTGCTTTCAGAGAAACTCGCAGATAAAGGATAAACTATTCTTTCAAATATCTCGCTGTAAATAAAGCAAGCAGCCTTCGGGAGGAAGCAGTCTGCACCGCTCGCCGGTACCAATGGCTTCACTCGCTTGTGTTAGCTCCCACCCAAATAATCTCTTTCTCTCCCTCTTAATCTCCCCCTTTCTCACCCTGTCTGTCTTTCTCTTACTCACTCTGTCTGACTTTCTCTTACTCACTCTCTGTCTCTCTCTCCCTCTCTCACTCTCTGTCTCTCTCTGTCTCTCACACTCTCTTGCTCACTTTCTTTCTCACTCTCCCTACCAGTCTGTTTCTTTATCTCTATGTCACCCTTTCTCTCCCCCTCTCTCTCTGAAAGCGGAGCAGGAACCGGGAAGGGGGGGGGGGGGGGGGGGGGGAAAGCGAGACCATCTCAACTGATCACATACCAGCTTCAAATTCAACAATCGGCGAGCCCACAATATGAGAATTGATCAAGGATCACGCCGAGGTATGAGGTGGGTTTAATGTAAATGGGGCATGAAAAGCGCAGACAGTGAAGTTTACCCACGCGTGATTGTTCTGATATATTCCAATTATGCCGCCGCTAAATGATAATCAGATTAAGTCGCCGGAAACTGGATTAAAACTCTAGATTCACAATAACAAGGGACGCTTCCAATCAATTCGCAACAATGCCGATCTTCACAACACTGCGGTAACTCGCCAATGGAACACCAGCGGAACTGTGAGGTCGCACGGAAGGTTTCCTCCCCGTCTCAGACAACGAGCTGACACCTCCACGACCTGGCGCTCCAAGGTGGGATGCAACATGAAACAATATCTATCTATACACACAAAGATGCCAGGCTCATATAATTCAATTTTGACGGTCGTGTGTTAAATAAAACAATTCTATTGTGACTGAAACTAAAGTGGTTGCGACCATTTCACTTGCATCCAATGCTTTAAAGAAAGAACAGTTCTAATCGGGTGACATGTGGGAAAGATGCTCGCTCCCTCCAGTTGGGCGACAGGTTTTTGCATCACCGCTGTGACCGCGTCCGCACACGCTGGTGATACAACCGAGTTTTTTTTTAAGCAAAAACAAGATAGGAAGTGAAATCTTCGGACGGGAGTGGAGGGGAGGAGAGTGGAGTGGAGCACGGCGCATCCATCAGTCCGTCTACAGATTCGCGTAATAACATTATGGTTTGCTCGGCGGCAGCTTCAAGTGATCGACCAGGAAGTATGGAGAAAGAACAATACCTACCTATCATCGTAACAGAAATCAGCATTCAGTGTGTTCAGATACAGGGCAATAGCAACCGCGCTGCTGACGAATTCAGAAATCATGTCTACTACAATATCGTATCGATTCCTGGTTTCACCTCGCTGGGATCGATCCGCATCCTCGGGCTGTTTTTGTCCGCTTTATATTTTGTTCTTCCCCCTTGTTTGAGTCTCTAACCCGTAGAGCACTGCAGGGAACGCAAGCAAGATGTGCAGTCGGTCGCCTGCATTTAGGAATCCGCTTATATACACACACACACACACACAACACATTGGCGCGCATGCACGCGTTGGGGCTGCAAACAGTAACTGAATCTGTGTGTGTGTTTCTTCTCGCAAGCGTGTGGGATCCAGCCGGCAGCAGGGCGCCTGCGTACGGCCGCGCCCCCTCCATCTCTCCGCCCCTTCCCAGCCCCTTCCCGGAGCCCTGGTCCCTGGTCCCTGGTCAGCTGCGGCCACCGCTCCCTCGTCCACACTTAGCACAGCGCACCTGCAGCGGCGGAACAGGTTGCATGTGTGGTGGGGATCCGACCCACGATCTTGCGGAATTGCTCGCCCAAAGTGAACTATATAGCGCCTTGGCGTCCCAAGCTACCAGTTGGAAAGGGTCGGAGGGGGGGGGGGGTCTCGACCAGATATGCTGCCTGTCCCGCTGAGTTACTCCAGCATTTTGTGCCTTATCTCCCAGTTGGAAACCTCGCTTGGGCTATTTGTGACTTGGGCTTTGGCCCGTGTTAATACGTGTTTGGGGTGTTTGTTCAAAAGATTTTACAACACAGGGAGGTTTAGGAAACGTCTAAAGATTAGAGGTTACACAAAAAGCTGGAGAAACTCAGCGGGTGCAGCAGCATCTAAGGAGCGAAGGAGATAGGCAACGTTTCGGGTCGAGACCCTTCTTCTAAAGATTTGAAGTGGGAGAGTGTCAGAGCCCGGGCGTGTTAAATGGGAAGAGGTCAGAAGGGTAGAGAAAACTTCATGCTGATTCGAGTGGCGAGGTCGATTTGAAATAAAGTTGAAATCTGTGAATTGCTGCCTGGGCAGCGCCGAGGTCATGGGTGAACAGTTCACGGGAAATCAAATCAATGGTAGACAATGCGAGTCGCGGTGCGGGTTAGGTCGTTGCATCGATCTGGCTAATTGTAGGGTTGGTTGTCTAATGTAAATTGAATGCACCGAAATAATTGCAGAGCGATTTTCAGTTCCAGAGCGTGTGTTAAGCAAACTCAGCGCAAGAAGGGTCTCGACCCGAAACTCCAGAGATGCTGAGTTACTCCAGCATTTTGTGTCTATCAGCGTTTTTAAAGACGGGGGGGAAACGTTCCATTCGATGTGACTCGATGTCACTGACATGCCCGACATTAATCACTGACATTCGCAGAGTTGCATTTGCGCAGCACAACTTCATTTCTCAATAGGAATAACCCTGATAGAATATTTGTTAAAGAAGGAACTGCAGATGCTGGTGAATCGAGGGTTACACAAAAAGCTGGAGAAATCAGCGGGTGCAGCAGCATCTAAGCAGCGAAGGAGATAGGCGACGTATATTTATGGGCTGGCCCGGGAATAAGATGAGTAAAATGACCGGATACACGGATAATTCTGAGGAAGGGTCTCGACCCATCCCTTCTCTCCAGAGATGCTGCCTGTCCCGCTGAGTTACTCCAGCTTTTTGTGTCTAAACACAGTTTTAGTGTTGCAATGAAGAGTATTTAGGATCTCACCACCTAGGTGCGTGTACTCGCCAATGGCAAGAGGCAGCCGGGAATGCGGGCTGCGTGTGTACAATGGGGATTTCCGCATTAGAACCAAACGACAAGTTACTTATTTAATCAAACTGACAACCCGGTTCGGGCCCAGCCTACAATAGACAATAGGAGCAGGAGTAGACCATTCGGCCCTTCGAGCCAGCACCGCCATTCAATGTGATCATGACTAAATACAACTGCGGTAGTTAAGTCGTAACATCAACTGTTAATAGATCGTGAAAATGCCGACGGCTATTACGTTTGCATATCCTATCTCCAATCATTACGGCACAGTTTCCCCTCGGCAATGATCACTCTAACTCTACATAGTGGTAGCATTTATTATTTCGGTTGCAGGTTTGAATATAATTAGACCTCATTTCAGATTCCATGATGATGCTCGTAACTTCAAATGTTAGGACTTAACGCCTGTAATAACCACGGGTCATTTACGACCTCACGCCATTTAACAGGGAGAGGTCGTAAAGCCCCCAAGTGCAATGAGCTCGGAAAATGTTTGTTAAAAAAAAACAGGTGCTTAGTTAGTAGCTTGTGAATACGCTGCAGGGGCGGTTACAGCCACACTATTCCTGTCCGGAACACAACCCACACTTCGGGAGAGAAAAAAAGAGATCGGTTCAGGCGTTTGTTTATTCTACGTGTTTTCGCCACCATTCACATTTCTGTGATTCAATATAATGAGACGTTTCCTCATTAAGTTTGGCTCCGAGCTGTGTGCACCTGCACTCCTTCCTAGTAACGAAGTGATGGCGTGACCCATTTTCCGTTCTCTGTTGGGTCATTTCAAATCTGACCATTTCCAGCTCCAGAACTAAAACTTCTAACCTGTTTTGTTTTTTTTAAAGCTCTATGCACGATACATACTTTTGCTCGACACTTCCTTTTCCCGAACTCTAACTGAAGGGCGATCTGTGAGAAACGTTGCTTCGTGCTAACTCTTGCTCCTTGACCGGCTGCGTGTAAAACCGCACCAGCAACAGGAAATAACAAAGGAAACAGACAATCCTTCAGAACGTGTTTTCTTGTGTTGAAAATCCGATCTTGATGCGGTCAGTAGTTTATTTCAGGTCGCCACGCTGCAATATTCTATGCTCTCTCTCACACACAAGGCTGATGGTAGTGAATATTATGGAGAGCTGCCCTTAATTGGAATGCATTCTGCTAGTTACGCAGAGTCGGTGTCTACTTTTAAACGAGTTTCCTTTCATTATTATCAGTTTCACGCCAGTTGTTCAGCTTTAACCGAGGCTTGAAACCATTTTGCCCTCTAGTGGCGGCGCTCTCTCCCAGTTGTCATAGAAACATAGAAACATAGAAAATAGGTGCAGGAGTAGGCCATTCGGCCCTTCGAGCCTGCACCGCCATTCAATGTGATCATGGCTGATCATCCAACTCAGTATCCCGTACCTGCCTTCTCTCCATACCCCCTGATCCCTTTAGCCACAAGTGCCACATCTAACGCCCTCTTAAATATAGCCAATGAACTGGCCTCAACTACCTTCTGTGGCAGAGAATTCCAGAGACTCACCACTCTCTGTGATATTAACCTCGCGATCACACAGGAGGAATAACACACTTCAGAGATATCATCAGTATGCATTAACATTCTATCTAATGGTTAGCCACCCCTGGCAGCTTTTGTTTTCACTAGATGTACGTTCTCGTTGTATTATTATGATTATAATTATCTACCACAGAATATCCTGTTCCCTAAAGTTCTCATGTAACAACCACTGCAGGTGACCATATAAATGGTTTTCATCATCACAGATTCAAGATCTTTTGATAGACAATAGACAACAGGTGCAGGAGTAGGCCATTCGGCCCTTCGAGCCAGCACCGCCATTCACGAATATCATGGCTGATCATCCACAATCAGTACCCCGTTCCTGCCTTCTCCCCGTATCCCCTGACTCCGTTATTTTTAAGAGCCCTATCTAACTCTCTGCCACTGCCAATGTCACTGAGATGAAACCCCTGAAGGTCAGATAATCGATGAAACAACGTTTTTTCACGCAGCACTGGACAGGATATAAAACAGTACAGCAGAGGACAGTACAGCACAGGCCCTTCAGCCCACTATGTCGGTACCGGACATGATGCTAATTTAAACTGATCCTTTCTGTTTATGCTCTCCCTACAATTCCTGCGTATTTACGTCTCTTTAACACCACTATTGTATCTGCTTGGGGTAGTCACAAGAAACGCAGCATGGGAACATCTATTTTACTCTAATCCCACTTCAATCCCATGTTTAATCCTTGCTGCATTGTCTTAACTTCCCTCAGATTCTACCACTCCTACACCTTTGGAGGCAATCTACAGTGTCCAAGTAATCTATCAACCTGCACGTCTTTAAGATGTGGGAGGAAACTGGAGCACCGGGAAGAAGTCCACATCAACATCACATTAGATTAGCAACCACCATCTGAGGTTGACAACAGGCTAGCCAAAGGTGGAAGATTTTATACCAGAATCCCATTATGGTAATAACAAGCAACCATATACCTGTAATATCTTGCAACAGGAATCATTAGAATGGAATAAATAAACAAGTGAATTTTCTTGAACCAGCCAGAAGGGTCAACAAGTATTAATTAGCCACCCCTGTCAAATAATATTGATGTAAGCACCAGTCAAGAACTTAATCTGACAGTGACATAAAATGCTGGAGTAACTCAGCGGGACAGGCAGCATCTCTGGAGAGAAGGAATGGGTAACATTTTGGGTCGAGACCCTTCTTCAGACTGATGAAGAAGGGTCAGTCTGAAGAAGGGTCTCTACACGAAAAGTCACCCATTCCTTCGCTCCAGAGATGCTGCCTGTATCGCAGTTACTCCAGCATTTTGTGTCTCTCTTCGATTTAAACCAGCATCTGCAGTTCTTTCCTAGACACTTAATCTGGCATAGTGTCTAAATGTCCGCTGCTTGGAGCTTCGAACATGAGATCAATGAGGAAGCCTAAACAGATGGAGGAAGTGGCTTTTCTTTCATAAGTGATCAATAACTATGGAGGGCAGGTTTAACTGGGTAGAAAGATTAGAGGGGAGTTCAAGCCATAAAAAGTAGGTACAGGAGGCCCATAAGTCCCTCAAGCCTGCTCCACCATTAAATAGGAATGTGTCTGATCTGACATTATCAGGTCTACCTTCCTACCTTTGTTGTCTTTACGTTGATTACATTCTTACATTGATCTTCTTACTCATGAGAAATCTTATCTATTTCAACCTTAAATTCTGCCACTATCCTCTCCCTACAGCTAGCTCCCTCATTTTTATTCAAAAAACAGCGAGAGTCCAGAACTCACTGCATGAAAGGACGACAGAGGAAGAAACCCTGGACAGAGTAAAAATCTAGCTGCATAAGTACTTGAAAACCTGTAGGCTGAAAGGCTGCCGAAAAAGCTAAGGGATATAATAACCTATGTTACTTGGTTAACATGGACTCAGTGGGCCGAATCGACTCAGTGGGCCCTATCTGCTCCGCAGAGCTTTATGATTCTACTAAATGGAATCCACTCAGTTTTGATGTAAATTGAAACTGCTGTAGTCACAACCAACAAATTGAGGTCAGCCTTCGCAAAGCACTGCAAGTCTATCTAAAAATATTGGAGGAGATATACTAACAACAGGAAATAACAAAGGAAACAAATACTCCTTTATCCTCCAGTTGAGTATTATACCCCCAGTGGTTTGTGGAAATTTCCTGTTATCCGTGGTAATTATATGATTGATTTAAATTTGCAATGGAGCAGATATCTGGTGTTCTCCCTCAGACAAGAGGCATACATAGAAATATGTCATTTATATGGATATGATTAAGTATGATGTACTCATAGTCACCCACTCAACTTTTTTAATATTACTATTACCTTGAAGTAAATTCACCCCCACAGCATAGGGTACAAGATGCTCTCAACCTTTCCACTAGATATGTCCCTTAACTGTCCACTAGGAGGTGTACTGGAGTAGCCAATGGATTGTATCGTGAATTTGATCTCAGTGAATGAGGGAAACAATGGCCTCTATCTATCAAGTAGTTCTGTTGATAAAGCTGAATACATTTTGTAGCTTATTACATCGAATCGTCGACATAAATGAAGTGCAATGCAGGGCAGTGCTACACCAATAATTGGTACATAAACAGAATTGTATAATGGCATGGGATCCAACACGTTCACGCATGGAATATTAGGGAAGTAGTTAACAGGTATTTCTCCGCATGGTTTTTGCTTGGCTTTAAAATAGCAAATTTTGCAACAAAAAAAAATCAGACATCGTTTTTCATAAGTTTATAAGTTCTAGGAGCAGAATAAGGCCATTCGGCCCATCAAGTCTACTCCGCCATTCAATCATGCTTGACCTATCTTTCCCTCAACCCCATTCTCCTGCCTTTGCCCCTAACACCCTAACTAAACACAAATCTGTCAATTAACGGCCTCCACAGCTTTCTGTGGCAATGAATTCCACAGATTCACTGCCCTCTGATTAAAGAAATTCCTCCTAATCTCCTTCCTAAAGGTATGTCCTTTTATTCTGAGGCTATGGCCTCTGGTTCTGGACTCTCCCACTAGTGGAAACATCCTTGCCACATTCACTCTATCCAGGCCTTTTACTATCCGGTAAGTTTCAATAAGGTCACCCCTCATCCTTCTAAACTCCAGTCAGTACAGGCCCAGAGCCTTCAAATGCTCGTCATATTTTAATCCCATCATTCCTGGGATCATTCTCATAAACTTCCTCTATACCTTCTCCAATGCCAACACGTCCTTCCTCAGATATGGAGACCAAAACTGCTCACTGTAAATGCAGTCAACCAGTGCCTTATAAAGCCTCAGCATTACATCCAGCGTCTCCAGCGTTTACAGGGCCTCCAGCATTGCATCTCCACCCGGCGCGGCCTGCGGACTTTGGGAGCAGCAGACTCCGGTAGGAGGGGGCCAACTCAGGGTCCAGGCCGCTGAGGACGTCCCCCAGCCCCGACGTCAGACTTACATCACCCCGGGGAGCGGGCCAGAACATCGGGCCGCCCGGAGCGGCGACAGCGGAGGGCTGGGGGAGGCCCCGACCATGGGTGAACATTGGGGAACATTGGGAAGAGACTGACTTTGGTGCCTTCCTTCATGGTGGGAAATTTTGATCCTGCTGTGAGGGGATGTTTTATGTTGAATTTCTGTCTACTCTGTGTTGCGTTCTTTATTTTTGGCTGTATGGTGACTTCATTTCACTGTGCCAATTGGCACATGTGACAAATAAAATCTATCTATCTGTATCTGTACATCCCTATTTTTGTATTGTAGCCCTCTCAAAATAAATGCAAGCACTGTATTCACCTTCCTTACTTCCAATGTTTAGCCAGAGGAATGCACAAATTAAAATGCAAGTCATTCGCAACCACTTTTGTATTCATTCAGCAAAGATACAACCACATAAATGCTGTTCATCTGACCATCATCTCAGTCAAACAGCTTATTATATAGACACAAGGAACTGCAGATGCTGATTTGCAACAGTTAAAAAGGCTAAAAGCGCTGGAGTAACACAGCAGGTCAGACAGTATCCCCGGAGAAGGACAATGTTTCAGTTCGGGACCTTTCTTCAGTCTGAGGAAGAATCCCGATCTGAAATGTCACCAACCATTCTCTCCAGAGATGCTGCCTGAACAGCTGAGTTATTCCAGCACTTTGTGTCTTTTGTGGCTTATTATGAGGACAGTGCTAGCTGACTTAATATATTTAAAATAATGCAGCATTTCCATAAACAATAGGGATAAAATAGAAAACGAGTTGACAGTTAAAGAAGGCAAATGTTCTTGTCCTTTTCAATAACATCTCTTGTAGAATAACTAATTACAACAGCTGTACTTTTTCACTGTAATAAAATGTCGGTGTTTATCTGGAAGATTCTTCTGCCAAAGATTTCAGATGGTCATATTTAATGGACATTCTGCCAAAGAGCATAAATATCAGCACTGAAAAATAACATAAATGTACTGCTTGCAGTATGCCACTCTTTAACCATAATGTTTTGTCAACCAAAGTGCTGTTATTATATTTTATTGACACAGTGGCAGGTATTGCACTCGATGACATAATAAGCAGGTTGTAAATACACGTTTTAACATTATTTACGTCCTTTATTCTAGATCATCATTTGTTCATACATGTCAATGTCTCTTTGTTCCAAATCTTCATTCTGCTTATCCAAAAATATTGGGTATGAAATGAGTTTATGTCAAATTTAGTCAAAATTCTAGACGGAGAAAGATACCCCGTCGAGCCTCAAGTTCACATTTGTTGAATTCTCTTGAATCCGGCAGCTTGTTTTCTCTATTTTATTTTGAACATTTATTTCCCCTGACAGCAATAGCGGTTGAAACAGCAGCAATATGGTGTTCCTTTAAAATAAAACGTGTCCATTTCACAACTTACAAATTCAAGCCACTGCAGCAAAGTGCAATACAACCCTGCAAAAAACATGTACAAAATAAAGTTAAGAAAATAAAATAACATACTACAATCAGCAAATTGATGGTAACTAAGAAAGTCTATTTCAGTGGTGATAATCATTGTCATGGCAAGGCCAAGTGTGGTTTATGATATCCTAACAATCGGTTTAAATTAAGGGCCTGTCCCACTGTGGGGATATAATTTGCGAGTTTAGAAGAGTTTAGGAGAGTCAAGGAGAGTGTCATGGTCTAGTTGTATCGCCGAAGTAGAACACCTCCTACGACCTCCTTAGACTATGTACAGAACCTCCTACGACCATGTAGAAGACCTCTTTCAATCTCCTTCAACCTCCTTCGACTATGTTGAAGACTAGCTTCGGCTATCTCCGATTTACTCGTCGATGCTCTCTGGAAAATTGGACACCAAATAGTGGAGGGTGAAGACGACCACCTTCGACTATACCAACACCATCTATGACTACCTTCGACTACCTTCGATTACATTCGACTACCTTTGATTACCTTTGATTGCCTTCGATTACCTATGAATAACATGCCGACCTACTACGACCTACTTCGACTAAACCTACGAGTAAAAAAATATTGATTTTTTCCATGCCGACTAATTTTTACTTGCAGACAATTTTTCAGCATGCAAAAAAATACTCCTCAACCAAACTGAGCCCGCGAGTATGCGGGAACATTTCTCGAGCATGAAGGAGAGTTACATAGACCTTATAGGACCACGTGTCGACCATGCTGCGAGTTTGAGTCGAGCGCAAACTCTTCTAAACTCACAAATTATGTCTCCGCAGTGGGACAGGCCATTAAGGAAAAACACAATGAGGTCATATTAAGCACACCAGAAACAAGTAACTAATGAGAATCACAGACAAAGTGAAGTAAAAATACATCAAGATAAGAAAACTTATTACAAAGAGGCAGCAAAGACGACAGATGCTGGAATCTGCAATATGAATCTATATTACATATCTCTTTCTCTTACACTGAGGAGGGGAAAAAAAAGTAAAATACCCTAAATCCAATTACAGATTAATCCCCAAGAATAAAGTTAGGACAAGTTGTGAATGTAAACTGCATCGCAAACTTACTTCCTCCCCGCTCTACAATCCCAGTAGTTCATTGGTATCTAGTGAGGAATTTATTTGTCCTTTAAAAGTAACCAGAAAACTTAAAGAATGAAACTGGGAACTGAATGTTGAACTGAAGAATAACAGCAGTACGAGTTGGAGCAACATATAAAGTTGCAGCTGCATAGAGACCACAGAGGAGAAAGGGTGTGAAAATCCTTGCCCTGTGTATAAATACATACCAATATATTTGTGCTACTCATAAAAACAGTGAAGAAATAAAATATGTGGGGGAGGAAGGGGGTTGTGGTGGAGGGGGGGTTGTGGGGGCAGGGGGGTTGGGGGCAGGGGGTGGTTGGGTGTGGGGGGGGGAGGGGGCGGTTGTGGGGGTGGGGGGCGGTTGTGGGGGTGGGGTGGTTGGGGGAGTGGGGTGTGGGCGGGGGTGTTTGTGGGTGGCGGGGTGTGCGGGGGGCTGTGTGTGTGCAGTGTGTGTGGGGGGGGGGTGTGGGCGGGGGGAGAGGGGTGTGTGGGCAGGGGGAAGTGAGCTCGGAGAAAAGATGGGGAAGAGCCATGAGGGAGAAGGGGCATCACGGGGAGGGGGGAGGAGCCAGTGAGGGGGACCAGAGGGGTAGTGGCTGGAATTGGCAGTGCGATAGGGACTCACAGCGGGTGCTGGTGGCTGGTCATTCTCCTCTGCTGCGATCATAGTCCCCGCTTTCCGTTTGGCGACATCGGCGACATCTCCGACTCCGGGCTGGGTTGGAAACCTCCGCCGGCCACCCTCAGCTCCAGTAAAGAAGCGATGGCGCAGGAAAGGGCGGACTGTCTCGGGGAGTGATGGGGAAGAGACTAATCCGCGCGGCGTTGACTGGCAGAAGAGATCGATCTGAGCATGCGTGGTTTTTAAGATTTTTAAACCTCACTAACATTTACGACATTCAACCGATCGGAACGTAACTTGGCGCACTCGCAGCCCAGGAGAACGGTGAGTGAACTGGTGACAAATCATAGCACTATCGTAAACCATTTTTGTGCAAATAGAAAGACCGTCAAACCGGAAGATAACAAGATCAGAATTTTAGTTATGTATAAATATAGATAGAAAATAGATAAACATAGATTGATATATATAGATAGAAGATACATAGATAGAAGACAGACAGACAGTTCAAGTTCAAGTTCAAGTGAGTTTATTGTCATGTGTCCCTGATAGGACAATGAAATTCTTGCTTTGCTTCCGCACAACAGAACATAGTAGCCATTGACTACAAATCAGTGTGTCCATATATAATTATATAAATATATACACACATGAATAGATAAACTGATAAAGTGCAAATAACAGATAATGGGCTATTAATGTTCAGAGTTTTGTCCGAGCCAAGTTTAATAGCCTGATGGCTGTGGGGAAGTAGCTATTCCTGAACCTGGTCGTTGCAGTCTTCAGACTCCTGTACCTTCTACCTGAAGGTAGCAGGGAGATGAGTGTGTGGCCAGGATGGTGTGGGTCCTTGATGATGCTGCCAGCCTTTTTGAGGCAGCGGCTGCGATAGATCCCCTCGATGGAAGGAAGGTCA
Organism: Raja brachyura; assembly: GCA_963514005.1. Next base: position 12,060,384 of record OY740800.1, on the reverse strand, counting down.
GAGCCGATGATGGACTGGGCAGTGTTTAATACTCATTGTAGTCTTTTCCTCTCCGGGGCGCTCAAGTTGCTGAACCAAGCCACAATGCAACTGGTCAGCAAGCTCTCTACTGTGCACCTGTAGAAGTTGGAAAGAGTCCTCCTTGACAAACTGACTATCCGTAATCTTCTCCGGAAGTAGAGGCGCTGATGTGCTTTCTCAATGGTAGCATCAGTGTTCTCGGACCAGGAAAGATCTTCAGAGATGTGCACGCCCAGGAATTTAAAGCTCTTGACCCTTTCAACCATCAATCCATTGATATAAACGGGACTGTGGGTCCCCATCCTATTCCTTCCAAAGTCCACAATCAGTTCCTTGGTTTTGCTGGTGTTGAGGGCCAGGTTATTGTGCTGGCACCATATGAACAGTTACTCGATCTCTCTTCTATACTCCGACTCATCCCATCAGTGATACGTCCCACAACAGTGGTGTCGTCAGCGAACCTATTGATGGAGTTCGCACTATGACCGGCCACGCCACAGGTCGATAGTCATTGAGGCATGTCACCTTGCTCTTCTTGGGCACTGGTATGATTGATGCCTTTTTGAAGCAGGTGGGAACCTCAGAACTCAGAAGTGAGATGTTGAAAATGTCTGTAAAAACTCCAGCCAGTTGGTCCGCACAGGTTTTTAGAACACGACCAGGTATACCATCAGGTCCAGACGCTTTTCAAGGGTTCACCCCTCTGAAGGATTTCCTGACGTCGGCCTCTGTGACTGTGACTGAAATACCATCACAGCGAATGGGGGCTCGGGAAGGCACATCGGTGTTCTCCCTATCAAAGTGTGCGTAAAACGCATTGAGCACGTCAGGGAGTGATGTTTGGCTGACATTCGAGCTGCCTCCTAATTTCGCCTTGTAGGAGGTGATTGCATTCAGGCCCCGCCACAGCTGCCGAACATCTGTCTCATCCTCCAGTTTGGAACAGAATTCACTTTTGGCCTTTTTGATGGACTTACCAAGGTCGTATCTGGACGTCTTGTAGACCACTGTATCATCAGACATGAATGCCCGGTGTCTGGTCTTCAGAAGAGTGCGGATCTCAAGGTTCATCCAAGGTTTCTGATTGGGAAACACTCGGAAGGTTTTTGTAGAGATGCAGTCCTCCACACATTTCTTAATGAAGCCTGTAACAACTGTGGCATATTCGTTCAAGTCCATTGCCGAGTCCTTGAACATTGCCCAGTCTACAGACTCCAGTCCTGTAGTTGTTGGACCCCCACCCCTCCCCCCCCCCCCCCCCCCCCCCCGACCAGCTCTGTACTGTAGGCAGGAAGAAGCAGCACCGCGGTATGGTTGGATTTACTGAAGTGAGGGCGAGGAATAGGGCGATAGGCATTCTTGATGGTGGTGTAGCAGTGGTCGAGGGTGTTTGGTCCTCTGGTGCAGCAGGAGACATGTTGGTGGAAGTTAGGGAGTGATTTCTTTAGGTTTGCCTTTTTGAAGTCCCCGTGGTGGTAAATGCCTCGGGGTACGACGTCTGGTGTTTGTTGACCATGGCGTGCAGCTCCTCCAGTACCAGACGGACGTCTGCCTGGGGTGGGATGTAGACCGCGGTCAGGATGATGGAGGTGAATTCCCTCGGAAGGTAGAAGGGACGGCACTTCACCGCCAGATGTTCGAGGTGTGGAGAGCAGGAGTTGGACAGGACTGCCACGTCCGAGCACCACGCAGAGTTGACCATGAGGCAGACGCCTCCTCCTCTCCCATTCCCAAATGCCAGTGTATGGTCCATACGGTGGATGGAGAACCCTTCAGGCTGGACCGCTGAGTCTGGGGAGCTGGGGGTGAGCCATGTCTCTGTGAAACAGAACACAGAGCATTCCCTTTGATAAAGCAGTCTTGCCCTTAAGTCCTCCACTTTATTTTCAAGGGACTGTACGTTGGCCAGTAGGATAGTAGGGAGAGGTGGCCGAAGTCCCCTGCACTTCAGTCTGACCTGCAGTACAATGGAACCGTGTAAAGAATGGCCACTGGAATGTGTAACTGATTATGTAGGAAGGAACTGCAGATGCTGGTTTAAATTAAGATAGACAAACTAGTGAGACGAGGGATAGAGAGTGGGGATGCCGGGGCTACCTGAAGTTAGAGAAATCAATTTCATACCATTGGGTTGTAAGCTGCCCATGCAAAATATGAGATGCTGTTCCTCCAATTTGTGTTTAGCCTCACTCTGACAATGGAGGAGACGTACTAATTGATGGGTAACACTTTGTGGTGACCACATATATCTGGAAACTAGTACCGATGGCTAATTGCACCTTGGCAACCTTTTAATCTTCTACATCAATGATTCTGTGCATAATGTCATTCCTGGTTGTCAGGAAAGCAGCACTGATATTCTGTGGGGATGATCAAAATACTTGGCTCCATCCACTTAGTAGCATATCCACTTCATAAACCATTAATGAAGGTCTACGTTACTCTATTAGATACTCACAGGTGCCAAATAATGTCACTCCTTTTATTTTTCTAGCTACTGCCAACTACCTTAAAAATTATAGTCTAATCAGTCTGAATAAGGGTCTCGACCCATCGTTGCCTATTCCTTCCCTCCATAGATGCTGCCTCACCCGCTGAGTTTCTCCAGCTTTTTTGTCTACCTTAAAAATTATATAGTGTCTATAATGGTAGATAAACTTGAAAATCTGTCACAACAATTTCTTCAGACATTAAGTTGTAGCTTTAGCCATTATGGTGATCTCACAGCACCATGCCTTTACATGAACACATGGTATTCACTTTGAATAATGTATGCTGATAACTGAAAATCAGAGTTTGGTTAAAATCTCCTCTGGCATTTTAGTGCACAGCTAATGAAGCTCTGAGAACTTGGGCTTGAGCCTAATTTCTTGCAGTCCGGCTGGAGTTTGCACATACTCCCTGTGATGGTGTGGGTTTCCTCTGGGTTTTCAGGTTTCCCTTCACATCCTAAAGGTGAACAAGTCAGTAGATTAAATGGTCACTAAATGATGAGTGGTAGAACTTGGAGGGGAGCTGATGAAAATGTTAGGAAAATAAAATGGGATTAAATAACCCTTACTATAGCTCTTAAAATTATCAATGACTCTTACAAATCAATGCTGATTTCAGAGCCAACTACACACTTATGAGCTACTTTACTGTGTTACATTTTTAATGAGAAATCCCTGCTCCATTAGTGAAAAGCTAACCTCCCCGTCCACCTTTGTCAGTTAGCAATGACCTTTGAGTCAGAAAATAATAAAAGTATTAATATCGATTTAACCTCAGCTTCTGATTGAAGCTGATCTTTTCAAATATTATAAAACACATTGGTAAAAGTAATATAAGCTGAGAACAGCAAAGCATCAGTGGTTCACTGATAAGAAACCTGCATCTAGCGTTCCAAAATTATTTTAAAATGTTGTACATATCTGGAGGTAGAGATTTATTTGGGTATAAACTAAAAGCCTGACTTGACTATGGTCAATATGAACCCAAATGGAGTCCAAAGGCTCATTTTTGTGATACCCAGCCTGAACCATCTTCTTGACGTGAAGACAAGGGAACTTGACAAAACTGAATGGCGATGACTTGTGGACACTCTGTATACAGCTGAGGAGGTGCTCGATGTCCTCAAATATATGAAGGTAGATATATCTCCCAGGCTTGATCCAAGGACAATGTGTGAGGCAGATAAGAATTTGCAGGAGCCCTGGCTATGATGGCCATTAGACACACATGAGGTGCCATAAGATTAGAGGGTAGCTAATGAGAGCCCATAGTACTGAGCCTTAGTTCATTTGTTTTATAATGAATGTGCTCTACCCAAGCTAACCTCAGCAAAAGGACATCTAATTATTTTGCTACCCGAGTCATCTTGAGGTTAACATGTTCAGCTTGCTCCCTTCAGCCTCCCATGCTTTGTATTTGCCAATTAGCATGCTGCTTTATAGTTGATCCTTAAAACATTCATACTTTTGTTTATTATTATCACATGTACCGAGGTACAGAGAAATGCTTTTTGTTGCGTGCTATTTCATTTCAATGAAAAGGCTATACATGATTACAATCAAGTCGACCACAGTGTACAGATCGAGGATAGCGGATATAACATTGTGCAAGCTAAAATCCAGTAAATTCCAATTAAAGATAGTTCAGTATTAGTGAATCTGCACTCATTCAGGCAAGTTAACGTATTCCAACCTCCTCCTGACTTCTACTATGTAGATGATAAGAATACATTTGGGAGTGTGATAATTAGGTGGCTGGTACAGAACACTTAAGGGCCTGTCCCACTTTCACGACCTTTTTTACTCGTGGACATTTTTCATTAGGCTAGAAAAACGCCCCGAACTACTTAATGCCACGAGTACCTATAACTAGCATCACAACCTACCTACGGCCTCGTGATGACCATGCTGCGAGTATGAGTCAAGGGCAAACTCGGCAGAGGTCGTGAATTAGGTCGTGAAAGTGGGACAGGCCCTAAACCTCTGATTACTTGATCATTATCACAATGCCGTTAGAGTAACCTAATGGGTCGAGCAATATCTTGGGAGGCAGTTAAAAAGAATTGTTGGTGTTTCGGGTTGTGACCCTTCATCAGGACTAAGAGTGGAGCTGTATGATCAGTCCAAATCACTCTCAGTCTTGATCTGAAATGTTGACTATTCCCCTTACCCACAGATGCTGCGCTTCTCCAGAAGCTTGTTTTTGCTCTGGATTCCAGCATCTGCAGTCGCTTGTGTCACTACTGTGGGAATTTATGCAGAATTGCCATCTGCATTACTTTGTTTATGGGATATGGTTATTGCTGACAACATTAACTTTTATATTCCATCCCAAATTGTTGATGATAAGCGTGAACTCAATCTAGGTCATGACCAGGTCCTGGAGAATTCATCCAGCAATGTCCTGGGGCAAAATGATTTGTCACACACAATATTTTACTTCGGAGTCACGTGAGTGACTACGTGAAGAACCCCGTACAGCCGTTGGTGCGTCATGACGTCAGACGCATTGGTGCAGTCGGCCGGTTGGAGCAGCAGCGCTCCTCCAAGCGGTAAGTTTAAAACTCGAGGTAAGTTTTAAAAATTTTTTCAGAGTTCATTTTCTGCGACGGTTGGAGAACGTTTTGGAGAATGTTGCAGAAAGTGAAAAAGGTGGCGGCGAGGCGCTCCGGAGGGAAGAAGGTTGACGACCAGGAGAGTGTTGTTGGTGGAGGCCCGTCTTGTGCACCTGGTCCGGTGCTGGCTATACAGCCAGTGGTTGCGGACCCACTGCCTTCGAGCAGTGTAGGCTTGCCAGTAGGGCGGAAGGCCACTGGTAAGTCAGATAGGCCCGTTGACCCAGAGTCGGGCCTGGAGGTTCTACCCTCTATAGGAGAGTCCGTTTGCTCACGGCTCTCCCAGGTCGAGATTCTATTGCAAAGAATGCTCGACAGGGACCAGCTCCGTGAGGAGGAGTGGTGCCCAAGCCAGGCTGTTGGAGAGCCTGAGCCAGCAGTACCTTTTACAGGGCTGCAGGAATATCCTGCCTGTGAGGAGGATGTTCCAATGGTGCAGTTCGCTGACACCGAGTCTGTGGTGGGGGAGAGCAGTAAGGGAGTTCAGTTGGAAGTAATTCCGAATATTGCTGGGAAATTTGCTATGCCCAGAGAGGCAGGAGAGCCGGTTGGTGAAGAATTGGCTGCAGCAATTCAGTATATGCTCTCCCACCAGCTGCAGGAGTTAGCCATGGATGAGACCACCAAGAAGTACGAGGCTCCTATTAATTGCGACCTTCTGAAAGTACCGGTGGTGAATCATCAGATTTGGACACAGTTGGGGGTGTCAGCTAGGGCTCAGGAGATGAAATTTCAAAAAGTGCTCAGATTGTTCTCGGCAGGGCTTACGGCTTTGGTGAAAATTATTGATACCGGGAATATGTCTGAGGCCCATCAAGATGCACTAGGACTGTTCTGCAGTGCATTTTTTGAAATTAATAATATCAGAAGAGCCGCTATAAGGCCGGTAATTAATCCTAATTTGGCGGCTTTGTGCAAACCACCCAGTGTACCGCCAAGAAACCTGCTGTTCGGAGGGGATCTGGTAAAAAGGGTGAAAGAATGTCATGAGGACGTAAAAACTATGGGCCTCATTAAGACAGCTGGTAAACCAGGAAAAAGGTTTTATCCTTATCAAAGAGGTACCAGTTCGGTGGCAGGTGAAGGAACCAGCCATACAGGTCTCCAATACCGGAATTGGCAGGCTGCCACCGGTATGAAGGGCAAGGCGCCTTTCTCAAGGGGCCGTGGACAACAAGGTCTACAAGCACATATGCAGGTAAGGGATGAGCCTTCGAGAGAGAATGAATTAAGTATTGTTGAAGTTGGGGGAAGGTTAAAATGGTTTCTCAAACAATGGCAGGAGTTAACGTCAGATGTGTTTATATTGAACAGTATTGAAGGGGTAAAAATTGAATTTTACTCTAATGAGAGACCACCCACTCAACATGCTCCAAGTCGGAAACTTATATTTTCAGATGAAGAAAAAGTCCTTATACAAACAGAAATTAGTTCATTACACAAGAAAGGGGTAATTGAGACATCAGTCTATCAAAGTTGTCAATTTGTGTCAAGTATTTTTCCTAGGGCTAAAAAGACTGGGGGATGTAGAATTATCCTGGATTTAACAAGTTTGAACAAGTTTGTCTGTTATAGGCATTTCAAAATGGAAACATTTTCCACGGCCAAACATCTAATTTCCAAAGGGTGTTATATGGCTAGCATTGATTTGAAAGATGCATATTACTCAGTGTCTATTCATGGTGATGATAGAAGATATTTGAAATTCATTTGGATGAGTCAGCTGTGGCAATTTAAGGCACTGCCTAATGGATTAACTTCAGCCCCTAGATTATTTACTAAATTGGTAAAACCTGTGTTAGCATTACTCAGAGCTCAGGGGCATGTGGTAATGGCCTATTTAGATGATATTCTGATTGTTGGTAAGACTCATGCTGAAGCTCTGTTGTCAGTTTCAGTTGTTAAGTCCACTTTTCAACAATTAGGGTTCATTGTTCACCCAGATAAATCCAAATTATCACCAGTTCAAATCATTGATTATTTGGGATTTACCATTAATTCAAATCACATGTTGGTATTTTTGCCCAGGGACAAATTGCAACAGTTGATTGAGGATTGTGTTAATCTCCTTGGAGAACAACGACCATCAATTAGACAAGTAGCTCAGCTGATTGGTAAGCTGGTAGCTGCTTTTCCAGCTGTGCAGTATGGTCCTCTGCATTATCAACAATTACAACGATTGAAGGAACAGGCACTGAGAATACAAATGGGACATTTTGACAGGTCTATGCAGTTGTCAGCTGGGGCAATTTCCGACATACAATGGTGGATAGTAAATGCTCCAAAAAGTTTTCGGAAGGTTTCGGTGGAACCGCCTTCAATGGTATTACAGACTGATGTTAGTGCACTAGGTTGGGGTGCAACAGATTTGTCTTCCAGCTGTGGAGGTAGATGGAATGCGGAAGAGACATCCTTGCTTCAATTGAGAGGGATCAATTATTTAGAGTTATTGGGAACCTGGTATGGCCTTAAGGCTTATTGTTCTACTTGTAGGGACTTGCATGTGCAGGTTCAGATTGACAACACCACAGCAGTGGCATATGTAAACCACATGGGTGGAGTCAAGTCACAGGCTTGTGATAGACTGGCTAACCAGGTTTGGAGCTGGTGCATTGACAGAAATATCTGGATTTCGGCAATTTATTTGCCAGGTAGATTTAACACGGTAGCTGACACTAGATCACGTCAGTTTAATGACAACATAGAATGGATGTTAAATCAGGATGTATTTAATCAAGTGGTTGTTCGGTATGGAATGCCAGACATTGATTTGTTCGCATCTAGGTTAAATCATCAGTTGCCCAGATATGTTTCATGGGAACCAGATCCTGGTGCAGCAGCGGTAGACGCTTTCTCGCTGCATTGGGGAGGAATGTTTGTGTATGTATTTCCTCCATTCTGTCTCATCAGTAGATGCTTGCAAAAGGTCACGCAGGATTCTGCTTCAGGGATATTGGTAGTGCCAGATTGGCCTACACAAGCATGGTTTCCTCTGGTATTACAAATGGCTAGGGAGCCTCACATGATTATTCCCAAGAATGAAAATCTACTGGTAAATCCAGTAACTGGGGATCAACATCCTTTACATGATCGTATTGATCTGTTGATTTGCAGATTTTGAGGAGGCCATACCTGGGGAGAGGACTGTCTGATCGTACTGTGGATGTTCTCACGTCGGCCTGCAGGGATAGTACACAGAAGCAGTATGTCACCTCGATAAGGAAGTGGGAGCAATTCTGTCAACACCAGAACATTTCATATCAAACGGCAGGCATTACAGATGTATTGGAGTTTTTGTCCAGTCTTTATTTTGATCAAAAATTAAGTTACAGTGCGATCAATACAGCCAGAAGTGCTCTGTCTTCTTATTTGGCCATGAATTCAGAATTGCGTTCAGTAGGGACACATCCGTTAGTTTCACGATTTATGAAGGGAGTTTTTAATTCTAATCCTCCTAAACCCAGGTATGCCGGTATTTGGAATGTGAGTGAAGTTTTTATGCTTCTTCGCCAGTGGGCTCCTGTTGCAAGCTTATCTTTAGCCAAATTAAGTTTGAAGCTGGTCATGCTTATGGCGTTGGTTTCAGCCCAACGTGTACAAACTTTGCAAAAGCTACGGATAGACAGAATGCATGTGTCGGCAGATGCCATTATATTTTATGTCTATGATTTGCTTAAACATAGTAGAATCGGCATGACAGGATGTAAGGTTGTGTTTTCAGCATACCCCACAGATGATCGCTTGTGTGTAGTCTCACATTTATCTCATTACATTGAGGTTACTAAAGCCCTACGAGGAACAGAGTCTGCATTATTTATTAGCCACAAAAAACCACACAGTAAGGTGTCGGTGCAAACAATTTCAAGGTGGTTGAAGCAGGTTCTGGGAAGTGCTGGAATTGATACTGATAAATTCAAATCTCATTCCACCAGGGCGGCATCAACTTCCGCGGCAAGGGCGATGGACGTGCCTATAGACCATATTCTCGCGGCCGCAGGATGGTCCAGTGAGCTGACTTTTGAAAAGTTTTACCACAAGCCGATTTCAAGGCTGGGGGTGTTTGCTGATTCTGTTTTGAGTTCTGTTATAGTTTCCCCCTGAGTTAGTGGGGTTTGTTGTGGTTTTGTTTGTAAATAAACTGTTATTCATTTAAGAAGTGTCATTATTGATGTATTATTGATTGTTAACGACTTTCAGTCAATCAATGCAGTGTGAACGCCGGATTTGGGTCTGCGGCGTGAAATCACAGAGCTTTGAAGTCTTCACGTAGTCACTCACGTGACTCCGAAGTAAAATAGTAAGATTAAACAAGAACTTACCAGTTTGAAGTTTGATCTTTATTTTATGAGGAGTCGAGTTGAGGGACTACGTGCCCTCCGCTCCCAGCCCTCATAGATTTCATCTGGTAGTTCTAGTCTTCGTTATCTTACAATTATACTTCAGTTGTTGTTATCTGTGAGTTCACTCCGCTGCTTTGAAGATTGACGCACCAACGGCTGTACGGGGTTCTTCACGTAGTCCCTCAACTCGACTCCTCATAAAATAAAGATCAAACTTCAAACTGGTAAGTTCTTGTTTAATCTTACTATTTTTCCTGCTACCTGGTCTTTTCTTTTACTTGGTTCCTTACAGTTCATTCAAATACAGACTTGATACAAATTGAGAAATTCTTAGCTTTGTCCATATATAGACCAAGGAGTTGTAAAGGAGTTTGGAGCTAAGTAAACTTGGTGGAAGCCAAACTTCTGCCAGGAAGTCTGAAAAATATTTGTAATCTTTGCCTGTTAACTGTCTATTGTGGTTAAGAGGACTAATGGTTGCAAAACTGGCCACTTGGATTTCCCGACTTTTAATGGTAGAACACACACAGGCATTTACCCACATTTTTATTGGTTCGATACTTACTTTATAATGGTGCTGATTGAATGCATGGCTTGTGCTGTAGTACAAATTTTTAGAGCTCTTGATGCGTTGATGTTCAGTCTTTATTTGATTTCAGTTGGAAGCGATCAAGTTAGTTAGCTTTGCCAGCAGTAGTGCTGCCAAGTCACTGGTGAATATTGAAGTTGCCACTGGCAGTATTTCTGTGCCTATGTTTAATGCCTTTTTCAAGTATTGAAACTATAGCTGAAAGAAACATTTTCCTTCGCCGTGTCTAATCTTACACCATGAGGCTATATAAGGCCTTTAAACAATATTGAGTGCCATTGCAACCACCTCCCCTTCAATATATCACTTTGCTATCATTTTCAGTGTATGGGTCCTATTGTTGGAACAATATATACTCAGAGTTGGCCAACAGGAAATCTTAGATGTTGGTTCGTTTCTGATTTGTAGAATGTGCTGGACGAAGTGGGACCCGTTGGGTCCCTTCACACGGGAGGCCTGGTCCCCCAATGCAGCCCACTCCTCAACGCTATAGTCCACCACTCACCCGTTCTCCCAACGCAACCTGTTCCCCCAATGCTTTCCCCCCCCGTTCCCCTAATATTCCACCACTCATGCATAGCCCTTAACTGCGCAGGCATGGCTATTTTCCCATCATCACTGAGCACTCCCTCCCCCTCCTCTTTAAGGGGCGGACCGTCTCGGGGAGTGATGGGGAAGAGACTAATGTGCCCTGTGCTGACTGGCAGGAAAAGGGATCGATCTGTGCACGCGCGTTTTTTAAAAGATTTTTAAACCTTGCTAACATTTATGACGTTCAACCCATCGGAACGAAACTTGGTGCACCCGCAGCCCAGGAGAATGGTGAGTGAACTGGCGATAATTCATAGTGATATCGAGAACCGTCTTTGCACAAATAGAAAGACCGCCAAACTGGAAGATAACAAGATCAGAGTTTTAGCTATATATAGATAGGGATAGAGATAGATGGAGAGATAGAGATAGATAGAGAGATAGATGACTATCAGACTGTAGCTCTTTGCAATTTCAGCAAAAGTTCCTGAATATTTGCAAACAGGCTTTTCTTTGCATGGACAACTGCCCCTGAATATGTATTTGTTGTTCTTAAAAAGCAGTGGGTTTTAACTCCTTTCTCTGAATCATTAATTTAGTCATCTGGATTAACTAGTTTAGTAAATTGTTACAATGCTACCAACACTGCAATAACTTAAAGTTTTTTGTAAGCTCTGGAGTGCTTTGTGATGTTCTCCAATCATTAAAAGTGTTATATATATTCAAGTTTTACTTTCTTTCCCCAAGTAAAAATATTTCAACCATCCAATTACAAAATCTAATTACTCCAACATCAATGCGTGTACAGGTTTAAAGTATGTGCATCCTGCAGGATATCTGTTGGATTAATTTCCTCTCTACACTATATTTAGTAGACTTGTTAATAGCTTTGCATAGATCCCGGTCGTTGCAACCTGAAATAATCATTAACTGACTTGGATTAACAGTGTAACAAAATGTAATTTACTGTTGCAACATACAGTTCATGATTTGTACTGAATTTATTTAAAAGATATGCACACACTTCTGACCTTTTAAATAAGGGTTTCCTTTAATAACATATCTGAAAGCCTGTTCAGCAAATCTTTAAAAATAATTACAGCATTTTAGTTTATAGTATAATACTGAAGACCAAGAAAATTCATTAATGTTTATACTCATAAACAGATGTAACAAGTAACCGTAAGAAAATGATTGTCAAAGATGTTTACTCAGCCTCGTTTCTGTATTAATCTTCACAGCAGATCCTTAAACAACCATAAATCGGGCTAATTATGCCTGGAAAGACATGAATATTTCACTGTGTATTATAATTAATATACGGTTATCATTATAAGAGACAGATATACAAGTTTTATTCACCTTGTGCAGTTGAAATTTTCCTTCAAGATTTAATCACACAGCATGAAAAAAAACTGATGGTCTTTTATTCAGCCCAGAAATAAATACTGAAAGACATACATTCTTATTTGTGATCTACAGTATTTGTTCTGTCTTGGCCGTGCAAGTCTGCCTCTGGAAGGCATACAAAATTAAACATTATTTTCAGAAGTTATTGTTGGAACAGGGATGTTGTGCAAAGAACAGGCCTTTGTTTGCATGTATCACTTTGATAAAGTAATTTAATTGTTTATTGTTATTTAAAGCATTATTTAATAATTCAACTAAACATCCCCTGAAAATGAGTAAAATGCCTAAGCAAATTGAGAAGTATTTTCGGCTCAGTTAATCTAGCCGTCTGTTGGGCAAGTGAGTTGGTGAGTATAGCTGAATTGGTGATTGATTTGAGGGTCACTTTTGGCAATAAATTCATCAATCAGAGGAGGCAGCTAAGGGGAAAGTCAGAGCACAACCCATGTGAGACTGAACTGCAGGAGAGGCTGTTGAAGACCACTGCCAATTTTAGTAAATTAATTGTCACATTATAATTTTCACATTTCAATCCAGTAACAACCTGCAAATTTTTCCTTGGCCTTTGGGATGTTGACATCTTTCCTCTGACAATACTTAAAACCTGACAGACATCTTCAGAGTGTGCATCCTGGAAGCCTTTAGCAACTGTTCTCTGTCAGACAGCAAGCATCCTCTGGCAACCAGTAGCTGAAACAAAAAAATAAAATCACACCTTGCATTGCCGGCTCCCAAGATGTATACCTGGCAGAGTGCAAGACATTGTCTGCAAATAAACCAAAGAAGACCACTTTCATTACATGCAGCTTTTGTTGCAGAGCTTCTGAATTTTCAGCACCAGAAGATAAATTGTTAACCTTGTGTCTTCAATCTACTACAATGAACTGATTAGCAATTAACAAATATTTATTTTCAAAATTACTATCTGTTCTTTTACAGCATCCTGCTAACTTATAATAGGCACATCTGCATTCTGTATAAAGCTCAGATTGTCTTATGTCCAGCCCTACAGCTGGGCATGAACATCAAATTTGGGCAGGAAACAACTGCCGATGCTGGTTTAAATCAAAGAAAGACACAAAATGCTGGAGTAACTCAGCGGGGCAGGCAGCATCTCTGGAGAGAAGGAATGGGTGATGTTTCGGGTCGAGTTCATTAGTTCTTAATCTCGAGTTCTTAAACTTCTTTAAGTTTAAGAATAAGGAGTAAGCCATTTAGGACGGAGACGAGGAAACACTTTTTCTCACAGAGTGGTGAATGTGTGGAATTCTCTGCCTCGGAGGGCAGTGGAGGCAGGTTCTCTGAATGCTTTCAAGAGAGAGCTAGAAAGGGCTCTTAAAAATAGCGGAGTCAGGGGATATGGGAAGAAGGCAGGAACGGGGTACTGATTGGGGATGATCAGCCATGATCATATTGAATGGCGGTGCTGGTTCGAAGGGCCGAATGGACTACTCCTGCACCTATTGTCGATTGAGACCCTTCGTCAGACTGATATTGAGGGAGCATGCGGTACAAAGATAAACTGTAGTCGGTGACAGGAGAACTGGGAAGGGGGAGGGGATGGAGAGGGATAACAAGGGCTACTTGAAGTGAGAGAGGTCAAATGTTCACACCGCTGGAGTATAAATTGCCCAAGCAAAATATGAGGTGCTGCTCCTCCAATTTGCGCTGGGCCTCGCTCTGACAATGGAGGAGGCCCAGGACAGAAAGGTCAGTGTGGGAATGGGAGGGGTGTTAAAGTGTTGAGCAACCAGGAGATCAGGTAGGTTTAGGCGGACGGAACGGAGGTGTTCAACGGAACAATTGCCAAGCCTGCAATTGTTCCGTTGAAATTGCAATTGCTCCTCCAACTCATCTACTGCAAGTAGATGAGTTGGAGGAGCTGCAAGTGAACCTCTGCCTCAACTGAAAAGAATTTGGGCCACTATTTTCTCACTCACAGTGCATTAAGAAAGTATTCAGACCCCTTCACTTTTTCCACATTTTGTTACTTTACAGCCTTATTTTAAAATGGATAAAATTATTTTTTATTATCATCAATCTACACACAATACCCCAGAATGAAGAAGCGAAAATAGGTGTTTAGAAATTTTGGCAAAGGAATTAAAAATAAATAACTGAAATATCACATTTACACAAATATTCAGACCCTTTGCTATGACACTCAAAATTGAGCTTCAGTGCATCCATTGATTATTCTTGAGATGTTTCTACAACTTGATTGGAGTCTACCAGTGATAAATTAAATTGATTGTACATTATTTGGAAAGGCAAACACCTGTCTATATAAGGTCCCACAGTTGACATTGCATGTCAGAGCAAAAACCAAGCCATGAAGACGAAGGAATTGTCTGTAGACAATTCGAGACAAGATTGTGTTGAGACACAGATAAAACAATTTCTGCAGCATTGCAGGTCCTGAAGAGCACAGTGGCCTCCGTCAGTCTTAAATGGAAGAACTTTGAAGCCATCAGGGCTCTTCATAGAGCTGGCCGCCCAGCCGAACTGAGCAATCGGGGGAGAAGGGTCTTGGTGAGGGAGGTGACAAAAGAACCCGATGGTCACTCTGACAGAGCTCCAGAGTTCCTCTGTGGAGATGGGAGAACCTTCCAGAAGGACAACTATACCTGCAGCACTCCACTAATCAGGCCTTTATGGTAGGGTTGCCAGACAGAAGCCACTCCTCAGTAAAAGGCACATGACAGACCGCTTGGAGTTTGCCAAAAGGCACCTAAACAACATTCTCTGGTCTGATGAAACCGAGATTGAACTCTTTGGCCTGAATGCCAAGTGTCACGTCTGGAGGAAACCAGGCACCGTTCATCACCTGGCCAATATCATATCTACGGCGATGCATGGCAGTGGCAGCATCATGCTGTGGGGATGTTTTTTCAGCGGCATGAACTGGGAGACTAGTCAGGATTGAGGGAAAGGTGAATGGAGCAAAGTACAGAGAGAACCTTGATGAAAAACTGCTCCAGAGCATTCAGGACCTTTGACTGGGGCAGATGTTCACCTTCCAACAGGACAATGACCCTAAGCACACAGCCAAGACAATGCAGGGGTGGCTTTGTGATAAGTCTGTGGCTGTCCTTGAGTGGCCCAGCCAGAGCCCGGATTTGAACCCGATCGAATTTCTCTGGAGGGACCTGAAAATAGCTGTGCATCGACACTCCACATCCAACCTGTCAGAGCTTGAGAGGATCTGCAGAAAAAATACCCAAATACAGGTGTGCCAAGCTTGTAGAATCATACCCAAGAAGACTTGAGGCTGTAATCGGTGCCAAAGGTGCCTCAACAAAGTACTGAGTAAAGGGTCTGAATACTTGCGTAAATGTGATATTTCAGTTATTTCTTTTAAATTACTTTGCAATGATTTCTAAACACCTGTTTTCATTTTTTTTATCCTGGAGTATTGTGTATAGATTGATGATTAGAAAAAAAGATTTTAATCAATTTTAGAATAAGGCTGTAACATAACAAAATGTGGAAAAAGTGAAGGGGTCTGAATACTATCGGAATGCACTGTATGTGAGACTGGAAAAATGGCCTCCAAATATTAACATTTTCTATTTTCATTTCATTTCATTAAATAAACAAAGGAAACAAGATGATCATATAAATATAAAATAAAAAAAGAGTTGCGAAGCAAGTCTTTAATCAATTAAAAACATTAATGCCTCAGCTCAAACAGCAAAGAAATTGGATTAGGTTTTGTACGTTATTATCTCACAAGATAATCACAAGATCCAGGTCCATTCTGAGCAAATATCGGAATTAGTTAATAGTTTAGTTGAATTCTACCAATCCTAAACATAACCAAAATCATTGTTAAATTGGCAGTTGGGACCATAATTTGTAAGATGACCACAGGATGTTCATTGTGCGGAAGTTTGTCAGCATTTCCATTATTCATTATCTTAAACACCGCCTCCTTTTCTTCTCAACAATTCTCTTTCACGAACATGTGCAATTTATTTCCAAATATCTTTAGAATATTTGCCCTGAAGAAGTTGAACATTATAACTAGCAATATACGCAAAATATAAGCAAAATTTGTGATGTGCTTTTGTCTCTTTGCCAGTTTCAGACATAGAGGCAGCTGGAGATAATAAGTTTCAAATAATTACAATCGAACCAACTTCTAACCACTTCTTAAAGGATTTAGTTCTTAAGCTGCTTGGCAAAAGAAAATAGACTGTATTAAAAGTGTCGAATTGTATATATTGCAGAGAATCAGAAATTGAGTGCTTCACCAATTTAGGAGATACAAAATGAGACAATTTTATGAGTTGGAACGCAAGGTTACATATGTTTGCAAAATCATTGAAGATAGAATTTAGACTAAAGGATTAAAATGCAGACAGACCTTGGGGTTAAGATACTTTAAAAATTATAAAAGTACCCAATCAAGCTGTAAAAAATAATGGATCCAAGATCTATAAATAAATAGCAAAAAACAATGGGCTTATTGCTGAACCTGAATATGTGGCAGGTAATACTTTAAAAGTTCTGAAGTATGATTCCAATTGTCTCTTCAGGCTTTAGTGGACATGGATGCCAGGCAGATGACCTTATCTATTATGGTCATCACTGTAACTGGACATTCAACTTTAAACCATGGAGGGCATTTCAGTTTTCTGGTACCTGAAATTCCTGGCAGGTATGAAAAATAACCTGCGTTCATGATAACAAAAACTTTTCACAACCTCAGGATCTCCCAAAGTGCTTTGTAGCTAATGAGAAAGGTGGCAAGATTCACGAGGCATGTGCATTTGCTACAATCCTGGTGGAGAGGGTGATGCAGAGGTGTCTTCTAGTCTCTGATGGTTTGGCAATGTCCAACTTCTCTCGCCTCTTAAAATCATCAAATCCCCATTCCCACATGATCTAAGTTACCTGCCATACCCAATCTCATAATTTCATCCATCCACATTTCATAATTTCTGAATCTACTTATTTGATCTCTGATTCATTAAGTCCAGGTTCAACAGTTTTCACCCTCATCTGAGATCTTAGATTTTCTCCATTACACATCACTGCAAACGAGCCTCCTTGTGTAATCTTTAACATGCCTAACTATCGTTTCCGACCTGGGTGGTCGGCCATGGAGAGGCAGCCCACCTATCAATGTTTCAGGCTGTAGGGTGAGATACCTGCTGCTTGTACTCACTGCCTATGTCCTCTCCTGCGGATACACTATGCTGGTATCGATGCATAGGTGTAATATTGCTAAGCCTCTGGATCTTGCAGACATTCAGGAAAGGCTCAGCAAGGCCTCAGTCCATTGTTTTGGTTCACTCCTGGCTCACATCTGACAAGGCAAAGCATTAATTTGTGTCAAAGCTATCAAGTAAGTTTAGTTTTTAACTTTTCTGACATCCAGTAACATTTAAGAACTGACTGACAATCGAGGAAAAAATGTAAATATTAAAAAATAAAAATAAAAATGGAACCAATAAATCACTTGAACATTATTAAACACGACCGATCTTATTAAAAAATAAATAAATAATTATCTTCTCTATTTCATGGAAGAAGAATCCCAATTTGAGTGAAGGGGGTCTCTGATCCTTCTTCGTCTGACCTCTGGCCCCATAGCAGAAGCGTCCACGTCGCAGGGCTGGAAACTGGATGTATCCTGAGCAAATTCTGCTACAAGCATCATCTATTGCGACAAGTGATGGCTCCCACTGATTGTCGCCGGAAACTTGCGTCCTATTCAGGACGGATGATGACAGTGAGGTTAACATTTGAGGCAAGATGGACACGAAAGAAGAAGAAGTCTGACCTCACCTGGAATTGGAGACAAATTTCCAACTTAATGCTAGGGAATCTAAGAAAGACTAGTCTCCCCTCCTGGACTCCACAGGAAGCAGGATTTGTTCCATTGAAAACTAAAAGAAGTCCTGTAGTTTAAACCAAGATATTAAAGTTACTTACACTACTGAGTTCCTAAACACAGGTTTGACCCACCACTTTCTTTATTGTTCCCAGTAACTATCAAGGAAATGGTGTTCTGTTTAGTGCTTTTCTTTGGCAAGTATTTTATGGCCATAAAAGAGGTACAGCAGATTGCAGAAACAAGATTTAATTGTGAACATGAACATTGTGTTGAGAAACTAGAGAACCTTTTCTCTGACAGAAGGTTGAGGAAATCTGATAGTTGTCAAAACAAGGTGTTCTGCTAAGTTAAACACTGTTTCTCTTGGTTGGTGAGTTGATAAATAATAATTTAGAAGTTTAAAATGGTCATTGCAAGTACAAAATTGAAAGCCTTAATCTACAGGTTGCCTCGGGAGCCCAGCTTGGTCAGAATTCTCTTTTGACATGCGTAAAGATCGTAGATAGATTTGTTCAAAGGTCGGAGATAGGTTTCTGGAACCGCTCTGGATCATTTGACTTGAATGCAGTAGACCTGGACTTCATCTGGGAGTGGTCCATTCATGGTTGTCTGTTGGGGAATACATGTGTCATCTTCTTTGGTACACAGTCCTCCACACACGGGCTGAAGTCTGTAGCAGCAATGGCATATTAATCTAGGTTAGTCGCAGAATCCTTGAATATGGACAATAGAATGCAACTTTTATGTCAGGCTTGGATATGCCACTGGCTTTGGACCTTGCTTCTAAACATATCATGGAATTAACACACCATCCTAATCATAATAATCATGATCATACTTTATTAGCCAAGTATGTTTTGTAACATGAGGAATTTGATTTGCCATACAGTTATACCAATAAAAAGCAACAAGACACACAAAATATATTTTAACGTAAACATCCACCACAGTGACTCCTCCACATTCCTCACTGTGATGGAAGGCGAAATGAAAAGTTCAATCTCTTCCCTTCTTTGTTTTCCCGCGGTCTGGGGCCTCGAGCCTTCCGTTGACGGGACGATCTTGGCTCCCGCAACCAGCAGTTGGGCCCTCCGTGTTGGGGCGATCACGCTCCCGCATCGGGGGGGGGGGGGGGGGGGGGAATTCTCAGCTTTCCCACATCAGTCTCTACCCGAGGCTGCGAGCTCCTCGAGGTGAAGAGTGAATCTCGAAATTGGAGTGTCGATCCCAGGCAAGGAAATGCAGGCGCCGATGGTAAATCCACGGCCCCGCGGTGGGGCTCAAAATCATTCTCCAGCTCCATGATGTTAGGCCACAGATCGACCGGAGATACGATCCGGAAAACAATTGCATCTCCGACAAGGTAAGAGATTGAAAAAAAAGTTTCCCCCGACCCCTACCCCACATAAAACAAACCAGAGAACATTAACACATAAACATTTAAAACACACTAAAAATAACAAAAATAAAACCGAAAAGACAGGCAGATAGTTGGTGAGGCTGCCATCGAGGTTGCGTTACATTTTAACCCAACTAGAGGTGCTGTTCAAATGATCTACACAGCACTGGGAGGATACACAAGTGCCAAAAAAGAGATATTTTCCATTCAGCAATAAACATTGACCCCTCAGAAGCACCCTCCTCAAACAATTGTTTTATGACACAATCATGTTACCATTGGTGTGGTAACCACCAATAATTTTATCAGAAAAGGTAATTCGATTGTGAAAAATACGTCACTTATTGAGAGTATGCATAAGTACAAAATGCACTGTCGGTGCACATGTGATTGACAACAAAGAGGACACTGACTTAGAGGAGGAGTCTATTTGTATGATAGCTGTCTGCAACAAAGATGGAACTTACTCCAATGACGTGGTAAGAAAAGTTGTTCCACAGTGTACACCACAGGAACTAATCTAATAGAACTTGGTTGGCTTGTGAGTATGGAGGAGGATACAAAGAGGCTTCAAATGGGTATTGACTAACGAAAAGTGTGGGCAACAATGTGACAGAACAAATATAATATGGAAAAATGTGAGGTCGCAAAACCAAATAATACCTTTTTTCAGAGAACCGAGTCCTTGTGCACGAACCACTGAAAGCTAACATACAGGTGCAGCAAGTAAATAGGAAATCAAATTACCTTTATTATGAGAGGTTAATTATAGGCTAAAAAATGATTTATAGCAACTATGTAGGGATTGAATATAATTTTAGTCTTCTTATTAACAAAAATCATAGTTTTTTTAGAAGAAGTGCAACAAAAATTCTGCAGACTGGTTTCTGCAATGTGGAATTTTGCTCCATGAGTTGATGTTGATGAGGTCAGTATTCAGCATGAGTTTTGAAAAACAAGAGGTGATTTAATTGAAACATGCGATATTCTTAAAGGATTCAAATGGTAGATGCAGGGCTAGGGACTCTGGAACCAGGGGTTTCATGGTCTTAGAATAAGTGTAGGCCATATAGAACAGAGGTAAGAAATTCTATGCAAAAGGCAAATCTTTGGAAATCTCCACTCTAGAGAGTTGTGAAAATTCAGTCATTAACCTTATTTTCATTACAGATAAAAAGATTTCTGGATGTTAAAGGCATATGCGGATAGTACAGGAAAATTGTCCTAAGTAAAAATTCCACCATGACCTTGATGAAAGACAGAGCAGGTTTGCAGGGCCTGCAGCCCGACTCCTGTTCCTAACAATAATTGTCACATTATGTTCTTTTGGCTCTGCTGTATTGCTACAGACCTTGGAATGTTTTTTTCTCGGTCCCAACCAAAACACTCTGAAGCTGTAAGTTCTAACAGCCATCATCATTCTACATTCTCTGGAAAAAATAGTGCAAGCAAGTAAATCTAAATTCAATCTCCAACACGAAAATGTAATTAGCCCCATTTTTAGTGACACAGATTGAAGGAAACATTTTGCTGACAACTATGCAATTAAAAAAAATCTTTATTTTTTTACCCCCCAAATCAATCATTTTTTAATACATTTGCGCTGTATTTGTGGAAGTCTTCCCAAGAAATGTAACATGCCACTGAAACGTGCTTCATCTGTTTATTCAATTGTCATACGTTTTCCAGCGAAAGGAAAAATTTAATCAACAGTTTAAAGAATGCCAAGTAAAATTAGTAAGCTTAGGAATGTTAAAAGCATGAGTTTAAATAGTACAGAAATACAAAAGTGAAAAAGCACGGGATCAAAAGATCTCAATTATACAGCAAGACACTGGAGTGGAACTACTTCTTCATACCAATTATCGCATAACATCTTGGGGACTTCACAGGATCAAAGAGCTGGACTAATGCTGACCATGCCACGTTTTGCTGCAAAATATAGTTTTAGAAATAAGTTTAAAAAAAAATAAAACTTCAACAAAACACTTACTATTTTCCACTAAGTACATGTTTCTATATTTACACTCAGCTATTTATTGATGAAACTATATTGTAATTTCAGAATTTACCATGTGTAAATCATTTATTCTAATTATGGCACTATAATTTCACAATTTTGTTGTTTAAACCTTGACAATTCAAAGTATATCTTTCAAAAGGATTACGCACTGTCTTCTGTCTAAAAGTTACATTTTAAAAAACTGCCACTTAAAATGTAAGTTGGATAAACAAATGTAACCATATCAACTATGAAGAATTAAAGAAGGAACTGCAGATGCTGGAAAATCGAGGGTACACAAAATGCTGGAGAGACTCAGCGGGTGCAGCAGCATCTATGGAGCGAAAGAGATGGGCAACGTTTCGGCCCGAAACGTTGCCCATTCTCTTCGCTCCATAGATTCTGCTGCACCCGCTGAGTTTCTCCAGCATTTTGTGTACCCTCAACTATGAAGAACATCTGTTAACCATACATCTTAAAGGGTGCAAAGTTATATAGAGGAATTGAAATAAATATGGTACTGCATTTTCTAAAATTACATCATGAGCATGATAATTTTGGCAAATGAATTACCCATATTCACCACCCAGTGAGGGAGAGAATTACCTGTTCCTTGAGGTAACAAAGCCGATCCAAAAGTATTAAGCCTTCTATGCAAGGGGCTAAGGCTACTTTCAGCTGAAAGAAAGA
Organism: Raja brachyura; assembly: GCA_963514005.1. The sequence goes on along the minus strand of OY740800.1, from coordinate 12,038,450 downwards.
TGCATGAAACCGTTTTAAATGTCTGTTTAAGAAGTTCTTAAATAACTAGTCCTCAAATGCCTCAGCTGAATGATGAATTTAATCATTTTAATTATTAATCTATTTTAACAGCTGTAACTAATTGCACATAGAATGTATTTTTAATGAGATCCACAACTTTCACTCATATGGCATAGATCTGTATGTCAATATAATATTTAGAAATTCCAAAGTATTCCAGCATCAAACAGACCTCAGTAAAAGTTAATTAAGTACATTCTGCATAAATATGCCAACACATTATAAGAGAAAATTACCTCTTCCTTTTTCTTGCTATAATTAACACAATTTTGGAATATACAGGACACAATATGTTGTACCAAAAGACACAGTATGCTCTTTGTTGGACACTTTAGCTTGGCAGCCAACAAAATTGCAAACACAATCTGTGCAGTCAGGCATTGAAGCACAACTGTTTAAGTGTTCCCAATATAGTATTTATAGAGTTCTAAGGCACCAATATGGATTTTAGTACTGTTTTCTGATGGCACCCAGGTCTGTAATACGTTTGTTGTATCAGACATATTGGGACACAAAAAACTGCAAAGGGGCGTTGGAAGTGATTTGTCATCATTTCAAAGGTGTTATTGCATTGGCACTGGCAATTTCCTTAAAGACAGCCCAAAGAAGGCATGTACTTGACACCGAGGAAATGCAATGAGATCCACTGGATTGATACTGGAGATAGTAACTTTGCTGTACGAGGACGAATTTAGAAGAGGAAATCCCATTGATTAAAAAGAGTCAACAAATCAATGAGGTGCAAGTAAACTCATATTTAAATTATGTAATTATTCTAGATTATACTTTAAAAAATTTGAGGCAAGCCAAACGTAAATCTCGAAGATAACCTTTCTACCAAACTGAAAGATCACCTATGCTTTCTCCATAAATGCTGCCTGACCCGCTGAGTTATTCCAGCATTTTGTGTCTATCTTCGGTATAAACTAATATCCGTCTTTTATTCCTACACAAGCCTAAATCTCTTTCATTAGAAATTCATGCATCAACAACACACGGTTTGTACAATGACAATTGTCACAGCAGTTGTGATTTTCTCCAAGGTCTACTAAAGTAAAATGATATTTTCTTGTTAAATCTTGGTTTTTGTTTTGGTTATGGTGATATATGTCAGTATTGCCGATTAAGATACTTCTATTACTTCCCAACTTTTAGCACCCAGTTTTAGAAAATACATTTCACTGCTGGAGTGCCAATACGATTTTTATTTATTCCAAAGCCCCTTATAATTATGGTCAAAATGAAACTACTTAGCTATGGACCCATGCACAATTTAAATTAAAAATATACTACTGGACTCAGCAGGTCAGGTATCATCTGTGGAGGCCAATGGATAGACAATGTTTCAAGTTGGGAACTTGGCTAGAAAGCGGGCTGCTGGAGGAACTCGGTTGGTCAGGCTCTGGTAGTGGTAATGTGCTGAGGAAGAACATGCGGCTGTGGTAGCAAGTCTAGATGAGAAGGTGGTTGACGAGCAGGAGGGCCTCTGTTATCAGGCTTTTGAATGGTCCTTCCATAAGCTGGAGTACAGTATGATTCTTCTCTACCTCATTGCAAACATTGCATTTTGTCTCTGGAACTTGTGCACTACAATGCTGAGAACTATATTCTGCACTCTATATCTTCCCCTTCGCTCTGCCTATTGTACTTGAGTTTGGCTTGATTGTATTTATGTAGAGTAATATCTGATTCGATTTGATAGGATGGGAAACAAAGCTTTTCACTGTACCTCAGTGCACATAACAATATTAAATCAAAACCTAAACCTAGGGATCACAGATGGAGAGCAGTGAGAGAAGGTCTCACAGAATTCCCATCAGAGTCATACATCATGGAAACAGGCCCTTCTGCCCACTCATCCATGCCAATCAAGATGCTCCTTCCAAGCTAGTCCCATTTGCCCGTTTATAGTCATAGAACAGGCAATCCCATTTACTCCTTTTGCATATACATCAACTTCTCTCATCCCTGTCCCAATTTAAATTAGATTGATTTTGTCAAAAATTCATTTGACTTTCAGCCCCTGCAGCTTTCATTCAAAAGAATGGACTGATTCAAAGTGCAGACTTCCATTTGAATTGTTAACTGAAACCCATTGTTGAGAAAAGACGTATTTTGCACTGAACTACTCAACGGATGAAAAAATATTATTTAACCCCATGTAAGATCGTTTTTGAGCATTAAGCATTTCATTTACTTCGTTTAGATTATTGACAATTTGGTTATATTTTACACCATGTTATAAAATATTGCCACCAGTAAAAAATGTTTCAGCTGTATGGCCAGGTTAACATTGTTAGCAGCAGCAATTCTATGGGGAATGAGCAGGTTTCCTTTGTTTCATGAGTACAAAGCTTGTTATGTCTATTCCCCAAAGCTTACCAGGTTAAATGCTTCCAACTCTTTCATTCGGGGCATGTATCTGTCATAATAGCCTTGTATTAAATTGGCTGACATCTGAAAATAGGGAAAACAGGCAGACATGTAAGTGCAATTATAATCATGTGATCAACTGGAATTGTTCCAGTTAATATCATAAACATACCTGTCAATGTACAATTGTTACAATATGTAGTTGGCATACCCCATACAAACAATGATACATAGCTGGCTAAAAGCTTGTAACTTAAGCAATTTGATTTGGTTGAGGTCAATTAAATCCTTGCAGACATGCCTTCCTTTCCATTGTGCCAGGTCTGCCACATTTAGTCATGCAAGACATAACAGAAAATGGTTAATGTCAACTTATATTGAACAAAACATTTTCTTCAAAAATCTTTAATTATTGCTTGGGCAGGTAATAAACTGGAACTTTCCTGTAACTTTCTCAATGACTTCACTTAGATTCACTATTTAGATACAATTATTTTGGAGCAGTGTTTGTGAATGCACTCCTAAATGAAAATACACTCAAAGTAGGTATGTTGCAAAACTTACCTTTAGCGGCGCTGCAGTTCTGCCGCTCCCCCTGTGTTCGACTTTGGCGCCTTTCAGAGGGGGGCGGGCTTAAAGTGCCGTTTTTCGACAGACTGGGATAATCGATGAATGTCGGGCGATTTAGTTGCGGAAGAAAAATCGCTCCGACATTTCATCAATGAAGGTATTTTTAAATTACTCTAAATTATTTATTAACTAGAGTAATTTAAAAATCACCTTCAAAAGCCGTGAGCACCGACAACCGTAAGGATTTTCCGTAGGGGAGAAAAAAAGGTAAATAGTTTATTTTTATATTAAAAGTTGGTTTTTCGGGAGGCTTTAATAATATTTTTATGTTGCGAAACGGGGTCCCAAAAAATGTATGGACAAACAGTATTTTTCCTCCCGACTTCACCGCTAACCGCAACGTTCCAATCCACCGCATTCCACTAAAACCCACTTGCTAGTTGATTTAAATGGCCATTAATTTACAGGAATCAAACACTAAATTCCTTCCATTTGGCCCAGAAATTCATGAAAATTAGATTTAAAAATTATGTTATATTGTGGATTATTGTGTGAATGTTATTTGGACACTTAGGCAATTAAAAAAAAGTTTATCTTTTCTTAAGAAATGGATAGATGTTTAGGTCTACTCATTGAATTTTGTAATTAGCTACAATTAGATAACTAACTAATTATATGCTTTAATTTCAGGTAATCCAAGTAAGATTGTTTAATATTTGTTTCAAAATGCTTCAATCTATAATAACTGAAAATTTCATTGAGTTCTCTTAATTTTTAAGAAAGTTATGGGCTTTTAACTTTTCCAGATCACAGCTTTTGAGTTAAGTCAATTGAAAGGCAATGGGGAGCAAGATGCTAATTTCCGAGTATGAAAATGGCCATAACTTTCTTAATACTGAAGATATGAAAGTAAATTAGGTGTCAAATTAAACTTCTTTTTATGCTTTATCTGATGGGATAAATTGCAGACTTGATTTTTTAAATCTCAAAATTTTGTAACATTGCTACTCAAAGGTGCTGGTTTACCATATTTTTGAATTGTTAAATTATCTGGACCATCAGTTTATTGTCCAGCATATCAAGTGCAAATATTTAAGTATAATATAAACACAGTGACATAACATAAACATAAACACAGGTAGAGCTGCTGCTTCACAGCGCCAATGATTCTGACATCGGAGAATTTGTACGTTCTCCCTGTGACGATGTGGGTTTTCTCAGGATGCTCCTTACCACGTTCCAAGGGAGTGAGGGTTTGAAGATTAATTGATCGCTGTCAATTACCACTAGCGTGCAAGGAGTGGGTGCAAAAGTGGAGTGACATAAAACTAGTGTGTGGGTGATCGATGGTCAATGTGTATTTGACGGGCTGAAGGGCCTGTTTCCATGCTGTATCTCTTAAACTAAAAAAAACAGGAACTGAAGATGTTGGTTTATAAAGGCACAAGGAGCTGGTAACTTGTCTGAAGAAGTGTCCCAACTCGAAACGTCACCTATTCGTGTTCTCCACATACAGCGCCTTCCATAATGTTTGGGATAAAGACCCATTATTTATTTATTTGCCTCTGTATTCCACAATTTGAGATTTGTAATAGAAAAAAATCACACGTGGTTAAAGTGCACATTGTCAGATTTTATTAAAGGGTATTTTTATAAAATTTGTTTTCACTATGTAGAAATTACAGCTGGGTTTATACCAGGCACGTGCCGTCGGGGTAGGCAAGGTAGGCACTGCCTACCCTGACTAAAATTATGAAATGGCAATTATTAAATATAAATAGTAAAGGCATGGGAGAATTATGCCTGTCTAAGAGATCGATCTCTTAGGTAGGCATAATTCTCCGTGCCTTTCATCCGCAGCGCTTGTAACCCTTGAAGGTCTGTGCAGCCCACGTGCCGTCAGCGCTGCCTGAAGCCGTCAGTTTCAAGGGGAGCTGAAGGCGGCAGAAATTCTGCTTTTGCAGCACTGCGCATGCGCATCATCCTTCTGCGCATGCACAGCGCGAGTTTCTTGGCGGGATTTTCAAATATGGATTGCCATTATTTTAATAGTATCTTAGCAAACAAAGAGTGAAGAATGGACTTAATGTACCAATAATGTGGTAAGTGCATTTCTTTGTGCTTTATGTTTTTAAATACTGTAGTTCCCGGGGTGGGGGGAGAGCTCCGTTCACAGTGTTTGGGGTGTCTGGCATTGTGAAGGAGGGGATCGGGGTCAGTAACCCACTTGCCACTCTCCGGTCTGAGTGCAGGTGAGATGGGACTAGATGAGAGTAAGTGTTCGGCACGGACTAAAAGGGCCGAGATGGCCTGTTTCCGTGCTGTATTGCCATATGGTTTTATTGTGGCCGGGGAGTGGATTAGCTCGGGTGGCTGCCGCAGCACTCCGGGCACGGACAGCAGAACTGACCGCCACTTCTGAGGAAGTAAGCAGCTCGGGTGACTGCGAGTGGCCGCCGGGACCCTGCCACTTCAGCCCCTTCTGCTGGTCCCCACTCACCTCTGGCAGTGCTCTCCGTCTGAACATCTCTCACCTGCCGCTCGCCGGCCGGCTTCCCGCAAATCTTTAAATTCCGACAGCGCGTTCACGGGACCAGTGGACGTTATTTGGCTGTGGGAATTTAAGGACTTGTGGGACGCGGTTGACATGAGCGAAGCCGGCGAACGGCAGGTGAGAGATGTTCAGACGAAGAGCACTGCCAGAGGTGATCAGAAGGCGCTGAAGAGCAGCCGGTTCTGGTGTTGGGTCCCGGCGGCCACTCACACCCGAGCTGCTTCTATCCCCGGAAGTGGCGGCCAGTTCTGCTGTCCGTGCCCGGAGCGCTGTGGCAGCGGTGAATGAGTTTGATATGATCTCTGACCCCCCCCCTTCTCAAAACTTCTGCCTTCTCGCATATTTAACCCCTGCCGCAGGCTCCCCACACGCTGTGAAAGGAACTCCCCCTCCAATTGGACCCTTGAATTAGTATTGTCATTCAATAAGATGACAACTGATTCAACGTCCCGGTGTGCTCCCGTTTTTCCCACCATCTCTTCACCTGCCTTCATCCTCCGTCCCCAACCCATTCAGTAATTAAAAAATGAAGGAGATTTAGAACCTTTGGGAAATTTGAATTGTTACTTATTTTTTACGTAGAGAACAATCTGCGCATGCGCAGTTTTAAGATTTTTTTTTGAAAGCCGGCTGACTGCCTACCCTGAGTAATTACTCACGGCACGTGCCTGGTTTATACATAGTCCCCCCATTTCAGGGCACCATAATGTTTGGGACACATGGCTTCACAGGTGTTTGTAATTGCTCAGGTGTGTTTAAATGCCTCCTTAATGCAGGTATAAGAGAGCTCTCAGCACCTAGTCTTTCCATCACCTTTGGAAACTTTTATTGCTGTCTATCAACATGAAGGCCAAAGTTGGGGTGGAAGATTGCAACCTTCACGTGGTCCACCCTGTTTCGACGAATGCAATCAACCTGGCGTACACAATCAGAAGATCAAACAAAACAAGTTGTCTTACAACTTTAGACTGTGCACGCAAGAAGAAGAATGACCAAAGTTATGACAATGTAAGTCAAAGAAGCCATTATGTGACTGAAAAACAGGAGTAAAACTGTTAGAGACATCAGCCAAACCTTAAGCTTATCAAAATCAACTGTTTGGAACATCATTAATAAAAAAGAGAGCACTGGTAAGCTTACTAATCGCAAAGGGACTGACAGGCCAAGGAAGACCTCCACAGCAGATGACGGAAGAATTATTTCTGTAATAAAGAACAATCCCCAAACACCTGTCCGACAGATCAGAAACACTCTTCAGGAGTCAGGTGTGGATTTGTCCATGACCACAGTCCGCAGAAGACTTTGTGAACAGAAATACAGATGCTAGACTGCAAGATGCAAACCACTAGTTAGCTGCAAAAATAGGATGGCCAGATTACAGTTTGCAAAGTACTTCTTAAAAGAGCAACCACAGTTCTGGAAAAAGGTCTTGTGGACAGATGAGACGAAGATAAACATATCAGAGTGATGGCAAGAGCAAAGTACAGAGGAGAGAAGGAAGTGCCCAAGATCCAAAGCATACCACCTCATCTGTGAAACACGGTGGTGGGGGTGTTATGGCCTGGGCATGTGGGGCTGCTGAAGGTACTGGCTCACTTATCGTCATTGATGATGCAACTGCTGATGATAGTAGCATAATGAATTCTGAAGTGTTCAGCCACATCCTATCTGCTTAAGTTCAATCAAATCCCTCAAATCTCATTGGCCGGCGGTTCATTCTACTACAAGACAATGATCCCAAACATACTGCTAAAGCAACAAAGGAGTTTTTCAAAGCTAAAAAAATGGTAAATTCTTGAGTGGCCAAGTCAATCACCCGACCTGAACGCCATTCAGAATATGCTGAAGAGAAAACTGAAGGGGACTAGCCCCCAAAACAAACAGAAGCTAAAGATGGCTGCAATACAGGCCTGACAGAGCATCACCAGAGAAGACACCCAGCAACTGGTGATGTCCATGAATCGCAGACTTCAAGCAGTCATTGCATGCAAAGTATATGCAACAAAATACTAAACATGACTACTTTCATTTACATGACATTGCTGTGTCCCAAACATGATGGTGCCCTGAAAGGAGGGGGGACTATGTAAAAACACTGTTGTAATTTCTACATGGTGAAACCAAAAAGTATAAAAATAGCCTTTATTAAAATCTGACAATGTGCACTTTAACCACATGTGATTTTTTTTTTCTATTACAAATCTCAAATTATGGAGTACAGAGGCAAATAAATAAATGATGGTTCTTTGACCCAAACATTATTGAGGGCACTGTATACTGCCTGACCTACTGAGTTACTGCAGTATGTGTCTTTATAATACTTGCCAGTAATATCTAGTTACCGAGTAAATATTTTAAAGCTGTTTAAACAGACTGTTTTTTGCACAAGTCACACACCATATAAAATGCAATTGTAAAACCACAATTCAAAATAAAATTTAAGGTGTAAAAATGAAACGGTAATGAATGTGGACACCTTCCTAGAGGTTACTGAGTACAGATGCTGTATCACCAACTGTGTAAGACATGACATTTTCCTTCCTCCATTTATTTATGCAGAGATGCTTCAGTGTGAAGTGAGAATAACTGGCCAGAACAGTGATAAACAGTAAGATATAAAAATTAAGACAAGTACAAATGTAATTCAGCCAAATAAAATATTGAAATGTCCTTGGCTACATTTAAGGCTGATGATGTGCCCCCTGTTGTTTCCAAGACCTCTGTACAAACCAAGCAATATAATGTAAATGGTTACCAAATTGGTAGAACTTCACATCCTAATGAGGCTGCATGTGCGTTAAGCTCACGCCTTTATACATCTTGCTGAAAGACACTGACTTTGCTGAGGTCATAGAATCACGTGTGCCTCTGCTGCCTGAGGTGATTGCAAAGAGGAACAATCAGGCTGTTCCTTAAAAGGCGGTGTTTGATTATTGCATGTACATGACATGCAAGATGCCAGAATAATGTTTTACAAATGTCTTGTGGAAGTGTGGAAAGAGACATAATTTCAAATTAGGATTTATGGCAGCATTTGTGACAGCAGGATACCTTTCTGGGAATAAGCGAGTTCGGTATTCTGACTGCTCATGCCCAGGTCATAGGTCACTCGCCATAAACATTGTTGGTAGCTGAGCAGCTGAACCTTCATTTCGACTGTATTTTCCAGCTTTGATTCTTTTAGGTAAGAAAATACTGTTTTCAAACTATGAATTAGTTGTATTTATTGTTCCTTTGCACAAAGCTACAATGATTTTGTGGTTGTTATTGCTTTATTATGCTTCAGTGAATGAGCGAGATCGTGCTGCTCCGTGGGGGTCGGGGTGCGTCCTGGGTCTCTGGCGCTGTGAGTGTTGTTGAGTTGCTGCTGGGCCATTCCCATCTCTACCCGGGTGTCGCATCCTTGTCCGGGGGCGGCCGGAGGTGTTCGGGGTGGCCCTGAGCTGGTGGGGCGCTGGCGGCCCAGAGCTTGCAGACGGCGAGGGAGGGAGGAGCTGTCTCCAGCTTGGCTCTGCTCTGGTTCTTGGGTGGGCCGTTCCTCCGGTGGGCCAGGGACCGTCTGCTGCGCCTCTCTCCTTGTCCAGTGGGTGTCGGTTGACCCCCTCAGTGCCGGCGGGGGCCGAGCACTGGTCATCGGCGGAGATGCATACGGGGTGCTGCAGTGGCTTGGCGGGTCAGGCATCATCTTTGGAGAAGGGTCTCGACCCAAAACGTCACCCATTCCTTTTCTCCGGGGATACTGCCTGTCCAGCTGAGTTGCTGCTGTGCTTTGTGGCTGGTGGCTCGGTTTTCGCTGGCACCGGAGGGGTTGGGTGGGGCTAGGGGTGCGGGTGGCGGTCCCCGGCCCGTCGGGGAGTGGGTTCCTCGGGAGTTGGAGCGGGGTTGGGCTGAAGTTGGTGCTTCTTCTCCGCCCTGCCTGATTGGATGATTAACCAATACTTGCTACTACATCAACTTGTTGTTGTTGGTGTTCGTCACTTAGTTTCAAGTAAGGCCATGACATCTAGTCTATGATGCGAAGGAAATAGGCAACGTTTCGGGTCGATTCCCTTCTTCAGACTGATTTCGACCCGAAACGTTGCCTATTTGCTTCGCTCCATAGATGCTGCCTCACCCGCTGAGTTTCTCCAGCATTTTTGTCTACCTTCGATTTTCCAGTATCTGCAGTTCTTTTAAAACATCTAGTCTATGATGTTGTGATGTAAACGGTTGGACTGATTAGACTAATCTGGGCTTGAATGTTCCTTTCACTCAGGTGACAGAGGTGCAAGGATGGTACAGCAACATTGGTGCTTGATTTTTGAGATCCCCTTTTGATTTTATATGTCACATACTAGTGAGCACTGCTTTTTATGCGGGTACGCCTAACAAGATAATGCAATGCTTGGTGTACCCGATGGTGTAAGATAGTCTTTGAATCCCTTTTTCAGTCCACTACGTAACTGTTTGCCCTCAATGAGCTCTCCATAAAGTAGATGCTTCGGTTCTCTGTCATCAGACATTCTTTTGATATATCTTGCCCACCTGACCTGTGATTCTTTCAACATGTAAATGCTGGGGAGATTTGTTTGGGACAGAATCTCTGTGTCCATACTCACAGAGCAAGAGGTTATGCTGCAATTTATTAATAATCAGTTGGCTTTTCAATGATCAGAAAAGGTAACATAAAAATAACTATGGCCATTGGTGTGGAATAAGACAGCTGATTCTTTTTGTTCCATTTGGTCATAGCTTTATCATGCTTAGTTTTTGACTCAATGAAGTCGCACAAAGCTCATTAAACAATAAACAGGCTTTTTTTCTGCAAGTTCTGAAAGATTCTAAGGTTCTAAAAGATAACAGGGGAATAGAAGCATAGAGACCATTTAGAGCAATGATAGAGAATTAAGAATATTTTAGCTGTTCCCATTCACTGAGATCGTATTCTACCCCATGGACTTTGGAAGTTATACTGAAATGAACAAGCTCAGTAGTATAGGATGCAAATAATTTATCCCAATATGGTTAAAAAGAGGAAGTTGAAAAGAATTAGTGAGGAGTAAGATCATCCACTGTGTTACCAGTAATCTCATGAATTTCACAAATATGTAATATAACATTACAGAAAAAAAACCATAACGTGAAATAAAAACAACAGAATATTGTCAATGTTTCAATAAATGTTATGTTTGCATTCTCATATCTCCACTTATTCAGTAACTGGTGAGCAATAATAGCTGTTAGTTGACAGTAATTCCTGCAGCTCAATTATTTGTTTGAAAACAAAAAATAAGGAAAGATTGTCTACATTTCTGGCATTTTAAAACAATCCCTGAAATGCTGAAGTCTTCTTCCATAGTTTAAATCCAACTTGGAAACCTTATGGGCAAATCCATAATTTCAGCATCCAAACTAGGCAAATCCACTTTTTTTAACCTGAATGGTAGCATTATTTATCGTCAAACAATGTCAATTTGGCATGAATGTGTCTCTAAACTATTAAGGAATTAAAGTATTGAGGCATCCTCCAGAACTGTAGAAAACAATAGTTGTTTTTATAATTTGCTACTTCATCAACACAATATCTTCCCAGAGAAAACGGAGACTGAATTGGGGCCAGACGAACAATTTTAATTAATAAAGCACCTAAGGATGTTTTACGATGATAATGTTGCTAAGTGCATATTGCTGTTGTCATTATTAATTGGCATAATGCTACAGAATGGAAATATTTAAAATATATAAGATTGGGCATAGCAATATTTGTAAAATAGATGCTAACTTAAATGTACTCGGGTAACAGGTTGTGACATCTATTCATTAACTCATGGATTGAATTATTCATTAACAATCCCTCAGGATTGATGTGAAATGTCTCCCAAAGAATACTTTATCTGTAGATCCAATTCCTGCTGATGATGAGAATCTTGAATTTGCTGACTCTGCTGCAAACTGGACACAATTTACAGGAGTCAAGAGTGTTTTATTTTCATGTGTCCCAGATAGAACAATGACATTCTAACTTGCATGAGTCTGAATAAGGCGGGTGGAGTTGGGTTCGGGATCTGGTCCACTACATATTAAACATAGAAACATAGAAATTAGGTGCAGGAGTAGGCCATTCGGCCCTTCGAGCCTGCACCGCCATTCAATATGATCATGGCTGATCATCCAACTCAGTATCCCGTACCTGCCTTCTCTCCATACCCTCTGATCCCCTTAGCCACAAGGGCCACATCTAACTCCCTCTTAAATATAGCCAATGAACTGGCCTCAACTACCCTCTGTGGCAGAGAGTTCCAGAGACCCACCACTCTCTGTGTGAAAAAATTCCTTCTCATCTTGGTCCTAAAGGATTTCCCCCTTATCCTTAAGCTGTGACCCCTTGTCCTGGACCTCCCCAACATCGGGAACAATCTTCCTGCATCTAGCCTGTCCAACCCCTTAAGAATCTTGTAATTTTTTTTCAGATCCCCTCTCAATCTCCTAAATTCTAGAGAGTATAAACCGAGTCTATGCAGTCTTTGTTCATAAGACAGTCCTGACATCCCAGGAATCAGTCTGGTGAACCTTCTCTGCACTCCCTCTATGGCAATAATGTCCTTCCTCAGATTTGGAGACCAGAACTGTACGCAATACTCCAGGTGTGGCCTCACCAAGACCCTATACAACTGAAGTAGAACCTCCCTGCTCCTATACTCAAATCCTTTTGCTATGAAAGCTAACATACCATTCGCTTTCTTCACTGCCTGCTGTACCTGCATGCCTACTTTCAATGACTGGTGTACCATGACACCCAGGTCGCGCTGCATCTCCCCTTTTCCTAATCGGCCTCCATTTAGATAATAGTCTGTTTTCCTATTTTTGCCACCAAAGTGGATAACCTCACATTTATCCACATTATACTGCATCTGCCAAACATTTGCCCACTCACCCAGCCTATCCAAGTCACCTTGTAGTCTCCTAGCATCCTCCTCACAGCTAACACTGCCCCCCAGCTTAGTGTCATCCGCAAACTTGGAGATATTGCCTTCAATTCCCTCATCCAGATCATTTATGTATATTGTAAATAGTTGGGGTCCCAGCACTGAGCCTTGCGGTACCCCACTAGTCACTGCCTGCCATTGTGAATACGACCCGTTTACTCCTACTCTTTGCTTCCTGTTTGCCAGCCAGTTCTCTATCCACATCAATACTGAACCCCCAATGCCGTATGCTTTAAGTTTATATACTAATCTCTTAAATTGATCTTAAATTGATATTGATCTATGTGACAAAATAGGTTACCCCTATTATGAAGAAGAACAAATCCAGTTACATAATGAGAGATTCATCATTACAATACTCTTCTCTATCTTTCAACATAGCTTGAAATCTAACCCCTATTTCTTCACCAGTGTCTGATTAAAATAAGTTCATGTGATACGAGCAGAATTAGGACAATCGGCCCATCATGTGCACTCCGCCATTCAATCATGGCTGATCTATCTTTCCCTCCTAACCACATTCTCCTGCCTTATCCCCATAGCCGCTCACAACCGTACTAATCAAGAATCTATCTATCTCTGCCTTAAAAATATCCATTGACTTGGCCAACACAGCCTTCTGTGACAATGAATTCCACAGATTCACCATCCTCTGGCTGAAAAAAAATCCTCCTCATCTCCTTCATAAAAGAACGTCCTTTGGCCCTAGACTCTCCCAGTAGTGGAAACATCCTCTCCACATCCAGACCTTTCATTATTTGATAAGTTTCAATGAGGTCCACCCATATCCTACAAACTACAATTGCAACGTGTAAGATACAGTTAGACATGTACATGGATAGTAAAGATTTAGAGAGATATGGCTCCAAAGCAACTAGATGGAACTAACTCAGGTCTTTGTTGGTTAATCTTGGTTGGTTGTGATGAAGGGCTGATTTCTGTGCTGCATAGCTCTGACTCAATCAAGTGTTAAAGTTAATTACTTGAATAAGGTCTCAATAGGCACCAAGGAATCCAATGGGTTCTTCTGACAGTCCCTACAGCTTCATCAGTTGTCTCATAAGAACCTACATGAAACAACTACTCCTCCCTTCCCCAGAACCAAGTCACTCATTTAATTTTGCTCAACATTTATTTCTGTAAAATGTAACAATTTACATCTTGAAACAGCGATGGCTACTATAGATTGATATTCTTTTTCCTGATGACTTTAATGGTTTTTTAATCTGTAAACTGAAATTCATGTAGAAAATGTAAAAAATAGGCTATTTTGACTGAAGCAATTCGAATGCATATTGACACCAGTACTTTCAAAAATAATAAAACAGGTTCTTTGATAAAATATGTAAAAAATTTCAAATTTCCAGGCAACATATCTTTAAAGTTTGCCATGCCTTGACAAATTCGAGTTTGAAGCACTAATAAATGAAGTGTATAAGGTACTATAAAATATTGTTTCCAAAAAGGTCCAGAATCCAGTTGAAGGAAACAGCAGGCACACTTTTCCTGATCTTTAACTGACAGCAGATGATTGATTGCTGCATTTGGATAAATGCCAAAGTAACTATGAATATTTCTTGCTACTGTATTATTGGACTTCCCTGCTGAAATGTTATTGGTATGAAGCAGCTCCGTTATTTATTCCATTCATTTGCTGCATACTAATTTGAATCCCCATTACTGTCACCTCTCTCAAACTTTTCTCCTGAAATTTACCACATCCAAATTTTGTGTGGCCTGCTAACTTCATAACCAACAATTGGCACAAGCTCCAAGATTGAAAATTGTTTCTCTCATAAGTGGAGAGGATGTCTTAATTTCTTGCATAGACACCATGCAGTGAACTGGTAGCAAGTATTTCAATTCCCATCCATTCTAACCAACTAATTTCCCATTAAAAACATTTGAAAACAAAATATCACAGATGACAAAAAATGTGATTTATAGCAGACTACACTGTAAGTATTCAGCAAATTATGTATCATCAGTAATAAGAAAAACAAAGCTAATTTTTCAGGTTGTTGGTCTTCCATGAAAGGCTTTCTGTTCGTTGATTCTGTGTCTACAGATGCATCCTGACCTGTTGAATAATGCCCCCATCTCTGGTTTTCTATCCTGCATGAGTCTTAAAGATGTCTGTGCTAAATTCTTCAGTGTTCTCTTTGAATTCAAGTATTAGTCAAATAACTTGATACAGGTTAATGCCAGGTATAAAACCACATGACAACACAAGTTGTGACAAATATCTTAATAATTTTTCCCTAAGCAACAAATGTTTTAAACATTATAGCAACATCTAGTATGAAACAACAGCAGTGCAAGAAAATGTGAAGTTTGCAATTTCCATTATTTTGCCTACCATGAAAATACCACTCTGAATACAATAGGTAGATCTCATAAATTGAATAATTAAATAAAAGTACTGACCTTCGAGCTGTCCATGCCCAGCTTTTCTGTTGCTTTTCTTATGTAATCCACAAAGGACGAAGATTTAAAATAGATCTTGCCAACATGTTTGATCCTGTCGATTGTCAAATATTACAAACATAATCATTGCATTTTTACCAATCTGCCAAAAGACATTAAAGGATTTTAAAGACATTCATTTAATTAGCAAACTTCAGTAATCAAATTTTTTGAATGACTAATCCTTGTAAATGTAGTTGGGTATAAGGATTGCTCAAGGAGAACATTAACATTTGACTGGTATCGAAAGTCTCAGGAACGGCAGTCTGCCACACACACACACAGTAAAACACCTCATAAAGAGAATTCTCACAGCACCAGAGATTTGAGTATGATCCTGACCTCCAGTGCCGTTTGTGTGGAGTTTGCACATTCTTCCTGTTACCGTGTTTCCCCCCCGGTGCTCTCATGTCAAAAAGACGTGCTGGATATTAAGTTAATTAGCTGCTGTAAATTGTCCCTAGTACATAAGTGAGTGGTAGAAACTGAGGGGAAGTTGTGGCGAGGAATGTGGGGAGAATAAAAAATGGGATTGACGTAGGATTAGTGGGCTCAAGGACCTTGTTCTGTACTGTATCTCTCTATAACGCTATTATAGTACAATGGAAAACCCAGGCAACAGTTTATTGTATGGAACCCCTTTGGAAATATTAAGTCTATGGAAGTCTGGCATTCAATCAGCAATGTTGCTTCAAAACAGTGAGAGATTTGGCAAGATATTTCATTATTCAGCATAGAGTTGAACTGGTCATGCAATATGTTTGTTCATATTTAAAACATTTTTAGTTTAAATAAAATAAAACTCAGCAAATGCCCAAAACATTACATTTTTCAGAATTTCTGACACGCACTGGACCATGACCATCCAGCTGAAATGCTTCCAACCCCCAGTAACAGCTTTACAGCAGCATTGTGTTTAGGATTAATGCGTTTCCTAATTCTAGCTACCAACTGCAATTTATTTTTCCACCCTGTTGTATTGGAAGAACATATTAAAGAAAGTAAGTGGTTTAAACTGTCAGAATCACAATAGATTGTTAAAATAGAAATAGCGTGCTTGATCATCTTTAAGAATTAAGTTAAAACTAGCCCAAACAGACAGTGAAGGTTTGACCTCACTCACAGTGTTATAGTCAGTTCAAGTTAAATTACTTCAGTCAACCTCAACCCTGCTCCCAGTGGATTCTTCTGGAAAGAGACCGCTCCTAAATTCAGCACTAGTTGAGGGATAAGCAATCTCTCCAAAAATGAGCAGCTGGGAAATGGAAATAATGCACTGGTGTAACATTGCAGCTTCTCTGAGCGCGGAATGAGATGGATAGCATGAAATGTAACCAGAGCATAAGTTCCAATAAACATGAACAGCATTAATGTAGGACAATGTGAAAGGAAACCTAATTGAATTGTTTAAGGTGATTAAAGGCTCTGTTTAGGTAGATGGAGAAAAATTAATATGTTGTACTAGCAAGTTCAAATAGGGGAAAATTGCCTTAAAATTAGAACAATGCCATTCAAGGGAGAAACCGATATGAACAAATTAAACTGTGTTGCCAAGTTTTTTAAATTTAATTGAAAATCTAGAAATCAAAACTTGGATATATTGTTCTTTGGTAGATAGGACATTTTTAAAGAATATGTATGTAATAGAAGTTAAGACATAGATTAGATATCATTGAATGGCAGAATATGGCTGATTAGACTACTACAATTTCCTCATTATTCTGGGATAATTCAGTGACTGTGAAATTGGCAGTATAACGCTGGTTGTAAAATTAAATGATTCTTCCATTGAGATTAATGTCAAGCCCAGAAGAGCACACTGACAGCAGAATCTTCATTTGTCAGTGGGGTAACTGCTTTGCTGCCAGATGTTCTAACATCTTTATGGTCTAAAGAAAATCTGTATAAAGGACAAATAACCATATAGAAACCTTCAAAACTCCTCGTAGGATTCTTTGCAGCTGTCAGAAAGAAAAGCTTTTGTGCCTTATCACTTTGGTCGTCGCTGGGGATTTAAGATACAAGCCCACTCCGCCTCCACCCCACTCACCTTCAACCCATGTCCTGCAATACAGTTGGTTAGTTCTATTTTAAATTAATGTTCTTATCATACTGTGGATTGTACTATGACTCTATCAATCTTAAGTTATAACACCTCTCAGAGACAATAACTGTTATATCTGTGAAATTCAAACGTCTAAAACATACTTTGTTCGTTGTACTGTGTTGGATGTCTCTTCGTTTCCAAAGTGTTCTTTAATAATAACTTGCAGAACAGCACGATAAAATAAGGATTCCAGTGGAAGCTGCTATTAACGAAAAGATAAATATCTGGATAAAGAGGTGCCTTGTTGTAAATTCAGAACAAATGGATAAATGTAATTTAGCACATGCACATAATCATGGGATTAAAAGTGTAACGGGTTCAAAAATAACAATCACCAGTCTTTTCAACAGCTGGTAAAAATACTATAAAAATTCATATTCAGCACCAACAGTGCAAGGTTTATTTATAGATTTAATTTTCCATTGTGCAAAAAGTCCATCTCTTTTTGTTTTTATTGTTGTTTTCCATGAAAAAGCCACACAGGTTGTTCATTTCTGATAATTTGGGACATTCTGATGGAACAAGCAAAAAACTGGATCTGAAAATGGCATGGCATACACCACCCCCAGCAATAATCACATCTACAGTTTTGTGCAAAATGGGCATGCCTCATTAATTCCTGGTCAGTTAAATATGAATGAGCACCTGATGGGAGCAGGAGGAAAGCAGAGGGGGAAGTAGGAATTAGGCCTGCAATTAATTGTGGTAGGGGTAGGATTTTGAAGGTTTGATATGACATTGCCGATGGTGGTGGTGTGGTGGTGGTGTGGTGGGGTGAGGGTGCATTGACAAGCCCGAGTACAGTGGTGATTTCTATGGAGACCCACAGTCGGAAACAGATACAAAAGGGCAGCTACCAACAAGAGTCGAGAGTCATACAGCACGGAAACAGGCCCTTTGACCCAACTCGTCCATGATGCCCAAGTTACCTACCTGAGCTAGTCCCATTACCTGTATATCACTCCTATGACTAAGTTATTTCAATCCATGCACCTGCCTAAATGTTTTTTTAAACTTTGTTATTGCCTCTACCACTTTCTCTGACAGCTCATGTAAGAAAGAATTCAAGATGCTGGTTGAAATCGAAGGTAGACACAAAATGCAGGAGTAACTCAGCGGGTAAGGCAGCATCTCTGGAGAGAAGGAATGGGTGACGTTTCGGGTCGAGACTTCTTCAGACTGTAGTCGGTGACAGTAAGACCAGTGAGAGAACTTGGAAGGGGATGGAGAGAGAAAGCAAGGGCTATCTGAAGTGAGAGAAGTCAATGTTCATACTGCTGGGGTGTAAATTACCCAAGCGAAATATAAGGTGCAGTTCCTCGAATTTGCGCTGGACCTCACTCTGGCAATGGGGGAGGTGTTGGTCTTCCATCACTTGCATGTACCCTCCCCAGGTACTTTCCCTTGGAACACCTGTCCCTTTGCCATGACTCTTACATTCCAGGGGATGGAAATTCTACTCTATCCAGCCTTTCCCTACAAATCAAACCCTCCAGTCGCAGTAACACCCTTGTAAATCATTTCTGCACCCTTCCCAGCTTAATGACATTGTTTCAATAGTTACAGTGGCTTGCAAAAGCTTTCATACCCCTTGAACTTTTCCACATTTTGTCACGTTACAACCACAAACGTAAATGTATTTTATTGGGATTTTATGTGATAGACCAAAACAAAGTGGCGCATAATTGTGACGTGGAAGGAAAATTATACATGGTTTCCACATTTTATTACAAATAAAAAACTGAAAAGTGTGGCGTGCAAAAGTATTCTGCCCCCCTGAGTCAATACTTTGTATACCATTCCATTGTAGCTCTGGCTGTATGTTTAGGGTCGTTGTCCTGCTGGAAGGTGAACCTCCGCCCCAGTCTCAAGTCTTTTGCAGACTCTATAACCATATAACCATTACAGCACGGAAACAGGCCTTCTCGGCCCTTCCAGTCCGTGCCGACCATTTATTTTCCCCTAGTCCCATCTACCTGCACTCAGACCATACCCCTCCATTCCCTTCCCATCCATATACCTATCCACTTTACTTTTAAATGTTAAAATCGATCCTGCCTCCACCACTTCTGCAGGAAGATCATTCCACACAGCCACCACTCTCTGAGTAAAGAAGTTCCCCTCTAACAGGT
Source organism: Raja brachyura (assembly GCA_963514005.1). Next base: position 12,019,223 of record OY740800.1, on the reverse strand, counting down.
TTTCTTCCAAGATTGCCCTGTAATTGGCTCCATCCATCTTCCCATCAACTCTGACCAGCTTCCCTGTCCCTGCTGAAGAAAAGCATCCCCACAGCATGATGCTGCCACCACCATGTTTCACAGTGGGGATGGTGTGTTCAGGGTGATTTGCAGTGTTAGTTTTCCGCCACACATAGCATTTTGCATTTCGGCCAAAAACTTCAATTTTGGTCTCATCAGACCAGAGCACCTTCCTTCACATGTTTGCTGTGTGCCCCCACATGGCTTGTGGCAAACTGCAAACAGGACTTCTTATGGCTTTGTTTCAACAATGGCTTTCTTCTTGCCACTCTTCCATAAAGGCCCGATTTGTGGAGTGCATGACTAATAGTTGGCCTGTGGACAGATTCTCCCATCTGAGCTGTGGATCTCTGCAGCTCCTCCAGAGTTACCATGGGCCTTTGGCTGCTTCTCTGATCAATGCTCCCCTTGCCCGGCCTGTCAGTTTAGGTGGACGGCCATGTCTTTTCAGTTGTGCCATACTCTTTCCATTTTCGGATGATGGATTGAACAGTGCTCCGTGAGATGTTCAAAGCTTGGGATATTTTTTTATAACCTAACCCTGCTTTAAACTTCTCCACAACTTTATCCCTGACCTGCCTGGTGTGTTCCTTGGGCTTCATGATGCTGTTTGTTCACTAATGTTCTCTAACAAACCTCTGAAGCCTTCACAGAACAGCTGTATTTATACTGAGATTAGATTACACACAAGTGGACTCTAAATTTACTAATTAGGTGACTTCTGAAGGCAATTGGTTACACTGGATTTTATTTAGGGATATCAGAGTAAAGGGGGCTGAATACTTTTGCACGCCACACCTTTCAGATTTTTATTTATAAATAAATTTGAAAACCATGTATCATTTTCCTTCCACTTCACAATTATGCGCCACTTTGTGTTGGTCTATCACATAAAATCCCAATAAAATACATTTACGTTTGTGGTTGTAACGTGACAAAATATGGAAACGTTCAAGGGGTATGAAAACCTTTGCAAGCCACTGTAGATGACGAGAACACCACACAATACTCCCAAGTGTGGCCTCAACAACATTTTGTACAGTTGTAATTTCATGGGCCAACCCCTGCCTGATTAAAGCAAGTGAGCCCAACACCTTCTTCAACACCTAAGTGTCAACACCTTCAGCGTTCAACAAGGGTGCCAAATGCCTACTCATTAAATAAGGCAGAAACAGACTTCACGTTCCATGTATTGCCTGTGCTTGCACTATGCATAATTTTAGACTTACCTACCCTGTGGGAAATACTGTGGCTATTCACCTTATCTATGCCCTTCATGATTTTATAAACATCTATAAGATCATCTCCCAGACTTCTACATTCCACTATGTGAAAGCCACAAGCTATTGACTGATTTTCCCAGAGTGGCAACTATATTTGCATTGCTTGCAACTGCATATCACTACATATGTCCAGTTTCCTCTTTATTCTGGAGTATCATATACAGAGTTAGTTAAAGCAATTATGGAAACAATAAAATAATTGATTTTCAATAAAATTATAAAAAATTGCAGAATTAAAAAGTTATGGTGCGCAGAAAAACATTTTGGCCCTTGCTTTTCCTGACTTGGAACATCCCAAGGCTCTTTCAGTTAATGTTTTTTGAGATATAATTAATAATACAATCTTCTAATGGAGCTTTGAAATAAAATCAAGGACATCACCTGAAAGGAAGAACTATTTACAATTTCAGTCAGCATGGGAGCATCCAGGGGAAGAGAATGGTCAATAGTTGGATTGAAACGGGATCAAAGGAACAGGGTTAGGGTTAGAAGGGTCTCGACCCAAAACATCACCTATTCTCCAGAGATGCTGTCTGACCCGCTGAGTTACTCCAGCTTTTTATGTCTATCTTTAGTTTAAACCAGCATCTGTAGTTCATTCCTACACATCATGGAAACAGGAGTTTGATGATAGCAAAAGGGAATAAAAGAGAGAGAGGGAAGACCATCTTCAAGGAATTCAAAAGCTTTATCACTTTGGTTAGGATTGGTTGCTACAATTGAGACAATAGAACAGTGGATACTAGATGACATTGTATTCTGTAATAGTATTGTGAGCAGTTTTGGGCACCATATCAGAGGAAGGATAAGGTCCAGTGGAGGTTTACAAGAATGATCCCAGGAATGAGTGGGTTAACGTATGATGAGCATTTGACGGCACTGGGCCGCTGGAGTTTAGAAGAATGCAGGGGGACCTCATTGAAATGTACCGAATAGTGAAAAGCTTGGACAGTCAATGTCGAGAGGATAATTCCATTTGTGGGAGAGTTTTGATGGACTGAATGGCCTAATTCTGTTCCGATTACTTATGATCTTATGACCATCTAGAAAACTGCATATAGAAGTCTATTTGCTCATGACTTTTTTATAGAAGGTGAATGTGCAAAGGAAATGAAAAAGATTTAATAGGATGATTCTGAAAGGACATTGCTACCCGATTGAGTTATTCTGGAGTACTATATCTGAGGTTTTGGTATAGAAGAATTGCAAAGCAGACAAACTGCATAAAATCTGCAAAGATATTCAGTGATCAGCAATCAGTATTCATTTGCTAAGGGGAATCAATTGTTCTTCAAACAGCTTTAAATTAAATTTTCAAATAACTGTTAAATTTTAAACCATTGTCAAATTAAAATATAAAGGGACACACTTACCACATGGCCAAATGTCACTCTTTCAAATGGCTGCAAAGTAAGATAAAAACAGGACTTTCAAGGACTAAATAGGGTGAATGTCTAATCCTATAAATTTAGTGAAATGAATGCATCATACACAGCAGATTGCACGATCGATGTGCAAACATACCAGACATGCAGACATTCTGGCATTCCGTCCACAATGCCAGGCACAGCTTCTCATGTACTGGCTCATAGGAAATCCCCATGGTCCTTGACTGCTTACTGCAGAAAAAAAAACACATTCCTTTGAATTCACATTAGAGGTATATTTTATACAACCTTTTTGGATAAGCAATTGCTAATACATCAAGTAATATATGAAAATAAATTAAGAGAATGAATAATTGAAAATACAGTTATACTTGAAAAAAAGAAAGGCTATTAAATTATGTTTTGGCTTCTTGTCTCTCAATTAACATTGCTGCAATATCATTTGTGACCCTGTAGAGTATTGCATATATTTTTACATTTTCCCTTTGTAATCCACAAGGTGGAAGTCAAAAATGGAAATGAAATGGCTCCGAAAAGCTTACTCCCAATATCAGGATCAAGCACCGTCATCAAGCATTAACTCCAGCATTAACTCCTTAATAGAGGCCTCCTTCAGTGACAATCACGACTGAAATGTAGAATGTTTTGTACCAAGGTAATTAGATTAAGATTATCCAATTTGATGTCAGTATAATTGCTAAAATTAAGAGAAAAATGAAATCTTTATTCCATCAAAATGACCCAGAACTTTAAGATAAAGGTACGTGGTTAATCCCACTTTTATCCCTAATTCCTCTACGGTAATCTTTCCCCTTTTTAGTATGATATTTCTGAATAAAGTATAACCAATAATAATAAAATCATCACTGCAAAGTTAAGCCGAACCAAATACAGGCATTATCACTGATCTACATTTAACTAATACTAATTATTTCCAAATATGTTGAACCAAAATTAAACTAAATACACTAAACCCATTTACAGGGACATTAGGAGCATTGTTGTACAGAGAAACCCTCGGTGCAAATCCATAGCTTGCGGAAAGTGGATGGATAAGGTAATGAAAAAGTAATTTGATATCCTTGCATTCAAAAGGCATTGAATACGAGTTGAGACAGCTTGATGTTGGTGTACAAAAAGTTGGTTGGACCGCATTTATAGTATTAGTCAGCATGGATACACCAATGGGCCTGTTCCTGTGCTGTATGACTCTATCAAGTACAGTTCTGGTTGCCACATGACAGGAAGGGTGTGGTAGGAAAAGTAAGAATGCAGAAGAGATTCACCAGGATGTGGGTTGGAATGGAGGGCTGTAATTATAAAAGAAAAATTGGATCCACTGAGTTCATTCTCACTGGTCAGGGCTCAAAATTAATGGTTGCCCGGGTGTCAATGGCGACCTAAAGTCCCGCCGGGCAACCTAAAAGCCGTGCCATTTTGCCCGGCTTGGTAAGCACCTGGGACTGCTATCGTTCAACTCTGAGCGGGCCCCCCTCTCTATCTGTTACTCGCCGTCTCTGCCCGCCATCTGTGTCCGGGCTGCCAGTTCTCCGCTCTCTGCCCGCACCTCATCCGCTGGCACGGCCGGATGCCTTGCACATGCGCACAACGACGGCCAGCACATCATCAGCACAACTGGTAGGCGCCGGGCACTTTCTCCCTCCCTTTGCATTGTGGGAGATCTGGCCGCCATTGCTGTCTAGTCGCCACCTCGCCATGACTGCTGAAAACCAACGCAAAATCACTCCCTGGAGCTGGAGTAACTCTTGCTTCTTGGTTTCCTGGTCTTCCAAACATATTCCAAATGGAATTTAAACTGGAGTTGACCCTCCACCACCAAACTCTGAAAAAAAACAGCCTATTGCACTTTATCTGTTTATTTATTGTGTATATATATGGTCTATGGTATATAGACACACTGAACTTTTATTTCCTGTTCTGTATTATGTTTACATATTCTGTTGTGCTGCAGCAAGCAAGAATTCCATTGTCCTATCAGGGACACATGACACTAAAGCTCTCTTGACTCTTGACTTGGACTTAAGCAAAAAAGGGTTCTTGGGGAAAAAAGAGCTTCCTTAAATTTTGTTGCATTTGGTTGGGTAACTATGGTAGGGTGAAGGGGGGAGAGGGGGGAGAGGAGGTGCGGAGAGAGGGACACGGAGGCAGAGGGAGGGGGACAGAAGGGAGGGGGGAGAGAGGGGGGTGCGAGAGGGAGCATGAGGCAGCAGAGAGGGAGTGGGAGGGGAGAGTTTGAGGGGATGGGGAGGAGCGCATCGTCAAAGGTGAGGGCTGGTTCTTGAATGCTATAATCAGTTACTCCCTCGAGCAAGAAGACTGCATGGTTTTTTTCAAAGGCCATGCTGGCGACGTGACTGGCAGTTCGTGCGGTTACCAGCGGGAGGGAGGGAGCGGGGGAGAGGCAGGGCTTCACAAAAGCAAGCTGGTGAGCGCCGGTGACCTCAGAATCTGCAGAACTTGCTTGTTCTTTCTGCGCCTTTTGAAGAGCGGGAGGGGGGGAGGGTGGTGACGTGACTCGTGGAAAACAGCAGCAGCTTTAATCCAGAGGCGGGGGGGGGGGGGGGGGGGGCGGGGGGACACGAGCCAGGTGGGCCATGAACAAAGGCATTGTGACGTCAGGAGTTGGCCAGCGGTTATATTAGAAAAAAAATCCGTTTGGTGATCAATTTTAGTAAATAACTCGTGAAATAATTAATTAAATTTACAGAGGAGTGGATTTTTGAAATCATAAGGTAAATTTATACCATAATATGTAAAAATGTCATCGTTATTGCGACATCAGCAGCTGGCCAGCGGTTATATTTGAAAAAAAATCAGATTGGTGAACAATTTTAGTAAAAGACTCTGGAAATAATCTCTTTTGGCCAAATCTCTACCGAAATATGTAAAATTGTCCCCGTTTCGGCATCTGGTTTTCGAGGAAAATATCACATTTTGGGTTGGGTCTGAAAAAGGTTCCTGCACACCTTTGGAATGTGGAAGGAAACAAGAGCACCGGGAGAAAACCCTTGCGATCAAAGGGAAAAGGAGCAAACTCCATACAGACAGCACCCATTTTCAGGATCAATTCCAGGTCTTTGGCACTATTGGGCAGCGACTTTATGGCCAATGTACTACCCCATAGCCTTGAACTGAATTAAAACATACAGCAGCTGTAAAGGGGGACATAGCGACACTTAGATTTAAGACTGAAAATGGATAGTTTCTTTTTTTTGTAACCAAATTATTAACGTATCATTTTTTGTGTGTTGGAAAACAAAATATAGTGGCACAGGTGGTGAACTTGCTGCCTCACACACCAGATATCTGTTTGATCCTGTCCTCGGGCACTGTCTGTGTGAAATTTGCACATTCCCCCTGCAAGCTTGTGGGTTTCCTCCCACACCGCAAAGACGCATTGGCTTTTTGTAGGTTAACTTGTCTCTGTAAAATTGCCCCTAATGTGTGGGGAGTAGGTGAGGAAAGTGGGATATCAGAACTTTGTGAATGGGTAGACAAAATGCTGGCGAATCTCAGCGGGTGAGGTAGCATCTATGGAGCGAAGGAAATAGGCGACATTTCGGGTCGAGACCCTTCTTCAGACTGATGTGAGGATGGGGGGGGGGGGGCTGGAAAAAGAAAGAGGTGGAGCCAGTGGGCTGAAGGAGAGCTGGGAAGGGGTGGAGAAAGCAGGGACTACCTGAAATTGCAGGTCAATGTTCATACCGCTGGGTTGTAAACTGCCCAATCGAAATATGAGGTGCAGCTCCTCCAATTTACAGTGGGCCTCACTTTGGCCATTGCGGAGGCACAGGACAGAAAGATTGGATTGGGAATGGGAGGGGGAGTTGAAGTGCTGAGCCACCAGGAGATCAGGTTGGTTATTACGAACCGAGCGGAGGTGATGGGCGAAGCGATCGCCAAGCCTACGCTTGGCCTCACCGATGTAAGCAGCTGACACCTAGAGCAGCGGATGCAATAGATGAAGTTGGAGGAGGTGCAGGTGCATCTCTGCTGCACCTGGAAAGACTGCTTGGGTCCTTGAATGGAGTCAAGAGGGGAGGTAAAGTGACAAGTGTAGCATTTCTTGTGGTTGCAAGGGAAAGTGCCAGGCGAGGCGGTGGTTTGGGTGGGAAGGGACGAATTGACTAGGGAGTTACGGAGGAAGCGGAGATGGGAAGATGTGGCCAGTGGTGGGATCCCGTTGGTAGACAAAAAAGCTGAAGAAAATCAGCGGGTGAGGCAACATCTAAACTGTCATTTGGCAACCTAAAAAGCTCCCTAGGTTGCCCGGTTGGAAACAGAGAAAAAAAGTTAAGTGAGAGCCCTGCTGGTACGTAAGGGGTAACCTTAGAGAAATTAGTAACATTATGATGGGCATAGGAAAGATGGGGAAGGGGAGTCCAAACTAGTGGGCACAGATTTTAGCTGCGAGGGTAAAAGTTTAAAGGAGATCTGAAGTATAGGCATCTGACACAGTGGGAGATGAATATCTGGAAGGAGCTGCCAGATGTTTTGGTGAAGGAAGATAAATCACAATATTTAAAAGACACTTGGACAGGTACTTAGATCGAAAAGGCACAGAGGGATTGAGCCTAATGCTGGCAAATGTGATTAAACATCATGGTTGACACGGACTAGGTAGAATTAAAAGGTCCATTTCTGTGCTGTACGTTTCTTTGAAAAGAAAAATGAGCTACAAAATCTTTTGTTTAAAGGTGAACTAAATGAATTGCCTTCGAATTCTCAATATTGAAGAAGAAATATTTAATGGTGCTTTTTTATCCAGAGCTTTCTTAAAACGGAAATACTCCAGTTCTAAAAAATGGCATAGGAAGTAAAGTACAATATATGCAGTTACTGAAGCATACAGATTAAGAAAACATGTACTCAAGTTTTCCCTCATTTAACTAATTTTATACGAGCATTACAATTCTTCCAGACTGTGGTTTAGAAGGAATCTCTTATCAATATACAGTCAGGTGAAAACTACACCGGATTTGACCAGGTTTGGACATAGTGGCCATATATTCATAGTTCAAAACCTTAAGGACTAATCGATGCTGGTCATTAGTGTTAAATGAGTGCTACGGTTTTGGACATTCATTATTATATTCTTCATGATATTTGTTTCCATTGTCTCCAATGGAATAGAATGTTGGGAGAATAGTACAATAGACATAAATATCAGCATTTGCCTATCTTTAGTGATCAAAGAGTAGCCCATTCTCCTTGGATGAAGTTGCATGAACTCAGTTTAAAACATAATTTGGAAAAATGTGGAAATAAGCATACAGTTCATTTGACATGAGTGAGATTATATATTTATTCTTTGGTCACTTTAAAACAGCAGTTCTGTAGCATAAGAAAAGTGTAAAATCACTTAAGTGCACACACCAGAGTTAGATAGAGCTCTAGGGGCTTGTAGAATCAAGGGATATGGGGAGAAGGCAGGCATGGGTTATTGATTAGGGACGATCAGCCATGATCACAATGAATGGCGGTGCTGACTCGAAGGGCCGAATGGCCTCCTCCTGCACCTATTTTCTATGTTTCTATGTAACTCTATTCCTAGCATTTGTATTTTATGACTTTGCTATAAAACACATTTTCCCCTGAATATATGATGAAAATTATAAGCCTTTAATTTTCCTGCGCCAACTGTATTTCAATATAAAAGCATAGGTTGACAAGTTGAAAGGATAATGGATATTGTACAGATTGTAAATGTTGATATTAAAACATGAAAAGAGTAGATATCAAAAACAAATTAATGACTATTCTGAAATTACCTCACAGGAAAAGAAAAATGATAGAAGCCAGAAAGACTGCAGAAAGACACCTACAGGGAGAAAGAATTGGCCAAACTGTTGCAACATAAATCACATAAAATTGAATACAAACCAGAACTGAACAAATATCATACACAGCTGCAAGTGAGGTAGTCGTACAAGATTCAGGCAAGTATATCATTAAATCCAGTTACTAGCAGGGATTACATTCAAACAAAAGCCAAATTCAAACTATGGGGAGTAATGTGAGAGGATAGAAAAGCATGTATGCAGCTGAATCCACAAAACTGGAATCAAGTTGTTTTCTCTACACTTTAATTATAACAAAGCCCTCTTTGGAGGCAACTGGGATAATGTGAAAATTGTCATAAAATGTATTATGAATCTATAATCGTGTAATGATATTTAATTTCTGTCAGCACATTATTTATGTACTTGTAAATTCAATCATTACAACTGAACAAATGTATGTGGTTGTGATTATCCCAGCAAAAAATTTGGCGGCAAACATTAGAGTTCAAATATAAAGGTCCCAAAAATCGTACCATGAAATAATATCACATTTGTAGTATTGTGATAGTGAGTTTCAGGACAAAATTTAAGAAATATTTTACTTAAACAGCATGTACAATGAAAGTAATACAAGGAAAATGCCGGTATAAGATTGATATTAGCTTCTTTATAACAGCAAATATGTCACCATTCAATCAAATAGAGCAATCACTTTTCTTCCAATCATACTAACCAAAAGAAATGTGGCAGAACTTTGACTGTTATGCTATCAAGTTACAGATTCAAATATAGATCATAATTTTAAAGTTATAGCACCAATACAAATTCTAACTGCTCACTTATCTCACAGCTGTTTGTGTAATCTAGTGCAAAAAAAAACAGTTGTGCTTGTGACACCAGTGGGCTACAAAGCAATTCATTGCAAAAAATGGTTTAGAAATGTTTGTTAGAGGATTTATAAATGTGCTATCAATATTCTTTTCTTCTTTCTACAAGCAGGTAATTAATGTATTTTACCATCACAGGGCTAATATATTTAGCATCATTTTGAATTAGACAATCTCCAAAATTACTAACCATATTTTGTGAAATGAAAATGGTAACAATATTCTATCTTAGGCACTTTTTCAGTGGCAATGCTATGAAAAATAAATTACCAAAATATTGCCTAAAAGCTCATCCCCAGTGGGTACAACAGCAATCACACATGTAAATAATCCATGCAGAGGAATCTTATAGTCTGCAGTCCCAAGCAACTGCAGAAGAAGAATAAAATGGTATCAAGGCAGTAGTGCATTACGTGTGTTGATTACGTGGAATCAAATTTCAAGACTCAGAGCACAATTTGTTCATGCTTTTGCTACTATATAATGTGTTTAGCTGACTATCCAGGCAATTATGTTTTAGTACTAAATAGTTGTTTGTGGGATTTGGCTGCACACAGAATGGATGCTGGATTTCCTCCATTGTAACTAAAAACAATACATTGGCAGCTGTACAACACTGTGGTGTATCTTGAGGTCACATTAATTGCCAAATAAATGCAGTTACCTTCTGTTCTTTGTTACTTACAACAAGAGACAATTAACAGCGATGTTCCATATCATCTGCTAGATCTATTTAAAAAATGATCCAAAGAAGTGTCATGGTCATGCTGCATGCAGAAGGTTAATCATGCTGGTTGATTCAGACCTCTGACATGCCCTCTCAAGAAAGGTTGCACATCAAGTAATTCATCTCACCGGACGAGAAGGAATTTTGATGAATCACCCTATAGTTATGCCGGTGTCAGAAAAAGGCCAGTTCCTCCCAATATAGACAAAAGCTGGAAAGAGAAAGAATTGAGTGGAAAACACCAAGAAACATCAAAGATTCCAGGAAGAAAAGGATACAGTAACTCAATCGTTGAACAGTGTTGTACAGCTGCCAATGTATTGTTTTTAGTTACGTTGGAAATCCAGCATCCATTCTGTGTGCATCATTAAAATAATGGCACTCTCCACTTCGTTTAACGGGATCCTTGGCGATCAGCAGCTGTGATATCATCAAGCTAGCTGAGCAGCCAAACACATGAAAAAAATTTTTCCCAGATATCATACCTGGAGCCAAATTGCACAATTTTTAAATAATTATTTAAATAATATGAAGAGCCCGAAATAAAAAAATGAGAATCTAAATTATGACCAAAGTTGAAGTATTATATATAAAATCCATAAAAGGTAAAATAAAACTCTATATTTTTAAATATACACATGAAAGGATCACAATACTCATGCAGAGAATGTGTTTTTAGGAGCAAAGAACTTGTTGAGTAGTATAAAGGATGCTACTAAAACTCACATATACTTCATTGCACAACCATTAAGAGTTCATGGTATTTGTATTTGGACTAGTTCATGTTGCTTCAGTTTATGTCGATTCAAATCATTTATTTTGATTCATCTGAGAAACAGGACGGATTGTTGAGATGCGCCGACTCACTGATTGCAACTCTAGCATTTTTGCATTAAATAATGAATGTATAGAAATCCTTAACTTGCTGTAAATTCCATAAATTAAGATGGTGCATGCCTGTAGTTTTCCTGTCTATACAAATGTAAAATCCAGGTCTAAACTAATACAGGTTGTTAAAAAAAAGTTAGAAAACCTTATCTCAGGGGTTTGTTGTTTCCAAATTGCCTTGATTTGTATTCCTGAACTTACACCAGGGGAGAAAATAGCCTTTAAAAACTTCCTGCACTGTGTGAGGCATTTCATTTCTTCTCCAGTACTCAAATGTCAATGCAGCATATCAGGTACATATTAAATATTGACCTTTTATATTAATTAATCAGCAGGAAACGCGAAGCCGCAACATCAAATGTTTGTGTAGCATAGTGTAATGAATTCCCCTGTCTTCAACAGAAAGGGTGAAAACATAGGATTTTTCCTAAGATATATAACTAACTATTTTAAGATTAATAATGCTCCCATATAGCCATACAGCAATCCACAGCACAAGCGAGCTTTAGAAGTGGTTTTAATACAAGTCATACCCCTGTTTAATTTGAATGATGTTTAAGTGGTATAAGCATAACAGTTATTTTCCTCTCCAGATCACCAACGCTTCAGAGCAAATCAACTGCTGTGCAGTCACTTTGCTGGTTTCCTACAAGACAGACAAAAATCTAGCTTTGGGCAGTAATCAGTGCAGTTATCTTGGCTTGTTTTAACCTATAATTTAAGCATGTGAAGTTTGCGACCACTGCTGGAACCTACATCAAACGTTCACTGTGGGAAGTGAAACAGCATCCAACATGACACGCAGCAGGGCTTCGCGATGGGGATCCAGCATGCAGAAATAAGCCGAGCCAAAACAAGCACACAAATCTTCATAAATGTACTTCGTAAGAAAATTTGAGATGAACAAATTTGTCATTGTACAACAAAAACAGAAGATATCAACGGAATACAAAATAATAAATCATTTGTGACATTGCCTCTCGTGAATGGTTTTAGAGTTTAAAGATACAGCATGGAAACAGGCCCTTCGGCTCAACGAATCCACACCAACCATCGATCACCCGTTCACACGAGATGTTATTCCACTTTCTCATCCCAGCACATTAGGGACAACTTACTGAGGCCAATTAACGTACAAACAAGAACAACAAGGGAAGGACTTGGAACTTTATTTCTCCTTCCATCACAGTGAGGAATGTGTAGGAGTCACTGATATGGATGTTTATGTTAAAATGTGTTTTTTGAGTCTGGTGCTTTTTTAAATTGTTTGACTGACCTGGCCAGTGAATTTCACTACACCAATTGGTGTATGTGGCAATAAATGAACTTGTGAACCTGTTGTCTTTGCGATGTGGAAGAAAACCGGAGCACCCAGAGGAAACTCACATGGTGACAGGGAGAACGTACAAACTCCACACAGACAGCACCTGAGATCAGGCTCAAACCCGGGTCTCCGGCACTGTGAGGCAGCGGCTTAATCCAGCTGTCCCACCCCAAAGCAACTGTAAAGTCTCAATGAAAAAATCTGAGTCTGTAGCATACAGTTTCTTGTCTTAATGTCACTTGGATCTCCCATTAGTAGTCCTAAAAATCTCTAATAATCATGTGTTTACTTTTACTGCTCTATCCATGCAATTACCCAAGGAGAAAGGCTATAATAATTATATTCTTTTATAATACGACTGGATCTCAAAGTTGTTAAATGTCCTCTTTTATGCACATCCTATTTTCAGAAAGGCAGAACAAACAGCATTTTATGATACAATCTAAAATCCCGGTTATGCTACTCTATATTCCATCCAGTAAATGAAAATACAAGATTACAGTAACTAAGTAATACTTTAACTTAAAATTAGTTATTACTCGATAAAGAAAATCACAAAAGTTCCCTAAATTATTATGTGTGAAAGCAACACACACAGTCTTGAATAATCATTGGCTTAAAATGTCCAAGATAGGGTCTGGGCTCTGTTTCCAGATAGGCTGGCTTAGTTTTAACCTTTCCCCAACGGAGTTTACCAAATGACCTGTAAACGTGAAACGTTGTGCTTTTGTGTCAACTTTGACTCGTGTATGACTGGTTCCTTCTCCCCCTGGGACTAGGAAATGGAGCTATTAATTAAGTCAGCTACTTTCCACAGCCAGGTATGGGACCCTGGAGAGATGCTCTTACAAAGCACGTCAGCATCCATAGTACAAAATAAACATGGAAAATGCTTAAAACAAACACACAGATTAGTAGTATCTGTGGAAAGAGAAACAGTTCCCATTTAAAGATTGGAATTTTGATGGTCCAGCTCTCAAACATGAAACATTATCTACTCCCTATCCCTACCCCAACCCCCCTCCACACATGCTTCCTGACCTATTGAGTGTTTCCAGAATTTTTGTTATTTCCGATTTCTAGCATCTGCAGGTTTTTTTCCCCGATGACCATGGTTATAAATATTCGCTGGAATAATTTTTAATGAAAATTCATGAAATTCAATGTTTTCACATTGCAACTTTAACTTAAAATCACATTTTAATACCAGTTATCGCACCAAGATTACACACCAATCCCTCTCCACACTGCCACAAACTTAGTCTAAAATACCAAAATGCAAATTCACTAGCAACACAATGTAGTAACAAAGCAATTCATTTCTTCACTTTTGTCAGGTACTTTATCTGAAAATAGATGATCGGAGGAAGGTCCTTGACCCAAAACATCACCTGTACCTTTTCTCCAGAAGTGCTGCCTGACCCGCTGAGTTACTCCAGCTTTTGTGTCTATCTCGATGTTGGATGGCGTAGACTGGGAAAATGTAATGGAGATGAGCGGTGAAATTTATTTCACACATAGGTTGGTAGGTGCTTGGAATGGTCTACCAGAGGTGGTGGTGGAAGCAGATATTTTACTGTTATTTGAGAGGCTTATAGATAGCCACATGAATATGGAGCACATGCAGGGAGAAGGAATTAGTTTAAGTAGGAACCATGATTGGTTCGGACATTGTGGATCGAAGGGCCTGTTCCTGTGCTGCATGCACCGTTCTGTGTTATATGTTTCAAAAATAAAAGTTGCTTTTACGCATACTTCATGGATTTATAATGTTTAGGCTCTCAGGAAATAATCAGCCCATTATGTAAAAAAATACAATTTTGTAACATCCACCTGGGAGTCGCATATAATGCTTTAGTAATAACACCATTAAAGGATCACAACAAACTTTCACAAGGCTCATAAACCAGCACATTTAACTAATAATCAGTACCGGCTGATATTGGCTAGTCTGGCCTCAGAGAAAAGTAGGGAAATATCCGAATGAATGTTCAGTAATGATTTATATTTTATACACTGGAGCCTACTGGAATGTGAATGAGCAGGTCTACTTTACCTCTTGGAAAACTTTCATGAGCTATTCAAATTTATTATGCTACTGATTTGTAGCCTGTCACCCAACCTTCTTTGTAGCTCTACTGATTAGAGTTACATGGATATCTATTGTTTAAATTAAACAGGTTTGTTGACTTACTATTCAACTCGATAGACTGACCGATTTTGTCTTATTGGTTATTCTTATCAAATTATTTCATCTATATTTTGTCAGGACAAGCTAAATCAAAAATGCATAATCAGCCTTAAACAAAAGGTTTTTGGATTTCAATATTGTGATTTTAGGATTATTTGGTCAATAAATCAAGAAATAATTCAGTGCATAAATGCACGTACTCCGTGGAATACAGCTACATATATATACATGTGATGGTGTTAGGTAATCCCAGTGTATTAGTCTCAGCAATAAACAGCTTTTCTTTGAATGACTACAACATTTTAATCAACAAGAACAGCTCATTAAAGTAACATAGTTACTTCAATGAATGTTTTAAAAATATATCAACATGGGATAAAATACAGTGCCCTCCATAATGTTTGGGACAAAGACCCATAATTTATTTATTTGCCTCTGTACTCCACAATTTGAGATTTGTAACAGAAAAAAATGGACATTGCCCGATTTTATTAAAGGGTATTTTTATACATTTTGGTTTCACCATGTAAAAATTACAGCTGTATTTATACATAGTCCTATCATTTCAGGGCACTATATTTGGGACACGTGTCTTCTCAGGCATTTGTAATTGCTCAGGTGTGTTTAATTGCCACCTTAATGCAGGTATAAGAGAGCTCTCATCACCTAGTCTTTCCTCCAGTCTTTCCATCACCTTTGGAAACTTGTATTGCTGTTTATCAACATGAGGACCAAAGTGGTGCCAATGAAAGTCAAAGAAGCCATTATGAGGCTGAGAAACAAGAATAAAACTGTTAGATACATCAGCCAAACCTTAGGCTTACCCAAATCAACTGTTTGGAACATCATCTGAAAGAGAGCACAGGTGAGCTTACTAAATTGCAAATGGACTGGCAGGCGAAGGAAGACCTCCACAGCTGAAGTCAGAAGAATTCTCTATAATGAAGAAAAATCCCTAAACACCTGTCTAACAGATCAGAAACACTCTTCAGGAGTCAGGTGTGGATTTGTCAATGACCACTGTCCGCAGAAGACTTCATGAATAGAAATACACTATTAGAGGCTACACTGCAAGAAGCAAACCACTTGGTTTGCTTGGTTAGCTGCAAAAATAGGATGGCTAGGCTACAGTTTGCCAAGAAGTACTTAAAAGAGCAACCACAGTTCTGGAAAAAGGTCTTGTGGACAGATGAGATGAAGATTAACATATCAGAGTGATAGCAAGTATGGAGGGGAGAAGGAACTGCCCAAGATCCAAAGCATCCCACATCTGTGAAACACGGTGGTGGGGTGTTATGGCCTGGGCATGTATGGCTGCTGAAGGTACTGGCTCACTTATCGTCATTGATGATGCAACTGCTGATGGTTGTAGGGTAATGAATTCTGAACGGTATAGACATCCTCCCTGCTCAAGTTCAAACAAATGCCTCATAACTCATTCACCGGCGGTTCATTCTACAGCAAGACAATGATCCCAAACATACTGCTAAAGCAACAAAGGAGTTTTTCAAAGATAAAAAATGGTCAATTCTTGAATGGCCAAGTCAATCACTCGGTCTGAACCCAATTGAGCATGCCTTTTAGACGCTGAAGAGAAAACTGAAGTGGACTAGCCCCCACAACAAGCAGAAGCTAAAGATGGCTGCAATACAGGCCTGGCAGAGCATCACCAGAGCAGCCACCCAGCAACTGGTCTGACACATTTAACAGAATTGAATAGAATAGAATTGTAGTTATCACTAGACCAAGTGTGGACCCGTTGGGACCGT
Source organism: Raja brachyura (assembly GCA_963514005.1). The sequence goes on along the minus strand of OY740800.1, from coordinate 12,002,902 downwards.
CCCCCAAGGTAATATTCCACCACAGACCCATAGCCCCCAACTGCGCAGGCTGCTGACGGGCAGGGCATGTGGAAAAGTGGTTTTGTAAAATGGTTTTTGTAAAGTTTAAAATGTCAATAACTTGTAAAATATAACATCAATCTGAACGAAACGTGCAACAGCACCTCACATGACAATGGTGAGCAAGCAACGTATGCGCACACAAACAAGGTGAGAGTTTAGTAATATATATATCAGACCAAGTGCAGACCCGTTGGGCCTGTCCCAACACAATATTCCACTAATCACCCATAGCTCCTAACTGTGCAGGCACAGCTGACGGGTTACCATAGTGAATCAGAGATCCCCATTGTGACGCGAGTCACGGCAACCCTCCCCAACTGCGCAGGCATGGCCGGCAAGTGGGAGCACAACTGCGATGTTTTTAAAGCTCATAGCAATAACCTGTAAAATATAAGACTAATGTGAACACATCCCACTCTCCCTCTTCAGTCTCCTATTCTCCTCCTCCATTATCCTCCCTCTACCCACCCTCCACCAACCCTCCTCTGCTTCCTTCCCTCACCCCCTCCATCCCCTCCTCGCCATCCCTCTTGCAACCCCTATCCTCCTCCATTCCCCCTATCCCACTCACCCACAATGAAAAACGGAATGTTTTTTAAAAATGAAACCACCCATTCCACCCCCATAATGAAAATCACGATGGTTTTTAAAAAATGAAACCTCCCCCCATCCCACCCCCCCACAATGAAAATCGTAATTTTTTTTTTTATGAAACCTCCCCCTTATCCAACCGCCCCCATGAAAATCGCAATGTTTTTTTTAAAAAATGAAACGCCCCCCCCCCCCCCACCCCCAATTTACAACTGAGTTTGTTTTAGAACAAAATCAATGTCAATGAAAATCGTGATTTTTTAATGTAAATGAAATTGTGACGTCGAGGGCAAGTGGAAAAGTGGTTTGGTAAAGTGTTTTTTGTAAAGTTTAAAATGTCAATAACGTAAAATATACCATCAATCTGAACAAAACTCATTTCATTTACATCACAGGACAATGGTGAGGAAGGTGGGCCAAAAATTGTAGCTATATCATGTACCGTTTCTGTGCAAATATAGGTACAACGCACAATGGTACAAACAAAGTTAAAAACAAGATGAGAGTTTTAGTAAGATACTAGACCAAGTGCAGACCCAAGTGCAGATATATAGATGTATGATAAGGTAAATGAGATGCTGGTTGAGTTATTTGAAATGAGAACATTGAAGTTAGCTTCTTTCAATGAAAAGCAAGAATTAAGAGACATGGATCAACAGTTTAAATAGATGAAGAAATAACCAGGGGCTGCTAATAACTTCAAAGGTTACCCTGTTATACACAATCTATGGACAGGGAAACCAAAATGCAGAAGAATGAAGTAAAAGATATGAATTATAGTGGAAGAGAAAATAACATAGATGCAGGTTGAAAACACTGAATGAAGGGCACCAGCTATTCTTTACATCTTCCAAAGTAATTCCACTAAGTATTCATTCATAATTCCAACCTTATATTATTACCCTGGTCCTTATATAACAACATTCACCAAGTGGCCATCTTCTTTTCCAAATTATTGAAAGTAGTAATACGATCCTAATTATCCATTCAGTTTTTATATAGCTCTCCCCATTTAGTATACTATGAACTTTGATGGATTATTTTGCAAAATCGCATTCTCACATATGACATTAACATTTATTGGAGATCAAAATCACAACAAAAGTGTTATTATTCAAATATAGGTACATTGTCATCAAGGAATAGGTGCAATTAATGTCTGAGACTACACAAACAAGATTGTAAAATTAATTTACTGAAAGTATGTGTTCAATTTTGAGAGTGGCACGTCAAATCAAGTCAGAAATAATGTAAAACGAATAACCATTATTTTAAATACAAGTAAGCTCTCAGATCTGCATTATCGATCCACCTTGCTAGCATGCAAAATATAAATCAAGTGTGTTTTAAGAGGTGCTTCACAATCTTGCTTCCTCGATTTTTTTGTATTTCATGTTCCCTCTTTATTGACCCAATGAACAAAATTGATTTAAAAGGATTGTCTGGCACGACATTGTATATGCACGAAACAGCCTAAAACTTTAAAATAATGCTATATTCTGAATACATATAATTTGTGTTTGCCAATGTTATGATGAACAAGAAGTAATAATGAATTACAAATCTTAGATTAAATTATTTGCCTGAAAATAGCTTAGCTATCATTATTTGCCCGAAAATAACTTAGCTGTCTATCATTATTAGAATAATGATAATTTAATCTATCATTATTCTTGTAATGATAGATAACATTATAGAAATTCAAATCCAAAATTCATATTCAAGAAAACTAATTTATTATTGAATTTCAAGCTATGCTACTGTAATAATACCTGCCTACTGGAGTAAAATAGATTTAACAGGAGATGACTACAGGAGATAGAGTTAACAGGAGTTCATTGCCATTGAACTCTACGAGCAAATCAGGTGATTTTCAAAACTGTAAGATTAGTTTGAAAGACAAATGCATGTGGTTTCAATTAAATGAATATTTATATTCCAAGAAAATGGAATGTATCTATTAATTTTCAGGCACCATCAACATTTTCCCTCTGTGTTAAGAATTACTTATTATTGTTTCCATATAATGCACATTGCATTTTGCCGCTGCTAATACTAACGATAATGGGACAGAGCTTCCGATCAGCTGTGTGACCATCTGTGCTCTCCATTGACCTGCATAATAAGTTTCAACGTAACCTGCAGACCTACCATTCACTCCTGAGATGCACCAACCCTCAAAACCAAGACTAAGCACGACTCAATGCAATCATATCAGAGGTGGAGGCCAAGAGGACAAGCCCTGCCCAATTTAACAATTGCAAGTAACCTTTGAAAGCTGCAATCCATGCCGTTGTCAGCTGTCAGATGATAAAACTTTGAATGGTTCCAAATTTTTGTCATTTAGAAACTTCCAAAAACATTCAGTGAGATTATCAATATATTAAAATAGTTAAGTCAATTAATTCAAAATTATGCATATTATTTAAGGCGTACCAAGGTGCTTCCATTAAATTCAAGAGTTGCTGTTCTTGGTCTAATGTATAGCACCAGGTCTAATGTACAGCAGATTTGCTGGGTAGAATTCCAGAGTACTGTAAGTGCTGGGGATTTCCTGACGGTTCTTGCTCCATCATTAGATTTTGGGAAGAGTCAATAAGTTGCTAACAAAGAGTGACTGGCACGTTTGGAACTTTAGCATTTGTGTCAAAATCATGATGGTGCTACTTCTGCTGAGCAATGCCATGGATGTGAGCAGAACTACTTGCATTTGTTCGCAAGATTTTGCCCTAGGCAACTCTCACTGTAGATTTTGTGCATTCATTATGGTTAACAGTTTCTGCTTCCAGCACTTTATCGACACATTATATCTTCAATTTTGCTTGGCATTACTTTGCTTACCTTCCTTGTTATCCAATAATTCAAACTCTTCCGAGAGCAGGTGGTAGCAGCAGCCCACACTACAAACAGCTTTGATCTCTGGTTTAGTAATGAAGATTCGTAAAGTACTTGAGGCAAGGTCACCACAGGTGTGCAGACCGACCACCATAGAATCCTAGAAAGTAAGCAACAGAATCCTTGTTAAATTTATGTGACAAATCACAAGTAAAGCAATCAACTCTGCAACACAGCAGACACATGAAGTTTCAAGGTTTTAAGGTCAGTTTATTGTCACATGTAAGCTACAATTAAGGTACAGTGAAATTCAGATTGCCATAGACATACCAATAAAAAGCAACAAGATACCCAAATAATGTTTTAACATGAACATTCACCATAGCGACTCCTCCACATGCCTCACTGTGATGGAAGGCAAAAAAAGTTAAATCTTCTTCCCTTCTATGTTCTCCCACGTTCGGGGCACTGGAACCTTCTGATGACGGGGTGATCTTGGCTCCCGCAACCAGCGGTCGATCCCTCTGCGTCGGGGCGATCTAGGTCCCGCATCGGGGGACCTCAGCCCCCCGCGCCGGGCGATCGAGTTCCCGAATCGGAGCTGGTCGAACCTGCTGCGGCTTGGAGCTTCCCGACATCAGTCTCTATTCGAGCTTCCTCGATGTTGAAATCTGCAGGCCATGGTTGGAGCATCGATCCCAGGCAAGGGATCGCAGGTTCCAATGGTAAGTCCACGGCCCTGCGGTGGGGCTCAAGGTCAATCTCGAACAAGGTCTCCAGCTCCATGTCAGGCCGCAGAGCGACCGGAGATACGATCCGGAAATAAATCGCATCTCCGGCAAGGTAAGAGATTGAAAAAAAAAGGTTCCCGTGACCCCCCCCACCCCCCACATAAAACAAATCAGAGAACACTAAAACATACTCTTTAACACGTACTTAAAATAACAAAACAGAAGAACGGACAGACTGTAGACGAGGCTGCCATCGCTGACGGCGTCATAAACTAAATACATAAAACACTATTTTTTACAACCTTCTGTGCTGAATATAGTTCAACATCGGCTGTGCTTCTAATCTAGTGTCTCATACAAAGCATGATTTTACTTCGGAGTCACGTGAGTGACTTCGTGAAGACCCCGCCAGCACGCATGCGCGACATATCGTCGCTCGCATTTGCTAACGGCAAGCTTGGGGGGGGGGGGGGGAGTGCGCTTCCCCAACAGCTCCTTCAAAAGACGGCTCCAGGTAAGTTTTACTAACCTTGAGCTGGTTGCTTTCTGTAGCGATTTGTTTTACAGAAAAGATGGAGGGAAAGGGAAAACTTTCCAAGAGCCGAGGACCGCGGCCAACTTCCTCGGAGCTGCCCAAAGCACTGGCAGCACCTGTATGATCGGGGAAAAAGGTGCGGAAGTCGGGCCCTATGGAGTCGGCAGGGGCCGACTCGCCTCCGGTTCCAGGAGGGGATTCCGCACAGGAGCAGGGGGGAGGAGACCCTGACTTCATCCCACCATCGCCCAAAGTCAGGGCTGGTGGGAAAAAGGTACAGAGTAATGTGCCTCGCACGGCGAGTACCTCTTCCACTTTACAGGTCCCTTGAGGGACCGGGGAAAAGCCGTGCTGAAGTCGAGCCCCGCTGCTGCGGTGGGCGTCGACAAGCCGCAGGGGAAACCTGCTCCATTGCAGTTTGGCGGCAGTGCTGCTGGAGCGTCAGGATATCCTGCAGGAGCAGGAGGTACCGGCACTGCACCGGAACAGGCTGCCAGAGCGCAGACCGGTGGAAGCAGTTTACGGCTAGGCATCCCCATTGCTACGGGTAACGCCAGCTATGCGCCGTCACAGACCCGTGAGGGTAAGGGTGACGGTATGCCTGCACGGACAGCGGAGCCGGTAATGGGGACCGGTACCGACTCGTTCCCTCTGCCTTCCCATCAGGCAGAGATGCCGCTGAGGTCCGAAAGACGGCGGACTAGCGGGATGTCTGTGCAGAGGTCGTACAGCCCCGCAGGAGCGGGTGTTGACGATTACCTGCCAGCGCATCTCGTGGAGGTGCGACCTACTGGCAGAAGCCCCAGTGACTCAGCAGGGCCTGGGGAAGTCGACCTGTCGTCCGTGTGTAGCAGCGGCGGTCGCATGGCCAGAATGGAGCAGATGGTGGAGGTGCTATATCAAAGGGATCTGGAACGGCAAGAGCGCGAGTCCCTACGGTCTGGGAGCAAGAGCGGGCCGCCTCTTTCGGTCTCACCCTCGTCTATTGCTAGCAGACAAAGTCAGCGTATGGGTGATTTTGAAGATATAGCGGTAGAAGACCAGCCCTCGGTTCCAGACTCTGAAGACATGCTGGAGGCCGTCGCTAAGTTTGGGAAGCCAACCAGTGTAGGGGAACCACTGCATCCCAAACTAGCAGCTAGTATTAATTACTTAACGACTCACCAGCTCCAAGACAAGGTCGTCGCTGAGACATTGGAAAAATATAAGGCCCCAGCGAACTGTGTATCCCTGAACGTGCCTAAAGTCAATATGCCGATTTGGGGGAACATCAGTAGTAACACCAGGGCACAGGAGGGCAAGTTCCAGAAGATCCTGAATTTACTCACTTCAGGCATAACGGCGTTCGCTAGGACCCTGGATGGAGCAGATGTGTCGGAGGAACAACAAGACGCACTAGCCCTCCTGTGTAACACACAGTTCGAGATTAATTGTTTTCGGAAGGGCTCCATTCGGCCCAACCTCAACCCAAAGTTTGCTGGGTTGTGTCGCACCTCCACCACACCACCACCAAGACAGCTGTTTAGGAAGCAAGTCAAAGATTTGGATGAAGAAGCCAAAACGGTGGGGCTCATGAAGCCACCAGTGACTGCTAGAAGCCAGCCTTATCGAAGGCAGCAGCCTTATCCTCCTTCTAAGCCAAGGTGGCAGTCGGACAGGTACCAATGAACCTATCCGGCACGAACATATCAACCACCGGCTCCCCAACAGCATCAGCAACGACATCAGCAACAGCAACCGTCTTTTTTAGGGCAGGGCCCTCCGAAGCCCGCTTGGAAAATGCGGCAACAAACATCAACAGCACAAAGACCGCAAAAGCCCCCATACTCCAGACCCCGGCGTTAACCATGGAGGTAAGGGGGTTTGATTCTCGCCAGAAAGTAGCAGAGGTACCCTCACAGGTTGGAGGACGGTTGCGGTACTTTGCGGGTGCATGGGGAAAAGTAACTTCAGACCCCTTTATTCTACAAAGTATTCAGGGTTATGTAATAGAGTTTATTAAAGACAAATTTCCCCCTACGCAGCATGTGCCTCATCGCAAGTTTGCGCTTTCTCAAAAAGAGATGGAGGCAGGACATGCAGAAATTTTACGATTAGAAACTAAAGGGGTGATAGAGAGAACGACACATGAGCCATTAGAGTTTGTGTCCAACATCTTTACAAGACCTAAAAAAGATGGTGGTTGTCGTATTAGCATTGACCTAACCCATTTGAATACTTTTGTACAATACACCCATTTCAAAATGGAGACGTTTGAAACAGCTAAACAATTAGTTAGCAGAGGGTGCTTTATGGCCTGCATTGATTTGAAAGATGCATACTATACAGTCCCTATCATAACACATCAAAGGAAGTTCTTGAAATTTGTCTGGAAGGATCAGTTATGGCAATACAAAGGGTTACCCAATGGAATTACAACAGCACCTCGGTTGTTTACAAAAATCGTTAAACCTATTTTGGCGTGCCTCAGGAGAAAAAAAAAATCATATCATCATGGCATATTTGGACGATATATTAATAGTCGGGGAAACTTTAGAATTGGCTCAGCTGGCAGTTGCAGCTACTATATCAATATTTGAGGAGTTGGGATTTGTCATCCATCCAGACAAATCTAAGTTCAATCCATCACAGGTCATGGATTATTTGGGATTCACTATTAACATGAATCAGATGATTGTCACTGTCCCAGCTGGGAAAGTAGCTGATATTCAAGAAACTTGTAACAGCCTTGCTTGTGCTGCTGTACTGACTATTCGACAAGCTGCTAAGGTAATTGAGAAAATCATAGCTACATTTCCTGCTACACAATTTGGGCCACTACATTATCAAAATTTACAAAGAGCAAAAATTTCAGCGTTAAAATCAAATGCTGGACATTTTGACAGGCCCATGCAGCTGCCGATAAAGGCAAAAATTGAGCTAAGATGGTGGACTAACAATATTAGTGACTGTTATACACCCATCATTGTCTCCAACCCATCAGTTGTGCTACAAACCGACGCAAGCGCCCAAGGGTGGGGAGCGACTGACACTGTGTCCAGTTGTGGTGGCAGATGGGGTGCTCATGAATTCACGCTTTTACAGTCACAAGGGATAAACTATTTGGAGATGCTAGGTGTTTTCCATGGGCTACGGGCATATTGCACAAATTTACGTCATATACATGTCCGTCTTCAAATAGATAGTACCACGGTGGTAGCTTACATAAATCATATGGGTGGTATCAGGTCAGTATCTTGTGATGATTTAGTCAACACAATTTGGCACTGGTGTATTGAAAGGAATATTTGGATCTCAGCAACCTATCTTCCAGGGAAGCTTAATACAGTGGCGGACACCAGGTCACGTGTATTCAATGATAACGTCGAGTGGATGTTGAATCCGCAAATATTTGCTGAATAGCTAAATTCGGTACACCAGATATTGACCTTTTTTGCGTCTAGGTTGAACCATCAGATACCAACATATGTGTCTTGGGAACCAGACCCTGGGGCAGTAGCAATGGATGCATTTTCTCTCCATTGGGGGAAATGGTTCTGCTACGCATTTCCCCCATTCTGCCTTATCAGTCGGGGATGGCAGAAAATCAAATTGGATTCTGCTTCAGGCATACTGATTATACCCGACTGGCCTACGCAACCATGGTACCCGGTGGTCCTCCAGATGGTCAAAATCCCATGGGTGCAAATTTCGAAACGCCCTAAATTGGTTACGAACCCCGTTACTGGGGAAATTCACCCATGCCATCATCACTTAAACCTGTTGGCTTGCAGCTTCTAAGAAGACCACTTCTGGAGGCTGGGATCTCACCTAGGGCCATGGATGTCATCACCGCTTCATGCAGAGTATCAACAAGAAAGCAGTATCTCACACAGATCAGAAAATGGGAATCATACTGCGCACGGACTTCTACAACATACAACTCTGCTACAATCCCTGACGTCCTGGAATGTCCAGGAGTGTGCTGTCCTCATACCTCAACATAGGTGTGGAGTCAAATCAGCTGGTGTCCAAATTCATGAGGGGAGTGTTTAATACCAACCCTCCACGACCCAGATATAACATCACATGGGATGTAGGGTTGGTGTTGACCCTATTAAGAAGCTGGTCTCCCATGACAGAGTTACCACTTACCAAGTTCACCCTCAAAGTGGTAATGCTGATGGCACTGACAACGGCACAGCGGGTGCAGACCTTACAGAAACTGCGCCTCGACAGGATGGTCTCGACCCCTCAAAAAGTAACCTTCTTCGTCGAAGAGTTACTTAAGCAGCATAGGCCAGGTGCTCTAGGGCTGCAGTTGGAATTCCGGGCGTATCCCACAGACGCCACCCTCTGCATAGTCACCCATCTTCGCTATTATATCGAAAATACAAGTGCCATTAGGAAGGGCTATTTATCAGCCATAAGAAGCCACATCACCGGGTGACTGTGTCAACTATCACAAGGTGGCTCAGGGAAGTATTGGATGCAGCTGGTATAGATACTAACGTTTTTAAATCTCATTCTACCAGGGCTGCATCCACTTCAGTGGCGAGGGCCATGGAGGTGCCCATGGATCATGTCCTCGCTACCGCGGGATGGGCCAGTGAATCTACGTTTCAAAGGTTCTACAATAAACCGGTGGCCAACCCCGCAACGTTTGAGGAAGCTGTGCTGAGAGCTGCTCCGTAATTTTGTTTGTCCCCGAGTTAGGGGTTTTATTATATGTGTTAATAAACATTCATTTATTTTTCAGCCTGTCCAGTCTGGAATGTATTAACAAACTTCCTCCATCAGTATTGCGGCAGTGTGACAGCATGGACGTGGTCCAGGGCGTGTAATCACAGAGCTTTGAAATCTTCACGAAGTCACTCACGTGACTCCGAAGTAAAATAGTAAGATTAAACAAGAATCGCAACTCCTCATAAAATAAAGATCAAACTTCAAACTGTTGCGATGAGGGATTTTGTGCCCTCCGCTCCCAGCCCTCTATCATAAGTTCAACTGGTATAGTCAAGTTTTAATCTTACTATCTTTCGCCTTGTGATCAGTGATTCCACACCGCTGCTTTGAAGAATGTCGCGCATGCGTGCTGGCGGGGTCTTCACAAAATCCCTCATCGCAACTCCTCATAAAATAAAGATCAAACTTCAAACTGGTAAGTTTGTGTTTAATCTTACTATTTTACTTTGTCACTTTCTATTAAGTATAATCTCCAACAGGCAAAGGCTCATATAAGTAGTGAAAGTGGTGATTTGGGAGACCATATTACCATGGAAAATGGAAATGAGCCAAACATCCTTCTACATCAAACGTTAACATTTGTCTTGATGTGTGCCATTGAAGTAATAAGAATACAGCACATTTCTGCTATTGAGGGAGTGCAGCGTAGATCCCCAGGTTAATTCCAGGAATGGCAGGACTGTCATATGTTGATAGAATGGAGAGGTTGGGCTTGTATACTCTGGAATTTAGAAAAATGTGAGGGGATCTTATTGAAACATATAAGATTATTAAAGGTTTGGACACACTAGAGGCAGGAAACATGTTCCCGATGTTGGGGAGTTCAGAACCAGGGGCCACAGTTTAAGATTAAGGGGGAAGCCATTTAGAATGGAAATGAGGAAAAACTTTTTCACACAGAGAATTGTGAGTCTGTGGAATTCTCTGCCTCAGAAGGCGGTGGAGGTCGGTTCTCTGGATGCTTTCAAGAGAGAGTTAGATAGAGCTCTTAAAGATAGCGGAGTCAGGGGATATAGGGAGAAGGCAGGAATGGGGTACTAATTGTGGATGATCAGCCATGATCACATTGAATGGCAGTGCTGGCTTGAAGGGCCGTATGGCCTACTCCTGCAACTATTGTCTATTTTCCTTCTCAGGCTTGAATACACAGAATAAAGTGAAATCAAGAAACTTCATGGATTGTATAAATCAGCAAGAATGACATTCACACAAAATCTTCACCAATTCAGGCACAGAATATAAAAATCACTTTTCTGCAAATACTTTATCCAAAAAGAATGATCTCACTATTTTTATATTGCTGGGAGTGAGATTGATATTATTTACTATTTATTCTAATTCTGGGAAACTGAATATATAAAATTCAACTAAATAATTGTCTCAGGAGTGAAACGCTTCTGAATTCTTAATTTCCATCAATTGTCTGCTTAAGCCCGTCTTATTAATGGTTCTGTTGTTGAGGGCAAGCTGAGAGCCTGCCACCATGTGGTAGGAAGAAAATAACATTCTCTTTGAGCAAATATTCCCCATTAAGAAAGAGCATCACAAAAAATTAAATAATTTCAGTGTATTAAAATTATAAATTGGACCACAACCATATACTTGTCTTTTATACTTTTTTGGCTCAACAATATTCATGCTCGGGAACACATCACTGTTTATATTACTTACGTGCTTACAGGCACATGCACATTCCTCATCCCCTCTTCTAAAAGGGACTCTCCTCGGTTACAAGGGAGCTGAAATTCTGCCATCATGCTGGCTTAAGTGAAAACTGGGACTTAAATATGAAAGGACAGCAACTGATCCACTGCGTCACTCACACAATCGCCTCCTTAATATACACCTCAAGACAATATTCTCACGGATGTCTAACCTTTACATCAGAAACGATGTCATGGAGTTCTGTTGTGGAAGTAACATGTAGTGTTATTGGAGAATACAGATTGGCCTCTTTTATTCGTTTTGCTTTGGCCTCCAAGCCTGCATTTTTCCGTCTCTCTCTTTCTTTATCATCCAGACATTTATTTTGCCTCTCTTGTGAAGCCACTTCCACAGCATCAGTTGAAATAAATTCCAGAAACGCATTCTCAGAGCCATAATATTCGTCTGATCTGAAAGTCTCAGCAGATATTTCGGCATTGTTTTTGTTATATATTTCTGAGTCTCCAAAAGAAGTAGAAATAAGGGTCTGCATAAGTGATTGCCCATGCCCCCTCTGGGTTTCAGTTCTCTTCTGTTCCCCAACAAGGCCAATCTGATCCTTGATTTTGGTAACATTTTCCACATTGTGCATTTGCTCTTCTTTTGGATGCTCTGGTTCAGTAATTTGTGTCGGAGCCTTTTTTTGGCGCTGATAAACTTTCCAGTATCTTTCTAATTTTCTGTTCCTCTCATTTGCTCCAATTGTATTAGTGGTGGATGAATCAATGCCATATACACTGAGCCCATATTGCATGGACAAGTAAGAACTCAGATATCCCTTTCCTGATCCTACATCAATCACCTAGAGAAAATCAAAATAAAATATTTATAATCATTAAAAACAGCAAAATAAATTCAATTTTTAACCATTTTCAATTGGAGTCTTAACATTATTTATAGATTAATAATATTTCCCTTGCTTATTGTTCTTCACAATACACAGGAATGAATAGTGTAGAACTGCTGGTTTACAAAAATAGGCACAACGTGCTGGAGTAACTCAGCAGGTACGACAGCATTTCTGGAGAACATGGCTAGGTGACATTTCGGGTCGGGACCCTTCTTCAAACTCTCACTTCAGGAATAGTGTAAGGAGTGTCTGAAATATGGATCATTACATTTGGAAATGTATAAAACGTGAAAATACAAAACAGAAAATCTGTTGTAAAAGCTGTATTCAGTCCACAAGAATAACATTAAACCACCATTTTGGATACATCTTTTTAGAAGTGGAATGAACAATTGGTGTCATACTATGTTACCTCTGAGACTGCTGCACAGCAAACTTATGAACTACCAACGCAGCTTAGCCTTCTCCACGCACTGAGCTGAGTGAAACTGAGTGAAGCCGATTGACAATGGAAAATGATCTTCTTCTTCTTCTTCTTCTTTCGTGTGGTGTGCACAGCCTAAAGTTGGAGGACAGCTTGTTCTATTTGATCTTCCGTTTGTGCACGTTGAGTTGATTGCATTAGTCGAAACAGGGCGGACCACGTGAAGGTTGCAATCTTCCACCCCGAAAATAATCTGAAGGCATGACTATAAGCATACTAAATTTTGCACTATCAACATAAACCTTCCCTGTCTTACAAAATCAATTGATTTTTATCAATCATCTCAAGGTGATTGCAACATTACAGAAAGAACAGGAATGAAATAAAACACTTTAATAACAGACCAGCCAGCTGGTCGAGTATTTCTCCTTTTGTTCCATTATTGTTTTGGCATTAGGTACCGCAAAATGTTATCGTGAACATCAATGTAATGTACAAAATGGTATTTGTTCTTCTATAAGAGACAACGAGAAGATTCTGCTCCCATACAGCTCCAGCAATCCGGGTTCAATCCAGACTACAGAAGCTGTCTGTGGAGTTTTTATATTCTCGTTGTAATTGTATGGGAGCCCTCCAGGTGCATGGCTTCCTCCCACTTCCTAAAAAACATGCTCATTGGTTAATTGGCTTCTGTAAATTACCCCTCATGTAGGTGGGTGACAAAGGAATGAAAGGGAGTTGACGAACATGTGAGAGACTAGGCACAGGGAAATAGTAAGAGCAGGCACAGATACGTCCTCCTTTTATGTGATAAGAATGTATGATGAGAACATACAATTGCAATTTGAGGTTTAAAACCATATTCCCATTTACATTTGTGTCAACTAAGAATTGTTTCTGTGAATTGTCAAAAATACATTGGCATGGGGATCCTGTACAACATTGAACATATGCGTTCAAATTGACTTTCAAGAGATTTGCTTATGGCTTTTGCCCTATATTTAAAAAATCCACAGTTGAATAAAATGTGTGAATTTATGGACGATAAAGTATTTATTGTGTGAAACTAGCATTGCGATATATGTATTTATTCATGATCAAATTAAAGGTATGAGTATATTTCAAGATGACACTGAATATTCACTTTTTTCAACTTAAAAATTCTGAAAAAAGGCACACAAAACATTGAGAATATGCAGAAGAGCAAATTAGGCACCCACTGCAAAACCTCGAGGTTGAGGATAACTTCCACCTCAGAGCGAAGGATGCTTCTACATGTCCTTTTAACATGGGGTAGCTTTTGCACACCAATAACCGTAAAAATGACAGAGATAAAGATAGAGTAGAAATTATGTGATGATTTATGCTCATTTTTAGAGTGTGCCTACTTGTGTTACATAAGAGAACATCGTAGCACGTAAGCCCTCTATCATTAAATACAATTCCTGCTTATAGCCGCTTACTGAAACTGCATATGACATATCGCTTGATCATACAGGGTACATATCATTTATATTGATATTATGAAATTTAGTGCTTTAAACATTAGGATGAGAAATACTTTGAAGCCAGTTAATGTGAAAGTGAACTGTAATCCCATTGTACATTGCAATTTGTACTGCAATGCTATCAGGTTTAATTTTATTGCATGCATTACAGTTGCAAGGGAGTAATTCAATGAACCAGTTTTAATCACACTATAAACTACAAGGGCAAAGCTTCAGTACTTCAAATTCTCAATGGAGAGGCCGAGATTGAATTACTGCCTCATATTCTGTTCATTTTCAAAGAACCCGTTGAGAAGTCTTGACAAAAAATTCTTAGCTTTCTTTTTATCTCCAGACAGTACAGACAATTCATGACATGGAAATGTAATCAGATCAACTATCAAGCTTAAAGATCTGTGCCACCATATGGTGGGGGACAATGTGTGTGGTACAATGTGGTTGGTGGTGAGAAAGAGGGGAGAGAATGGATTACTGAGATGTAAAATGTTGCCTGTAAAATATAAACAATATTGCAGTGCTTTGAAAAGCTGTTTTGATTCTCAGGAGGACGAAAGCTGACTAACTAAAAAAACCGACAAAACAGTGGCATAAAAACCTCTCCCACAACTCTTCACAGCAGGAACTTTCTACACTTGCTTTCTCTTTGGCAATTCAAAATGAAATCAGCTGTAATAGAGGCTCATAAAAATTGATTCTGACAACCAAATTTGTTGAATACAAGGTACTAATATGTGAAGTGGGGTTTATGACAAGCAAGCAGATCTCAGGAACATGCGATAATCTCCTGCAGTTGGAGGTTCAGTAGTAAATACAGTAGTAAGTATAAAAAGCACAGGACTGGACTGACGTGGGTATTCCACAAAGAAGGATAACCCATTAGCCCATTTCACATTATTCAATTTCTCTTCATCTTAACTGGAATTTTAATCTACCCATTTTACAACCAAGCGGCATGAACATTGATTTCTCTAATTTCAAGTAATCCTTGCATTCCTTCTCTCTCTGTGCCGCCCCCCCCCCCCCACCCAGCCATCCTGCTAGTTTCACTGTTCGAATCTCTTCATTATCACCTTTTCCACAGCCAACAAGGAGCCATTGTGCGCTCCACTTTTACTGAGCCTTCGGTGCCGACTCTGATTTGTTCTGTACCTTTTCATACCTCCAGTTTCCCTCTCCCCTGACTCTCAGTCTGAAGAAGGGTCACGACTCGAAACGTCACCTATTCCTTTTCTCCAGAGATGCAGCCTGACCCATTAAGTTACTCCAGCATTGTGTGTGTATCTTCGGTGTAAACCAGCATATGCATTTCATTACTAAACAAACAAATAAGCCTTTTTTCCAAGTAACTGAAAATAAACTATCAAATTGCATTAAAGTATGCTTGATGCCAAAAAAAATTGAGCAACTAGTTTTTTTTTAAAATGGTAAAAGATCACCAGAATCTAATCAATCTCAGATAGACCATTTTACGGAATAGGCCACTGCTAATTCATAGTTTTTTGCTGCTGGACGACGATGGAAATGCACTATTTTCATTAACAGAAATAAATCAGAAATTAATGAATTTGTAAATTCTTCAAAAACCACAGCATTATGCACTTATTATCTTTAATGCCATAAAATGACAAGGAAAATTGTATAAGAAATATTGAAATTGAGCAACATTCGGAGATAAAGGGCTGATGACTAAAAGATTAATTAAATCAGGTTATCTTAAATGCGGAAAGGTGGAGAGGTTAGGCAACATTTGCCAGAGTTTAGGAAATGGCAGTAGTAGCAATGATGATGGGACAAAGTCAAAGGGTTTTTCAACAGTTACAGAGATATGAATGTCATCAATTATGTGATTATAAGTCTCATGTGTGTCTCATAGCTATAGTTCATGGGAAAATGAACATCACAAATTGCAGGTTGAAGTATAAATATTAGAGCACTATTTAGACTTGATTGAGACCAACCAAGTTCAATGCAAATATTCATAAAAAACATTACTGCTCACAGGACAATGCAAATTATCAAAAATACAACTGAAGAATTGCAGCACCATTAGACAAATAGTGCGGATACCATAAATAATGACAAATAATTAATTGAAGAGAGAGCAAAAATCAGCCAATGTAGCTAAACATAAGGGGTCTGATACCATACTATGCAAACCCTGTATATGAATGCTTTAACTATTTGCCAGAGATTAGAATTGCTGCAGTTTTAAAATAGGGTTAACAGGTTCAATACTTGGGTCAACGATATAATGACTAGAACTCTACTACAAAATCTGTGGCTATAAACATCTACAACCGGGCACCAGCATGAGCACTGACAAAATAGATTTATTTCTGTGTGTAAATACAGCTCACATTGCAGTAAGGAATATAATAAAGACATTAAACCAAAATATCAACACAACACTGAATATGTGAATGAAAATAATGTTTCAAATGATCTAAATCAATACAGTGTAATGTGTCAAAGTGAGTAATATCACCTCATCACATTTAAATTTACACAGAATTCTGCTACATTTAAATGGTATATTTTGAAAGAAGTATCTTAAGTCATTTTGCAAATCACAGCATTTAAGGTCATAAGTGATAGCAGTAGAATTAAGCCATTCAGCCCATCAAGTCTACTCCGCCATTCAATCATGGTTAATCTATCTCTCCCTCCTAACCCCATTCTCCTGCCTTCTCCCCATAACCTATGGCACCTGTACTAATCAAAAATCTATCTATCTCTGCCTTAAAAATATTTGTCCCACAGCCCGGAGTTTCAAAAGGTACTTCCATTATGTGGCTTCCTAGAGGAGAAGCCAGTATCAAGAAAGGTTTTCTGGATGAGGCAGTAGGGGAGTAGAATACAGCTAAGGGCAGCAGGGTCCCAGCCATGGAAACAAGCTGAATGGTGTGCCACCAGGAAAAATAAGAGCAGGGTCTCTATAGAACCAATAAATTGGCTGGTGTCCCATCAAGTCAAGTCAGGTCCAGTTTATTGTCATAGGTACAAGAACGGTGAGGTACTGGTACAATGAGAATCTTATTGTAGCTGCATTACAAGTACATAGAATCAGACAAACACACAAAAAAAACAAAATTGAAACATAAACATCTGCAAGATAGGGAAAAAAAACAAGACATTAGTGACAAAAAACCTTGTGCGAAGTAACCTCGGATAAAGTTCTGCTTGGTTGGCTGCCCGGAAGGTTAGATTGCAGAGCATCCAGGGAGAGCCAGCAGCCCGGATACAGAATTGACAATGGAAGGAAGCAGAGGGTGGTGGTGGAAGGTTTTTCAGACTGGAGGCCTGTGACTCAAAGCTTTTCACTGTAGGTACACGTGACAATAAACTAAACTAAACTAGGGATTGGTGCTGGGCACATTGCTGTTTGTGGTTTATATTAATGACTTAGATGAGAATGTGCAAGACGTGATTAATACGTTTGCAGATAACACTAAAGTAGGTGATATCGGAGACAGTGAAGAGCGCTATCAAAAATTGCTGGAGTATCTTGATCAGCTGGGTAAATGGGTTGATGGAGTTCAATGCAGATAACGTGAGGTGTTGCATTTTAAGAAGTCAAACCAGGAGCAGGACCTTCATAGTGAATGGTAGGCCCTTGGGAGTGTTGTGGAGCAGAGGGATCCAAGATTATAGGTGCACACTTCCTTGAAAGTGGTGTCAGAGGTAGATGAGCATGGGAAAGAAGGCTTTCATCAGTTAGGGTACTGAATCTTGAAGTTGGGATGTTATGTTACAGTCATATCAACACGTCGATGAGGTCACATTGGGGATACTATGTTCAATTTTGATCACCCTGCTATGAGAAGGATGCCATAAAAATGTAAAGAGTGCAGAGGGGATGTTGGACAGAAAGGCCTGTTTTCATGCTGTATGACTCTCTGATTCTAGTGTAAAACACAATTTGGAAAAAAAAAAGGCAATAATAGTGCAAGATGTGGTTCATAATGTTCTGTTGTCAAGGTAAGATTAGCTTTGTGCAGGTTGGTACAAGAACCAACCAAGTAGTTTTTCCTAATGCGATTTCAGGCAACTGTATCTATCAGGGACAAGCAAGGGGAGGTGGGTTCCAGAAATGGAATGGGAGAGTTAGGATTAGAGACGCAGATTGGGAAAGTGGGCAATAAGGGTCTTGTCAATAGAAACGAGTGTAACAAAGTCACAGTATCAGCAGCAGTTGTGTGGAATGGTGATCTGTAACAGGAAGGGAACCAAAAACAAAGCAGGGATCCAGTGATGGAAGTTGGGACAGTATGTTCCTGGAACTGACAGCAAGTTTCGAGAGAAAGGAGGATCATGGGGTGCTTGTGAGGTAAAATAATGTGCTTATTCCAGGCTAAGTAGAAAGGCAGGGTTTTTTTTTTTTAAAAGGTGCAAGATTGAGTTGTAATGGTTTTCAGAGGGACCAGAGTTCCTTTTACGTGTCATAAAAAGCTAACATGCAGTTATAGCAAGCAATTAAAAGGACCAACAGTATGTTTATTGCATGAGGTTTTTAGTACAACAGTAGAAACATCTTGCTCTAAATTAATAAAGCACTGGTGAGACCTCTACTGGAATATTATGTATTAGTCTGCTCTCTCCACCTAATGAATGAGATACCAGTTACGAGTACAGTGAAGCTTCACTGGGTTATTCCTAGGATGGCAGGCTTTCCATGTGAGACAAAGTAAAACAGGCTCTGTGGTCTCTTGACTTTAGAAAAATGAGAGGTGATACCATTGAACAGATAAAATTCTTATGGGATTTGACAGGGTTTATCTTTCCCCTAGAAGGAATGTCTGGAATGAATAGTCACAGTCCCAAAATAAAAGATTGGTTATTCAGGACAGGAATTAAAGAACATTTTTTACCTGAAGGATAGTGAATTTTGGAATTCTCTTAGTGCTGTTGTAGCTCCGTCATTGAATATATTCTAGACAAAGATTGATAGATTTTAAGAGACTCAAGCAATATGGTATTCGTGCAGGAAAAGTGTGTTGTGTGAAAAAGTAAATGAATCGAAGAGGGTATGAGAGGTCAAATGGCCTATGCTGCCTCTATTTCTAATGCAGTAAATGACTGTTCAGATACCAGTTTATAGCACTTGACAATCCTCTGGTGATTGAATAATTGGTTCTAAATGTGGAAATTATTTAAGAATAGGGCCTGGGACATATTAGGAATGATTTGCCAATCTTTAATTTTTATTGTGAGAAAACTGTTGAATAGCATATTAACTTCATTAATGTGAAATAATTAAACCACAATAGAAAAATATTTAACACTTTTATAAATATAGATTTCTTGTTGAAAATGCAAATCTAGTTATGGCATACTTTTAAAAAATGTACAAAATTAAGGTTGCCTCAGTTTCTGCACACACATCATAAGGATCCAGAATGTTAAAAGCTTCAACATAGATGGGATCAAATGCAGCACAGTATATAGCTTGACAAACTTGGCAAAGTTTCCATACAGTAGGTATGTTACACAACTTACCTTCAGCGGCACTGCAGTTCTGCCACTACCCGTGTGCGCGCCTTTGGCGCCTTTGAGAGGGAGGCAGGTTTAAAATGCCGTTTTCCTCCAGACAATTCAAATCGATCAATCTCAGGGGATTTAGTTGCTAAAGAGAAATCGCTCCGACATTTGTTTTATGGAGTTATTTTTAAACTACGCTGAATCATTTATTAGCAAGAGTGAATGAAAAATCATCTTTTAATGCCGTGAACGCCGACAACGGGACGGACCTTACGTAGGGGACAAAAGAAGGTACACGGTTTATTTTTACATACAAACGTGGTTCTTAGGAAGTCTTTAATCAAAATTTCATGTTGCGAAAAGGGGACAAAAACAAAAAACAAACCGGCAGTAGTTTTCCTGCCGACTGGGGGTTAAATTCACCGCAAACTGCAACGTTCCAATCCATCGCGTTCCACAAAAACCCACTCGCAAGTTGATTTAAATGGCCATTAATTTACGGGAATTAAACACTAAATTCCTTCAATTTGGCCTATAAATTAATGAAAATTAGAGTAAAAAAATCATGTTATATTGTGAATTATTGTGTGAATGTTATTTGAACACTTAGGCAATTTAAAAATGTTTATCTTTTCTTAAGAAATGGAATTGAATTCTAGTAATTGAATTTTGTAATTAGCTACAATTAGGTAACTGACTAATTATATGCTTTAATTTCAGGTTATCCAAGTAAGATTGTTTCATATTTGTTTCAGAATGCTTCAATCTATAATAACTGAAATTTTCATTCAGTTCTCTTAATTATTAAGTAGAATCAAATTCACAGGACAAGGTGTTAAGAAGTCCCTTGTGCCAGTAGGTGGGGAGCATTTCACAACACTCGTTGATCGTTGAGAGTGGTAGACGCTCTATATCTTGGCCTGGGTAACCTTCAGGACAGTTGGGCACAGGACACATCATCAGTAGTGTATCCTTGCATCACTGGGTGTTTCGGCCTTTTAACACTATACACCCTCCACAAGGGCGGCCCGCTGCAGGATGATCAGCCCTCAGCGCGTGTCCCGTGTCAAACTGTCCCAAAGATTCACCATGACGTAAGAAAGTTATGGGCTTTTGACTGTCCTCGATCACAGCTTTTGAGTTAAGTCAATGGAAAAGCAATGGGGAACAAGATGCTAATTTCCGAGTATGAAAATGGCCATAACTTTTATAATACTGAAGATATGAAAGTGAATTAGGTGTCAAATTAAACTTATTTGTATGCTTTATCTGATGGGATAAACTGCAGACTTGATTTTTTAAATCTCAAAATTTTGTAACATTGCTACATACAGAGCAAAAAATATAAATTCCTGGACAAATGTGAAGTTCCATCAGCCAACTGAGATTTTTGTTTAACTTTAATAGTGATTCAGCATTCATGCTGTGCTGAACGTACAGACTGAAATTTGGACTGCAAATGTAAATAAATCTCAAGTGCTGCTCCAGAATTCATAGTAAATAGCAGGTGGTAGAATTTTACTGTCAAGTAACTCCAGCCATATCTCAAATACGGCATCCAACAGAAAAACTTAGAAATGTAGTAGGTCCTGGAGAAATGATGTTCCAACCTAATACTTGAAATGCCAGTCACCCTGACCAATGTGGAACCAGTACAAAGCTGGATGCAAATTTACTAGACTCAAGGAATACACAAATAGCACCAGGAAGGGGATGGAAATGCTATAGAAATGGAAGTGAGATATATTTTAAATTTGGAATTTATTTTGAAATCCTTCCCTTGACACAGTGGTCCAGCAGTCGAATTTGGGTCTAGCAAGGGCTCAAGAACAAAACCCAGGTTCACTCACCAATCATCTGCACAATGGTAGACTTCCTCACCTTGCCTTACCTCGCCTTGTTTTACCTCCCCTTTGTCCTTTAAAGTTGGACAGCAATGAAACGGGCCAATCGTCCCACCACATCCATACCTACATTTTGCTAATTGATATTGCTCCCATTTGCTCACATTAAGACCATATCTTGCATGTTTAGATGTTTGTCTAAATGCCTTTCTAACATAGTAATTATATCTGATTTCACCACCTCCTCTGGCAATGTGTTCCAGATGATTCCTTTCCCTGCTCCCACTAATTCTTTTTACATTCATTTTACTTTCCCTCTATGAATCATTTCACCCGGGTCCTCACCACCATTCTTAAACCTATTAGTAGAACTATCGCTCATGTGAGGATTCCTGCACACAACCCAGAATAACAATGTTAATGATCCTTCTATGATGCCCCTTCTTAGCTAGACATTTGGCCCATATCCCTCTTAAACCTTTCCTGTCCATATACCTGTCCAAGTGTCTTTTACATGCTGTTATAGTGATAAGGTTCACTACTTAAAAAACAGACAACCCACAAAAATGTTAGGTAAACCAACTCAAGCTCTACTGATCATCAGCCGGCTGAAGTGACGGGGATACACCAGTCAAGTAAGCAACAGACACTTGACTTCCCATGCCACCACTTCAATGAACAAAGATTTGCACGGTGTTTTATACTGTGTGTTACTTAATCACATTCCACAGATGTTAGTCATGGTCATAAGATGTAGCCAATATACATCACTGCAGGACGAGCCCGAGCTTGTCTCTCTTGTCAATTGGTAGACACATTTCAACGGCACCGGTCATTGTCCCAATATACATCAACCTGAGACAAGCCCGGGCCTGTCTCTCTCTCGCCCACCAACTGGCACTCTTCCACTGGAGAAAGGCTGCTTGAGAAGGAATACAAGCTACAACCTAGTCAAGTATTCCACCATGTCTATTTTATATATTTAAAAGCATTTAACCTTTTCAATAGTACCTGCCTCTGGCAGTTCATTCGATATATCTATACGAGTGAAAAGTGTGTTTTGTTAAAAGAGACAATAGTGCAAGATGCAGTTGAAATACAAATAACACAGAAAAATAATGATTGATAAGGCAGCCATATCAGAAAAACCTAACAGTTTAGGACTATTAAATTGTAATGCAAATTGTAAACCAGAATCATCAGAGAGCTACACATAAGTGGTCTAAGAATAGTGTGATGTCAGTAAGTGAAATAGATCATAAAAGATGTTATTTTACTGATACTATTATCTGAATACTGGATTTGCTCATATCAAATACTCAAGGAAAGCATTACATATGCAAACTAAACAAAATAACAGATTAACACATAACACACGTGGAAAACATACCACTTGTCAACAGCCACTTTTAAGCTGTCACTGAGAAAATTGCGTAGAAACTGACCTGTTTTTGCATATCTACTTGCTGAATCTTTTCAAAAATAGGATAAATAAATATACTTCAAAAATCGAGAAAGTTTGACATACATTATGGTCAAATAGACTGAGCTTTAATCACCAACTGTTTATCAATGTTGTTTTGAGGACAGGAAATAATGTTTGTTTTGAGGACCATCAATAATGCTGCTGCCAAATTTGTAAAATGAAATGAGGGATATCATCTACTTAAATCGATTCTACACATTGTATATAAGCGAATGGTTATAACACTGATGATATCAGGTAATTTTGAGTGCTGGAAAATATCTAACATTGAAGCAAAGAAGCCATGATAAATTAAATTTATACATCATATTAAGTTTTAGTTTTAATATAAATTTCAGTTAATTTACACTTGCATGTTCTTTTGTTCATGATCTATTTTCAGAGAATAGTACAGTGTTTGATGTGCAGTGTGGAATTAAAGTTTTTTTTAAAACCACCCACTGTTAGAACAACATTCAATATTGTCTGATTACTGTCCTTAATTAATATCTGTAATGAAACGTCTGTGACATCACTGACATTTCCACCAGTAATTCTGGGATAATTTTTGAATAAAATTCACCGTTTATGTTAAACATTGGCTGTACTAACTTCATTTCATGAGATTGGCACAGAGAGTGTAATTCCAGGGATGCAGGTACAGTTAATACATTAATTATACCACCCATTTTTTTCCCACTTTCACTGATATTTGCATTTCGCGTTTCAATGTTCAGGATTAGCTGGTATTCATCTAAAACATGTTTTAACTGATTGTGGCAGGACTATCACCAGAGAGGTGGTTCTCAAGGATTATCCGGAAAATCCAGTAAGACGTGGTTTTCCCAGTGATGGCCAGATTCCTTAAATGAATGATTCAAAAAATAATTTCAGACCATCACTGCAAGAATTTGTATTTCCAGCCAACATTACACACTCATGGATAGATGCATGCACAAAAGATAGAAGGTGTGGATGGAGACAAGCAAGTTCTTCCCTCATATTGCTTCTCTGACACCACTGCAGACCTGGTCTGGTATCTACTACCTTCAGGACGCAGCCAATTTCATCAGAGTTGGAGCTACCAAGTCACTCTTAATGATGGATACTGAAGTGCCTAACAAAGAGTTTGTTCTGTTCTGTTACTCTCATCAGTCCTTCTCCCAAATGTGTTCAAAATGGATTAATGACTGATTAATCAGTCAGGCAACAGATTTAGATGATTATCATCAGGAGATTTCCTTACTTCATTTAACGTAGTAGTATCAGACCTCATGGGGCCTAGTCAACGTTAAAATATCCAAGGATCTCTCCCTCCTGAATGGTACTATTATCGTGCCCACTCTGGTAGGCCTATTCTGCAAGTGAGCAGGACACATCAAGAAGTGGCAATGAAGAAATCAGACTGAAAGTTAAAATTGTATATGACTAGGTAAGACTGTTACTTAGACTGTGGCCCAATTTTTGATCATCCTTTTTGTGATTCTGTGAAAAAGTCCTCTCAAGATAGAAAGGCGGTTGTACAGGATTAAAGGTACCAAATCTGCCTGACAGATCAAAATGCATGACAGATTAATTTCTACATAAACTGAAAGCATTGGCATTCCACCAGCACTATTTTCACACCATCTCATATTCCACATATGGAAAGATCTTCCATGAAAATTAATAAATCGAGGAATTAGGACTAGCATTTTCTTGGCATGAATAACATATCCTGGATTAAAAGGATTTAGGCTTGTAAGTACACTAGAGACTCAGTATTGCTTTAAGAATATTATTGCTTTAAACAGACTTGGAATTGTGCTACTGCACTATGAGAATGTTTCAAATAAATCATAGAAGGTTCTCTCACCTGTTGGATATTGCAATAATTGGCAAAACATGCAACCATTTCAGACATCACTTCAACCTCATGGGACTTCTTTGTATTCATAAATGTGCTGGTTTTCAGAAACATTTCTAAAATGGAAAGTATTTTGAGTTTTTACTAATTCGCTGAGAAACTGCCTGATGTTTAGACATGAAAGGTTGACATCCAATACTAATGCTTTCTCAGAAATATAAGCTGTATTATTACGTAAAGAAATAACGTCGAAGGTAACTTCATAGTAATATAGAACAATTTCAACTTCTTGATACCCATAAGACAGAAAATATGTCTCCAAAGTTTATACTGCGACTTATGTCTGATCTGGACAGACAACATAAAGCCTTGGGTGAATTTTAGTCATTCAAAGCATTTCTTGAAACAACACTCAGGTTTCTTACATATGCAAACGGACCACTTTTGTTGGTTGTGAAATTCTAAATGTCAAATCTAGGAGCAAATGGGATTGTTTTTTTCCACTCTCATCTTGTGTGGCTGTCATATATCTGAAGCAGCCTAATCAATGGCTCCTAAAGAACCATTTATTCAGTTGTAGAATAAAGAACCCTTTTGTTCTATTTTGTGTGGACCCGTAACCAAAAAATTACTAGCGTACTATTGGTATGTTTTAATATTGCTGAAAGGCGTTGCTTTACCACATCATCTCCCACTCTTCTGATCGGTTCTGCTCAGAGAAGTTCTCCTCACGATGTGCACATTTATGGCATCCTTAGTTCACAAGCAGCCAGGACAAAAAACAACCAGGGCAAAAATGGCTCATATGAAAGCTGACTGATGCATCCATTTATCTGGTGCCAGTTCTGGATACAAGTTAATTAGTTCTTACATAGCGTCAACACTCAAACTATGACTCCTAACGTTACATCTGAATCTTCTGAGATTGCGACATGTGAAAATATTGTTGTATCAACCATTTTGTAAGTGCTTTTTCTCTATTCAATCCAATGTTTGGATGGAGGACGTTTGGCATGACCACTAAAACTCTCACCAACTTCTCCAGGTGAACCATAGAAAGCATTTTATCAGGTAGCATCACAGCTTGTTTTGGGAACAGCTCCATCCAGGACCACAAGAAATTGCAGCAAATTAGGCCATCACACAAACTAACTTCCCTTCTTTTGACTCCATTTATACCTCACGTTGCCTTGGCAAGGCCAGCAGCATAATCAAGGATGAGTCGCACCATGGCCACTCCCTCTTCTATCAGGCAATGACACATGCAGACGACACAGCCCTAATTGGACTGATCAAGGATGGAGAGGAGTCTGCCTACAGACAGGAAGTGACACAGCTGGCATCGTGGTGCCATCGTAACAACCTGGAGCTCAATGCTCTTAAGAGGGTGGAATTGATTGTAGCCTTTAGGAGAGCTCCGCATCCCCTCCCCCAACTCACCATCAACAAAACCACAGTCACAGCTGCGGAGAAATATAAGTTCTTCGGAACCATCATCTCCAGGGACCTTAAATGGGAGGCCACCATCGACTCCACGGTCAAAAAGGCCGAACAGAGGATGTACTTCCTGTGGCAGCTGAGAAAACACAATCTGCCACAGGCAATGATGGTCCAGTTTTATACTGCCTTCATAGAGTCTGTCCTCACCTTCTCCATCATGGTCTGGTTTGGCTCAGCCACCAAGCGCGACATCCAGAGACTGCAGCGCATCAAATGATCAGCCGTGAAGATCGTTAGCTGCAACCTTCCCCCCGTCGACGAACTGTACACTGCAAGGGCCAGGAAGAGAGCGGGTAAGATAATCTCTGACCCCTCTCATCCTGGCCACAAACTCTTTGAAACATTTCCCTCTGAAGGCGACTCGGGACTGTCAAAGCCGCCACAGCCAGGCATAAAAACAGCTTTTTTCCCACGAGCAGCAACTCTACTCAACTGCCAAACATCTGTAGCATCCTTGTGCTCTGGTATTTTATTTCATTCTTCACGTTTAAATTATAATGTTTTATTTTTAATTGTCTAGAGTATATCGTGTTGTTACTTGCAAGCAAAGCACCAAGGCAAATTCCTTGTATGTATACATATCTGGCTAATAAAATGTATTCAATTCAATACAAAAGGTGTAGAAGTGTGAAAACTTCAGGAACTTCATGGGTTCAGGAACAGTTTCTTCCCAGCTGTTATCAGCAAACTGAATCATCCTACCACAACCAGAGAGCAGTGCTGAACTACTATCTATCTCTTTGATGACCCTCGGACAACCTTGATCAGACTTTGCTGGCTTTACCTTGCACTAAACATTATTCCATATCATGTATCTATCCTGTAAATGGATCGATTGTAATTATGCATTGTGACTGGTTAGCATGCAACAAAAGCTTTTAACTGTACCTTGGTACATGTGACAATAAACTAAACTAACCTAAAGAGGAAACAGCACTCACATACTAAGGGTATTTAAATCAAGCCATTATTATTTTGAAATTTTGTAGCACACACATCTAACTATGTAAACGTTATGATATTTTATATTTATAACGTTTCAGTTGCTATAGTTGATAGACACCTACACAACTGGACTGCTTTTACTACCATTGGCACACGACATAACTGTAGCAGAACAAATCCATTCCTTGGCAGTAATGATTGAAGATGACTTGCTTATACTCCAATTTGGTGGGTTTCATGGTGGCTAGTCAGAATAGGTGGAAACTGCAGACTCCGTCTCCTTCAAGAAATGTAACATCTCATTGACATCTGGGAGCGACTGGCCCATATGTCCAATAGGTAGTTTGTGTAGGAAGGAATTGCAGATGCTGGATAGGCACAAAATGCTGGAATACATCAGTGGGACAGGCAGCATTTCTGGAGAGGAATGGGTGATGTTTTGGGTCGAGACCCTTCTTCAGACTGAAAGTCAGGGGATGTGAGACAGAGTTTGTTAGATGGGGCGCACTTTCCACTGTCAGCCCAGGGCTTCTATTTCCAAACTAGGCATGAACTTGTGGTTCTAAGTACCTCTTGAATGTTCCTTCTCCATTTCGATTGATTCTTCAGAGATTCCCAAGATTCACTGAGGATGTTACATTTCTTCAAGGAGGCTTTGAGCATATTTTTTAATATTCCACAGTTGGATATGTATTGCTTCTTCGCTAGGAGGCCATTTAATATTCTTCTTTTTTTAATTAAAATCTTTTTGTAAATCTTTGAAATATACAATTGAACATTCTGTAACACAATCTAGGCTCACAAAAGACATTGCCTTTAGTGCAAAACGACTTATGTTACATGAAAGAATGATGATGGGAACGTTAAACACAGTTAGTTGAAGAATACAATGACACACTGAAGCAAATTTAAAAAATATATAAAACAAAGAACGCAGACTTCCGAGTTCTTGATCAAATAGTTTCAAATCTGAAAAAGTATAATAATGACAAATTAATCCAGAATAAAGAAGATAATCCAGGAATAAAGAAAAAAGATGGTCAAATTAATAATTTTATCTGATTCTAAAAGAAGGTGAGCACATTGGATTTCCAGGATTGATATGGGAACAAAATGACAACAACATTGCAGCTGAATTATTTTAACAGAACAGAAAGATTCAATTATATAAAAACAAAGCTGGTGGTAGTGGAGGGGGTGGGGGAAGGATGATCTTATGGCAGTCTTTACAATCATGAAATCATAGAAGGTAGCATGTGTAGTGGAAATCGTATCAGTGGCAATAAATAAAGAGGTTATTAATAAATCAATTTGGAATTTTGGAGAAATGTCATTATCTAAAGGATGGTTTGCACCTGGAATTTGCTACTATGTAGTTAATAGCAAATACATATTTCAGAGAAGATGGATAAACATGAGGAGGAAGGGAATCCAATATAACATTGATAAGATTAGATGAAGGGCAGGAAGAGGCTTTGGTGAAGTGTCAGAACTACATGGACCAAGTGACCCAATTTCCCAGCTTTTGTGACATTCAGAGTTTAGAAGGATGAGAGGAGATCTCATTGAAACATATAAGATTGGTAAGGACTTGGACACGCTAGAGGCAGGAAACATGTTCCCGATGTTGGGGGAGTCCAGAACCAGGGGCCACAGTTTAAGAATAAGGAGTACTCCATTTAGAACGGAGACGAGGAAACTTTTTCTCACAGAGAGTGGTGAGTGTGGAATTCTCGGCCTCAGAGGGTGGTGGAGGCAGGTTCTCTGGATGCTTTCAAGAGAGCTAGATAGGGCTCTTAAAAATAGCGGAGTCAGGGGATATGGGGAGAAGGCAGGAACGTGGTACTGATTGGGGATGATCAGCCATGATCACATTGAATGGCGGTGCTGGCTTGAAGGGACAAATGGCCTACACCTGCACCTATTGTCTATTCATTACATTCCTCACTACATTCCATTAAAAATATAGAGTGCATACCTTTTTGTTTATCTCCCCACAATTCCTGTCGCAGGTCGTCCAATGGTGTGCAAATTCCAAGGTTTGGTAACGAGTGATCCCGAGTAATTCCCATGTAAGCATCCACATTGTTAAGCTTCTGAGATTGATCCCATACTGAGCCACCTTTTCCTTCTGCTCAGGAATATTGACAAAATCTGTGCATTAGTTTCCATTGTCACTAAAGAGCACTCATGTTAGTTCTTCAAACTGAAGTGCGTACATTCATGTCACGTCAAGTCAATAACAAGATTCAAGATAATTGGTAGAAAATAAGTGGCAAAGTTGGGACTGGAAATTACTCTCTAAAGGATGGGTTGGAGCAACAAGTTTAATCCTATTTAAAGAAGTACCTAATAAACACAAGAACTGCCATATCTTACAAGGCTATGTATCTATAGCTAGGACATGGAATTAGCCTGAGCAGCTCCTTTTTATCTGGCATGGACAAAATGAGCTACTTGGCCTCCATCATTAAATTCCTGCTTTTAAACAAAGTAATAAAAGGAAAACCCCAATTCCCTGTGGCTTTGAAAGTACGAGTTATACATTTCTGAGAATACAAGTGAAAATGAAAATTATAAAATAAGATGAATAGAAATTCAGTGAAATTCAAAAGTAATTTTAGTGCACATATTAACATACTGTAGCGGCACCTGGTGGTATCTTTGGGTAGTCAAACCCTCGGATTGGCTGCTCCAGTCACGTGGGCGCAGGGAGCGATATTTGCGTGCTTCTTACCGAGTTGTTTCATTCTAGTGCCACACTTGTGGAAGTAACATCGTTTTGTTGGCTATCTTACCAACCAGAGTATATTCACTGTTTTACTGTTACAAAATAAAACCCTTTGAATTTACTCACTGTCTCGACTCGCCAAACTGGTGACCCCGACGCTTCCACTCGTATATTGGACATCAAGAATGGAAGCCGCCACCGTTCCCAACGCTCAGCAGAATGCCGTTGCCCTCAAGCTACCTGTGTTCTGGGCATGTGCGGGCTCAGCTGCAGAGATCGCACTGCCCTCCTTTTACGCATGGACGGGTTGGGCGATCGCAAGCTGTCCACACTGATGGCCGAAATGCTCGCCCTGATGGACGGCCACCACCCGTGTCCGCTCTTCGAACAGGCGTTCTGACGACATCCGCCTCATGCTCATTTGTTCCGATTTCGCTGACCCCATGCAGCTCGCCGAGAGGGCCGACGAACTCTGGCTAGCGAAGTAGCAAGATGGCGGCTCCATCAACCGGGTCTCCGCGCCAGTTGCCTCGGCCGGATCGCGGGAACGCCCCGCCCACTGCTTCCATCACAGAGCCACAGCCACGCACCGGGGACCGGGTAAGCACAAATGGTGCTTGACGCTGTCGTCAACCCTGCTCGTTTCAGGGAAACGCCTCAGCCGATCGTCTGCAAAGGCGATTGCGATCGGCCCAAACAACCGCCTCTACGTCCGTGACCATCACTCCGGCAGGCGCTTCTTCGTTGATTCCGGTGCTATCGTCAGCATCCTCCCGCCGACTGCACGCGACACCCGTGCTGGTAAGCGGGGCACTATGCTCACGGCCGTTAATAGAAGTACCATTCGCACTTATGGCATGTGGTCCCTCTTGCTCTCTTTCGACTCCCGCTGGTATGAGTGGACTTTCATCGTTGCCGACATCGCACAACCGCTCCTGAGTGCCGACTTCCTGCTGGCTTTCTCTCTCTTAGTCGATGTGCGGGGTGGGCGCATGATCCCGGCATCGGCCCTTGGCTTCCGCCTCCCACAGCTCAGTGCCGTCGCCGAGGTTGATGGCCCCTATGCGTCCCTCCTCAGGGATTTCCCCAAGCTCCCCACTCCCCGTTTCAGCACGGCAGGCCCTAAGCACAGGGTCGTCCATCATATCCCCACCGTGGGCTTCCGGTACACGCCCGAGGGTGCCGTCTTCCACCGGACAAGCTTCGCATCGCCCAAGAGGAGTTTCAGCTCATGGAGGAGATGGGGATCGTCTGGCGTTCAGACAGCCTGTAGGCATCCCCACTGCACATGGTCCCCAAAGCATCTGGGGGGTGGAGACCAAGTGGGACTATAGGCGTCTGAACGCCATGACAACGGCGGACCGCTACTCGGTGCCCTACATCCAGGACGTTTCTACCCACCTCGAGGGTGCCGCCGCCTTCTCTAAAGTCGACCTTGTCCGTGGCTATAACCAGATCCCAGTTCACCCGGACGACGTCCCCAAGACCGCGACGATCACCCCGTTCGGGTTGTTCGAATGGCTGCGTATGCCCTTTGGATTGAAGAACGCCGTGCAGGCGGGCCAAAGGCTTATGGACAGGGTCGGGAGGGATCTGCCGTTCGTCTTAATCTACCTCAATGACATCCTGGTCGAAAGCCCCACCCAGGACGAGCACATTGAACACCTTGGACTCTCTTCCAGCGCCTCCTCGACCATGGCCTCATAATCAACCCCGCCAAGTGCCAGTTCGGCCTCCGTTCCATCTTCGTTCTGAGGCAGAGCATCACACCTCAAGACGCCGCCCCTCTACCCTCAAAGGTGGAGGCCATTCGGCAGTTTCACCGACCGCACACGGTAAAGGGGTTGCAGGAATTTGTTGGCATGGTGAATTTTTACCATAGTTTTGTGCCGGCAGCTGCCAACATCATGTGCCCTTTTCCAGGCAAGCCGCGGGAGCTCAAATGTTCAAAGGTTCATTTATTGTCACATACACCAATTGGTGTAGTGAAATTCGAGTTGCCTTTGCAGCACATTAATAAGAATACAACATGACATTATAAAGAAATTGAACATAAAACATAAAAACATCCTCCCACAATGGTTCGCACTGTGAGGGAAGGCATAAAGTCCAGTCCCCATCCATAGTTGGGCCTATTGAGGCCTCCGCAGTCGCCGCTACGGGGCCCGATGTTTCAGGCCCTTCTCGCCGGGTGATGGTGCTCCGTCGTCGGGAGAACCCTCTCAGCGGCTTGGGATGCCTGGAACGGCCGCTTCCTTACCGGAGACCGCGGCTGGACGGAGCTCCACCACTGGCAGTCTCGGCGAGAGATCCCAGGCTCCCGATGTTAAAGTCAGCTCCGCCGTCTGCAGCTCTGCGATGTTCATCGGCGGACTCAGCATTCCGGAGCTCCAGCGCGGCGACCCGGGCAAGGTATCGCCCTGTCCGCGATAGTGCTCCGGGGCTGTGCCGCTGCTGAAGCCGTGGTTCTGGCCGGTCCCCTCATGAAACGCCGCTCCAGACCCGATGGTAGACCGCGAGGACGGGTCAAGATGCTGCTCGGAGGAAAACCGCCCCTCCGACCAGGTAGGGACTGAGAAATACAGTTTCTCCCTTTCACCCCCCCACCCCCCACACATAAAAAGAATAGACTTCCAAACAAAACACTTTTTAACATACTAAAAATTAAAAAAGTGAAAGGACAGACAGCTGCAGGCAGGACAGCCATACCCAACTGGACGGCCCCACCTAGATACAGTTGGTCGAGTGGTCCTCTGAGGCGGACGCGGCGTTTGAGGGTGCCAAGGCGGCCCTGGCCAACGCAACCATGTTGGTCCACCTGCGGGCCTCAGCCTCAACGGCCCTCACTGTGGACGCCTCGGACATGGCTGTGGGCAGCGTCCTGGTACAACTCTTCGAGGGCCGCTGGCAGCCGCTGGCAGCCGCTGGCAGCCACTGGCCTTTTTCAGCCGAGCTCCCAAGCGCAACTACAGCGCCTTCGACAGGGACCTCCTGGCGTTGTACTTGGCCATCTGGCATTTCCACTACTTTCTCGATGGTCGCATTTTCACTGCCGTCACTGACCACAAACCCCTCATCTTTGCCTTGGGTAAGGTCTCTGACCCGTGGTCCGCCCGCCAGCAGCGACACCTCGCTTACATCTCCGAGTTCACCACGGACGTTCAGCACGCCGCGGGAATCTCAACACGGTCCCTGACGCTCTGTCCCACCCCTCCCTCCCCTCCATTTCAGCCGTAGACCACGGCGTGGACTACGAAGAGCTGCCTGCGGCACAGGCAGATGGCGGACTACCGCACTGCAATTTCTGGCCTCCAGTTGGCTGATGTCCCATGTGAATCCTTGGGCACGATTGTCTTCTACGATGTCTCCATGGGTCGACCTTGCACCATCGTCCCCATATGTTGGCGTCGCCGGATTTTTGATTCCATCCATGGTCTGGCCCACCCGTCCATACGGGCGACCTCTGCGCTGGCGGCGGACAAATTTGTTTGGCACGGTCTACGCAAGCAGGTGGCGGCCTGGGCCCGTGCCTGCCTTCCCTGTCAGACTTCCAAGGTCCAACGGCACGTGCAGCCCCCGGTGCAGGATTTTGACGTCCCTGCGGGTCGTTTCCTGCATATTCACGTTGATCTAGTGGGCCCGTTGCCGACATCCACGAGATTCACGAGGTGGCCAGAGGCTATCCCGCTCTCGGACACCTCCGCCGCAACTTGTGCCCAAGTCGTTGCGGCCAAACAGGACCTGGATTGCCCGGTTCGGGGATCCGTCGGATATCTCCATCGACCGGGGGGCGCAATTCACTTCTTCTTTATGTCTTCCCTCACTCACCTATATGGGGCGCGGTTACATCACACCACCACCTACCACCTACAAGCCAACGGGCTCGTTGCGCGCTTTCACCGCCTCCTCAAGTCGGCGTTGAAGGCTCGGCTCACGGGTCCAGACTGGGTGGACCAATTGCCATGGGTGCTGCTCGGAATCCGCACCGCCCCCAAGGAGGACTTAGCCGCTTCCTCTGCTGAGCTCGTGAATGGCCTGGCCCTGCGGGTGCCTGGGGACATTCTCCCAGCCGTCCGTGGGTGGGTGGACTCTGCCCCGGCGTTGCTGGCGACCCTCAGGGAGCAGGTGAACGGGCTGGCTCCAGTTCCCACTTTGCGGCATGGTTTGCCAGTGATGCACGTGCCGTCGGCTCTGCAGCATTGTATCTTTGTTGTCGTTCGCAGGGACGCGCACAGATCCCCCTTTGCAGCGAGTCTACGAGGGGCCGTTCCGGGTGTTGCGATCTGGAGTCACCATCTTCACCTTGGACATGGGGGGCCGGGAGGAGATCATCTCCGTCCTTCGACTCAAGCCTGTCCATGTCGACGTTGACAGCCCGGTGGTGGTCGTGCAGCCCCGACGTAGAGGTGATCCGCCAGCCGATCCAGCTGCACCTCTTGTGCCTGTTTCCCCCGCCCAGTTACAGTCTCCTGGCCCTGTTCGGCCAGTCCCTCGTGTTACGCCCTCCCCGTTAGGGTCTCCTGGCCTTGTTCAGCCTGTCCCTCTTGTTATGCCTGCCTCGCCTCCGCGGACCTGCTCGGTTCCGTACCTCGGGTTCTGGGGGGGGGGGGGGGGGGGGCTGTAGCAGCACCTGGTGGTGTCTTTGGGTAGTCAAACCCTTTGATTGGCTGCTCCAGTCACGTGGGTGCGGGGAGCGATATTCGCGCGTTTTTTACCGAGTTGTTTCATTGTAGCGCCACACTTGTGGAAGTAACATTGTTTGGTTGGCTGTCTTACCGACCAGAGTTTATTCACTGTTTTACTGTTACGAAATAAAACCCTTTAAATTCACTCACTGTCTCGACTCGCCAAACTACTTTATTATCAAAGGAAACATTTGATGAAATAACAATTTTCAGTTTGACTATTTCTTCCAACTCACTGGACTCGAATCTGTGATGATAAATAATAATGATGTTACCAGCACTCACCATTATAACAGAGTAAATCGACTTCTATGGTATGCACACTGAAACTCAGAAGCCGTGTTGACAGTGATCCCTTCTTTCTCCCCAGGGTGCCCTGTTGGGAACTTCCCCAACATCATCTGCAGAAAACTATAAACTGTCAGGAACTTAAAGGTATTAATTATGTATTCTCACAATAAAATAGCGTTAAAATATGAAGAAAATCGCAAATTACTAGAGGAACTCCGCAGGTCGAGTAGCGTCTGCAGTCTCTTGTGTCTCTGAAAATATAAAATGTGTTGCACGAGGTACATTACAACTTAATGTTTAATGGTATATCAAACCAAAATTACTGTTAACAATCTCACTGTCCTAAATAAAAACAAATTTTATATTTGTGAATTATCATTCAATGATTATTTCAAAATTGTGTACTACAAAAATAAATAAATGGCTACTTTTAAAAATATCAAGATATTTCAGCTTCTACCTTAATCTCGTGTGTGTATCTTATTTCATTCAGTTACAAGTTGTTGCTTTAGCTTCATGCTTCGCATCAACTTGGATGCTATGCTTGTTTGTCAGAGATCTCTTTGGGTTTATGCCTGCAAGATAATGATTTTGGGGAAAATTGAAATCTATTGTAGATCTTTGTGCAAGATCTTGTGGGCAGGTTCTCTGAGGTCAGTGCTAAGTGTCATTGATTCACTTCTGATTGTAATAATTGAGCTCATAGTATGAATACGAGAGGGGCATGAATGAAGCAAGAAAGAATTATTAGAAATGATTCAAAATCAAAGTATAAATAAATAGTGAAAGGAAGATTTGGTTCAAAGTAACAAGATGCAAAGGCTTTGAAGGAGTTGTCTGGATAAGCCAGGAAAGTACAGGCCAGTAGAGCTTACCGAGATACAATGAACTGCAAATGATGATTTACAAAAAAAAGTATTGAAGTAACTTGGCGGGTCATGTAGCATCTCTAGATGACATGGATAGATGACATTTTCGGTCGGGACCCTTCTTCAGACAGTAGATCTAATGCCAAGGCTAGGTAGTTATTGGAAGGCATTCTGAGACAAGATTTGTTTGAATTTGCAAAGGCAAGAACGGATTAGGGAAGTCAGCAGAGTTTTTTGTAGGGAATCATGTCTCACAAACTTGACTGAGTTTTTTGAAGGTAACCAAGTGGATTGAAGAGAGCAGGGCAGTAGACATTGTCCATTTGGACTTTTGCAAGGTCTTTGACTGATTTGGAAAGTTGTAACATATAGGATCTAGGGTGCAATAGGTAATTGGATACAAAATTAATTTGGTGGTTAGAGGATGGAAGTGTTGGGTTGGAGGCCGGTGACCAGTCATGCACTGCAGGGATCAATGCTGGGTCTCCTGTTTATCATATATTAATGTATGAGCATGTTAGTGACACGATTAATACATTTGCAGGTGGCACAAAAAGGGTCCGTTTCTCTGCTTTTCAACTCTATGACTACATTTAAAAGAGATTGTTGTGCAAATTAAAATATAAGTACTCAAACCAAATGAGAACATGATCAGAATTCAAAACTAATC
Source organism: Raja brachyura (assembly GCA_963514005.1). Next base: position 11,966,612 of record OY740800.1, on the reverse strand, counting down.
TTTAAAACAGCTTTGATTATAATTGATCATTCTAGTCATAAAAGTGATACAGTGTGGAAACAGGCCCTTCGGCCCAACGTGCCCACACCAGCAAACATGTCCCAGCTACACTAGTCCCACCTGTCTGCGTTTGGTCCCTATCCCTCTAAACCTGTTCTATCCATGTACTTGTCTGTTTCTTAAACTAGAGTAAGTGGGATCCGTTGGGTCCCATGTTCACACGGGAGGGCTGGTCCCCCGACGCAATATTCCACCTCTCCACCAATTCCAATATTGGTGGCCAGTGGGGGGGGGGGGGGGGGGGGCTTTCTGGAGCGCTGGTATGGGATCTTGGGGTGGCAGCTCAGTCCCTCAAGCCTGATGTGCTGGCAACTCACTCACGGCTGGTGGGCTGGCAGTTGACTCATGCCTATTCTTTGAAATTCCATTTCAAGCAGGGTGAAAGGCCACCAAATTCAAATCCATTTTCCTACCATTTCAAGCAGGGTGCAAGGCCACCAAATTCAAGTGCAGTTTCCTACCACTTCAAGCAGGGTGCAAGGCCACTGAATTCAAGTGCAGTTTCCAACCACTTCAAGCAGGGTGCAAGGCCACCAAATTCAAGTGCAGTTTCATATTAGTTCAAGCAGGGTGCAAGGCCAAAGAATTCAAGTGCAGTTTCATACCATTTCATGCAGGGTGCAACACCACCACATTCAAATGCAGTTTCATACCATTTCAAGCAGGGTGAAACCACCATAAAACCATACAAAACACCAAACTCACAGTTCAGTAGCCATCCAGTGTGTTCAGTTTATTCACAGCTTAGACAGAAGTGACCTCCCCCTCCCCCATCAGGCAGAGACTGAGTAACACCCTCACTTCCGGGTTTTATAACCCCTCCACCTCCCACCGGAAAAGGTGTGGCCTTCATGACAGGAGAGAGATGCTCAACATTTTTTTAAACACTAATAACACTTATTTTTCATTGATGGGAAGAATCCTTTGCTCCTGCTGAGCGGAGGGGGAATGAGTAAGATGGCCAAAAATCACAGCCGTAAGTGATAGCGTTTTATCTAAAATCAATATACATTGCAAACAGGAAGTTAGCCAAAGCACTCAAGCCAGCATTGCAGTAGTGCCTTTTCACTTCAAGCCAAAGCACCCGAGCCACCATTTGCAGTAGTGCCTTTTGACTTCAAGCCAAAGCACCCAAGCCACCATTTGCAGTAGGGGTTTTCACTTCAAGCCAAAGCACCCAAGCCACCATTTGCAGTAGTGCCTTTTTAATTTAAGCCAAAGCACCCAAGCCACCATTTGCAGTAGTGCCTTTTCACTTCAAGCCAAAGCACCCAAGCCACCATTTGCAGTAGTGCCTTTTCACTTCAAGCCAAAGCACCCAAGCCACCATTTGCAGTAGTGCCCTTTCACTTCAAGCCAAAGCACCCAAGCCACCATTTGCAGTAGTGCCCTTTCACTTCAAGCCAAAGCACCCAAGCCACCATTTGAAGTAAACATAGAAACATAGAAAATAGGTGCAGGAGTAGGCCATTTGGCCCTTCGAGCCTGCACCGCCATTCAATATGATCATGGCTGATCATCCAACACAGTATCCTGTACCTGCCTTCTTTCCATACCCCCTGATCCCTTTAGCCACAAGGGCCACATCTAACTCCCTCTTAAATATAGCCAATGAAGTGGCCTCAACTACCTTCTGTGGCAGAGAATTCCACAGATTCACCACTCTCTGTATGAAAAATGTTTTTCTCATCTCGGTCCTAAAAGATTTCCCCCTTATCCTTAAACTGTGACCCCTTGTTCAGGACTTCCCCAACATTGGGAACAATCTTCCTGCATCTAAGGGTCATGTTGATGCTTTGGCACCGACCGTGCAAGAGCTGGCTGTTCTTGAAAAGGAGGCGCAGTCCTCTTTCTTAAAGTTTGGCTTTCTTCCCAACCCATTGTTCAAGCGCTTTTGATTGCAACATGCGCCTTAATTTAGTTCAACAAAGAAACTGACAAGTTACTAAAGAACCTGGCTATATTTAAGAGGGAGTTAGATGTGGCCCTTGTGGCTAAAGGGATCAGGGGGTATGGAAAGAAGGCAGGTACAGGATACTGTCCAACCCCTTAAGAATTTTGTAAGTTTCCATAAGATCCCCCATCAATCTTCTAAATTCTAGCGAGTACAAGCCAAGTCTATCCAGTCTTTCTTCATATGAAAGTCCTGACATTCCAGGAATCAGTCTGCTGAACCTTCTGTACTCCCACTATGGCAAGAATGTCTTTCCTCAGATTCAGAGACCAAACCTGTACTCAATACTCCAGGTGTGGTCTCACCAAGACCCTGTACAACTGCAGCAGGACCTCCCTGCTCCTATACTCAAATCCTTTTGCTATGAATGCGAACATACTATTTGCTTTCTTCACTGCCTGCTGCACCTGCATGCCTACTTTCAATGACTGGTGTACCATGACACCCAGGCCTCGTTGCATCTTCCCGTTTCCTAATCGGCCACCAGTAGTTCCTTTCCACTTCCAGCCACCATTTGCAGTAATGCCTTTCCACTTCAAGCCAAAGCACCCAAGTCACCATTTGTAGTAGTGCCTTTCCACTTCAGGCCAAAGCACCCAAGCCACTATACAGTAGTGCCTTTCCACTTCAGACCAAAGCACCCAAGCCACCATTTGCAGTAGTGCCTATCCACTTCAGGCCAAAGTACCCAAGCCACCATTTGCAGTAGTGCCTTTCCACTTCAGGCCAAAGCACCCAAGCCACCATTTGCAGTAGTGCCTTTTAATTTCAACCAAAACCCCCCAAGCAAACATTTGCAGGCAGTGCCTTTTTACTTCAAACCAACCATATTTTCATTTTCAAACCACATTAAGGGCACTCACAGTTGAGTAGACATGTGTTCAGTGCTATTCAGAGCTCAGAGAGACGTGACCCTCTGGTTCCTCCATCTTGCAGAGACTGAGTGAGGCACACCACTTCCTGGTTTTATAGTCCCTCCCCCTCCGTCCAGCAGGGGCAGCAGAGAGAATGGGGAATTTGTTAAAAACATTAATATCTCTCTGATTTTTCATCGATGGGAAAAATCCTCTTGTCCTGGAAGGCGGAGGGCGGCTCTGTGCGAGCTGGCCAAAAATGACAGCCGTAGGTGGCAGCGTTCTCTCGGAAATCACAGCACAGCGAGCCAAAAGCGGTCAAGATCTGACTTTTCGTAATATAGATGTTGGGATAGTCCCTGCCGCAACTACCTCCTCTGGCAGCTTGTTCTATGCACCCACCACCCTTTGTGTGAAAAAGTTACATCTCAGATTCCTTTTAAATCTTTTTTCCTTCACCTTAAACCTATGTCCTCTGGTCCTCAATTCATCTTCTGGGGCATGAGACTCTGTTCCTCTCATGAGTTACCCAATCTATTCCTCTCATGATTTTATACACCTCAATAAGATCACCCCTTATTCTCCTGCGCCACAAGGAATAGAATCCCAGCCTACTCAACCTCTCCCTATAGCTCAGACCCTCTAGTCCTGACAACATCCTCGTAAATCTTCTCTGTACCCTTTCCAACTTGACATCTTTCCTATAACATGGTGCCCAGAACTGGGCACAATAATCTATATGCAGCCTCGCCGATGTCTTGTACAACTGCAACATGACCTCCAACATAACCTTTTGGTCGATGAAGGAGAAAGATTAAAATACTGATCACTAAAACAAGTAGCTGGAACAGCAAGGTTCAACCATAGACAGTATATTCGTTCTGCAAAAATATACTTTTAACGAAACAACGTGAGAGTGAGAGGGGCAACAATTTTGGCTTGGAATTTGCCACTAGGTTTGCTGCTGCAGTACCAGATCACCTGTACTCATATGTAATTCATTTACACGAGTTTTAAGCTGAAAAATGGCTTCAAGCCAATGTCCTTGATTATTTGCGTCATTTCTAATATACGTCTTCTGAAATTCCCTGCCTCTCCTCATGAAGCATTCAAAAGATCAGCTTAAATATATTTTCAGAACTTTATACAAATAACTGATACAGTTACAATGTGTGGTGCCACCAATCATTAGTGTAACTTAGATTTCTGGTGTTTCTTGGCAAGTTTTTTGGCAATAAAAAAGTTATTGAAACCTACACTTGGCAAAAATGCTTTCATTCTCATCACAACTGACATTTGTTGGGGATTTTTCCACTGTGCTGTGTCCCATTCAGATCAGCTGGAATAATCTAGCCAATGAATGGAATGGAATACTTTTTTGTCACGTGGCAAGGCATAGTGAAATTCTTTCCTTGCATACCCAAGGTATGCAAATAGTCGCCACACGGGCTGACAAAGTTACAAAGTACCCCCGCTGGCTCCTCCTTTGTTCTCTCTCATGTCCTCTCCTGTCCTGGCAGTGCCCCCACACCGGGTCCTCCATTATTCTTCCACCTTTGCATACCCTTTTATAATATACTAACAGGACCAGAAGGAAAGAAGTAGAGGCAGGAGCATTTGAGGATGCACTGCTACAGCAGTTACACAGCAAAACAACCAAATATGATGCATCTTAGCTGAGAGATACAGCTTCAGCCCACCGAGCCCACACCGACCATCGATCACCCGTGCACTAGTCTATGTCCTGCACACTAGGGGCAATTTACTAAAGCCAATTAACCCACAAACCTATACAGCTTTGGAATGTGGGAGGAAACTGGAGCACCCAGAGAAACCTATGCAGTCACAGGGTGAACATGCAAACTCTGCACAGCCGGCATTCATAGTCAGGATTGTACACGGGTCTCTTGTGCTGTGAGACAGCAACTCTACCACTGCACTGCCTTGACAGAAATGTTAACCGCAGAGGCAATTCTAAATATTTTGCACTGCAATAATGTTGCCAATGTGGCGTCAGCTGTGTAGCCAGGCCACTTGCAGTCGAACCCTCGTCAGTGGTTACGGGGGCTGTCACGTGACGTATGGGGTTAAGGGGAGTGTCCTGCTACATAAGCATATATCACCTTGAGATCACCCGAGTCAACAGGTAGCTGAGCTCGAGACAAACACCCTTTCTCAGCTGCAGCAACAATGACATTGTTATGTTAGAGGACCAAACAGTATTTCAAACCTATTATCTCACTGAATAAAGCAACTGTTTATTCACCACGATTGGTGCCGCTACACCAATGTCTTTTTCACAACTGTTAGATAGTCCTTGCATGCACACCATGATAAATCTGTTCAAAGTGTTAAAGGTAGCCACTGCCTTTTCAGAAGTCTGAACCTGAACCTGAAGAAATTCATTCCTTTCCTCAAAAGTTTAATAATAAAATGTGAGTCAGCAAACAGGAAACTGAGTTAAAACTCAAACGTTAGATAGATCACACTTTTCCCGTGCATTGTTCATGTTTTGATAGTTTTCATTTTTATGCAACATAGTATCAAAGCTGTGTACAGCAAGGAATTAACATTTTGGACTGAAATATTGTCCATAGTCTTTGAGAAAAACCACTGCTGTTTTTAAAAAGAAAGTGTTGTTGGTTCATTTATCTCACTACTGCACACGAAACCCGACTGTAGGCAAATTGTGGAGATATCAAAACGCAAAAACTACAGACGCTGGAAATTCAAAAGAGAAAAAATGCAATTTCAGATCAATTACATTTAATTAGATCAACTACTTGAAAAGTTAAATTTACCACTCTATACATGCAGCTTAAACTACTGACTGTTTCCAGCATTTTCTTAATATTTTAACAATTGTCTCTCCTACATTATTAGTGAAACTTTAGCGCAAGTATTTGTAACTCATGGCTTCATGAGGTTATGAGAGATACTGTAACCCAAGAGTACATTGATAAATACTGTCCAGTATAACTTACATCCACTGTAACTAAGTGATTTGAAAGACATTTGCCTGTCAAGGATAGACACAAAGTGCTGGAGCAGCTCAATGCGTCAGGCAGCATCTCTGGAGAAAAGGAATGGGTGACCCGGTCCTGAGCCGAAACATCATCCATCCTTTTTCTCCAGAGATGCTGCCTGACCCATTAAGTTTCTCCTGGATTGTGTGTCTTTCTTTGATATAAACCAGCATCTACAGTTCTTTGTTACTACACGTTGCCTAACAAACTTGCCTTTTACTTTGCCTCCACCTGAATTTGGGTATCACACAACAGGTGGTGGTTCACTGGCTCCTGACTTTGTTGCAGACCATCTGGGTAACAGGAAACATACAGTGCCCTCCATAACGTTTGGGACAAAGACTTAATTTTATTTATTAAATTAACTTATTTGCCTCTGTACTGCACAATTTGAGATTTGTAATAGAACAAAAATCACACGTAGTTAAAGAGAACATTGTCAGATTTTAATAAAGGCTATATTTATACATTTTGGTTTCACCATACAGTAATTACAGCTGTTTATGCATAGTCCCCCCATTTCAGGGCATCTTAATGTTTAGGACACATGGCATCACTTTGTGATTGCTCAGGTGTGTTTAATTGCATCCTTAATACAGGTATAAGAGAGCTCTCAGCACCTAGTCTTTCCATCATCTTCTGAAACGTTTATCGCTGTTTATCAACATGAGTACCAAAGTTGTGCCAATGAAAGTCAAAGAAGCCATTATGAGACTGAGAATCAAGAATAAAACTGTTAGAGACATCAGCCAAACCTTGGGTTTACCAATATTAACTGTTTGGAACATCATTAAGAAGAAAGAGAGTTTACTAATCAATAGACAATGGACAATGGACAATAGGTGCAAGATCGGCCCGTTGCACCAGCACCGCCATTCAATGTTATCATGGCTGATCATCCCCAATCAGTACCCTGTTCCTGCCTTCTCCCCATATGATTCCGCTATCTTTAAGAGCCCGATCTAGCTCTCTCTTGAAAGTATCCAGAGAACCGGTCTCCACCGCCCTCTGAGGCAGAGAATTCCACAGACTCACAACTCTGTGTGAAAACGTGTTTCCTCATCTCCGTTCTAAACCGCTTGCCCCTTATTCTTAAACCATGGCCCCTGGTTCTGGACACCCCCAACATCGGGAACATGTTTCCTGCCTCTAGGGTGTCCAAACCCTTAATAATCTTATATGTTTCAATAAGATCCCCTCTCATCCTTCTAAATTCCAGAGCATACAAGTCCAGCCGCTCCATTCTCTCCGCAGATGACAGTCCCGCCATCCCGGGAATTAACCTTGTAAACCTACGCTGCACTCCCTCAATAGAAACAATGTCCATCCTCAAATTTGGGGACCAAAACTTCACACAATACTCCAGGTGTGCTCTCACTAGGGCCTTACACAACTGCAGAAGGACCTCTTTGCTCCTATACACAACTCCTCTTGTTATGAAGGCGAATAAGCCATTCGCTTTCTTCACTGCCTGCTGAACAAGGACCCCCAGATCCTGTTGTACTTCCCCTTTTCCCTTCTTGACACCTAGATAATAATCTGCCTTCCTGTTTTTGCTACCAAAGTGGATAACCTCACATTTATCCACATTAATCTGCATCTGCCATGCATCTGCCCACTCACCCAACCTGTCCAAGTCACCCTACATTCTCATAGTATTCTCCTCACAGTGGAGATCACACTGCCACCCAGTTTTGTGTCATCTGCAAATTTGCTAATGTTACTTTGAATCCCTTCATCTAAATCATTGATATATATTGTAAATAGCTGTGGTCCCAGCACCGAGCCTTGCGGTACCCCACTAGTCACTGCCTGCCATTCTGAAAGGGACTCGTTAATCCCTACTCTTTGTTTCCTGTCTGCCAACCAATTTTCTATCCATGTCAGCACTCTACCCCCAATACCATGTGCCCTAATTTTGTGTCCTAATTTTGCCCACTAATCTCCTTATCAAATGCTTTCTGAAAGTCCAGGTACACTACATCCACTGGCTCTCCCTTGTCCATTTTCCAAGTTACATCCTCAAAAAATTCCAGAAGAATAGTCAAGCGCGATTTCCCCTTCGTAAATCCATGCTGACTTGGACCGATCCTGTAACTGTTATCCAAATTGGCCGCTATTTCAATTTTTATGATTGACTCCAGCATCTTCCCCACCTCCGATGTCAGGCTAACTGGTCTATAATACATTTTTCTCTCTCCTGCCTTTCTTAAAAAGTGGGATAACATTAGCTACCCTCCAATCCACAGGAACTGGTCCTGAATCTATAGAACATTGGAAAATGATCACCAATGCGTCCACGATTTCTAGAGCAACTTCCCTGGAATGCGGGCCATCAGGCCCTGGGGATTGTTAAAGAAGGAACTGCAGATGCTGGAGAATCGAGGGTTACACAAAAAGCTGGAGAAACTCAGCGGGTGCAGCAGCATCTAAGGAGCGAAGGAGATAGGCGACGTTTCGGGTCGAGACCCTTCTTCAGACTGGCCCTGGGGATTTATCAGCCTTTAGTCCCATCAGTCTATCCAACACCATTTCCTGCCTAATATGGATTTCCTTCAGTTCCTCCGTCACCCCAGATCTTCTGGCCACTAGTACATCAGGAAGATTGTTTGTGTGCACCTTAGTGAAGACGGATCCAAAGTACCTGTTCAACTCATCTGCCATTTCCTTGTTCCCCATAATAAATTCACTTTTTTCAGTCTTCAAGGGTCCAACTTTGATCTTAACAAATTTTTTCCTCATCACATACCTAAAGAAACTTTCACTATCCTCCTTTATATAAAAACATAGAAACATAGAAAACAGGTGCAGGAGTAGGCCATTCGGCCCTTCGAGCCTGCACCGCCATTCAATATGATCATGGCTGATCATCCAACTCAGTATCCTGTGCCTGCCTTCGCTCCATACCCCTGATCCCTTTAGCCACAAGGTCCACATCTAACTCCCTCTTAAATATACCCAATGAACTGGCCTTAACTACTTTCTGTGGTAGATAATTCCACAGATTCACCACTCTCTGTGTGAAAATGTTTTTTCTCATCTCGGTCCTAAAAGACTTCCCCCTTATCCTTAAACCGTGACCCCTTGTTCTGGACTTCCCCAACATCGGGAACAATCTTCCTGCATCTAGCCTGTACAACCCCTTAAGGATTTTGTAAGTTTCTATAAGATCCCCCCTCAATCTTCTAAATTGTAGCAAGTACAAGCCGAGTCTATCCAGTCTTTCTTCATATGAAAGTCCTGCCATCCCAGGAATCAGTCTGGTGAATCTTCTCTGTACTCCCTCTATGGCAAGAATGTCTTTCCTCAGATAGGAGACCAGGAAATTCCTGGCTAGCTACCGCAAATGGACTGGCAGGCAAAGGAAGACCTCCGCAGAAGAGGACAGAATAATTCTCTCTATAATAAAGATAAATCACCAAACACCTGTCCAACAGATCAGAAACACTCTTCAGGAGTCGGGTGTGGATTTGTCAATGACCACAGTCCACAGAAGACTTAGTGAACAGAAATGCAGAGGCTACACTGCAAGATGCAAACCACTGGTCACCCGCAAAAATAGGATGGCCAGGTTACAGTTTGCCAAGAAGTACTTAAAAGAGCAACAACAGTTCTGGAAAAACGGTCTTGTGGACAGATGAGACGAAGATTAACATATCTGAGTGATGGCAAGAGCAAAATATGGAGAGAAGAAACTGCCCAAGATCCAAAGCATACCACCTCATCTGTGAAACACAGTGGTGGGGGTGTTATGGCTTGGGCATGTTTGGCTGCTGAAGGTACTGGCTTACTTATCATCATTGATGATACAATTGCTGGTGGTAGGAGCATAATGAATCCTGATGTCTATAGACACATCCTATCTGCTGAAGTTCAAACAAATGCCTCAAAGCTCATTGGCTAGCGGTTAATTCTGCAGCAAGACAATGATCCCAAACATACTGCTAAAGCAACAAAGGAGTAGCTAAAACATTGTCAATTCTTTAGTGGCCAAGTCAATCACCCAATCTGAACCCAATTGAGCATACCTTTTATATGCTGAAGAGAAAACTGAAGGGGACTAGCCCCTAAAACAGGCATAAGCTAAAGATGGCTACAATACAAGGCCTGGCAGAGCATCACCTGAGAAGACAACCAGCAACTGGTGATGTCCATGAATCACTATCTTCAAGCAGTCATTGCATGCAAAGTATATGCAACAAAATACTAAACATGACAACTTTCATTTACCTGACATTGCTGTGTCCCAAACATTATGGTGTCCTGAAATAGGCAGACTATGTATAAACATTGCTGTAATTTCTACATGGTGAAACCAAATGTATAAAAATGGCCTTTATTAAAATCTGACATTGTGCACTTTAACCACGTATGACATTTTTCGATTACAAATCTCAAATTGTGGAGTACAGAAGCAAATAAATAAATGATGGGTCTTTGTCCAAACATTATGGAGGCACTGTATATCCATCTGCCATTCATCAACTACAACTCAACATTCAACACTATTATTCTCTCCAAACCTATCACTAAGCTCCCGAGACACTGTACCTCCCTTTGCAATTGGATATTTGGCTTCCTTTCTCAGCCGATCTCAAACAGTGTGGATCGATAACATCTCCTCCTCGCTGACATGCAACACAGGTGTGTCTCTAGGCTGTGTGCTTAGCCTTCTACTTTACACCCATGACTGTGTAACGAAGTACAGCTCTAATGTCATCTATAAATTCACAGACTACAGCACAGTTTAGTTTAGAGATACAGTGTGGAAACAGGCCCACCGCGTCTGCACCAGCGATCCCCGCACATTAACACCATCCTACACTAGGGACAATTATTACATTTATACCAAGCGAATTAACCTACAAACCCGTACGTCTTTGGAGTGTGGGAGGAAACCAATTTTTTTTTAGAAAACCCACGCAGGTCACGGGGAGAACATACAAATTCCGCACAGACAAGCACCCAGGTCTCTGGCGCTGTAAGGCAGTAACTCTACCGCTGTGCCACCCCAGTTATTGTTGGGATTGTTGGCCCAATCACAGGCGATGACGAGTCAGTGTACGGGAAAGAGATAGAACGCCTGGTTGAGTGGTGTCACTACAACAACCTTTCACTCAAAGTCAACAAAACCAAGAAACTAATCGCTGACTTCAGAAAGAGTAAATCAGGAGACTATGCATCAGTTTTCATTGGTGGGGCGGTGATGGGGAGAGTTTGCAGCTTCAAACTCCTGGGCTTTAACTTCTCGGATGACCTGTGCAGCACATAGAACAAATCACACAGAAGGCATGGTGGCACCCTTACAATTTTAAAGAGATTTGGCAGGTCTCCGAAAACCTCTGCCAATGCACGGTAGAAAGTATCCTAATGTCGCATCATGGCCTAGTATGGCAATTCCAAAGCACAATTTCAATGCAGATAGGGGTGGACAGGCTAGTCCATCAGAGCACTGTCCCCGCCACCTCCCTTCCTTCCTTTGAAAGCATCTAAGAGGCTCAATGACATCTAAATGGCATCTTCTAACAAGGATCCCCATCACGGCCCCCTTTTCACTGCTATCATCGGGCATATGGCACGAAATCCTGAAGCCCCACACCACCAGGTTCAGGGCAACTACTTTCCTACAGCAGTTAGGTCCGTGAACTGACCAACAGAACCCTAATCCTACCTCAGCAACGGAAAACTATGGACCACCTCTTGAACGAGCATAGACTTGTTCCTAATGGTGTACTTTGCACTAGCGTTTTTTATATACCTTTTTTTATTTTCATGGTCTATTAGAATTGATGTGTAGTTTCATTGTACCTGTACCTCATATATTTGTGCATATAACAATAAACTTGACCTGATTTGTCAATTCAATGTATGATCCAATTATCCCCAAACAAGGGGGCGAATTTCTAGGCAGAGGGGGAAGACATGCTCCTGTCAAGTGTTATTATACGACCCAGATGAATATCTGCTTCTTGTGTAGTTTTCACTGGCACACATTATTGTGAACTGTCCCTCCTGGTGCAATGTGCTTACCCCTTGTGCTTTCTGCCTGCGGGTAGAGAATACCCGAGATGACGGCTTCAGGTGGCACAGCCACAAGCTCATTCCAAACGTCTTTGGTGTAAAAATCAACAGTGTGCACGTTCGCTATTTTGAGGTAAAAGTCCAGGAAGTTGGTGAGATATTTGATTTTGCTCTTCACCAAGTCCAAGCCCACGTCAGCGGAGAGCGGCATCGTGAGTGGGGGAGACCGTCACGTCCAATAAACCAAAGTACTGCAGGAAAGGCTGGCTCCAAGCGGGGCTGAGTGGGGTTTCCAGAACATTCCAGAGTACCTGTTCGAGTCAGGACGACCTCCCTCCCGGGCGCTGTGCAACTCTGTGTAGAAGATGCTCCTGATACAGTTAATGCTCCTGATATTAACTGGAGATCCTAGATCTCTATCTTTAAAAAAAAAACGCGACTGGACACAAAGTGCTGGAGTAACTCAGCCGGACGGGCAGCATATGTGGAGTGGAGGGCAGGGATGGGTGGATGGATAGGTGATGTTTCGGGTCGAGCCCCTTCTTCAGACCTAATCTTTGCTTCAGACTGAAGGCGCCTGAGCGGGCGGATGAAGGCCGCGCAGGCACGCGCACGCCGTCGCGGGAACGAGCCCGCGCCCTCATCACGTCGACGAGAGCAAGATGGCGCCGAGCGGCGCTTGGCGGGGACGCGGCGGATCGCGGGGACATTTCCGAGGCGGCGGCGGCGGATCGCGGGGACATTTCCCAGGCGGCGGCGGCGGATCGCGGGGACATTTCCGAGGCGGAGGCGGCGGATCGCGGGGACATTTCCGAGGCGGCGGCGGATCGCGGGGACATTTTCGAGGCGGCAGTTCGCGGAGACTCTATGGCGGTGGTGATGACATTGGATCGCGTGGACCCTGTGCTGGTGATGGCGGTTCACTGCCCGGCAACCGTGCCAAGGGCGCGAGTCACGCAGACAAGACCACGATTTCAAAAAAGAAGTACCAGAGGATCCCCGATCATTTCAAGAAACGCTGGGGCAGTGTGAAAGAAGGTGAGGATGTAGCATTGTTACAACATTTTGAGATTAAAAAAATCAAGTCTGCAATTTATCCCATCAGATAAAGCATACAAAGAAGTTTAATTTGACACCTAATTCACTTTCCATCTTCAGTATTAAAAAGGTTATGGCCATTTTCATACTCGGAAATTAGCATCTTGTTCCCCATTGCCTTTCCATTGACTTAAGGGCCTGTCCCACCAGCATGCAACTCTACGCGATTAGCGCGACCTAACGTGGTCGCTTGAGCTGTCCGGCGTCGCGGGGCCGGTCCCGCATCGATCGCCGGAGCTGCGCGGAATTGTGCGGAGTTCGTCCCGACACCGCGCGGGGCTCCGAAAAACCGACTATGTCTAAAAATCCCGCGCGGCAACGGCTTGTCGGCTCGCAGTCGCCTCGACATTTACACACCGCCCGGACATCGTGCCTCCGTGAACTTATTTGTAAGTGCCTCCGTGACCCTCTATGTGTGTGGCTCCGTGGCCCTGTATGTGTGTGTGTCTCGGTGCCCCTCCCTGTGTACCCCTCTAAGTCCTGGCGAACTTACCTTGGACTTGCTTCAAGTTCGCCTCGCTTTGCGCCGCGTTGCGCCACTCACCCAACCTCCGCGCGGCCCTCGCTGCCGGTTTAGTTGCGCTTGCCGCATGCAGGCGCATGCTGGTGGGAACGGCCCTGTACAGGGGATCACCCGACCTCCGCGCGGCCCCCGCTGCCGGTTTGATCGCTTTCATCGCATAGAGTTGCATGCTGGTGGGACAGGCCCTTTAACACAAAAGCTGTGATCGAGGACAGTCAAAAGCCCATAACTTAAAAATTCAGAGAACTGAAAGAAATTTTCAGTTAGTATAGATTGAAGCATTCTGAAACTAATATGAAACAATCTTACTTGGATGACCTGAAATTAAAGCATATAATTAGTTAGTTACCCAATTGTAGCAAATTACAAAATTCAATTACTAGATGTAAACACCTATCCATTTCTTAAGAAAATATTAACTTTTTTATAAAAGCCTAAGTGTCCAAATAACATTCACACAAGAATTCTCAAAATAAAACATGATTTTTAAATCTAATTGTCATTAATTTATAGGCCAAATTGAAGGAATTTTATGCCTGTAAATTAATGGGCATTTTAAACAGCTTGCGAGTGGGATTTTTTGGAACGCGATGGATTAGAACGTTGCAGTTGCGGTGAATTTAAACCCAATATCGGCAGGAAAAATTCTGCCGGTTCGCATGGGGACTAAATCACCGTTTCGCAACATGAAATATTGATTAAAGTCCCCTAAACAAGCAAGTGTATATGTAAACATAAACAACTTTCACTTACCTGTCCCCTACGTAAAATCGGTCCCCGTTGTCGGCGTTCAAGGCATTAGGAGCTAATTTTTATTTTACTGCAGCGCAGAAATAGTCGGGCGATTTAAAAAATAATTAACTTACCGGTAGTCGGAACGAATCTCCAGAAATAGATCGCACTCCGACAAAATATTATTCCGGATGGCAAGGGAAAACCGCATTTTAACCCCCCCCCCCCCCCCACCTTAAAGGCGCCAAAATCGCGCACACGGCCAGCGGCAGAACTGCAGCACGGCTGACGGTAAGTTTTGTAACATACCTAGAGGATGGCGAGCGGGGTCCGTCTTTTACTGGCCGTTTGGTCGCATGTTGGACGAAATGTTCATGAATCACAACTCGCCACCCCTTTTGCCGATTCATCTGCAGCAAATCCATTGAATGCCAACTGCAGTCCAGCGGCAACTCAGTCAGGGACTTCTATCAGAGTTCAGGGCAAAAAGCAGTTTGAGGTCTTCTTTATACATCATGGGGACATATTCTGTAAGCAGATCACTCATTTGGGTCCGTTTGGTTCATACAGAGTGAGAGAGAGCATCTCATCAGCACCAAATGAAAGAAATGCAAATGATGTGCTGCTTCACCTTGCTGCTTCAAACTGTTTTGAGTTTGTGGATTCTGGAAAGGAGTGAGATGAATGGGCGTTCGTTGCATTTCCTGACTTTCATGGGAAGTTACTGTGGGATTGAAGAACAAAACATGAAGTCACAAATAGAATAGGCCATTTTGAATGCTTTAAAGGGACGGGAGAAGCAAATTTGGTTGATGGTGGAATTATGTTGAAAATGGCAGAAATTGCAGTAAATAATCCATTCAAAGTGGAAACCGGTTGGGTGGAAGATGAGGATGGGTGCGAGTAGCAGGGGCACTACTTTAGCTAGGTGGAGAGCAGTTGAAAGCTCAGAGATGAGGGAAAGAAAGGTTGATAGATCAATTAACTATGGTGGAGGGAAAGCCACAGTTATGGAAAAATAGATATCCCACAACCACTGGTGTGGAAAATTTTACAACTGAAACAGAAACTGAGAATTGAATTGAGATCTTATTCAAAGCAGAGCAAGAGCAGGTTTTGTCAAGGTAGCTTTGGATGCTGTGGGCCTGTATGGATATTGGTTGCTACTCAATCCCTTGAGTTGAATGTGGAAATGGAAGACTGGAATAAGATGTGTCCATGTAAAACTAAAAGCAGCATAAAAAATGATACCAAAATTAATTGCTTTTTTTAGTTCTGTACAAACTTTGGCCACTAGTACATTTATACAATCATAGATGTAGAGAAGGTGAGAGAGTGGTGCAGAGCAGGAGTGACACAAGGACTATTATGATGTATCTTGCCTTGAGTCATTGCTTTTGCCGATCGCAGTTCAATATTAATTCAATAATATAATGAATAATTAAAACATCTTTTTATTTGGAGGAAGTAAGTGGAGTTATGATAGATGTTACAGTTAATGACAAGACCCTAAACAGCATTGATGTTCAGAGGGATTTTGGAGTCCGAGTTCATAGCTCACTAAAGGTGGCAGCACAAGTAGATGGGGTCTTTAAGACTTTGGTTAGGCTTCATTTGGAGAATTATGCGCAGTTTTGCTCACTCTATTAAAGGGAAGATGTGGAAGCTTTGGAGAAAATGCATTGACTTGGATTGCTTTCTCTTATATACTTTGATAGAAGTATATAAAATGGTGAGAGACATAGATAAGAAAGGCAGTCAGAACCTTTCTCCCAGAGTGAAAATGTCAGACACTGGTGCATCGCTAGAAGGTGAGTGAAGGGAAATATAATGGAGATGTGCAAGGCAAGTATTAATTTTACACAGAGAGTGGTGGGAACTTGGAATGCATTGCCAGAGGTTGTGGTGGTGGCAGATACCATGGTTGCATGTAAGAAGCTTATTGTTAGGCATGTGGATTTGCACGGAATGATCACTTGCATACAGATTAGATCAGTTCAGCTGGGCATCATGCTTGGCACAAACTTTGTGGGCCAAAGAACGTGGTCCTGTGCGGTACTGTTTTAAATATTATGTTAGACACAAAAAGCTGGAGTAACGCAGCGGGACAGGCAGCATCTGGAGAGAAGGAATGGGTGATGTTTCGGGTCAGGACCCTTCTTCAGACTGGTTAGGGGTAAGGGAAATGAGAGATATAGACGATGATGTAGAGAGATAAAGAACAATGAATGAAAGACATGCAGAAAAGTAACGATGATGAAGGAAACAGGCCATTGTTAGTTGTTTGATGGGTGAAGATAACAAGCTAGTGCAACTTGGGTAGGTGTGGGATAGAGAGAGAGAGGGAATACTGGGGCTAACTGAAGTTAGAGAAATCAATATTCATACCACTGGGCTGTAAGTTATCCAAGTGAAATATGAGATGCTGTTCCTCCAATTTGTGTATAGCCCCACTCTGACAATGGAGGAGACCTAGGATAGAAAGGGTCTGGGAATGGGAAGGAGAATTAAAGTGTCTAGTAACCGGGAGATCAAGTAGGTTCAGGCGGACTGAGCAAAGGTGTTCTACATCGATGTCCTCATTCTTTACAGAACGGGGGGTTCCCCTCTCCCATCTTAGATGAGGCCCTCATTCGTGTCTCCCCGGTACCACGCAGCTCCGCCCTTGCTCCCACTCCCCCTAGTCGCAACAGAGACGGAGTCCTTACCTTTCACCCATCAGCCGTCGCATATAACACATAATCCTCCAAAGTCTTTGCCATGTCCGACGTCCTGGTATGGAACACCTCATCTTGGGCGCCGATGCGGCCTAGAAGGCAGAATTGGGAGTAGGGGATAGAGTCTTTGCAGTAAGCAGGGTGGAAAGAAGTGTAGTCGAGATAGTTGTGGGAGTCAGTGGGTTTGTAATAGAATGTCAGTCGATAGTCTATTTCCTGTGGGAGGCCGTGAGATCAAGAAAGGGGAGGGAGGTTGAGAGGTTGATGAAGTACAAAGAGGTAGGCATAGCTGGGGCCCATGTGGGTGCCCATAGCTTGGACTTGGAGGTAGTGGGAGGAGTCAAAGGAGAAGTTGTTACGGGTGAGGCCCAGTTCCGTTAGGCGAAGTAGAGTGTTATTAGAGGGAAAATGGATGGTTGTTCAGTGTTAGAACGAGTTCTACCGGATGAATGAAAATTGTGCAGAGGGACACTGGTTGGGCCTCTGTTCAGGAGATCTGTTCAACAGGCCATTCTTTTGTGGGTTAAGGTATAGAGGGTTTGAACATCTATGGTGAAGATGTGCATGTTGTCAACTTTAAACAAAACTGTTGAACTGGCAGAGGACATCAAAGTTCTCATGCATGTAAGTAAGAAGCAAATACAAAGAGTAGAAACACAAGATAAGGTAAAAGCCCTGTCTCACGGTGCGAGTCCACCTACGAGTGACCCCAAGTGAAAGAAAAAAAACAGACTCGTGGTTGTGTACGAGATTCCAAGTTTATGTTCAAGAGTTTAACCGAGTTCCCACGTGTATGTCATTTCTGCGATGTTCCAAGTTCCTCTCCCGTTACTCTTGAGCCAACCGTGAATGACGGTCTGTTTGAATAAGCAACAGTGTTAAAGAAGACATCTCCATCCTGTGACTTTGAGTTAAAGGTAGAATTCAGCGCGGCCGCATCTATTGATATGACCTACAAAGGGAAAATGCGCAACGTCCAGTGCCAGAACAGTTATACTTATGATTTGTTTGAAACACACATCACATAGTTAGAAGACCAGCGGGCGGAGGTTTGTTATATTTTAATTGAATTTACTGCCAGGTCTACACACTGCGGGGAGACGGGAGAAAAAATCTTTGAATGTGGACGGATGTCTCCGCGCCTGCTCGTTCTAAGCGGAATATATATTTAGTTGCCTTTCAAGCCGGGCTTTGGTTTTATTCCTTGTTTTTGTTTATTCGCACACACTTTTCGTGTGTGAGGGTGTGAGAAGTCCATGCCGGGTGCCGGCCGGCCGCAGCCGCTGTTCTTTCACATCAGTTGCACATGAGATTGCTGTGAGACGGAGCTCAGTGTTCGCCTCCTGAGCTGCTTTGGTGCCCAGGCGTGAGTTGAGGTGGAGGGAGGTTTGGGGGTGGGGGGGGTGGGGGTGGGTGCGTGCGCACGGGCGTCATTAATCTGTCTGGGGTGACAAGGCTCTTGGGTTAGGCTGGGATCATTCTCTGCAGGATGATCTTAGTGCGGGAGACAAGTGTAGGAGAGGTGTACTGACTGTGTGGGCAGATGCTTTGGTAGTGATTGCCCACCAGTCTCAAAAGCCGCTGTGTCTCCCTGTCCCTGGCAAAGCACGAAGGGCAACAATCCCAAGGCTTTAGCGTCAGAAACAGCGGGCAGGAGACAATCACCCGCCATAACGCTTCTGATCTGCAGTGTGCAATAGTCACCAAAATGCACTGCATTTTAGAAAGGAAAAATACAAAATATGTCAATCCGACTGGATAGGCCTTAGTCATGGTGCTGTACAACACGGAAACAGGTCCTTTGGCCCAGCTTGGCCGTGCCGTCCAAGTTGGCGTCTTCGGGTAGTCCTATTTGCCTGCATGTGGCCCATAGCCCTCTAAACCCTTCCTGTAAATGACGTCTAGACTCAGTACGTGATTCAAATACATCTTTAATCAGCACTGATACTTAACAGCATGGAGGATGATTAGTTGTTAGTACATCCTGGCTGCTCCAACTGTCGGTGCTGGGAAATAGTGTTAGTATACGTATTACAGTGGGGTGAAGTTAGAGATGCTGGCTGGTGTGTGATTGGTTAACATGCAACATCAATCTACATCCTTTCCTCTAAAGATTAAGCGTGAAAGGGCACCGATGCCATGGGGATAAACATACTCGCCATATCTGTCTGGTGGTCTACTAACACGGCCCGAGCGCGTGCGGACCAAACCCTACCCCCCCCTCACCTGAAAGATGAGACGGAGAGCCTGGAGGCGAGAATGACGGAGGCTTGTGGTGACCGAAAGGGGAAACATGCGGTGGGTGAGGCCCCGTGGATAGTGGAGACCGCGGGATGTGGAGGAGTGCAAGGCATGCGTGGACGGGTGGTAGACATTGCAAACGGCGGCTGGAACTGGAGCGGTGGAGCATAGGGACCAGCAGGCGGTGGTCGAAGCTCCCTCACAGCAAGCAGGTGTTGTCGACTTCTCCGGTACACCGCTCCCTCACAGTCAACCAGATACGACCGTGGCTCGTCAGTCGGGTTGACAACAGTGCCCAGACGGGAATGTCCAGTTGAAGTTCGTAGGCGGACGACCTGACCCGGAAGTAGAGGCTTGAGTGGTCCGCTGGAACTGTCGTATGACCGTTTCTGGATATCGTGCTTCTCTTGTAGACGTTTCTGGATAGTGGCGGGCTTCAGCATCTGAGGAACCAGTTGCTGTTGCGCGATGGGTACCGGAGGCCTCGTCAATCTCAACATCAGTCACTGTGCTGGCGATCCCAGGGTTCCGTCCATGGCAACGTTTCTGAGATTTAGGAGATCGAGATAAACGTCTGACTTTTAAATCTGTGCTCGCTCCAGCAAGTGTTTGGCGCTTCTGACAGCGCGTTCAGCGAGTCCATTACTCTGTGGATACTCGGGACTGCTCGTTAACATGCAACATCAATCTATGCTTCCCATCCATTTATCTGTCGTTAATAATCTCAAGAAAATTCCTGCTTCAGTTTCCTGGGTCCAACTCAGAGAGAAGTCTCCCCCCTTTCCAGGGTTAATCGCTCCACTATTTATAATGTTCTCTGCATTGTGAAGTTCTCGACAGTGAACCCCATGGGCAATCACTACCAAAGTGTCTGCTCACACAGTCAGTACACTAGTCTCCCGTACTAAGTCACCCCAGCCGCCCCCACCCCCACCTTTCCCTCCCAACTCCAGTCCTGTCCCGTCCCTGGGAAACTGAAGGGAGCGACAATCAACTGCCACGGATACAAATAATGTCATACACAAGAAAGGGCAGATGCTGGTTGACAAAAAGTGAACACACCGTGCTGGAGTTGCATAAAGACGCAGCAGAAATTTGGAAACGTCATCCCGTCACCCATTCCTTTTCTCCAGAGATGCTGCCTGCCCGCTGAGTTAAAGAGTGCCCACGCTAGACTCACGAGGTAAACTCACGGGCCACTACGTTCTTACAGCAAGTTTAAATGCTTCAATTTTTAACTTCAACAGTAAATTTGACTTGTGGAAAACTTTAAACATGTTTGAATTTTCAAGAGTCAGCAAGTTTCACGGGTACCTGCCGTTAGCACCACAAGCCACTAAGTTGCGTCCATGGGTTTCGACGTTCCTGCTACGTTAATTTACGTGATTACCGCGAGTGAAAACTCGGGGTCACTCGTGGGTCGACTCGCACCGTGGGATGAGTTTAAGTAGCAACAAGTTCATTGGGACAAGAGTTAGCTAAAATCATGGACATTTCTACTCTTGGAACAATGTTTAATGTTTCTGAATACTTTGAATCTACTTAATAAATATTAAATATGGTTAAAAACAAGTACATTAAAAAAAATATAGACATTAAAATAAATCAATTATTAATGTTAGTAAGTCCCTTGCATCTGTTGCTCTGAATTGAGGTGGTTGCCGTGCTTGAGTTTTGCCAAGTACAGTCTGAAAATGCTAGAGTTGGTTATTAAAGATGGGATAGCAGCACATTTGGAAAGCGGTGAAATCATTGGACAAAGTCAGCATGGATTTATGAAAGGCAAATCATGTCTGACAAATCTTGTAGAATTTTTTGAGGAGGTAACTAGTAGAGTGGATAAGGGAGAACCTGTGGATGTGTTATATCTGGACTTTCAGAAGGCTTTCGACAAGGTCCCACATAAGAGATTAGCATACAAACTTAAAGCACATTTTAGTGGGGGTTCAGTATTGATATGGATAGAGAACTGGCTGGCAGGCAGGAAGCAAAGAGTAGGAGTAAACTGGTCATTTTCAGAATGGCAGGCAGTGACTAGTGGGGTACCGCAAAGCTCAGTGCTGGGACCCCAGCTATTTACAATATATATTAATGATCTGGATGAGGGAATTGAATGCAACATCTCCAAGTTTGCGGATGACACGAAGCTGGGGGGCAGTGTTAGCTGTGAGGAGGATGCTAGGAGGCTGCAAGGTGACTTGGATAGGTTGGGTGAGTGGGCAAATGCATGGCAGATGCAGTATAATGTGGATAAATGTGAGGTTATCCACTTTGGCGGCAAAAACAGGAGGGTAGATTATTATCTGAATGGTGGCCGATTAGGAAAAGGGGAGATGCAACGAGACCTGGGTGTCATGGTACACCAGTCATTGAAAGTAGGCATGCAGGTGCAGCAGGCTGTGAAGAAAGCGAATGGTATGTTGGCATTCATAGCAAAAGGATTTGAGTACAAGAGCAGGGAGGTTGTACTGCAGTTGTACAGGGTCTTGGTGAGGCCACACTTGGAGTACTGCGTAGAGTTTTGGTCTCCTAATCTGAGGAAAGACATTCTTGCCATAGAGGGAGTACAGAGAAGGTTCACCAGACTGATTCCTGGGATGGCAGGACTTCCATATGAAGAAAGACTGGCTAGACTCTGCTTGTACTCGCTGGAATTTAGGAGATTGAGGGGGGTTCTTATAGAGGCTTACAAAATTCTTAAGGGGTTGGACAGGCTAGATGCAGGAAGATTGTTCCCGATGTTGGGGAACTCCAGAACAAAGGGTCACAATTTAAGGATAAGGGGGAAGTCTTTTAGGACCGAGATGAGAAGATCTTTTTTCACACAGAGAGTGGTGAGTCTGTGGAATTCTCTGCCACAGAAGGTAGCTGAGGCCAGTTCATTGGCTATATTTAAGAGGGAGCTCGATGTGGTCCTTGTGGCTAAAGGGATCAGGGGGTATGGAGAGAAGGCAGGTACAGGATACTGAGTTGGATGATCAGCCATGATCATATTGAATGGCGGTGCAGGCTCGAAGGGCCGAATGGCCTACTCCTGCACATATTTTCTATGATTCTATGATTTCCTACCCAAAAATAAATGTGTTGGTGCAACTGAAAGCTTCCATGAGGAGTCAAATTTCAAAGGATTTCTTAAATTATGGCTGGAAATAATTAACTTGATGAAATTATTGTAATCTACACTTTCAGAAAATGTTATGTTTGAGATGTTAGGCTCTCTGAAAGTAAAATATTGTGGCTTTTTGACCAGTTGCAAAAAAATGATTTAATTAACCTGATTTTCTTAATCTCTTATTTTGCTTTTTTTAACCATTTTGTTTGTCTTCAAATTTATTGCTTTTTAACTATATACAAAATTTGGGCAGTCTCCAGCATTGTCCATTCCCGCAAATAAGATAGTTGTTTTAAAAAAAAAACATCCTCTTCTTTGTCCTATTAAATAGTTGTGTTGAGACTTGCAATATGCTTCTTCCTCTGATATGATCCCACTGTTTAAATTTCCTCCACCTTTTATATTTCCTTCAGGGAAGAATGAACTGTCACATGAACTATATGAATTAAGTGATGTATATAAACGCAATGTGGGTATTGATTTGATGTCGGTAATTTTTCACAATCAAGACTGATCTAATTCTAATAATGTTCACTTTCAGGAAAAGGATTTGCCTTCCAGCAGAAGGAAAAGATTAAATATGAGTACAAGAAATTACTGAGAAAAGAAAAGGGACAACAGCTTCCTCAAAAAGTCGAGTATACAGACAATTATCCAGATCACTTGCGTCATCTCTATTTGGCAGAAGAAGAGTTTCTCAAGAAACAATCAAAGAAACCCAAACGTGAAGAATCTGAAACAAATCAAGTAGATTCTCAAGAAGTGACAATTAAAAAGTAAAAGATTTTGGTTATTCTTTGACAATTTGGTTTGGAAAGAATTTGTATTCTTCGATGTCTTCCATAAACTCCAGTCATCACAGTATGAGTAGGGTTAGAATACTTTTAGTTTGAAGATACTGCATGGAGACAGACCCTTCAGCACACCGAGTCTTGCTGACATTTGATCACCTGTTCACATGTACCACGGTGGCGCAGCGGTAGAATTGCTGCCTTACAGCGCATGCAGCGCCTGAGACCCGGGTTCAATCCCGACTACAGTTGCTGTCTGTACGGAGTTTGTACGTTCTCACCGTGATCGCGTGAGTTTTCTCCGAGATCTTCGGATTCCTCCCGCACTCCAAAGACGTATAGATATGTAGGTTAATTGGCTTGGTGTACGTGTAAATTGTCCCTAGTAGTAGATAGTGTTAATGTGCGAGGATCACTGGTCGGTGCGGACTCGGTGGGCCGAAGGGCCTGTTTCTGCACAGTATCTCTAAACTAAACATAAGTTGAATGTTATCCGACTTTGTCATCTATTCCTTGCACACTAGCGAGCAATTTACAAAGGCCATTACCTACAATCCTGCATTACTTCGGGATGTGGAAGGAAACCGGAGGACCCAAAAGAAACTCACACGGTCACGGGGAGAATGTACAAACTACACACAGGCAGCATCCAAGATCAGGAGCGAGCCTGAGTCTCTGGTGTTTGAGACAGCTATTCTATCAGCTGCTCAACTACGTTGCCCATTATTTTCCCGCTAAAAATAAGGATATCCTATCCGGGTGTCTCCATTGCATCTTCCATCTTTAAAATACATCATCCATTTGCCCATTCTCCATCTTATGTAAAGTGGTCTTTTTTGTTGATTTGGTCAGAGTTTATAGATCATAGGAGCAGAAATAGGCCATTTGGCCCATCGAGTGTACTCCGCCATTCAATCATGGCTGATCTTTCTTTCCCTCTCAACCACTTTCTCCTGCCTTCTCCACATAACATTTGACACCCTCACTAATCAAGAACATGTCAATCTTCGCTTTTAAAAATATCCTATGACTTGGCCTCCGCCACCGTCTGTGGCATTGAATTCCACAGATTCACCACCCTCTGACTGAAGAAATTCCTCCTCATCTTTCTAAAGATATGTGGTTTTATTCTGACACTGTGTTCTCTGGTCCTAGACTCTCCCACTAGCGGAAACATCTATGCTGCTTAGGCTTTTTGCTAGAGTGTAAGTTTCAATGATTCAATGATACTTTATTGTCACATGTACCTAGGTACAGTGAAACTCTTTTCTTTTGCATACAACACACATCCGCAAAGAGTTGCCACATAACTGGTGCGTACAAAGTACTCATTACAGTCCAGATGGTCCCTCTTTGTTCTTGGTGGCCTGTCTTCTTTGCCTGCAATCTGTTCACAGCTCTCCCTCGACTGACCGCCACTACCCCTCACCTGTGAGCTGTCCCTCTCCTCTCAGATCCTTCAGTCTTTGTGCCCCCTCTCCCCAGAACTCCTCCGACCAGCCCTTTGTCCAGATTCTGCCAGTCCGACTCTCTCCTCCTTCCTGCTCCCGGTCTTCGACGGCGAACGAGAGATGATCATCGAACCCTTCCAGGCGGTTTCCGCGGCTGGCTTCCTGTCAGGATTTGGCAACTGCCCGCGCGACCTCATGTCCGTCAGCACCGGTGGCTTGGGCCGAGTTCAGAGGGTGCTCCCGTTGACAGGCCAAGCATGGCCTGATGGTCCTTTCTTGCGCTGCCTCGATCCGTGGTGGGCGAGTTGGGCCAACGGGGTTCTCTGTCCTCGGTCTGCGGCGAGCAATGCTGGGCTTGCTGACAGGCTTGTCCTCTGCTTGCCGGGTACTCTCAGCCGCGGCTTGCCTGGTCCTCTTCCTTCTAAACCCCAGCGAGTTCAAGCCCAGAGCTGTCAAATGCTCATCACATGTTAACCCAATCATCCCTGGGATGAATCTTGTAAACCTCCCCTGGACCCTCTCCAACGCCAGCACATCCCTCCTTAAAACTGTTCACAATATTCCAAATGCAGTCTGAACTGTGCCTTATCAAAATCACCATTACATCCTTGCTTTTTATATTCTCGTCTTCTCAAATGCTAACATCGCACTTGTCTTCAACTCGCAGATTAACCCTTTTGGAATCCTGCACCAGCATTCCCAAGACCCTTTGCACCTCTGTTTTCTGAATCCTCTCCCCATTTAGAAAATTGTCTCTGCCTTTATTCCTACTACCAAAGTGCATGACTACACACTTTGCTACGCTGTTTTCTCTCTGCCACTTTGCACACTCTCCCAACGTGTCCAGTCCTACTGCATGCTCCATGCTTCCTCTACACTACCTGCCCCATCACCTATCTTTGTATCATCTGTAAACTTGGCCACGCACCCTTTCATTTCATCATCAAAGTGTTGATATGCAACGTGAAAAAAGGCAAATCCGACACTGACTGCCACGGAACATCCCTAGTCACCGATAGCCAATCAGAAAATGGCCCCTTTATTCCCACTGCCGTCTGCTATTCAGTCAACCTTCTATCCATGCTAGTATATTCCCTTTAATACCATAGGCTCTCATCTTGTTCAGCACTCATGTGCGGCACTTTATCAAAGGCCTTCTGAAAATCTTGGTAAACGACATCCACTTACACTCCTTTGTCAGTCTTGCTATTTATTTTCGCAAATTATTATTTAGCCTGGAAGCATTTCTTTATCAACTGGTGGCGCAGTGATGTAGTGGGAGGAGCTACTGAAACTCGCCTACAGCCACCTGATTCTGACCTCCATTGCTGTCCATGTCGTGTTTTCTCATTCTCTCTGTAACCACACGTTTTCGCCAGACTCCATGGCTACCTTACACAGCCCACAGACATGCAAGTTGATGGATTTGGCTACTGTAAATTATCCTTGATGTGTGGATGGATGGTGGAGTCTAGGAGAGGGAGCGTTTATTGGAAAGCGGTGAGATTGGTTGATAGTAAATTAATGGGGGAATAGGATTGCTCTGTGAGCCTTCATTCACTCAATGGGCCAAATAGCCTGCTCTCTAAGGAAATATAGAAATTGCAGATTGTCTCTATGACAGTCGTTGAGTTGGTTTACTTTAGGACAAATGTTATATTGTGCTTTTTTAATGATTTTAGGAAAAAGAAACAGTCATCGTATCAAAAAACTAAAGAAGAATATGAGAAAAGACAAGCAGAATATAAACAGAAAAAAGAAGTAAGTATCACGCTATGGGTTAAAGAAGGAACTGCAGATGCTAGAAAATCGAGGGTACACAAAATTCTGGAGAAACTCAGCGGGTGCAGCAGCATCTATGGAGCGAAGGAGATAGGCAAAGTTTTGGGCCGAAACCCTTCTTCAGACTGGCGGGGGGAAGAAAGGAAAAAGGAGGAGGGGGAGCCCGAGGGCTGAGCGAGAGGCAGGAAGGGAGGAGCCAGCAAGGGTTAACAGAATTGAGAGAATTTGATGTTCATGCCAAGAGGATACAGACTCCCGAAGCGGGAGTACTGTTCCTCCAATTTGTGGTGTTGCTCACTCTGGCCGTGGAGGATACCCAGGACAGAGAGGTCGGATACGGAATGGGAGGGGGAGTTGAAGTGCTGAGCCACCGGGAGGTCGGGTTGGTTATTGCGGACCGATCGGAGGTGTTCGGCAAAACGATCGCCAAGCCTCCGCTTGGTCTCACCGATATAGATCAGCTGACATCTAGAGCAGCGGATGCAATAGGTGAGGTTGGAGGAGGTGCAGGTGAACATATGTCAGATCTGGAACGACTGCTTGGGTCCTTGAATGGAGTGAAGGGGGGATGTAAAGCGACAAGTGTAGCATCTCTTGCGGTTACAAGGGAAAGTGCCCGGGGAAGGGGTGGAGCGGGAGGGAAGGGAAGAATTGACAAGGGAGTTGCGGAGGGAGCGGTCTTTGCGGAAGGCAGACGGGGGGGAGATGGGAAGATGTGGCGAATGGTAGGGTTACGTTGGAGGTGGCGAAACTGGCGGAGGACTATGTGTTGTATGTGCCGGCTGGTGGGGTGAAAGGTGAGGACCAGGGGGACTCTGCCCTTGTTGCGAGTGGGGGGATGGGGCGAGTGTTACGGGGTATGGAGGCGAGCCTCTTCTATAGTGAGGGAGGTTCCCTGAAGAATGAGGACATTTGTGATGCCCTGGTGTGGAACACCTCATCCTGGGAGCAGATGCGGCGTACATGGAGGAATTGGGAATAGGGGATGGAGTCCTTACAGGAAGCAGGTTGGGAGGAAGAGTAGTCCAGATAGCCGTGAGAGTCAGTGGGTTTATAGTGGATGTCGATCAGGAGTCTATCACCTGCGATGGAGATAGTGAGGTCAAGGAATGGTAGGGAAGTGCCCGATATGGTCCAGGTGGATTTGAGTGCTGGATGGAAGTTGGTGGTGAAACAAATGAAGTCAGTCTGTTGTGTGTGGGTTTTGGGCTCATCAGTGTTTTTAGATTGTTTCGAATTAGATTATGCAAATTAACTTGCAGAAATGAATTTACAATGAGTTTAGTGCCAACAGTAAGGCTTACGGCTGACCATGAAGTCGATACTAACTCAACTTTTTTCATCTCTGCAGTTGTTCACTTGTTGCTAAAAATCACCACCAATTCAAAATAATAAGGCCTGAGCAAACCCGGGCCTTGCCATTCATTGTTGTCATGTTGATTGACTGAAACAAATACTGTGGATAAAATAGCTGTAAACTCTTCAGTAACCTGCAAATCAAGGCTTGTGTGCTTTACCCGACATCATGAAATACTTAAGATACGGATGCTGCTTTACTGTAAAAAGACACACAAGTGCTGGAGAAATTCAGCAGCAGACAGGCAGGATCTCTGGAAGGCATGGATACGAGATGTTTTGGGCCGGGAGCCTGCAGGTCTGCGTGAGTGAGGC
The DNA here is from genome assembly GCA_963514005.1 of Raja brachyura. The sequence continues at coordinate 11,938,579 of OY740800.1, read as the reverse complement.
CCGGGGCTGCAGGTACCAGCACATAGCGGGGAATGAGAAGTGGTGGATTGAATGTAGGTTGAGCCCAAACTGGCAGGCCTGGAAATGAAGACTGAAGCCACATGACACAAGATGGCCATGCAGGCAAGTGCTGTGAAAGCACACTAGTAGCTAGTCCGGGTCAAAATCTGGTCGAAGAGCAGGAGAGCATCAGGAAAATTGTTCCCAATGTTGGCGGAGTCCAGAACCAGGGGCCACAGTCTAAGAATAAAGTGGAGGCTATTTAAAACTGAGATGAGAAAAAACGTTTTTACCCAGAGAGTTGTGAATTTGTAGAATTATCTGTCACAGAAGGCAATTGAGGCCAATTCAAGGGATGAATTTAAAAGAGAGTTAGATAGAGCTCTTGGGGCTAGCGGAATCCAGGGAAACCCCACCCTATATCTCAGCTCCATGGCAAAAGACATTGAAGAAATTGACAAAATGTTACTCTTATTACGTGCCATATTGTCAATGATTGTCTGTCGTACTGGCAGATCATCTATGTCAACTGATCAAGTTGGTTAATCATCAAGCTACTCTAATACAGCTTGATTACATTGTTACAGCAGGTGGCCATGACCGATAATTTTAAGGTGGAGATTGACAGATTCTTGATTAGTAAGGGCGTCAGGGGTTATAGGGCGAAGGGAGAAGAGTGGGATTGAGTGGGAAAGATAGATCAGCCGTGATTGAACAGCTGAGTAGACTTGATGGCCTAATTCTTCTCCTAGAAGTTATGAACTTGCATTACCACCCAGAACTACCAAGCAACAAGATTTTGCTTTTGATTTCCTTTCTCTGAGGTCTTCCCATGTTCAATACATTGTGGCAACAATCAATGTTTGCGTTGTTTCTAAGGGTTAGAGTGCAAATGATTATTGCCTTTTATTTTAATATTGTTGAATGAATGATTATGCTTATTTTAAATATGGTTATTAATTTCTTCCTAATTTTGCTTAAGGAGGCAGAAAAAAGACAAAAGGATAAAGAAGAGGCACAGATGAAATATAAAGAACAAAAACTGGAGAGATATAAAATGCTCTGCAAGAAAACAAGAAAAGGCCAGCCAAACCTGAACCTGCAGATGGAATACTTGCTTAAAAAAATACAAGATAGGACATGAAATAAAATTATCTATTTCTGACTTTAACATTGCCACCATTTCATCACCTTTGGATCTCATTGGCTGTTTAAAAGATTTTGATGCAATTGTCACTCAATCCCAATCAAGATATTTAATTCAGATTGATATTTGATACTGGTGACAAAATTGTTTATTTGTAGGCATGCAAATCTGGACACAAACTCTGCTGGTAAGTTACAGTGATCTTTTAATTGGCTGCCTCGCCAGCAGTCTGTCACGTCCCTTCCCTGTTTTTATTATTTTAAATATGTTTTAAATGTGTGTTTCAATGTTTCTTTGCTAGTATATGTGGGGGTGGGGGGTGAAATTAGGGGGAAACTTTCTTCACTTACCTCACCGGAGATGTGACTTAGCGTCTCATCTCCGCAACCCCCCCCCCTCCCCGCACCGCGGCCTAGCAGCTGAAGTGGTGCGGCCTTTCCTGGAGACCGATCTGCAGCTTCAAGCCGTAGGCAAGACACAGACTTTAACATCGCAGAGCTGTGATCCTTTGCCAAGTATTGCCAGAAGAAGTGCTCCGACCGCGGGGCCTGTGAACTTTTAACGCCGTGAACCCGCGGTCTCCGGTAAGAAGCGGCGGCCTCAGGAACTCCATGCCGCGGAGTGTTCAGATCCGTCCTGACGTCGGGAGTTTCGATCATCCTGACGAGAGGGCCTGAACATCGGACCGTTCGTAGCGGCGAACTGCGGAGGGTTCAAAGGCCCCTGGGTGTTTATGTTAAATTTTATTTTATGTATGTATTGTGTTCTTTTCACTTGGTATGGCTGTATGGTAACTCAAATTTCACTGTACCTTAATTGGTTAAGTGACAATAAATACGAACTTGAACTTTAAAAAACGCAAAATTAATTTAGTCGCCATGAACTTTGAAAAATGCAAAATGTTGTGATTTTGTATGTAACTTTAAATGATTCACTTGTATCACTCTGGTTAAATTTTATGTTTCTAGATTATTTTATGTTTCTAGACCTATGATGTCAATATCTTTTCATATTGTGAACATTATGGATTTTGTCAGCAAAAAAGTTATCTGGTGACATTTCTTACTTATCCACGAGCATACCAACAGCAGTGCCAATTGTATCTAAAAATTAGATGCCACAGTAGTTCATCTACAACATGCATGCTAAATAGTGAATGGAAAAAGTCATAGGTGAAGCTAATTCATACGATAACAAACATTAGATCAGTGGAAAAGGCCGATACATTTGCAGGCAGTCTTCAGCTAATTTGATTTATTTCCCCATAATCTCAAGAAACAATTGAGTACAGTGGATTTATGTTCAGTCTGCCTGGATACAGTCCCAACAATCTACTCTTTGTAATAGGCAAATTAACCAAGTAGCAAGTAAAACTTAACAATGATCTCTTCACTAATGCCTAATTTGAGTTCTACCAAGGGTACAATTTCAAAACTCATTAGCATCATGGTCCAAATGTAGATAAGACTCCATTATGGGTCCAGGTTTTATCCATTCCTATCTTACTTTTTTCAACAACAGCTATGGCTAAAGTCTTAATTATCTACCTATGCCCTTTGAAATTAAATGATTTAATATTGAGAATTAAATGTTATTCTAATCTAAAAGTTGAAATAATTATATCTGAGGCCTGGGTTTATTGTCACATGTACAGATGTACAATGAAAAGCATTGTTTTGAGTGCTATCCATTCAAGTGAGATAATGCTATACATAAATGCAATGAAGCCAAACTCAACTACAATAGGTGGAGGGTAAGGCAAAGATAAAGAATGCAGAATGTAGTTATAATAATTTACCAAATCTATTGGTATGCCCTTTTGATAGTTTGGACAATAAATATTGTGATTCCTGGCATTTTGGAAGGAAAAATGTCAGCTTATAAATAGAAGGAAATAGACGTCTTTATAACTGTCTTTATTTTTGATACATTCGTTTATTGGCATTCCACAGCAAACACATTTCCATAAAACGGGTTTCAGGTATAATGCTATACTAGACTAAGTTGGACCCGTTGGGTCCCATGTTCACACCGGAGGGCTGGTCCCCAATGCAATATTCCACCTCTCCACCAATTCCAATATTGCTGGCCGGGGGGGGGGGGGGGGGGGGGGGGGGCTTTCTGAAGCGCTAGTATTGGTGTTGTGGGCCGGAGGGACTGATTTCCAGAGGGCTAGTATGGACATTGTGGGCCAAATGGATTACTGGGCTGGCAGCTCAGTCACTCATACCTGGTGGGCTGGCAGCTCAGTCACTCAGGCCTGGTGGGCTGGCCAGAAACTGCCAGAAATTCTGCCCAAAACAGGTGAGAGACGCTGAGAGAGAAGGAGGAAAGGGTGGAGAATCAATTTTAGACATTTTTCATCTTTTTTTCTGCAGATCACAGCAATGCAATGAAGGGGGAAAGTATCCTGGCCTGGATCTCACAGGGAGCAAATTAAGGGAGGGAGAAAAATAATGGGGTGAGGTTTAATACTTGCAGGGGGAATACTTACTGGTGGGCCGAAGGGACTCCTGGGCAAGTACAGGCCTGATGAGCCGAAAGGGCTCTTTAAAAAAAATTCTGAGTGAAATCTCAGTGAAAGGCACTTTTTGTGGACTTTTCCTGGCCTGGCACATGCCTTTTGGGCAAAAATGCTCCTCCTGGGCTAATACTGGCATTTTGGACAAAGGGACTGGTTTCTCGGCTAATAGGGGCCTTGTGGGCCGAAATTAGTGGTTTCAGGCAGGCCAAACAACTCATTTCATTTCCAATTGCATTGCAGATTCAAGCACAGGGCAGGCCGAATAGCTCATTGCATTTTCGTTTCACTTCCATTGCCATTGCAATTTCAAGCACAGGGCAGGCCAAGCCAAACAGCTGATTGTATTTTTACTTAATTTCCATTGCCATTGCACTTTCAAACACAGGGCAGGCTCAAGCCAAACAGCTGATTGCATTTTCACTTCATTTCCATTGTCATTGCAGTTTCAAGCACAGGGCAGGCCCAAGCCAAACAGCTCATTGCATTTTCACTTCATTTCCATTGCAGTTTCAAGCACAGGGCAGGCCAAACAACACATTTCATTGCCATTAAGGGCTAACAAATCATTTATTCAAGTACATTGCATACTCACAGTGTTCTGTAGTTTCCCAGCTCAGACAGAGAGCCATGACCTCTCCCTCGCCATCTTGCAGACAGACTGAGCCATGCCCACACTTCCGCGTTTTATAATCCCTCCCCCTCCCACCGGAAGGGGTGTGGCCTTCATGGCATTAATTGACAGGAGAGAGAATCTCAAGATTTTTTAAACACTAATAAGTCTTTTATTTGTCATCGATGGGAAAAATCCTCGGGGCCTGCCCAGCAGAGGACTCTGAGTAAGATGGCCAAAAAAATCACAGCCATATGTGGTAGCGTTTTTTCTAAGCAGGAAGTGGTCAAGATGAGGCTTTTAATTATATATAGATGTATACATCATCCACTTATGTTTGTCTTGAATTGCCTTTTTTTGAGATTTGTACCAAACAAATATAGAAACAAGAACACAGTAAAAACTACGAACACTTAGGGAGTGATCCTTTCTTTACCATATAATCAAAAATTTGTAAAAATAAAGTCTGGCCTATGAGGCGTTACATAGTTAAACCAATTTTCCCAGCGTGACACAAATAAATCCAATTTAAAGTTAACATATGTTGTTATTTTCCCCATTTTATAAATGTCCATTGTGATGTTCATCCATGCATTCAGATTTGGACTCTCCTGTGATAACCATTTCTTTGTGAGAGCTTTGAATATATTCAGTAAGTATTTCCCTTTTTCCCACCAGTCTTCAGGTATGAGTCCAAAAAACATAGTCTTACTCTCTCGGGGCACATGACATCTAAAAATGTCTTGTAAGGCATCATGTAACTCTCTCCAAAAATCTGTAAAAACGGCAATCCCAGAGAACATGGTAATGATCTGCTTTTAAATTTCCCCATTTTCTCCAACAAACTGGAGAGTTCCCACCGTAATGGGATTCCTGAGAAGATGTAATAAAATACCGTATTAGGCTTTTCCAACTTAACTCCCTCCAGTTGTGTGAGCTGGTACACTTCCATTGATACCTCCATATTACTGTCCATTCTTCCTCGGATATGATTATCCCTCCTTCCTTCTCCCATTTCATTTTAATATATATGGTTGAGTGTGATTTAAAATCCAGTAACCCTTTACACATGCATGGAATAATCTTACTACCAGTATTTGAGTTATACGCTTTCCTAAATAATCCCATCAAACCTATACTCGACTCCATTTTATTTTTAACATTTTTATTAACATAATTCCGCATCTGTAAGTATCGATAAAAGTCTTGTTTTTCTAACAGGAATTTTTCTTTAGGCATTTCAAAACTTAACAGTGTTCCTTCTTTCATTATGTTACAAAGAGCAGTTATGCCTTTAACTGTCCACTCTTTAAACCTATCTAATTTATTTGGGGTAAAGTCTGTGTCATATGCGCACCATTTAAGAATTGTAATGTCTTCCTCTAAATTATACTCTGTTATAACTGTTTTCCACATTTTAAGAGTCAATTTTACCCAAGGATTTTCAATAGCATTTATATAGTTTTGTAGGTTGCTGCCAGCTATGATCGCTTGTACAGGAATGGCGAGTGTTCTCTCTTCAATATTTTTCCATTGAGCATCATATGATGGGTTGCACCAGCATATCATAGGTCTTAACTGTGCTGCCTAATAATAGTCTTTGAGAGAGGGTAGGCCCCTTCCCCCCCTTTTCTTTTGTTAACTGTAAGGTTTTGAGACAGGTCCTAGGTCATATATTGCCCTGTGTTTGACTTTGCCGAATAAACCCTGTCTGGTCATTGTGTATTAATTTAGGCAAGAACTGTTCTAACCGTTTGGCCATGATAGAAGTGAATAATTTATAATCTACATTAAGAACTGATATCAGTCTAAATGGCCCACACTCTGTTTTATCTTTACCTTCTTTTGGTATAGCAGAGATAATTGCCTCCCTCCAGCTCGGTGGTGTTTGTTCCTTTTTTTCAACCCAGTTTAATGTACGGAGTATAATAGGTGTTAACTCCTCTTTAAATTATTTATACCATTCTGCCGTATAACCATCAGATCCTGGTGACTTGCTCAGCTTGAGCCTACTAATTGCAATTTTTAATTCACCCTCTGTTATGTCTCCAGTCATTACCTTGTTTTCTTCTTCATTTAAGATAAGCAAATCTAAGGAATTCAGAATTGTGTCTACTTGAGTTTGGCTACCTCCTGGAACTTCAGAATACAGAGTTCTGTAGAAAACATCAAAGGCTTTCTGAATTTCACAATTTACTTTTTAATATCTTTGTTCTTGGGTCTCTGATTCTGTGAACTGTATTTTCAGCCATCTTTTTTTTCAGTTTCCACGCCAATACTTTCGTAGATTTAGAATCACTTTCATAGTGCCTCTGTTTATGGAATATTAACTTTTTCGTGATTTCTTTGCAGCTAGATTGTTGATTTCATTTCTAGTATTTCTAATTTCCTCCAATGTATTCCGTGCCGGCGTCAATTTGTGTTTCCTTTCTAGTTCCTTCAGCTTATTTTGCATGTCCTCAAATGTTTTATTCCTTATTTTTTTCTTATATGAAGATATTGCTATAATTTTTCCTCTTAGAACAGCCTTCAAAGCATCCCACAAAATAGGGGGAGAGACCTCTCCTTTAACATTGAGTTCTAAATAGAGACTTATCTCCTTTTTAATTTGTTCCTTAAAGTTAAGATCGTTGAGTAGGCTCGAGTTCAGTTTCCATGTAGCATTTTTTGGACGTAGGTCTAAATCAACAGATAGGTAAATAGGTGCATGATCACTTAAATCTAATGTTCGGTAAATACGGTAAAACTCACTTCAGTAAATCCGACCATACCGCGGTGCTGCTTCTTCCTGCCTACAGGCAGCAATTGAAGAGCGCACCCCCAGAGGTGAGGACAGTACAGAGCTGGTGCAGAGAAACAACTCCAGGACTGTTTGGAGTCTGTAGACTGGGCAATGTTCAAGGACTCGGCAACGGACTTGAACAAATACGCCACAGTCGTTACAGACTTTATGAAGAAATGTGTGGAGGACTGCATCCCTACAAAAACCTTCCGAGTGTTTCCCAATCAGAAACCTTGGATGAACTTTGAGATTCGCACTCTTCTGAAGTCCAGACACCGAGCATTCACGTCTGATGACACAGTGGACTACAAGAAGTCCGGTTACGACCTTGGTAAAGCCATCAAAAAGGCCAAAAGGGACCAAAAGCTCCAAACTGGAGGATGAGACAGATGTTCGGCAGCTGTGGCGGGGCCTGAATGCAAGCACTTCCTACAAGGCAAAACCAGGAGGCAGCTCGAATGTCGGCGAAACATCACTCCCTGACGAGCTCAATGCATTTTACGCACACTTTGATAGGGAGAATATTGATGTGCCATCCCGAGCCCCCATTCGCTGTGATGATATTTCAGTCTCAGTCACAGAGGCCGATGTCAGGAAATCCTTCAGAGGGTGAACCCTCGAAAAGCGCCTGGACCTGATGGTATACCCGGTCGTGTTCTAAAAACCTGTGCGGACCAACTGGCTGGAGTTTTAACGGACATTTTCAACCTCTCACTTCTGAGGTCTGAGGTACTCACCTGCTTTAAAAGGACATAATTTATACCAGTGCCCAAGAAGAGAAAAGTGACGTGCCTCAATGACTATCGACCGGTGGCACTAACGCCTGTGGTGATGAAGTGCTTTGAGAGGTTGATCATGGAGCAAATCAACTCCTACCTCGACAAAAACCTGGACCCATTGCAGTTTGCTTACCGCCACAACAGATCAACAGTGGATGCGATCACGCTGGCCCGCCACTCTGCTCTGGACCACTTGGACAACAAAAACTCATGTCAGGCTGTTATTCATTGATTACAGCTCGGCATTTAACATAATCATCCCCTCCAAGCCGGTTACCAAACTCGCAGAACTGGGTCTCTGCGCATCCCTCTGCAATTGGATCCTCGACTTCCTCATTCACAAACCAAAGTCCGTTCGTATTGATGGAAATGTGTCAGCCTCGATAACAATCAGCACGGGAGCACCTCAAGGCTGCGTGCTCAGCCCCCTGCTGTACTCACTCTATACTCATGACTGTGTAGCCGGTCACAGTGCGAACTCCATCATCAAGTTCGCCGACGACACCACTGTTGTGGGACGTATCACGGATGGGGATGAGTCAGAGTATAGAAGAGAGATCGAGCAACAGTCCATATGGTGCCAGCACAATAACCTGGCCCTCAACACCAGCAAAACCAAGGAACTGATTGTGGACTTTGGGAGGAGTAGGATGGGGACCCACAGTCCCGTTTATATCAACAGGTCGATGGTTGAAAGGGTCAGGAGCTTCAAATTCCTGGGCGTGCACATCTCTGAACGTCTTTCCTGGTTCGAGAACACTATTGCAATTATCAAGAAAGCACACCAGCGCCTCTACTTCCTGAGAAGATTATGGAGAGTCGGTTTGTCAAGGAGGACTCTTTCTAACTTCTACAGGTGCACAGTCGAGAGCATGCTGACCGGTTGCATCGTGGCTTGGTTCGGCAACTTGAGCGCCCTGGAGAGGAAAAAACTTCAAAAAGTAGTAAACACTGCCCAGTCCATCATCGGCTCTGACCTTCCTTCCATCGAGGGGATTTATCGCAGTCGCTGCCTCAAAAAGGCTGGCAGCATCATCAAGGACCCACACCATCCTGGCCACACACCCATCTCCCTGCTACCTTCAGGTAGAAGGTACAGGAACCTGAAGACTGCAACGACCAGGTTCAGGAATAGCTACTTCCCCACCGCCATCAGGCTATTAAACCTGGCTCGGACAAAACTCTGATCATTAATAACCCATTATCTGTTATTTGCACACTATCAGTTTATTTATTCATGTGTGTATGTATTTATATAATGATATATGGACACACTGATCTGTTTTGTAGTAAATGCCTACTATGTTCTGTGTGCTGAAGCAAGAATTTCATTGTCCTATCAGGGACACATGACAATAAACTCACTTGAACTCGGATCAGGACCTCGCCTCCAACCCAGATTCCAGCAGCAGCAGATTTTTGTGTCTCCAATCTATTGAGGGATATAGGTTAAGTGATGACTGATGGCGAGGAGAACTATTGTTCCTGAAAATGTATCATGAAGTCTTTTACATCCGTCATAGATTTCCATGTCTCGTGCACCACAGCAGAAAGGCAGCAAACCTGAGAGAAATTCACATTTAGTACTCAAATCAAATGTCAGCCTAGGTTATGAATTCCAGTCTTCGGAGCCAAATTTCAATTCATGCACACCTGAATTTGGAGGCAAGCATTCTGTTTTCACCTCAGCTGATCAAAGCATGTACAGACTGTTCCACAGAAACTGGATTTCATCTTTGTTGTTGCATTTAAACAATCATTCTTGTAGTGCTAGTGCCAAACTGAAAAGAAAAGTCAATTGATTTTAAAAATGGATATGTTAAATTATGATGTGCCCATGTCCAGATAACAGCTCCATTTTATTGTGCAGTAGTCAGTGAAGATTATATCTTAAAAGGCACATTTCCCTTGACCCCCAGCAGCAGCACGCATTATGCCTGCCATAATGTGAAAATGACTGGTGACAGCATGGAGAGCACAAGGAGGATCTCCAAAAGAGATATTGATCAGCTGTTGAACCAAATTGGCGCCAAGAGATGAAACACTCACATGCAAAATATCATAACATCATAGATGTATCAAGATTACTTCTACTGTCTTTCATACTAACATATCCCCTGGCATATACTCGCACACGCACAACTTTTCTTTATTTTAGTCCCATATTTCCTTATGTACCCACACTCCCCTCCCACACCAGTCCCCCCAATAGACAGTTGCTCTCCATGATTTTTCCAATCGATGAAAAATAAAAAAGTTATGTTTAAAAAAGCTTGAGATCAGCTGATTGGTGCTCTCGCTTGTCAATTATGATGATCAAGGTAACGCCCCTTCCGGGGGGGAAGGGGGCAGGACTATAAAACTCCGGATGCCCGGACGTGAGTCAGTCACTCTGGAAGATCGCGAGGGATAGTTGTGAATCAACTGAACAGTGAGTCTGCAATGTACTTGCAATAAATGATTTGTTAGCCCTAAATGACAATGCAATGAGTTGTTTGGCAATTTGGTGGCCTGCACTCTGCCTGAATTGCTATGAAATTGAATTTGGTGGCCTGCACTGCTTGAAATGCTGTGAAATGAAATGTGGTGGCCTGCACTCTGCTTGGAATGCTGTGAAATATAATGTGTTGGCCTGCACTCTGCTTGAAATGCTTTGAAATTGAATGTGGAGGCCTGCACTCAGCTTGAAATGCAGTGAAATTTAATATGGTGGCCTGCACTCTGCTTGAAATTGAATATGGCGGCCTGCACTCTGCTTGAAATGCAGTGAAATTGAATGTGGTGGCCTGCACTCTGCTTGAAAAGCTGTGAAATTGAATGTGGTGGCCTACACTTTGCTTGAATTGGTATTTCAAGGAATAGCCGTGAGTGAACTGCCAGCCCACCAGCCCTCAGTGATTGAGCTGCCAGCCCACCAGCCCTGAGTGACTGAGCTGCCAGCCCAACAGCCCTGAGTGACTGAGCTGCCAGCCCACCAGGCCTGAGTGACTGAGCTGCCAGCCCACCAGGCCTGAGTGACTGAGCTGCCAGCCCACCAGGCCTGAGGGACTGAGCTGCCAACCCACCAGGGTTGAGTGGCTGAGCTGCCAGCCCACCAGGCCTGAGTTACTGAGCTACCAGCCCACCAGGCCCGAGTGACTGAGCTGCCAGCCCAAGAATCCATTTCGCCCACAATGTCCATACTAGCCCTCTGGAAACCAATCCCTTTGGCCCACAACACCCATACTAGTGCTCCAGAAAGCCCCCACTGGCCACCAATATTGGAATTGGTGGAGAGGTGGAATATTGCGTTGGGGGACCAACCCTCCCGTGTGAACATGGGACGCACTTCCCGGAGCATGGTAGCTGATTAGACAGGGAGCTCCGTACAGTCGGATAAATAAACCTCCACTAAATTCAAAGTAAGCGAGTATTTAACTTTTAATAAGTACAGTATGAGTGGGGGTGTCAAAACAAAGAGCAGAAAGTTGCAAGAAAAGATGCTAGAAAAGCAAGAAACAGAAGGACAGGCTCGAAGCGACACAGACAAAGCCAAAAACAAACAGGTTGGTGGCAACAGAGGCCCTTCATGAGGGATTAAAAAGCATAAGTACACAAATCAGCAACTTGAGAAGAGAATTAAAAGCGGACTTCACATCATTCAAAGACAATTTCAAGCGGGATATGAGAGAAGAACTGGCCGAACTTAAACTCGAAATGAATCACCAGATGGCAGCGAATGCACAAGCAATACAAGACCAAAAAAAAAATGGAAGAAGCCGCCACCAGAATAGAGGAGCTAGAAACATGGAGTGTCGCTGCAAACACCATACTCCAAGAAACACTGAAAGACCAGAAGTTACTTGTCGACAAGTTGAACGATCTGGAGTCCAGATCCCGAAGAAATAATCTGCGGATATACGGTGTGCCAGAGGGTGTGGAAGGTAGCTCAGTACCTCAGTTTGTGGAGAAACTGCTCAGAAGTGATATGTCAATCCCTGAAATGACAGATTTACAGATTCAACAAGCACACAGATCCCTGGCATAGAACCAAGCCCCTGCTCCCCTCCATGATCCATAATTGTCCACTTTCTCCAGTTTAAAGTTAAAGAGGTGGTTCTCAAACAGGCATGGCAAAAGAAGATCCAACTTGGAGAACGAATGCTGTCTTTTGACCATGACTGTACTATCGTTGTAGTACAAAAACGTACGGCATACAAACATGTTAAAAGCTTCCTAAAAGAGGAAGGAATCCGCTTTCAGACACCATTTACCAAGATACCTATTCACTGGGGAAGCGGACACCAAACCTACAACAACGCAAGGGAAGCCATGCGAGAGCTACAACAGAGAGGCTATAAAGTGGAAGAGCTGCGGGGAGACACGGACATGCTGCCACTGCGTGAATAACTCCACCAAACGGCGCGGTGGCAGCTCGTCGAGAGACATGGAGAATCAGAGACAGTCAGACGGGCATGGGAGCCCCTTCAAGAATTACAACGAAAGACTCATGCTTTAACTGTGATATGATTATGAAGGTACGCACAGACATGGATAACACAGTGGCTTCCACCACAATATGTTAGAATACTGAGTTCTTATGGAATCGTAAGTTTACAAATATGTGTATAGATATGTATATTCATAGACAAATCTGTTTATGAGCCTGGTTCTAAAAATATCACCAATGTTGATTAATGTTGATTTAATACAACTTTCTGTATTAGATAAATCCGACTGTTAGGGAGATTAACGAAATATTAGAGCTAGAATTAATGGAGGGACCCATAGAGGGTTACCCCCCCTTATCTAGGAGAGGGCCCTTTCTTAGTGTTAGGCTTCCCCCCTCAATTTACAAAGGGATTCGGGATCTTTGGTGGAGAGAGAATACCCTTTTTTGGGAGTCCATATATGTTTTGATGTTTTGATTTGTTTTGCCAGGTAAAACACTTTTGTTTGTTCACATATTTTGGTTTGTTGTTCAGAATGGTTCTGGTGTTGAGTTGAGAGGATACAGTGAAATCAATCACACTAAGTGTAATGATGCAATGTCAAGGACTTAAGCTGATGTCTGTAAATGTTAATGGTTTGGGTAATTCAATTAAGAGGGCTGAAGTCATGATTAAATTGAAAAAAGTGAAGATGCATATTATTTTCTTACAAGAAACCCATTTATCGTGACAAGAGCATGAGAAGCTGCAAAGATTTGGATATAAAAACACATATTATAGCTCACATACTTGTAGTCATAAAAGAGGAGTGGCAATCTTGACATCAAACTCAGTTAAATTCAAAATTTTTAAAGAAATAAAAGACAAAGAAGGGAGGAATATCGTAGTAAAGGGCAAAGTTGATAATAATATCCTGACACATGCTCCCCCAGATAGTGATAAACATTTTTTCAAATCCCTATTTGATATTATTGCAATGGAAGCAGAAGGAATTTGTATATGTGGGGGGATATGAATGTTGTACTGAATCATAGGCTTGATACGACAAGTCAAAATAAAAATAAGAACCAGTTAGCAAAACTACTAAACACCACCTGTGAAGAATTTGGTTTTCTTGATGTCTGGAGGAATTTTCACCCTCTGGAAAGAGACTATTCACATTACTCAATATCGCACTCCAGAATAGACTATTTCTTAATGCAGAAAGAAGACTGTTATAGGGTAACGGATTGCAGAATTGGTGTGGTAGATGTATCAGACCATAATGCCATATACTTAACAATTCAAATGGACAGTAGAAGGAAAAACACAGTGTGGCGATTAAATGTTGGAATACTGAATGATAAAACAACTGTTAATTATATTAAATTGGAAATCAAAACATATCTAGAGGAGAATGACAATGGGGAGGTGGACCCATCCATACTATGGGACTAATTGAAGGCTGTAATACGAGGTAGGTTAATAGCTAGGGCATCACCTATAAAAAGGCCAGAATGAAAGCATATAATAAGTTGTTATCAGACCTGTAGGATTTAGAACAGAAGTACAAAAATAATAAGGACCAGAGAACCTATAAGCAAGTAGAAGATTTGAGGGGACAAATGGATGGAATATTGGGTCAAGAGGTGGAGAAAAAAGCAAGATTTGTAAAACAGGCACATTATGAGCTTGGCCCTAAATCCACTAAAATTCTTGCTCGAAGGCTACGCAAACAACAGGCTGACAACACCATACACAAAATTAAGGACCCCTGTACGCAGAATTTGAAGAGTGATCCAAAATAAATAGAATATATCTTCCAGGAATATTATAAAGAATTATATACACAAACCTCTACAGTAGATGGGGAATCAATGAGGACTTTTTTAAGTACAATAGATCTACCCTGTATTGGAGAGACACAAAATAAAATAATCACAGCAGAAATATCACTGGAGGAGATAGAGAAGACAATTGGTAGGATGAAATCAAACAAGGCCCCAGGCAGCGACGGTTTCCCTATAGAATGGTATAAAATATTTTGTAATGAGCTGAACCCACTTCTTCTAAGTCCTTTAACTGAATTATCAAAGAAGGCAAGACACCCCCGTCATGAAAGGGAAAAAAAAACAAGGAAAATTGTACCAACTACAGACCAATATCAATTCTAAATGTGGACTATAAATTATATTCTTCAATTATCTCCAAACGATTTGAAAAGTTCATGCCAGATTTAATTGATGATGACCAGACTGGTTTTATAATAGGCAGACAAACACAGGACAGTATTAGAAGAACCCTACATATAATACACAATATTCAAAAGGAAAGTACGCGTGCTGTCCTCATAAGCCTAGACGTGGAAAAGGCTTTTGATAGGGTTAATTGGGAATTCTTATATCAAACACTAGAAAGGTTTGGCTTTACCGAAGATTCAATTCAAGTTATTAAAGTAATTTACCAGCAACCTACTGCAAGAGTAAAGGTGAATGGGTCCTTAACTGAGAGATTTGTGTTAGGAAGAGGAACGAGACAGGGATGTTGTCTTAGCCCTACCCTGTTTGCTATGTATATTGAACCATTGGCTCAAGCGATTCGTCAAGATAGGGAACTGAGGGGAGTAACTATAAGACAGAGAACACAAAATTGGCCTTTTTGCAGATTATGTAATGCTGTATCTCACGAAGGTAATCACCTCATTTCCAAGGGTGATCGGGATCATAGAGAAATTTAATTTTTATGCAGGATATGTGAATATTTCAAAAACTCAAACACTCCTATTTAATTGTCCTCCTCCAGACGAAATCAAGCAAAAGTATAATATTAAATGGGATTCAAAATCAATCGAATACCTAGGGGTACATATAACAAAAAAAATATCAATGTTGTTAAAGAAGGAACTGCAGATGCTGGAGAATCGAGGGTTACACAAAAAGCTGGAGAAATTCAGCAGGTGCAGCAGCATCTAAGGAGCGAAGGAGATAGGCGACATTTCGGGTCGAGACCCCTTCTTCAGACTGCTCCATTGGACCCATACAAATATCAATGTTGTATGGGGCCAATTATAATCACATCAACCAAAACATTAGAAAGGATATAGAAAGATGGTCCACCTACCCATGGATTTTAGTAGTAAGATAAATGTGGTGAAAATGAATATTTTGCCAAGGCTATTGTACTTGTTTAAATCTCTGCCAATAGAGGTACAATTAAAACAATTCACGGAATGGGATACATTAATATCTAGATTTATTTGGGGAGGAAAGAAGGCCAGAATTTGATACACTACACTCCAGTTGCCAAAGGACAAAGGTGGAATGGCACTTCCTAATTTTAGGATATATCTCTATGCAGCCCAACTTCGACCACTAATTAATTGGTGTGAGGACAGCTATATAGCTAGGTGGAAAGAGATTGAGACATATATCGCTGACTTCCACATCCAAACACTTTTGGGAGAAAAGGCACTTCCTGGACATATCAGGAGTATAATCTATCCAATAACGATATTTACTTTAGAAACCTGGTTCACTCTTACGAGACAACTTAAACTGAATAAACGACAAAAAGTTTTAAGATGGATAGCTTTGGATAATGAATTTAAACCAGGGATGTATGACTCAACATTTAAAGAGTGGATGAAGAAAGGAATGACTGCATTTTGTACTGTTATTGAAAATGGAGACCTAAGACGTTTTCAAGATTTGAAGGATAGATTTGCACTTCGGAACCAAGATTTGTTTAGATACCTCCAACTGAGAGATTATTACAATAAAAAAGTAAAAAGGGAGGCACTAGAAGAAAATAATCCAGTGATAGAAGTGATAGTTAATGCATATCATCAAAAAACATTAAGGATTATTTCTAAACTTTATCATATGTTAATGGATTGTCAAGCTAAAACTACATTTTATGTAAAATTTAGGTGTGAAAAGGAATTGAACATCACAATCTCAGAAGAAGAATGGCATCATATGTGTGTAACACTACAGACATCCACTAATTCACAAAAATTGAGAGAATTTAATTGGAAAAACTTGATTTGTTTCTTTATTGGGCCTAACATAAAAAGCAAGCAAATTATAAGGCAGCAAACATGCTGAAGGCAATGTGGCCTAACAGACGCAAATCATGCACATATCTTCTGGAGTTGCCCAAAAATAGAACCATTTTGGGACAGAGTGAATTCAGAATTATCGGATATATTAGGATATACAGTCTGCAAGAAGTGTTCCATTTTATACCTGGGTAATATAAATACAGTGGTGCTGAAGGAAGATCATTACTTGGTTAAAGTCCTACTCACAGCTGGCAGAAAGGCCATGACAAGAAACTGGCTTGGAGTGGACACACCCAGACTTAGACAATGGTTAGACATAGTACAGGAAATATTTGTCATGGAGAAAATGACATATTCTCTAAGAGTGAAAGAAGATGAGTTTAACAGAAAATGGGGTAAATGGATTAGGTATAGAAATAAAGACATCAACACTGTATAATTTTATTGACAATAATCTAAGTTATTGGAAAATGTTTTAATTAGAAAATAGTTCTGTATATTGCATCATTAATTGTAAACTGAACCCCCCGCTGCACTGTTGTACGTTTCACTGTATTGTATGTTTCGTTGTTATATTTGCGTTTTATTTGTGTATACATAAAAGCAATAAAAACTAAAGTGAAAAAAAGAACATGGGACCCAACTGGTCCCATTTAGTCTAGTGTATAATTGGAAAATGATTTGCTTCATATTCACCAATAAGATAGAATTTGGCGAGAGTGATGTCATCCATAGAGGTGTGTGCCCTCGGGTGAGTTCTTCATCAAAAAAAGACACAAAGTGCTAGAGTAACTCAGCAAGTCAGGCAGCATCTCTGGAGAACATGGACAGGTGACGTTTTGAGTTGGGACCCTTCTGGCTGATTGTGGTCGATAGAAATGTGGAAGCGGGAAACAAGATGTATTTCATCTAATTGGAGAAAAGCGTGCCATTAGTTTTGGAGCTGTCTTGTGATGTTCCTTGTTGTGAGTGGAAGGATCTTTTAAAGGGCATGCTTATATTGAACTCAATGGGTTAATTTTATTGGGCCATTGTATCCATGCAGGCCAAAACAGAGAGGCTTTCTTTATAGTTAGACGTAATGAAACAGAAAACACTGGATAAACTCAACAGGTCTGGGTACATCGTGGGAAGTGAAACAAAGCTGATCGTTTCTCTTCCCACAGATGTGACCTGATCTGCCAAGTATCACATTTTCTGTTTTATTTTAGACATCCAGCATCTGAAATTTCTGCAGTGACTAGAATAACAGTCGTTTTTTTGACCCATCTGAAGAATCGTTTTTTTGACCCAGAGATGCTGCCTGACCCACAGAATTAATCATTTTGTGTCTAATTTGTGTCTGTTAGCTTTTTGTGTCTAGTCGATTGTTTAGATCTAGGAGCGCCAATTAATATCAGGAAAGTTTCAGAGAAGAGTTGCACAGCAATTAGCATCATTATTCAAAGTTTCATGCTGATGAAATATTGAACATGGTAGCATGGAAGTTGGTTGGGGACACCACAGATGAGGACTAGTCAGAGTATAGATGTGAGATCGACCGACTGACCAAATGGTGCCAGCACAAAAACCTGACTCTCAACATCAGTAAGACCAAGGAACTGATTGTGGACTTTAGTAGAGGAAGAATGAGGACCCACAATCCTGTTCACATCAATGGGACGATGGTGGAGAGGGTCAATAACTTCAAATCCCTGGGCGTGCATATATCCGAAGATCTCTCCTGGACCCAGCACACCGATGCAATTATAAAGAAGGCACATCAGCAACTCTACTTCCCGAGAACATTACGGAGATTCGGCATGTCGAAGAGGATTCTCCTAAACTTCTACAGGTGCACAGTAGAGAGCATTCTGATTGGTTGCAGCATGGCCTGGTTCGGCAACTTGAATGTCCAGGAGCAAAAAAGACTACAAAAAGTTGTGACCACTGCCCAGCCCATCACCGACTTTGACCTCCCTACCGTCGAAGGGATCTATCGTAGTTACTGCCTCAAAAAGGCAGCCAAAATCATCAAAGACCCACACCATCCTGGCCACGCACTTATTTCACCATTGCCATCAGGAAGAAGGTACAGGAGCCTGAAAACTGTAACGTCCAGGTTCAGGAACAGTTTCTACCCTACAACCATCAGGCTATTAAACACAACTAGAATAAGCTCTGAGCTCGGAACTGCAAAAGACTATATTATTATTGCACTATATTTGTTATTTATTGAACTGTTTCTTTCCCCGTTATGTATTATGTCTACAAATTCACATATTCTGCTATGCTGCAGCAAGCAACAATAAAAACACTCTTGACTCTCTCTCTCTCTTGGTTGGAAGTGCTTTGTCCAATTTTACAATTGCCATCCTTTCCCCACTAGTGGTCATTAATGTGATTTACTTGAGGATACATCAGTTTTGAATTGCTTCTTTCTAAAAAAGTCAGTGTTCTTTTCTGAGCAATGATGCTATTTTTCGATGTTTAACTAAGGAAAGAACAAAGACTTAATTTATTAGTGGCAATTAGTGGCAATTTTGGTACTCAGTTCCCACTTGGGAAGTCGATCTGGTCCAGCCTTTCAGTGCATTGCTGAAGGGGAACATTGTAGTGTCATCTCTCATGTAAGATGTGTTCAGGTGGGTCATGATCCCATGACATCATTCAAAGATGAAAAAGGAAGTCTTAGTGTGTCCAATATTTATTTCCATAAAAGGCCACCTGTCTGTACTACTTTATCAATCGTGGTTTGTACAGCTGCCTGATATGACCGACAGTAAAACAGTTTGAAGCAAATATTATTCAGCTGTTTCCAAGCATCTTCGTATGTCATGAAGAAATGTGAAGCACTTTTGAAAATACCACTCCTTTGGTTGGATGTGAAATGAACTTTAATTCATGGTTAAGTAAACCGGAAATTCCAAAGCATGTCTCCTAATCGTAGAATATTCATTTCACGTCATTTAGTTCTATCAGATAGGAGATTGTATATATGATATGCCCACTGAAGTAATATAGATATACAATTTAGAAATCAATGGGAAAATTGCTCTGCCCCGAGAGAACAGCAAGCTGTATGTGGAGTCGCAGCTGTTCCTAGTAGTAAAGTTGAATAAACATTGAATAACAATGACACTGTATAACACTTAAAACTGATGCTTTAAAAATCTGCAAATTGAAGGCAATAAATAATTTGTTGTAAACTGATGATTGTAAGATAAGACTTTGATAGGTCAAAATGTTATCCCATCACATTCCATGTTGTCTTTATTCTTCATAAATTGTCTCTTCCATAAGAGTTATAGAACTATTGTTCACAAAATGAGGTCATTGTGTCCATACAGGCCAAAAAAGCAAGGCTTTCTTTGTAATAGTGAGTAATAAAAACAGAAAACGCTGGACAAACTCAACAAATCTGGTCACATCTTGGGAAGTGAAACAAAGCAGTTTGTTCTCTTCCCACAGATGTAGCCTGACCTGTGGAGTATCACATTTTCTGTTTTATTTTAGACATCCAGCATCTGCAATTTCTGTTTTTATTTTCACATACTAATTGCACATCCTAGCTCTAGTTTTGTTGGTTATGACACATCAAATGTTCTCCCAAATATATTCCTTAAATGTAATGATGTTATCCGTCTTTTTCGGGCAGTGAGTTCCAGAACCCTGCCACTGGGTTTAAACTGCTAATACCTTCTAATCCTTTGTGGAAATAAGTGAGAAAACTTTAATGAACCCGAAGGATATAAGACCTATGTGGAATCACACTTGTTCATATCAGTAAAATTGAATAAACATTGAGTAAAAATTACCCCTCTGATTCGCTCTAATCTCTCTATTAATTTCCTTAAATCTATTCCCTCTTTTAATGACGTCTGCTAAAGAAAATAGTTCCTTCCGGTTACTGATCGCTGCCAAGGAAAATTAATCCTTTTATTTGCCCATTCTGGACCTCATCTATTTACCCACTTCAATTCAAATACCCCTCAGCTTCTTATGCGCCATTGAAAAAAAATCCTGTCCAGCCAGTTTTTCTCCAACAACTACATTTCAACGGAATTTTTTTCGCAATCCTCCTCTGCCACCTCTATTCTTCTCCCGATGCGATGACCAGAATCTAAATAGATTTTTTTCCTACATTTTGTACAAAACCTCCCGGACCAATTATCTTATCCACCTTATCTATCCATAACTTGTTCCAGCATTTTCGGGCATGTGTGGACCCACTACAAGATCCCTCTCTCTGTCCACAGTTTAGTTTATTGCCACATGCACCAAGGTGCAGTGAAAACTGAGAGTGGTGAATCAATGGAATTTCACACAGAGAGTGGTGAATCTCTCGAATTCTCTGCCACAGAAGGTAGTTGAGGCCAGTTCATTGGCTATATTTAAGAGGGAGTTAGATGTGGCCCTTGTGGCTAAGGGGATCAGGGGGTATGGAGAGAAGGCAGGTACGGGATACTGAGTTGGATGATCAGCCATGATCATATTGAATGGTGGTGCAGGCTCGAAGGGCCGAATGGCCTACTCCTGCACCTATTTTCTATGTTTCTATGAAAAGATTTTGTTATTTGCTAACCAGGCAGCGGAAAGACTATACATGATTACAATCGAGCAATCCACAGTGTCGTTACATGATAAAGGGAATAATATTTACTGCAAGCTAAAGTCCGATTACAGTCTGAGTGTCTCCAATGAGGTATAGTAGCTTAGGAGCAAAGATCCACAAGTATCTTTGCTCAGGACCACTTTCTGGTTGTTGATAGGATAGTGAAGTTGCCTGATAGCAGCAGGGAATAAACTGTTATGAGGCAACATCTTTCCAGTATTCTGCCATGTGGTGTGCATTTCATTGTATTTTTGTTTCCCCCAAATGCAGTTAGAATGTTGCATGTGTTTAATTATTTGAAACACATTTAAGTATTTTGATATTTTTTTAATTTTGTCGAGAAGATGCCAACAAGATATGAACGCTCAGCAGCTCAAAACGTTGCATGGAACAAACGATGGGAGAAGAAAGAAGGTGGGAGAGAATACCAGAGCGAACACTTGTCATGGAAACTGCAAACATGCCTAGAGCCACATCACTGACGCTAAATCATAGAGACTATACGGGCTAGCCGGAGGGGCAGAACTCGACGTTCACTGTTGCCAGGAGACCAACAATGTTTTTTTCGGAAAGCTCCGACGAATTCCCGATCTTCGCAGAGCTCGTAGTCCAGGGTTCGCTCTTGAGAACGTACGAGTGCGACAAGAACGGTAACAGTTATCTATGGTTATTGAGGTGAATATTGTGTTTAATGCGAATTACTTTCATGAGAGCTTTCTCTGCGTGAGAGGTGGAATGAAAAGCAGTTGGGAGGGGACATTCTCAACTTCAGAAAGAGGTCGATGGCGCAGTCTTCTACCACCTCCCCATGGAGCAGCAATAAATTACACCAGCTCTCAAATTGTACATACAATTTGCACATCAAGTCTAGCCGAGCTTGCTGCTGTATGTACATGTATACAGTAAGTACAGGTGCAATAACAATCCTGCTTGTAGCAACATCACAGTCACATAGACTCCGACAATATACAAAACATAAACTATACATAAATTACACAACACATAGAAAAGGAAAACGACAATGCAAAAAAAAGACATTGCTGACAATTGCTATTCCCTCCAAGTGAGAATAGTCATTCAGTCCATTTTAATTCATTTACACAGTGGGACAACAATCTTTTATCTTCCTATCTGATCCAACATATGGTAATTAGGCCAGCCCAATGTCACCCAGGTATTTTTAGATTAGATTAGATTAGATTCTTTATTTGTCATTCAGACCTTTCGGTATGAAAGAAGTGAACTGCAGATGCTGGTTTAAACGAAAAAATAGACACAAAAAGCTGGAGTAACGCATCGGGACAGGCAGCATCTCTGGAGAGAAGGAATGGGTGATGTATCGGGTCAACCCCCTTCTTCAGACTCGGGTAATCCCAGTTTCCCCATCTATCCCTCTTTCACCACCTCTGCAACATAAATCTATTTTCTCTCTTTCTCAATTCTGTTACTAGCCCGAAACATGGTTTGCTTTACAGTTTTCACAGATGCCCCCGGACCAGCTGAATGTGCAGCAGCATTTTCTGTTTTTATTTTAAACATAACATCTGCTTTTTCTCATATGTTCCAGTGAAGAGTAATTCATCAAGCTCCTGACTTCTGCTTTGTATATGGTGGTAAGGCCTCAGGATGTTAGAACACGAGACACTTGCCATATATACATTTATTGAAAGATATGGAAGATTGGTTAGTGGACAGGAAATGCAGCAGCAAAAAGGGATCAAGTTTGGGTGGGGCAAAGATTAGTGATTGGGCACTAACTGCTTGCAATGTATATTAATAAGTTAGACTAGGGGACTGAATGCAATGAATTATTGCCAATGAAGTAAAACCAGGACTAAGACAAAGAGGCTGAAAAAGGGCAAAGTGAAGCTGAATGATGGAATGGAATATTGAGCAATATGACGTTTTTTGGTTGGAAAATAGAAAAACAGATAAGTGCAAAGCTGGGGAATGTTAGTGATATTGGGTGTCTTACTTGGACTGTAGAAAGTTAACATGGTGTTTCAACAAACAATTTGAAAAGAAAAGGACATTTTAGTGAAATTGGCTAGTAGATTTTATTCGGAAAAATCAAAGCAATACACTGCTGAGCATGTGAAAGTTAGCTTAACCTGGAGTGAAATTGGATCGTGGGGCCAAACATTGTTTCCTTAAAAATCCAAAAAACACATTGTGGAGCATCCTGAAAGTCAGTTTAACCTCGAGTAGAGCATTAATGTGAAAATAACAACAAACAATAGACATCATAAATCTGAACAAAGACAGAAAATACTAGAAGTACTCAGCAGATCAAGCAGCATTTGCGGAAACAGAAACAGAGTAAATGGTTTAATGACAAATGCCTTACAAATATGTCCCCAGGCTTTGGGCTTGCCTGGATAGGAATTAAACATTGTTGTTTTACATATATCAGTTTTTCCAAGTGAAGCAGTGATTTACTTTCTTCAATCTAGTATACTGCATTTGGTGGTACTGACGTTTTCTACATGGGAGAAACCAAACACAGTTTGGTTTATTGCTTTGTGGAGCATCTGTGATAAGTCCACAGGAACGATTCTGAGCTTACAGTTGCCTGCTACTTTTATTCCCCAAACCCCATCCACCCCACAATGTCTGTGGCCTCAACACTGTTACGAGGCCCGAAACATGCTTGAGAAACAATGCTTCATCTTCCACCTGGACATGTTGCAGCCTTCCAGACTCAATTTTCATCAGAACTAGAGAAGAAAGCAAACAAGTTAACTTACAGTAACAGAGAAGTTGAAGGAAAGATGGATACAGGGAATACTTATGGCCCCATGGTAGTTTTAACTTATTTTTAACTACTGAACTGGAGTTGCAAATAGGTCACCTCGTCAGTGTGCAAGGAAAACACTTAGTTAGTTGAGAAAACTAATATTTGAAGTTTAAGAATTGACAAAAAACTCCTGATCTATTGGGCAGTATGATCTTTGTTGTCTCATGAGCTTCGTAGACCTGGATTATTTATAGAAGGCACTTTAAGGTACTGGAGATACATCATTGACACTATCTCTGAAAAAAAATACTGAATTCACTGGAAAGATAAGTGAACCAATGTCAGTGCTCCTTCACAGGCCAGCATCCCAGCACTAAGGCCCCAGGTGCCTTCAGTTTGCTATAGTGGGCAGAACACATTGTTCGCGTGACTGACACAAGACTCGTAAAACTGACACTTTTTTTTGAGCAATTTCTTGCGAGGAAACTACGGTTGGACAGAGCAAATGATTCAAAGATCTGCTCAAAGTTTCCTTGAAGAAGTACATCTCCAGCTACTTCTGGTCAAGTCAAGTCAAGTTTATTCGTCATATACACATACGGGATGTGCAGTGAAATGAAAAGTGGCAGTGCCTGCGGACTTTGTGCAAAAAACAAACAAACAAACAACCAACAAACTACAAACAGAATCACATGTTATTTTTCATATTAAACCATGTTATTTTTTATATGGAAACCCTGAAATATGACTGAAAGTAGAGAAGGAGCATGTGGGATGGTTTTGCAAACCTTAACGCATGGTGAACACACATAGGGTGTCAGAGGAATATACCTTCTCACAAACTACTCACCTGCCTGCTTGCCTGCCTGCCCCCATAGCCACCCCTGCCCCTGTAGGAGAATCGCAGTTCCTGCATTGCCCTCATTAGCCATCTCAGAAACCACCAAACCAGGGTGGAAGCAATTTATCTTCGATCGTGACGGACTACCTAAGAAGAATTTGGTTCTCAACCAGGCCAATATTTTGCCTTAAATTCTATGAGCTTCAATTCTACCTAACAATCTGTAATGTAGAAGTTTATTATGAAAATCTTTTTGCCGGTCTTTATGAAGACATACTGTAAACAAAATTCCCTTCTCCATCTTTTTAATGGCTTACTTACATTTGTTTACTTGTGCTGAACCCGATTTATCCTTCGTATATTCTTGCAATCATTCCAGCAATTTACTTTACTCACTCACATTCATTTTGTTTACTCAGATCTCCTCCAGACATTGGCTGCAATCAAGAAGATTTCACCATTTGTGTCATTTAATCCATTGTGGTATACACCCTTTCACAGATGTTGTCTTATTTAGCTCCACTACCACACACCTTCTCCACAACATAAAACATGTTTGATTTCTAACTTTTCCAAATTCTGATCAACTTTTCATCAGTCTGAAATGTTCTTCAATCCAGAAGCATTGATGAGTATCTCTACTGATTTCTGTTTTTACTTCTGATTTGTTGTACTTGCAGTTTCCAAAGTTCTTCTTAATCGGCTCAAATTTTCTCAGTCATAAAATTCGCCAGCTTATTTATGAAGGAAGTTAGACAACAAGCCTACCGTTCCCTGGTTTCCTTCCTTCAATTTTCTTCAGTAATGGAGTTACATTTGCAGTGTTACAATCTAAAGGAACAGATCTTGTAAAAATTGTGGCTGTAGGTTCTATAATTTCTTTACCTAGTTCCTTTAAAAATTGTTGGTTGAAAATCTTCAGGCCCTGAGGACTCATAAGTCTTTGGTGCCATTCTTATTTGTATGCTGTTTTCATGAAGTTTCAATAATAGATTTATCTTTAATTTCCCTAGAATGTCCGATGTATTGTCTTCTTCCCATACAATGAAGACTGGCATTAAATAGTGAGATTAAACGAGAACTTACCAGTTCGAAGTTTGATCTTTATTTTATGAGGAGTTACGATGAGGGATTACGTGAAGAAGACCCCGCCTGGCGCTGGATCGGCATACTTCAAAGCAGCGGCATGAAAAACACAGAAACCAATAGCCGAAGTAAAATAGTAAGGCTCAAAATAGACTAGAACTACCAGATGATCATTTACATTATGAGGGTTGGGAGTGGAGGGCACGTAATCCCTCATCGTAACTCCTCATAAAATAAAGATCAAACTTCGAACTGGTAAGTTCTCGTTTAATCTCACTATTTTACTTCGGAGTCACGTGAGTGACTACGTGAAGATTTTGAAGCTCTGTGTCTTTCATGTCGTAAATTCATTTCATACGACTCTGTTTAGTCAAAACAGTAGTGAGTAAATAGTATTTTTAGGACATTGTTACAATTTATGTAATAAGTCCTTTAAGCATAAAAAAGAACAATTTTTTAATAATAACCCCTCTATCTTAGGGGAAAATTACAAAATAGATTGATAAATGTTGTCAATGGTAACATAAATCGATAATATAAATCGATAATATAAAACAAAGCAAGCATTAAAGAGAACCCATTACTGTGTGTCCAAACCTGGCACCGTGACAACAGGTTTATTCTAGAACTTTGAAAATCTCTTCTCTAGACCACCCTGCGGCCTCTAAAATTTTATCGAGTAGCACGTCCTGTACCTTTGCCACGGACGTAGCTGCCGCCCTAGTGGAGTGAAATTTAAACACATCAGTATCTATTCTTGCTAGACACAAACCATCCAGAAATAGTTTGAACTAAACCTTTTGTATGTGGCTTTTTGTGTGTTATTAATAACACTTTCTCAGAACCTCTGAGATTTTGGTTACCTCAATGTATTGAGTTAAATGCTTAACCACACACAATGTTTCATCAATAGGATATGCTTTAAACATTACCTTCATTCCAGTTCTTCCTGGTCTGCTTTGTTTGATCAAGTCATAAACATAAAACATAATGTTATCTGCAGCCACATGCATGCAATCCAACCGTTACAACTGCAAAGCTTGTACTCTTTTTGAGCTGATACCAATGCCATTAACTTTACCACCTTGAATGTTAATTTCTGCAAAGACATTGAATTAATTGGAGTCCATTGTTTAAACAAAGTGAGAACAATGCTAACATCCCAAATCCTTGTATATATGGGTTTAGGATGATTTTTATTGAAATTCCTTTCATGAATCGGGATACTAATGGGTGAGACCCAACTGAATTCCGACCTGAAATTTGTCCTAAATAGGATGACAATGCACTACGAGCACAATTAATGGCACTATAACTCAAATGCTCATCAAACTGTAACCCAGCAAGGAACTCTAATACATTTGAAATGTTTGCAGTATGATAAGATATCTTTGACTGTGTACAACTTCCCATTTCCTTATATGTGACTTATATTGTTTTAGTGCTATTCCTCCAAGCTGCAACTATAACATCCATGGTCCTGTCCCACAGTACAACTCTTGCAATGGTCTGGTCAGAACCTGCAGATTAACAAATACATATGATCATGCAATGGATGAATTCCTTTTGTTACTGGTTGTGTCAACAGATTGGCGCAACTGGGAATTCTCATACATGGTTCAATAATCATATTAGCATCAATGGGAACCATGACTGCGTGGGCCAATCTGACACCACCAAAATTGCCTTCGACAGCGTCTTGCGCTTTTTATTGAGACATTGCCCAATGAGACAGAATGGGGAAAATCATAAAAGAACAAATTCCCCAGTGTAGCGAGAAACATCCACCGCTACTGCCCCTGGATCGTGTTCCCCAAGACACGTATTTGGGCAATTGGTGATTCAATCTAGATGCAAACAGATCAATGTCCGGTACTCCATACCGACTGACAATATTTTGAAATTTTGTGGATTAACATCCATTCTGTGTTGTCTTTAAATATTCGTGATCTTTTGTCTGCCACAACATTGTCTCTCCCCGAGAGATAAATAGCTGAAAGCCAAATATTTTTTGCCATACACCATTGCCACATCTGGTTTACCAGATGATCACATGATATTGATCTGACACCACCCATGTGATTGATATATGCCACAGCTGTGGTATAATCTATTTGTACTTGGACATGCAAATCCTTTAATGAAGGGCAATAAGCTTTTAATACATAAAATGTTACCAAGAGCTCCAAATAATTAATACCATATGTTTGGAACAATAACTCCTCTTGGACAGCCCATCTGCCTCTACAGCTGGTCTCATTATCCGTAGCCCCCCCCCCCCCCCCCACCCCATCCGAGAGAACTTCGTCATTTTGTAAAAACACTACTGGCTGATGAACTACAAAGTTCTTAGCAGCTTATGGAACATTCTCAATCCACCAATGTAATTCTGATAAAGTTCCCTTAGGCAATTGCATTGGCCTATCAAATGGCTTGCTCGCTGAATAAGCGCTTGAGTTTTTGCCCTTTGAAGATTTTGGTAATGTTGACGACCAAACTCTACTGTCTGGAAATGCTGCTGCCAATTTACCAATAACCTTGGCAACCTCTCGGATGGAGGGATAAGGTTTGTAAATCAGGTCTTGACACACATTTGTCAAATCCAACACTTATCCATTGGTAAAGTTACCAACATGGTAACTGAGTTAATCTCAAACCCCAGATATTAAATGGTTTGGGATTGCTGTAACTTAGATTTGTTGGATGGATCAGGAACCCAACTTCTCAAACGACTTGTAGTTGCTGAGACTAATTTTCCACCTGGCTCCTGATTAGCATTGACAATTAAATGTCATCTAGATAAGCCATAACGATGTACTTTTGTGCCTAAAGCAGTGCAAATGCTGGCTTAATCCTTTAAGGCAAAGCTTGTAGAACCACAAACTGTCTCATCCATAAACTTTAATACCTACAAAATTATGGTGAATTGGGACCGAAATATGCATCTCTTCAATTTATTGTAGCCATATAACCACCTGTTGATACCTGCTGTATTGCAGTGTTGAATGTGTCCATTTTAAAAATTTAAACTGGACAATATATTTAATTGTGTGAGATCTAACATGATTCTACAACCCCATCTTCTACGGTCTGGGGAAATATTTGATACAATTGTTGTGGATCCTTTCCTGTTTCTCAATACCTCCTTCCTCACACAAATTCTTACGTCTTTGCCAATTTGAATTATTACAAGACTATAAACATGAAGAATGATAAGGTTATTGTGTCCCAATGGATCCATACCTCTTCATCATCAACATTTGGAGTCTACCACCAATCTGAGGTTCATCCAAACATCCTTCTTTAATAGGATTAAGTTTTGTACCTCTCCAACTGTTTGACGAAATTACCTCCTTACCCAAAATATGGGTGTACATTCGTTATTTTATTTAATATATGGTCCCTAGATAAGGGACGTATCAGATTTAAACTGATAAGAACAGATACCATACTTAATCTTAGCCAAAAAGCCGAGAACCGATTTGCTGGCTGGAAATTCTTCCTTATCATACTCCTGCCTCGGCTCAAATCAAATCCCTTTTCCATATGACCAGCCTACTGGCCAACTGAAGGGTTTCATAAGACCAACAGTTTTTTCCCCTTCATCCATACTTAATTTGCTTAAACAGATTTCCTCCGAATCAATAACCAGGAGTTTGAACATTGCTTGTCCTGTAAATCTTTGGATGTAAAAGAGGCCGAATGGCAATCTTCCATTTATATAATTTAACTCAAATGAGTTTGCAGAATAAACCTAACATATTTTGTTTATTCTGAACTTTAGTCATTCCACAACCTTCCAGCTTGTCTTAAAAGACAGTGATGCCAATTAGTTTGAGGATTCTTTTAATCGTAATTCCTGCGCCCGCATAATTGCTGACATTGGCGCCCAAAACCCGGATTTACCAGGTACCTTCTTAAAGGTGTTTTGGAATGCTTCATGCATTTGCGTCATCCTTGCGCATCCTAATGTTTCTTATATTCTGTATTATTCCAATTTTAGTATATGTGCTGCCGAAGCGAGCACATGTTTAAATGCAAATCTGCTGTTTCAACAATAACAGCTTCTTGAGGCAGGTGAGAGACCATATAATTAACATTGGCCGCCAGGTTCCTTCCATGGCCTCACCGCCTCCACCAGGTATAGTAACTTTGTGCCCCTCAGACACACCTGGATTTGCATTGTGGTGGGTACTTCTGACCACAAACACCACTTTCAGGGTCTGTCTCATACAGCCCTGGTACTCCTGAAACTCGTTCAAGGAGACTTCCTCCAGTCCATACCCAGGCACTGGGGTTTCAAATTCCCAATTCGAATTGGCACCATATTCACGATATGGAACCCCCTCAGGGGCTGCCTGGGAATATTCTGGGTACTTAGACCCTTGGTTGATATTATTTGGAGTATTTCCTCCATTAGATCCATACTTAGCCAATTTTAGGCTTACCTTACAGGATCTTTTTAGAAACCTCAGGCCTTTCAAGCCTCTTTTTACTTTTTAGGCACTGGGTTTTCAAGTTTTGTTTGTGGAGCAACTAAAGGCTCCCTAACGGGTATTTCAATCGGCCACCGGTATCGGAACCGGCTCCGCAATAGTCTGCTGTCCCGACTTTTTACACCCCGGGACGCACGTTTTACCCGCGATTTTTTTTTTTTTAAATTTTTTTTTTTTAAACATTTTTATTTTTATTTTTATTTAAACTCCTGCTGGTTTCCTACCAGCCTACGGAGTTTTAAGAAAACGCCCTGGAAGTAAAATAATTTTACTTACCTGCGGGCCGTTTCCTTACCGCTGTGCTGGAGCTGCGCTCTGCAGCTCTTCCTTTGCCGATAGCGTCGACGTAATGCCGATCCAGCGCCAGGCGGGGTCTTCTTCACGTAGTCACTCACGTGATTCCGAAGTAAAATAATTATTCAACAGTTTGCCTTATTATTAATTATAATACCAGCTGCTATACCCTGCCTTTCTCATGTATTATACTGGCAATCATGATGTTGCATGTACTTCCATGAAATCAGGTATTACAATGGTCCTAGTAAATGAAATCAAAGCAAACTTAAATATATAAGCATTCCATGAATAATATAATTAGAGTGGTCATAAGGTCAATAGCTGATAAGGAATAGTAGAATTAGGCCATTCGGCTCATCAAGTCTTCTCCGCCACTCAATCATGGCTGATCTATCTCTCCCTCCTAACCCCATTCTACTGCCTTCTCCCCGTAACCTCTGACACCTGTACTAATCAAGAACCTATCTATCTCTGCCTTAAGGATATCTATTGACTTGTCCTCCACAGCCTTCTGTGGCAAAGAATTCCACAGATTCACCACCCTCTGACTAAAAAAAATTCTCCTCATCTCTTTCCTAAAAGAACGTCCTTTAATTCTGAGGCTATGACCGCTAGTCCTGGACTGTTCCACTAGTGGAAACATCCTCTCCATATCCACTCTATCCAAGCCTTTCACTATTCTGTATGTTTCAATGAGGTTCTCCCTCATTCTTCTAAACTCCTGCGAGTAACGCTCATCATAGGTTAACCTACTCATTTCTGGGATCATTCTTGTAAACCTCCTCTCGACCCTCTCCAGAATCAGTGCATCCTTCCTCAGATATTGTGCCCAAAAATGCTCACAATTATGGTAAAAGTATGTTAACTGAAGATACCATTAAATCTCACACACTGTAAGTAAATCTGTGTGCAATAAATATATAGTTCTTATTCAGTAGATTATGTACCAATGTGCAATCCAAAGAAGTAGAGGTTTGTAGGTTCATTGGCTTCGGTAAGTTGTAAAAATTGTCCCCAGGATAGTATGCTGGGTGACCGCTGGCCGGCGCAGACTCGGTCTGTTTCTCGGTGTGCTGTATCTCCAAAGTCACATCACACTACAGTACTTTTTTTGCATCTAATGTAATTGTAAAAGGCTTGAAGCTCAGCAACATACAATAGAAGGGAAAACAGGACAGACGGAAGGATTTGGGCCCTAATATGGTTCATGTGTGTTCAAGGGATCAATGCCTTTCCCATTCAGTAGGTACTACTTGGATATCTTGAGTAAGTAAACTTAGAACAGATGTTTAGCATTGTTTAGTACTTCCTACAGGCTTCAGGTACATTTTTAAGAGATTTTTATAGACATTTGTCTATAAAGGAGCAAAGTTTAAGGTAGATGTTGACTTTTAGTCTATGTCAGAGTCCTTCACAATAGACTGGATGTATAAACAATGTATGTATTGGGGCATGCCCATTTGTTCCTTCATAAGTTCATGTGTTTGGGGGAGAATTAGGCCATTCGGCCCATCAATTGCCCCCATTCAATCAAGGTTGATCTATCTTTCCCTCTCAGCCCCATTCTCCTGCCTTCTAACCATAACACCTCACACCCGTAAGAGACATCCTTGCTTTACTATAAATCATTTGCACAGATCATAGTCAAATCACATTTATTTATAGAGTACATTTAAAAAACAACTCTCGTTGACCAAAGTGCTTTACATTTGTTATAAGAGTAGTATACACAAGCAGGCTACCTACATATATACAAATAGCCCTCGCTCAGAGGATGTCAGGAAAGGCTTGGGAGAACATATAAGTTTTAAGTCTAGACTTAAAGGCGTCGATGGAGGGTGCAGTTCTAATGGGGAGGGGGATGCTGTTCCACAGTCTAGGAGATGCGACCGCAAAGGCGCGGTTGCCCCTGAGCTTATGCCTAGACTGCGGGACATTCAACAACCCCAAGTCGGCCGATCTGAGGGACCTGGAGGTGGTGTAGTGGGTCTAGTGACCTCAGACTTACTCTCGTTTAGTTGGAGGAGGTTCTAGGTCATCCAGCACTTTATATCCTCGAGGCAGCGGATAAGGTTAAGCAGATTTGATCGGTTGTTGGGCTTCAGGGGGAGATAGAGTTGTGTATCGTCTGCTTAGCAATGGAGGGAAATGCCGTGCCTTTCAATGACTTAGCCTAAGGGGAGCATATGCAGGGAGAAGAGAATGGGGCCAAGGATGGAACCTTGTGGAACCCCACAGCAGAGACTAGCTGGGGAGGAGAGAGAGTTTCCTATGTTGGTAGAGAAACTCCTACCTTTGAGGTAGGAGATGAACCAGCTCAGGGCAGTGCCATCAATACCAACCCTGTACCGGAGACGGTCAATTAGGATGGTGTGGTCGACTGTGTCAAATGCTGCGCTGAGGTCGAGAAGGAGCAGGATTGCACAGTCGCCGGAGTCAATGGTGAGCAGTAGGTCATTATGTACCTTCAACAAGGCAGACTCTGTGCTGTGGTGAGCCCTGAAACCTGATTGGAAAGTTTCCAAGATAGTATTTTGGTGAAGGTAAGGCATAAGTTGACATAAAATTACCTTTTCAAGGGCTTTTGAGAGGAAAGGCAGTTTAGAAATGGGTCTGTAGTCGAGGTTAGGATTTTTCAGGAGTGGCTGGACTACCGCATGCTTGAAGCAGGTAGGTACAGTGCCAGTGGCCAGAGAACTGTTGAAGATGGCGAGGATACTGGGACCGGCTATTATGATGACGTATTTTAGGAGGCCAGAGGGGACAGTGTCGAGGGGGCAGGTCGTAGGTTTTATGGTGGTGATCAGTTTTACAAGGGAGGGTAGAGTAACGGGTTGAAAACAATCTAATTTTGAAGAACAAACCAATGAGACAGCCAGGTCACGGGTGGGAGGGGAAATATTCGTTCTTATGTTCTTTACGTTGGTGGTGAAAAATGTAGTAAATTCCTCGCCCTTAGTTGGGGACCCAGTTAAGCTGGTGCTGGGGGCAGAACAAATGATGGAGTTAATGGTGCTAAAAAAGACCTTGGAATTAATAGCATTTTTGGAGATAAGGGTGGAACAGTATTTTGTTCTTGCGGATTTTACCGCTTCCTGGTATTTGTGAAGGTTGTTTTTCTGGAGTTCGAAGGAAATTTGAAGCTTATCAGATTTGTACTTCCATTCTGATTTTCTGCATTCGCTTCTTAGGGCTCTGGTGGTGTCATTGAGCCATGGCTCGCCTTTAGGCTTAGGCTTTTTCATTTTAAGAGGAGCAACAGAATCCAGGATAGAGGAGCAAGTAGTATTGAATAGAGAAATGAGGTAGTCGGTGCTGAGTTGATACTGATTATAGTTTGCACAAAGTGAGGTTTATATGACACAACCAGCATCTGCAGTTCAATGCTACACTTTATATGACATAACAATTGGATATGGTTTTCTCTAGCTAAACATTGAGGTTAAGGTGTATTCTTCTTCTAATCTTGTGTGTGGACTCGATAAGAAGTTGTTCAGCCAGAGCTGAATACACTTCTCGGCATCTGCATACAATTGTGTCTGTCTTGCGCTTCTTGTGCTTCTTGTGCATGGTGGTGGAAAGATTGGTGAAAACAGGGCTGCATCATGAACGCTGTTTCCTTGGTCCCAACCTTTGTACTGTAATCCATGAATGAGCGGGTCGAGTCCAGTTTACTTGGTTTATAAAAGCTTAGACATAGCTTGTATTTGATTTTAAACACAGGAGTCTTGCAAATGATAAATGATTGTTGTTATTAAGAGGACTGAGTGGTCCACTGCTATCCTCACCATGGTGCTAGTTTAAATGCAAGTATTTAGTATTGTAATTGAATTGAGTTATCAATCCCGAGTGATTAAAACAATTAGTTAAGGTGGAAGGTTAATACTGCAGCATTAACTCTATTTCTTATCACAATTGCTGCTTGAGGTGCTGAGCATTCCCAACATTTTCTGATTTAATTTTGTGTTTGCAGCGTTAACATTATCTTTGTTTTGTATGGGAAACAGTTTGGTTACTTGCGAAGTGAGATGATCACCTTTTTATCATATTTCTTTACGAGGTTTTTTTTTGTTGTTGCTTTACTTGCAGATGTCGCTCATAAATAATTTGATTAAAATTTGATTAAATGCCTCTGCAATCAAGAATAACATGCTACACAGCCTGGGCGAATGCACGATGTTCGTCACTGAGACGTCAGCTCAACAATGTATTTATAGAACTGTTCACAGACAGTCATTTGAAAAAATTGTTAGAGAGTAAGTTCAAATTCTAAAAAAATGATATTTGATTGTAGTACATATATGCATCATTACTTTTTCTATAATTGAATGCACTTAACCCTTTCATTACTCAAATATTTCTGTGGAATATGTTAAGCCTAACTCAAATGACACAACATTATTAAATCCAATTTTAATTTGGCCTTCGCCAGCCATAAGTGGTAAATAGCAGCCTTTTATGAACAATCAATTGTAAAGGCAGGTTTCCATGTTACCAGAGTAACCTTTAAACAGGCAGAATATCTTATTAAGTGGCAGATAGCTAATTATTAAGTATATAGTGTTTTACAAATATTGCTGTATGCACTTTATGTAGAAAAATATTATAAATGTAACATATACATTACCTTTCTGTGTACTTGCGTAATAGCTAATAAATTGGGAATGTAAATTGCACTATTTATTCGTTGTATACTGCTGACTTTACACTTAAGCAAGTTGAACTGAGATCTATTTATTTTATTCACCATGAAAGCCCACTTTTAATGTGTATTTTTTGCTCTGTTGTTTGAGAGTTACTAAGTTTTTTCTCAATGTGTGTTTTGGTTAGGTTTTACAGGAAAGGCACCCAGGAATATGTGCGGCATGGCTCAACGTCAAACTAAACAGAATCTTATTCCACGATTTGAGTTGTTTTTAGAAGAACTACAAAAAGCTGGCATCATACCTAAGGATAGTAAAATTGACTGTGGCCTGATTGCCAAGAAAAATACTAAATCTGTAAGTAAAAGGGCCTCTTTCATTGTTAACTTCTAATTGGATAACACTTCAGATGGGTTATCTTAATAGCTTATTTTTGACTAATGTAACGAGCAAACACGTTTACTTTTCAATGCCGTGCATTTTATTAAAATCATGATTAAGTGGTAACAGTAAGGTGAGAAGATTCATGTGCATTGCGTGTCCGCAGTGAGGAGCTGAATTCACAGGGACTATGGATCAAGGGAGTAGGACAACATCAGGAGCACCTCATCAACTGCATTCGGTGTTCCCAATGTGGCCTCCTTTATATTGGTGAGACAGAGTGTAGACTAGGCGACCATTTCGTCAAACACTTGCACTCCCCTTCCCATTTCCATACCAACCTTTCTGTCCTGGGCATCCTCCATTGCCACAGTGAGGCCATGCACAAACTGGTGGAGCAGCACCTCACATTCTGTTTTGGTAGCTCGCAACCCAGTGGAAGGTTGAATTCTCCGGTTTTATGTGAACAACTCTCTCCCCTTCCCCTCCTTTTCTCCCCTTTTATCTCCCTCTCTTCCCTGTGCCCCACCTGGATGTACCCACCCATTTCTCCCTTTCCCCTTCACCCTCTCCCCTTCCACCTGTATTCCTTCCTCTGGAATTACATTTCACACCTCTTCTGTTCTCCTTAACTCAGACATTATGTTTTCTCATCTCTGGCCTATGTCCAAATGTCTGCCAATCAACCCCCTCCCTCTCTCCCCCACCTGTATCCACCTATTGCTTGGTTTTTGCTGCCTCCACCTCTCTTCCACCTTTCTCCCCTGATTACAATGACCGAAGAAGGTTCACAACCCAAAGCATCGCCTCTCCATGTTTTCCAGAGATCCTGCCTGACATGCTGAGTTACTCCAAAAATTTCTGTCTTTTGTATCTGAAATTTATCATTGTCCATATCATATCATATTGTCATATCGCCATATGTACTGTAGTTACAAACACTGCATTGTGAAATGTATTTTGGAGCCCGACCCAAAATGTTATCTGCCCATTTCCCTCCACAGATGCTGCTTAACCCATTGAGATCCTGCAGCAGTTTGTGTTTTACTCAAAACCCCAGCATCTATACACTCTTATGTAACCCTCTCCAAAATGTAATTTTAATGTCTTGCAATAAAGCTTCCCCATCTTGTGCCCCATGGCTACTTTTCTATCAATATGAATTATTCTAATGACATGTGGATTAAATGACGTTATCTGTATGCTTAAATTCAAAATCACTCATTTTTTCTTTTCCAGTTTGGAAATCCGATAAAAGTACCGTAGCTTGCGTGTGAAGCTAATCTGAGAACATACGACGTTCAAAACAATGTATTGCTGACTTCTGAGTGCACTTACATCAGGGGGTGTAGAGCTCCCCAAGAATAATACACTCTCATTGTTAACACTTCAGTATTCTCATCCAACATCCACAGACACGCTGTTGGGTTGCATCGCGACTTGGTTGGGGAAAGTCTCTGCCCAAGACCACATGAAATCGTGGATGTTGCCCAGCCCGTCACACACACCAGACTCCCCACATTCACTACATCTGCATTTCATCTGCCTTAGGAAAGCAGCCAACATAATCAAAGATTTTGCTCACCCTGGGCATCTTCTCTTTGCTCCAGGGTTACACAAAAAGCTGGAGAAACTCAGCGGGTGCAGCAGCATCTAAGGAGCGAAGG
The DNA here is from genome assembly GCA_963514005.1 of Raja brachyura. The sequence continues at coordinate 11,901,523 of OY740800.1, read as the reverse complement.
AGATAGGCGACGTTTCGGGTCGAGACCCTTCTTCAGACTGGTCAGGGATCAGGGGAAACGAGAGATATAAACAGTGATGTGGAGAGATAAGGAACAATGAGTGAAAGATATGCAAAAAAAGTATTGGTGATAAAGGGAAGCAGGCCATTGTAAGCTGTTTGTGGTGTGGAAAATGAGGAAGCTAGTGCGACTGGGAGGGGGGGGGGGGGGGGGAGATGGAGAAGGAATGTCAGGGCCAGAGGGCTGAGGGGAGAGGTGGGGGGGGAGGCAGTCTGGGTTAACAGAATTGAGAAAATTCAATGTTTTAAGCCCAGAGGATGCAGACTCCCCAAGCGGAATATGAGGTGCTGTTCCTCCAACTTGCGGTGTTGATCACTCTGGCCGTGGAGGAGGCCCAGGACCGAGAGGTCGGATATGGAGTGGGAGGGGGGAGTTGAAGTGCTGAGCCACCGGGAGGTCGGGTTGGTTATTGCGGACCGAGCGGAGGTGTTCGGCGAAACGATCGCCCAGCCTACTTTTGGTCTCACCGATGTAGATCAGCTGGCATCTGGAGCAACGGATGCAGTAGATGAGGTTGGAGGAGTGCCTCTGTCGGACTTGGAATGACTGCTTGGGTCCCTGAAAGGATTGGATGGGGGAGGTGAAGGGACAAGTGTGGCATCTCTTGCGGTTGCAAGGGAAAGTGCCCGGGGAAGGAGTGGAGCGGGAGGGAAGGGAAG